>CM056721.1:12843081-14045224 GCA_029844215.1 Przewalskia tangutica | reverse complement strand
TCTCTTAAGCTACAAAGATTTTTTTTGTCGATGTAAACAAATGTATGCAATCATGCTGCTTTTACTCAGATAGCTCTCTTCCACATAAAACTTTTTTTTCAGTAGACGATTCACAGCATAATATAAGCAAAACAGCCTGATATAGTCTACCTGCGAGACCTGTGATAACAGCTTTGGTCAAAAATCTAAAGTTGGTCATCAAGAGAGTTTCTCCGACCATTTTTTTCCATTTAGCTACTATCCCACCCTACAATACTTGTCAAGGAGCATCTATTGCATTATGAATAGTTGATTAGGGAGCATCGTGTTTGAACAAGTATTTTTTCCTGCTCACAGCCAGAACATTGAGTATAATTGCGTCAGGATGGCTAGTGCATAAGCAAGTTACTTTTCCTAAGAAACAATATAGCCAACATCTACAGAACAGTTGGTCCTTTCTAAGTAACATGAAAAAAGAACTAATATAACTAATGTCTATCACATATATAAAGGCTTAGAGCTCTACAAATTGCATTTACTGAAATATTCAAGCCCAACTTGGTGATAACAGCTACCATTAAAACATACGTAACGTCCTTCTATATAATTCTGGAAGGTGGCAACCTAGTGAAGATTTGAAAGAAATAACTTGACCTGGGGAGGGGAGGAAGGTACTCTGGAGAGCAAATATTAAGAGTGAGATGGAGAACAAAATTGCATGAGAGGAACCAAAATACAGCTTTTGGAAGATGCCGAACCAACACATTACCTATCAAAACAATATACTACATACGAAACAGGACATGAGTATACAGACCGATGATCCCAAAATTCTACCTTTGGAAACGAAGTCCTTCGCTCTGTCATATATGAAGTCAGTGTGGGTATCCTACATACGGAAAGAGCATCAAGAAACAAAAGTACAATAAGTTGCCACTGCTTCATCCGGAAAGCAGGGAGCGGATCCACAAAAGACATTGTATCTAAGAAGAGACCCTGCACATGTCAAACGAAGATGTGTCATCCTCACAGATGATGATTGCTACATTAGTCATGACATGCAATGATATCCTTAAACGTCTATGCAACCATGCCATCATAGTCAACACACCAATAGAAAAGTGTCATAGCCAACTTTTCTCACTAATTTGTTTGTAGAAACAAAATGCCATCCCATCACCTCCACCAGCCAATTACATACTGCTAGGCAAAATCTTTCCATCATAATGACTGGGTGGTACTTGTACTGACTCCCTCCCCACCCCGTCACAGAATGTCGATGTGTTTGTGGCTGATGAAAAGAGAGAACCATAAAATTTGGACTTCCAGGTACTCTAGACAATCCATTACAAGCTTCTTGTATTCTGCAACTTCATGCAATATACAGTACAGGTAGACAACATATAATGGCATATTTAAAGCATCCCCTACTGGAAAATGAAATTGTAAACCAAAAAAAACATGAGATCAAAATTGCTTCCTAATACCAAAAAATTAAAATTGCTTCTTAACTTCACAAAATAAGAGCAACCACTTAAAAGTCTCCTGACAGCATGCAGAAGTCACTGACTTGACAACTTTCAAAGTTCTAGTGTTTTGGGAAGAGGAAGAGATTATATCTTTTTTTTACAATGAAAGGTATTGATAATGAATGTGTACAACAGAAAGAGGAGCGAAAGAGGTTATATCTTAAAGTGTAATCATACCATTCCTTGCTCTAAAGTTGATATTGGTACAGGCAGCCTAAGGTCAGCAACCAATCCTGGCAATGCTCGAGCAAGACAGCCAGCAAAAGTCTTCTTGATTTCAGTTGACCGGCCATCAGATAACACAATTTTGCGAGGATATTCTCTTCCGTTGACAGATAAATACTCCTCATTATTGCTTTCGTCGTGCCCGTATATAAATGCCAAGGACGATGATGATATCCATGTGAAGACGGAATTAAACATTGTAGCGAAAGGTGACAGCTGAAAAAAATCAGACCCACAGACACGCACCAAAAAAGGTTAAGAAAGGAAAAGGGAGAGCGGTGGGGGCAGATATGAAGAGAGAACAAGAACATTAAGTAGTCATAGCAAGTTTCAAGAGAGTAGAAGGTTTCATGAGCAACTCACAGTCATGTGAAACCCCTCGGGTGGACCATCATACCAAGAGTCCTCTGATTCAAAAACATCATAACTTGGCATCCCTGGTTTTCTTGGCCATTTTAAAGGAGCTGGTTCTGTATCAAGCACCTCATCCTTCTCCTGATGTATTGCTTCATCCACTTCTTGTGGAGGTGGCAATATTACAATCCCGGCTTTGGACACTAAATTACCACATGCAACAGAACTCAAAAGCAATTAGATGCCAAGAGTGTGTGACTTACTCACAAAATCTCCTAATATGGAGTCAATGAAATTGTCATACCAGCATCAGGGACATCAGAACCTGAGGCAACAGCCTCTGCTGCTTGGCTTAGTGCTGCTGCACAGGCTTCTGCAGATTCAAATCGATATGAATCATCATCCTCTTCCATGTCTGTAGAGCCTAATCTCTCATAAGCTTGATTCTCATCTTCTGATATTTTGGATGAACTCTCCGTTTTATTGCCAGCACCATCATCTATATTTTCATCAGCCCAAGTAACTGACCGAACCATTCTCTTGGAATTTGAGGATTTTAGAGAAGATTTCAGTAATTGTTTATCTTGTGCACCATCTGATGCATATTTTCTTCCCGCATCCAACATATTTAGCACCTCAGCACTTCTGTTCTTGACATCATGTTGGGAATGACCAGAAGACACTTCTTCGGAATTAAGTTTATCCACCTTAAAGCATCTACTGTTCTTATCCGATTTTGCTGTTTCTTCTCCAGAATGCAACTGCAAGGCATCAACGTGCTTCCCCAATATAGAAACATCATCCCTATCTTCGTTCCTTGACTTCGTTTGGGCTTCTTTACTCGAGACAGCATTTACAGGAGCTGGAAACTTTGAAATGCTATACTCATCTTGAGTTATTATAATGCTGGAAAAGTCAATCTCATTAAGTATCATGTTTTTCTCATTTTGGAGTCCGGCATGCTTATTCTTGGATCCTGCCAAGTTACAAGTATTTCTCATGATCAACAAGGGCATAGATTTTGATTAGCTAGAACATGAAGTCTCGTATATTCTAAAATTTCCAATGAAAGTGACTCCAGCAAGCATAAACGTAGAGAACCTTTCCTCTATTAACTATAGATACCTGTTTAGATCACTGAAATTCTCGTACCTCTGTTAACGTTTTTCAACAGTCCTGGATTCACAATTCGATCTCTCTGTGGAACATAGCCTTCAATTGCATTCGATGGACCCGTCCACTCTTCCAGTGAAACTTCACCACCCTTTACATCCATTTTTTCCTGAATCTTCAACTTGGAAGATCCTAGATCTCCATTTTCCTTCACATCCGCTGAGGAATGCAAATGCAATCCCTCAAATAGTTTCAGGACTTCATTAAGTTTTGCTGGATTCAATGTAGAGCTTCTCTCGCCTTGCAAGCTACCAGAAAATGTTCTACTATTGACAACACAATTTGTTGAACAGTACATGTATGTTTCATGAAGATCATAAACTTTATGCTCCTTCAATGATATTCTGTAATGTCCTTTCCGAGGCCTTTCAGAAGGCAGAGAGTTGCTGCAGAGAGGATAACCACACGTGTTTACTATTGATCGCTCAGTTACTACATCCTGATAATCGCTCAGAGACAGCAAAGACCCAGCAGTAAAGAGTTGGTTTTCATCTTCAATGCCTTCAAGAAGACAGAGTTGCAACTTGTGGACAGCATCTTTAACAGCGACAGCTTCTTCCTTTGCCATTAGAGAACTCTTCCGAAGTACTGATAACAAACAAAAGTTTTTACCATAAGTTGATAAAATACATTATAGGAGATAGATAATAGATGTCGAAAATAAATCTCTCATTCTGCAGGTTACTCACCATAGAAGTCTATGGACACCATAACATAAAAGAGAACATCTAATATCATCTAAGATCTTACACCAATAAATGCTAACTTATTTTATTAACACTTTAACCAGTGAAAGCTCAAATACAGGAGAAGTACACTTTCTGATACATCCTATGAGCACAGGTATGGATACAAATACCCTATTTGGTGAGATTATCAACATGTTCAGCCCTAGATATAGGAAACGATTCTTTTATAGCTTGAGAGATGAAAATTTTAGGCAAACTAAGCAGTTAACCTCATGAAGCATTAAATAAAGACAGTCAGAAGAAGGCAATCTCTAACGTAAGTAACATACAAATGCAAGACAACTTAGTTCCTGACAATCAATATGACCACTACCGGCTCATGGGTGACATACAATGAGGCATTAAATAAAGACAGTCAGAAGAAAGGCAATCTCTAACATAAGTAACATACAAATGCAAGACAACTTAGTTCCTAACAATAAATATGACCACTACTGGCTCATGGGTGCTCAAACCACAACTTGAAAAGCAGCATCCTCCAAGGAACAGTTACAGATACAATGATATACAGAAAAGCTTCTTATTCTTGCCTTCTAAACTTCTCTAAATTGAGAGATGACGAATCATATTATCATGCATTCCTTAAACCTCTGTACCTCAAGGTCTTATGATCCATAAATATCTGGTACTACCCTCATACAAATAATGTCACCATATCTGAAAAGAGACGATAATGGCTACACAATCTAACAGAAAGGTGGTCCTGAAGTTGGAAAAAAATGGAACCTGGCTATGTAACTAGTCGGTATCTTGCTAAGAACTCTCTTTTCCTATACTTTCCAGGGGAGATGCAAAGAGCAAAAATGACGAAAGCAACATTTTTTATTCTCAAACATCCGACAAACAGAATCTCCATGCATTTGTTTTTCTCTCTTAGAATGTTACATTGTTATTAGCAAGGACAAGGTTTTCAATAGCAATAATTTGAAATAATTGGTCAAGAAACCTATGAACCAGAGGGCAACAGAGCATTAGACTGTACTCTAGTGACTGACTACAGGTTTCATGCAGATATGTTAGCACAATTGACCAATCAGCGATAGAGACTCTCATACTATATCTTCTTGAACACGTATATGATCCCGCATGACAATATTTAAAATGTCGATCTCCAGTATAAGGATTCGGCTGAATCAAGAGACTCAAAATATAGTTGTCTACAATTCTTCATACATAACTAAATTCAAATTTCCATCTTGCAGTCTAAACAGAAAAATAATGTTAAAAACACTTGATCCTTGACCAATGTACATGCAATAAATTGTATGCATCATACATCATCAAATTAGAAGGTATATATAAAAGTAGCACTAGAAAAAACAGTTGGCAAAGTCTCTTGATATTGAGGTTTGATAAGTTGGACCGAAACAATTATGTTTGCTTTGTTCTATTATCATTGCAACAATATCTTTTTTTGAGGAAGATCATTGCAACAATATCAGGCATGTGATAAAGGAAAAAGTCAAAATTAAAGGCGTAGCGGCAGTAATTTCCACAAAAGGTAATAAACACAAACTACAAATAAACAAACCAAGAATTTGCAAGTGGCGAAGTATCAAAATTCAAATATGACTACCAAGTTACCAAATACTAAAAAACTATAGTCCACATAGAGTAATGCTAAGATCCGTAACCCTACTTTTTATCAAGATTTAAGACAAAGTTCTAAAAGAAACTTGGACATTGTTCCAACCAAGCTTAGGGCTATCTATCATTCGTTTCAGGCATAAATTATCAGCTTAACTGTCTCCTAGAAAACCTAATTTAGTTGAATACTACGATATTAATATCTCTTACAAACCCTAATACAAGTCAAGAATATTCATTAACAATTTGAAATTATACAGAGCCAAAGAACAACAAAGGAATCAACTCTTTGTAATATAGAACTAATTAGTTTGAACAACAAAGTTAGAGGCGATTATTTTACCTCACAAGCCAAAGTTGACTGCAGGCTTTTAATTATTTGTTAAATGGCAAAGGCAAGCAATACTTATATAGGGGCTTTCCAAAGCGGTTGGTTTACGGGTCAAATATCCATATAACCCGCTGTCAAATTGTCGGGCCTGTGGTTTTTAGCCCTTTCTCGACGCATAGAGCTATTTTTTGATGATATTTTTAGCATTTTTTTTAAAATAGAGGTATATTTTTTACTCCCTTGTATCAATTACTACAATATTTAATAGCTGCTCAGACAAAAAAAATTAAAAAAAGATAGCAACTCAAACAATTAATTAATTTAGATAATGGGAAACTGGTTTTGAAGTTGCTAATCTACACACTCCAACTTCGAATTCATTTTAGTTATATTCCTAATTATCTATTAAATAGAGTCACGAAAAAATTAATGAGTATATTATATATAATTGAGACAAAATTTAGTCGATGTATAGACAAAATATTCATGTATAGCACAAAAATGAAATCTATAAATTGATTAAATCATTTTTCAAACACCTTTAATACTTTTCAAGTTTTCAATTTCATACAAAACATACAGGAATAAATATTTTAACATATATAACATAAAGTGAACTCGACAAACACTTAAGATGGTATTGCTCGTCAAAATCTAGTTTCAACTTTTAAAATTGGTCATCTCAAGTTTGCTCTTTGAAAAGTATTCGTATTTATATTCACGAAAGTGTGCACCACAAATCTACAATAAAAGTTAATAAAGAGACCGCAATTACATAGAAAAATATTATGATTTTTTGTGAAAAATTAATAATTTGTTGAGGCGAAAAAAAAAGACATGAAATTTATATTAAAAGTTAATATAATAATATAAATAGAGATTGTTGGTATTGTTATTTAAAGGTTGTTTATCAACGATATTTATTATTAAAAGTAGTGTTTATTAGTCTCTAACTCTCTATATCTAGAAACTTTTTGAAATTTCTAAAATAAAGTAAAAAGAAGATGAGAGTTTAAAATCACAAAAAATAGTACATTTTTTAAATAAACAAATAAATCTTTTAATATTAGGTTTTATTCCTTTTGTTTAATTATTTTCACCACGACTCCTCTGAACGGGCATAACAAAACAGAATAAAAACATTTCTGCACTTTTTCTTAAGCAAAAAGTTATTATATTTGAGCTTTTATTTCAGCATGTATTAGTGGCCAAAACGTTTCGATCACTCATGTAATGGTGACATGACATCGTATTTTTACCACCAAATTTCTATGGTATTTTGTTTTACAAAAAAAATCTTTATAATTTGTAAGTATCAACTTTTAAGTATATAATTTTATTTTTTAAAAATAAAAGAATTAACGTATCATGGAATAACTAATAAATATATTGAAGACTTGAAGTTCATCAATACGAATCCTTAGAAATAGGCTTTTTTTCTTTTTGATATTTCACCGATGTTGAATATTTATATTGAGATCTATTAAATACGAATTCGAGTTCACATCGAGATAAAACGCTTCTTAACAAAATCATTATTAAGACCTCTAATTCATACTTACCACTCTGCCGTTGGTCCTTTCAAATCAATTTATCATAATTGTGTTTCTTTTTTATTTATCCCATTTGTGATCAAAGTCAGCTAAACAATAAATGTGTGATTCAACCATCACATTCTCAGTTTGTGCAAATTTACAAAATCCAGATATGCATAACTGTAGTATAACAAAGCTAAGGGGTATATTTCCGTAATATATTCCAACTGAAAGGACAAAGGAAGTCATTATGCAAGGGGTATATAAAGGCAACGAGCCCTGAGTTCTTGACTAAACTCCTCCATTGATGATTTTTCTTCATCGATCCTATTTAGAGTAATACAACAAGTGCTCATCAGATCTATATATTTATTATTGCAAAGCTTGAATTTCATGTAAGATGTATTCATCAATTTCACTTTTTTTTTTAATTGTAATTGTCGTTGATTTTCTGTTATTGTGATTCAAACGTACAATTTGAAATTTTGAGCTGTTTTACGATCAGGAAATTAGAGGATCAGAGAAAGCTTTATTCCTGAAAAACAAGAGTCAATTGCAAAGTGAGTTTCTTTATTTTTTTTATTATTATTGAGATTTCGTTTCGGATAATCACTGTATTTGAGTTAATTTCTGGTATAATGAACACCTTTAGCTCTTGTGGATTTGTTGAAAGTTGAAATTGAAGATTCATGTTAATTGGAGATTTAATGGTTAGTTGTTGTTTATTGTAATAAAAAAAGATTGTTCTTTTGTTTATTTTTTGTATTCCCTCTGTACTAATTTATGTGTTACTTTGTGTTTCCCGAGATCCAAACTGCACCATCTTTGACCAACATTTTAAGATATGAGAAAAGTTGCATCTTATATATTATTTTCGTGTAGTTTTCAAATATATAAATTTTAATCTTAAAATATTGAGGTGATCTAATTCAATTTAGCTTCAAAGTTTAGTCAAATTGACTCTCAAAAAGCGAAGAGTATCACATAATTGGGACGGGGGAGTATTAGAGTAGAAATCATAGCCGTGAAAATCAAAGTGTTGGCTTGCGAGAAAAATGAACTCTAGTGTAATTCTATAGAAAAAAGCTGTGAGGCCTTATTTCAGGTGGTGTTGTTGTAAAATTGGTGTTTCTAAACTTTTATATCAGAATATGTTATTAGGTTTGAAGTGAATCATAGCTACAGGAAAACAAGAATGACATGGATGAAATCTACTTTTTTCCTTATGACTGAGAAAATGGTAGAAAGTTTTGGGTGGAATCATTAGGATTTTCATATGCAGTAGTTTCCTTCTTACTTTCCTAAGTCCATATCTGTTTGAGTTGTTAATTTGATTCAACTTAAAGGACATACGTGAAGCGAGTGATTTCCCTTTCCTGGCCAATAAATCCATAAACTGTCTGTGCCCAGATTCTTCTTGCATTTTTGGCCTACAATTATCTGCTAGTTTTGGAACTTCCTTTACACTTGTTTATCTTATATTCTTCACATTCTTTGGTGAAATATAATTAATTTTGGAATTTGGGTAGTTAGCTGGGTAAACTTTCTGCGTGGGAGGAGAGGAAGGGAATCATAATAACTTTCTGTTACTTTTTTTACAGGATCATCACCTTTGGCTCTGCACTTTATTGAGGGTTTAAGGACCTGTTTTCTTCCTATTCAATGGCTGATAACCGGAACAGTAATGTCAAGGTATCTAATGACAAAGCATCCAGAACAGTCAATGCTTATGCCATCAATCTGGAGAACTATGGTAAAAGATTGAAAATGTTATACTCCAACTGGACTGAACACAATGATGAACTTTGGGGAGCTTCTGAAGTTCTTGCCATAGGAACTCCTCCTCCATCTGAGGATCTGCGGTATCTGAAGTCATCAGCTTTAAATATGTGGTTGGTTGGGTATGAATTTCCTGATACAATCATGGTTTTCATGAAGAAGCAGATCCATTTCCTTTGTAGCCAGAAGAAGGCCTCCTTACTTGAAGCTGTCAAGAAAACCTCTAAGGACGTTGTAGGAGTGGATGTTGTTATGCACTCCAGGGCTAAAAAAGATGATGGAACTGGTGCAATGGAGGCAATATTTCGAGCTATTCAAGATCAGTCAGAGTCAAATGGTCATGATATGCCTGTTGTTGGACACATTGCGAGAGAAGCTCCTGAAGGGAATCTTTTGGAGACATGGACTGAGAAGCTAAAGAATACACAATTTCATCTCAGGGATGTAACTAATGGATTCTCTGACCTGTTTGCTGTCAAGGACACTGATGAAATTATGAATGTGAAGAAAGCTGGTTATCTGACTTCATCAGTGATGAAGCACTTTGTGGTCCCAAAGCTGGAAAGGGTTATCGATGAGGAGAAGAAGGTGACACATTCTTCACTAATGGATGACACTGAGAAGGTCATACTTGAACCTGCAAAGATTAAGGTGAAGTTAAAGGCAGATAATGTCGACATCTGTTACCCTCCAATTTTTCAGAGTGGAGGAGAGTTTGATCTGAGACCAAGTGCATCAAGCAATGAGCAGAATCTTTACTATGATTCAACTAGTGTGATTATCTGTGCAATTGGTTCTCGATATAATAGTTACTGCTCAAATGTTGCTCGAACCTTTCTATTTGATGCCAATCCAATACAAAGAAAGGCATATGAAGTCCTCCTGAAGGCCCATGAGGCTGCAATTGGAGCTCTGAAACCTGGAAACAAGGCTGGAGATGTCTATCAAACAGCGCTCATTGTGGTAAAAAAGGAGGCACCTGAATTGGTTGCAAATTTGACGAGATCTGCAGGAACCGGAATTGGGCTTGAGTTCCGTGAATCAGGGTTAAATCTTAACGGCAAGAATGATAGAATGCTGAAATCTGGCATGGTTTTTAATGTGTCTCTTGGGTTTCAGAATTTGCAAACAGAGTCCAAAAACCCAAAAACTGACAAATTTTGTGTTTTGCTTGCTGATACAGTTGTTGTTGGTCAAAGTGCTCCAGAAGTGGTGACTTCTGTGAGTTCTAAAGCTGTAAAGGATGTGGCTTACTCATTCAATGAGGATGAAGAAGAAGAGGAGCAGCTGAAGGTCAAAGCTAAGCCTGTTGTCGTCAATGGACTCTCATCCAAGGCTATGCTAAGATCAGTTAACCATGAGACATCAAGGGAGGAACTAAGGCGGCAACACCAGGCAGAATTAGCTCGCCAAAAGAACGAAGAAACTGCACGGAGGCTCACAGGAGGAAGTTCTGGGGGTGCAGATAGCCGTGGTGCTGCTAAAGCCACTGGTGAACTGGTTGCATATAAGAACATTAATGATCTGCCACCTCCAAGAGAGTTGATGATTCAGGTTGACCAGAGGAGTGAGGCTATTCTTTTACCTATTCATGGAACCATGATTCCGTTCCATATTGCCACCGTGAAAAGTGTATCTAGTCAACAAGATACTAACCGTACCTGCTATATCCGAATAATGTTCAATGTTCCTGGAACTCCATTTACTCCTCATGACACAAATACTCTAAAGTTCCAGGGATCAATATATGTTAAAGAAGTTTCATTTCGTTCAAAGGACCCAAGGCACATCACTGAAGTGGTTCAACAAATAAGAACCCTCCGCAGGCAGGTTGTCTCTAGAGAATCAGAGAGAGCTGAGAGAGCAACTTTAGTAACACAGGAGAAACTTCAAGTTACTGGAGCCAAATTTAAGCCAATCAAACTGTCAGATCTGTGGATTCGTCCAGTATTTGGTGGTCGTGGGAGAAAGCTACCTGGTACTCTAGAGGCTCACTCAAATGGATTCCGCTATGGAACTTCAAGGCCAGATGAGAGAGTGGATGTTATGTATGGTAACATCAAACATGCATTCTTCCAGCCAGCAGAAAAGGAAATGATTACAGTCCTCCACTTTCACCTGCGCAATCACATAATGGTGGGAAACAAGAAAACCAAGGACGTGCAGTTCTATGTTGAAGTGATGGATGTTGTGCAGACAATTGGAGGTGGAAAAAGATCTGCTTATGATCCTGATGAGATTGAGGAGGAACAACGTGAAAGGGATCGGAAAAACAAGATTAACATGGAATTCCAAACATTTGTGAACAAGGTAAATGACCTCTGGGCTCAGCCTCAGTTTAAAGGGCTTGATTTGGAGTTTGATCAGCCTTTGAGAGAGCTTGGATTCCACGGAGTACCCCACAAGTCAACAGCATTTATAGTCCCAACGTCTAGCTGCCTTGTTGAGCTCGTAGAGACACCTTTTGTTGTGATCACTCTCTGTGAGATTGAGATAGTCAACTTGGAGAGGGTTGGTCTCGGGCAGAAAAATTTTGACATGACAATTATATTCAAGGACTTCAAAAGAGATGTTATGCGAATTGATTCTATCCCTTCAACTTCCCTTGATGGCATCAAGGAGTGGCTTGATACAACTGACCTTAAGTACTATGAGAGCAGGCTGAATCTGAACTGGCGTCAGATACTGAAAACAATTACTGATGATCCGGAAGAGTTCATAGAGAATGGTGGATGGGAATTTTTGAATTTAGAAGGTACTGATTCGGATTCTGACCACTCACAGGAGTCTGATCAAGGATATGAACCTTCAGATGTAGAGCCTGTCTCGTCAGACGAGGAAGATGCTGAAAGTGAATCACTAGTGGAGTCAGATGATGATGAAGGAGGAGAGGACTCTGAGGAATATTCTGAAGAAGAAGGAAAAACGTGGGAAGAGTTAGAAAGAGAAGCAAGCAATGCCGACAGAGAGAAAGGAGCTGAATCAGACAGTGACAATGATAGGAAGAGGAGGAATATGAAGGCTTTTGGGAAAGGTCGTCCTCCAGAGAGAAGAAATCTCGCTAGCAACATTTCCAAGAGACCCAGGTTTAGGTAAAAGTGAGGTAGCCTGCTATTCCGTCCTAGGACATTAGTTTCGGCTGCATAAGGTCATGATAAGCAGCTGTAAAGTATTTACCCGACAACTGAATTTAGACTTGGGTCTTTCTTGTAGAATAGCAGTTTTCTCTTTTTCTCTGTAAAATAAGATTGTGCAACTTATGTCGGGTTTAAGTTCTTTTTATATTCTGACTTGTTTTATTTGGAGTAATGAAGTCCACATTTTATTTTAGCCTTGCTGTTGGGAGATTTGTGCATTTCTTTTCTTTTTCCCGGTTGCGAGCGGGAATTTTGGGTTAACATTTTGATATTGAGTGCAACATAATATACTATTCGCTCAACATATTTTTTTCCAGAATGGCTGATTTTGCTGCAAATATCTTGCTTGAGCATCAGTAACGTTCAAGTGTTTTTTTTTTTTTTTTTTGTAAACAAGTAACCAAAAACTAAAAAAGGGAGCATAAGTGAATATATTGACGTGTGATAGTTTTTCTACCACCACCATGTTTCTGCCGTGGGACACTCAATGTTCACAGTGTGATATCTCATAACAATCTGCTAATGATTCTCCTTTTTGTGCGGTTAAATGATGTACACATTCAGTTTTAAGTTACCCTTGTAGAGCACAACAGAGATGACATCACTGAGTCTGGACTTATCAAACTCTTGAATTGTTTAGTTCTAAGTTCTAACATATCTGATTTCTCTTAATTTCATTAACCACTTTGATTTTTCCGTTTCTTTCTACCGAGAATGCGGATAGTGCTATGAATCACTACATTCTGATTCATCGGCCAATCACGAGGTCTAACTTAAACCTTTGGTTGACATGGTTCTTAATGCCAAATACTTTATCATCTGGTCTGCCTTCTTTTTCTAAAAATTGCAGAAATGTAGAGTAAGGCTACGTACAATAGAACCTTGTGGGCCGACCCTTTTTGGGATCCCGTGCATAGCGGGAGCTTAGTGCACCGGATAGGGAGGATTCTTGCTGCTTCAGGAAGTATGCTATACAAACAGCTAACAAGCAGCAACAACCAACATTCGAGGTACATTCTTATACATGTTTTTTTCTCAAGTTACATTCCACTCAAGAGGTTTATGGTGTTATGGTCTACAGGTAAAAAAGCCACCACCCATCCAAGCAGCATCTAATAGAAAATGAATCAGGAGGCCACACTGTCGATGTAGAAGCTTACAAGGCCACAGTGACTATTTTGTGCCAATGTTTGTGCAATACACAGAGGCAATGATGGAGGCTCAATTCTTCTTTTGTTTCTGATTTGGATGGTGGATGGTAAATTGTATATCAAGAGGAGCACTTCCAAAAATGCTATTATGTTGTGATACTTGAAAACTATCCTGGTAAATGCAAACGATGAATCTAATCGCATACTCCAAGCCAAATTTACGAGGTGCATAGTCTTGTACGGAATAGCTGTTGCGCAAATGCACATTTTAACCTTTTCAAATGGATTTAAATCGTTTGTCGTATTGTCTCTGGTAATGGGTGAATTCGTTTTTCTAGGGGCAATGTTGAGAAATTGTAAGTACTTTGTCTGCCCGCCTTTTGTGAATCCAGTAACCACAGCAATGTTAATTTCCTATTAGATGTAAATAATGATTGTGATGAGGCTATTGGTTCTCACCTTTTAAGTATGCACAGGAAGCTATTGTTAATAATTTCCCAGAAAGAGTTGGGCACATGTAAGATTGTTGCCTTATGTGTCAGTGTGATTTAACACATCTATTATATCAAACCTTTCAACTGATCACAGAGGTATTCATATACGAAAACTTCCAAATAAACAGACAAGGAACTGAAAGTTAAGTCCGACCATTTGAGACATATAAATGGAAGATGACTTGAGATGGAACTGATCAATCTCCGAGAACTTTATTTAGTTTTTGTAACTTCCAAGTTACGAATCTCAGAGACGGGTTCAGGATTGCTCATTTGCTCTCATTATCGACGATACTTGGTTGTAATGTTTATACACACGCTGTGGGGGTGTGGCCCGGAACTAAATACATTAGAAACCCCCAAATAAAGAAAAAGTGATTAAACTAAATATTAACATGATATGCTTCGTGGTGTATTATAATATTCGTTTGAGGAACAAAGTTATACAGTGAGCTTGCTAGAAAGGCAAAAACAGTGAGATTGTAGGTGGCCCAACATAGGTATGAGATATGTTACAATGACGTAAAATCTGAATTTCGGCAGCTGTAGCTAATAACAAATCCAACGGTTATGATTGATAACAAAAGTAAGTTGTTCCAGGATGAAGCTCTTTCATGACCTGAAAAAAAATTAAGTTTAGAATGGAAAGGGAGAAAAGAATTGAAGGGAAAAAGATGAGACAAGTCAAACCTAAACATTCGACTTCGGACAAAAAAAAGATAAGCTATCATGAATTTATAGTTTTGCAATAAGAAGGTTCTCTAATGAGTGAAGCGACTAACACTAACTTTTTTAAGATTAGTATGAATTATGATAATCGGCGACTACTTGTTGTTAACAAAATAATCTGTATAAGTTTCAACACAGTCTATAATAAAATAAAATACTTAAAACCAGTAAATCACAGAAACTGGAAAATGAACAGAATCAGTTGGAAGAATAAAAATATTTTTCTTAGAATATAATCGAGCTCATTTAGTTGAAGTGTGTCGTGAAATTATTCCCTCACGATCTTCGAGGTTGATGGAATATTCTCTCTCAGGATAGAACGATTATCTTACCAGAATAGTAGTACTCCAAATTCAGGTAGCGGCGAACCACTCAACGACAGTGTATCACACAGAATAAACAAGAGAGTTTTTGAAGAGAAGGAAAGGAAAAAATAGTGATGAATTCTGGAACAAATCACGAATTTATAGCAGTTGGATTGCAACCATTCAGATCAGTCACCAGGTTTTTGGAGGGAAATTCGAAAATATCCGGGAAGAGAAAAACGGACCAAGTCGGTCACGAGTCGCGGGTCAGGGTCGATCCGTATTGAATGTTTTTGGTTATTTAATTAAATAATTAAAGAAAAGTTTGTCCAAAAATAATGAATCAAGCCAAGCGATGACGACAGCGTGAAGGGTCCTTGCCCCTTCAACCCTTTTAACAACTGGAGAAGGTGCAATGTAATATATACACCTCTCTTTTCCTTTCTTTTTCCGATGTGGGACAAAAAATTTAACCAAAGCAAAAGGGACCTTTTACATTCCCTTCTTTATTCTTTCATTTCTCATTCACCAATATCAAAACCCAACACTTGTTTCACAAGATTTTATTTAATCAAGAGATCACCGGAATATATTTTTTTTACTCAAATATTGAACAAGTCCCATATGGCTAAGAGGGTTTTTTGTTCGGCAACCCCCCTATGAAGAAAAAGTAATTCATACATTAGTCTTTCCAACATCAACAGTTGCCACAAGTAATACTCCAACTTGTATCTGCAAACCAGCTCAGAAAATAAGCAATCGAGATTACATTCCGAGTACATATGCATGCACTAAAAATCTTCCAGTGCGGTACATACTTCTGCATTACCCTGTCCAGCTGAAGCGTGCAATTCAGGGCTGTTGTGAGGCTTTAAGATAGATCTTCCTTTTACTGACTCACCTTGAGAAATGCTTTAGTACAACTTCTACTAACACAAGATTCAGCAAAACAGGTTACACCATCCTGCCTTAGGGGGTAGTAATTTTGTCTCACTTGCTGATCTACCTTGCATTGAATGCATATCAGTCTGATGAAACATACTACTAGATGAAAAACTACAGACTTATACGCACATTTTCAAGAATCTAGAGTCAGTTTATCACTTAGTACACTTTTAACTATGTTAAGTCAATTAAGTCCAGCTTTATTTCATCATTGGAGTGAACTGCAACTTTTACGGACTATTAGAATGAAAATTTAATCTCGAAGTGCACACTACACAACCTATTCAAATCAACACATGTTTTAGACAATTGAAAATTTTACTCTATATATGCCAAACAAGTTCCATGAACAAAAATTTAGCGATAAAAATCAAAACTGATTTATACTAAATTATTTGTCAAGTATTTACCGCTAAAGCACTTATCAAAGAGTCTATACTGTTAAGACACTTACTAAAAAAAATTACTGATAAGGCTTGCATATACAACATAACAGTCATAAATGGAGTTAGATTAGAGAAGAAGAGGATGACAGTTTTCCACTTTGCAATCGTGTGGCAACAAAAATGTGTGCCTTTCGTGTTTGTGTATGTTTATCATGTATGTAGCTCTTTGTATTAACCTTTGACTACCAAAGTTTACATTTGTTTTAATAAATATCCAACTGTATTGACATCATTTGATGTATTTATAAACACACAAAATTAATGGGTGTTAGTAACTACCAATCCAAATGCAATATAATTTCAAAGTTTTGGAGATGAATGTCATCAGTAAAATAAAGGGAGATTTTGTTGGTGCTTTTCGTAATGTTTGCACATTGATGTAGATAATTTTGATTTTCAGGATGTCACTGCAGGAAGAGGCATGATAATTTCACAAACACTTGGGTGGGAAGAAAAGAACAGAAATTTATGTGAAGAGCTTCTTTTAAGTCACCTTCAGGTCACTTCATTTCCACTAATACTTAAGTTAAGCTGCAAAAATTAAATAAATTTTCAGTCCTTCTTAGCTTAAGTATAAGACTAATACTAGCTTGTTCCCTTTCTGTAAGGTTGTGAAAATTTATCACCTAATGAACAGATTCAAGAAAATTTCCCCAAGTAATCGGGATGTAGAGATGTGGAAGCTAAACTATGTAGTTTAATAACTAAATTACACGTTGCTTATTTATTGACGCCACGAATGAGCAGTTGACAACTTTTCAAACTCATATGTTCATTCTTGATGTGGAGATGAACTCTTATAGAATAAAAGAAAGATATAGAAGACGGAAATCTTTGCTTCTAATGATAAAAAAAAAATCCTGCTTCCAAATAAATACATATAGGACTCTAGCTAACGAAATGCCTATCTAATTGCAGTATGATGAACGCCTATTTTGATTTCTTATTTAATAATAAAGCGGGCTTTGCCCCAGCTACCGCTATCCTTGGGAAACCAAAAGAGCTACCGAAGGAAAGGGATGTAGTCTCTCCCTTGGCCTTTGAGGAAGCGAAGCTGTCTACGAAGCTTTGCTTCTCCCCCTGTAGTCGTAATACTCGGCTTGTCGCTACTTTGATTCAAAAGGTAACCGACGGTTCCCGACTTTCTCCGCTTTCCGCAAAAAGCAACTCGCTTGACTATAAGGAAAGAGAGGCGCGGGGAGCCACTTGCTTGACTATAAGGAAGGAGAAGAGCGCGAAATGGTCGCCTATTACACGGCTCACTAACTCTGCCTGGGGTGTGGGTACCTGTTATTCTTCGGGTAATGAAAAAAAGGCTTTAGTTGGTCTGATAAGCGTGCATATGATTTCCCCGCCGGGGCTTTAGCGCATTTGACTTATCTTATTGTAACGGAGGAATGAATCTATTAAGTGGGAAAGAGCCCTCGTAAGGCCTCTCTCTGACGAAAGCACAGACCTATCTCCGGCTGACTCTCCTGGTCACCGAAACACGGACGAGGGCCGTGCAAGGACGCGGGGATATAGCAAGTACGCAGCAAGGTTCTCCCCTTAGGACCGACTACAACAAGCTAGGGGCGAAAAGCAACTCGACTAGAAACTATATAGAACCCCGCCCAGAGACTTATAGGAAAGAAGAACTGCTACGCAACTAATAGAATAGTTCAATTAGAATAGGCATATATAGGAACTCTAAAACAAATGCAAGTTCCGGTTTCCTTGAAAAGCTCAACTTCTCTTCTAAATAAAATATAGGTGGTCATCGATGACAGCTTCACAAACCCAAACACTTGGGGGCGTTTGGTTCGGGGTAATAGAATTAGGGTAAGGAAATGGAATCCCTTAATTCTCTTTGAAGTTGTTTGTTTGGCCTATTTCCATTCTCTTTACCCTCATTCCCTTACATTGATTCCTCCCACCCCCCACCCCTTAGGTATTTCCATTCCTTTCCCCAATTCATTACCCGGACCCTCAACCCCGAACCTCCGGACCCCGTTTCCATTCCGTTTCTGAAACAGACCCAAACATGTAGGAACAATCAGGGTAATTCATTTTCTTTTCATTCCCTTACTGAATTTTATTCCGTTTACCCTACGCGAACCAAACGCACCAATTGAAAGAAAAGTCATTAATGTACAAAGATAAAAGTACAATTAGACAATCATAAGCACTATGTACAATTGAAACAGAATGATAAATTCACCACTGAAACAGATCCATCCAAAAATTGCAAGAAAATAAACCCAACTCACAGAATAAGAAACGAGCACGGATTCAGAAAATAAGAACAGACATAACAACAACAAAGTAACTTTGGGCAGTGCGAAGCACGGATTCAGCACCTAGTAAATTTAGAAACGAGCAGAAGCTTCAAATATCGTAGAATCACAAACTAAAAAGAACAAAATTAAAAGGCCAAGGCATAAATAAAACTAGCATTACCTATCTCATGTCGTTTAAAGTTGGTCTCAGAACAATTTGCCGAATATATGCTACTCCCAGACAAACAACCAAGCAGGTAGATTTTCTCACAGGAAAACAGATGAGAACATTAGAAAAATATGTTTCCATAGATCTGATGCTAGTAATTTACAATAAGATCAAAACAACCACCTAATTAGAACCAAAAGCAGCAAAGAAACTAAATAATAGCATCTCTAAGATCCAGAATACAATAGAAAACTATTTCTAGACGACTTGATTCTGCGCATCCTGAAGGAATAATAATAGAGAAAACGCCCTTCTAACCCATCTATCTGAACTTCATTCGCTTGCTGGCAGCAGAACTATGACCAGCTCGTGACTTGCCAAAAGTCTTCTTTCTCCTCCTCTCATCCTCGCTGTCTGATTCATTCCCAATCTCCCTGTCTGCATGGCTTGCTTCTTTCTCCAGCTCTTCCCATGTTTTACCCTTTTCCTCCTCTGAATCTGCATCTTCATCTTCTTCCTCATCATCTTCAGACTCCACCAGAGATTCACTATCAGACTCTTCATCATCAGAATCCGACTCAGGTTCAGCATCTGAAGGTTCATAACCTTGGTCTGACTCTGAATCTCCAGATGATGAGTCACTACCTTCCAAGTTTAAAAATTCCCAACCACCATCATCAATAAACTTCTGTGGATCATCAGTTATGGTCTTCAATACTTGACGCCAATTCAGATTCACCTTGCTCTCATAATACTTGATATCAGTTGTGTCAAGCCATTCCTTGATGCCATCAAGGGATGAAATGGGGATTGAATCTATCCGCATGACGTCGCGCTTGAAGTCCTTGAAAACAATTGCCATATCACAGTTCTTCTGACCAAATCCAACTCTTTCCAAGTTAACAATCTCAATCTCGCTTAGGGTTATCACAAGGAATGGGGTCTCTACCAGCTCAACCAAACAGCTGGAGGTTGGTACAATGAAAGCAGATGATTTATAGGGCACACCATGGAACCCAAGTTCTCTCAGAGGTTGATCAAACTCCAGGTCGACTCCCTTAAACTGAGGCTGGCTCCAAATATCATTCACCCGATTCACAAAACTCTGGAAGTCCATGTTGATTTTGTTCTTCCGATCTCTTTCCCTCTGTTCTTCCTCAATCTCATCTGGATCATACGCAGACCTCTTTCCACCTCCAAGCGTTTGGACCACATCCATTACCTCAACATAGAACTGAACATCCTTTGTCTTCTTGTTTCCCACCATTATGTGGTTGTGCAGATGAAAGTGAAGAAGGGTAATCATCTCCTTCTCTGCTGGCTGGAAGAACGCGTGCTTGATATTACCATACATGATGTCAACACGTTCATCTTGTCTTGTGGTTGAATACCGGAAACCATTGGCATGAGCTTCCAGTGTGCCACTAAGCTTTCGTGCACGACCACCAAACGTGGGACGGATCCATAAATCAGGTAGCCTAACTGGCTTGAATTTATTCCCTCCAAGGGTAAGTTTTTCCTGAGTCACTAAAGTTGCTCTTTCAGCTCTCTCAGACTCCCTTGCCATAAAATTACGTCGAAGTGTTTTAATCATCTGGACCATTTCACTTATGTGCCTAGGATCCTTGGAACGAAATGAAACTTCTTTTAGGTAAATGGCACTTTGGTTCTTCGCATCAGGAGGTGAGAAAGGGGCACCAGGAACATTAAATATGATTCGGATGTAGCAGCTACGGCTGGTATCCTGTTGGCTTGAAACAGTCTTAACAGTAGCCACATGGAAAGGAACCAAATTACCATATATTGGTAGAAGGATAGCCTCATTCTTCTGGTCAACCTGAATAATCATCTCTCTGGGTGGTGGTAGGTCATTGACACTTTTATAGGCAACAACGTCGGTTGAAGTCTTAGCAGCATTCCTTCCATTCCTAGTTAAGGCTTCTTCACCAGCAAGACGTCGAGCAGTCTCTTCATTCTTCTGACGAGCAAGTTCTTCCTGGTGCAGCCTCCGCTTCTCTTCTTTTGAAATCTCATGATTGTCGGACCTAAGTGTTGCCTTGGAATACATGGTATTCCTACCATTGGACTCGGCTTTCACTTGTAGCTCCTCTTCTTCCTCTTCATTGAATGAATAGGCCACATCCTTCAAAGCTTTGGAGCTCAAATGGGTGACCACATCACGGCCATCCTTTGTGACAATCACAGTATCTGCTAGCAAAAGTGAAAAATTCCGGCTCTTTTCTTTGTTGGTTTCATTCTGCAAATTGTGGAAACCAAGTGACACGTTGAAAACCATTCCAGGTCTCAACAGTTTATCATTCTTAGCATTTAGGATCAACCCAGACTCTCGAAACTCAAGACCAATCCCTGTCCCAGCAGATTTTGTCAGGTTGTTAACCAATTTAGGAGCATCCCTGTCAACCACAGCAAGAGCTGCTTGATAAACAGCACTAACCTTGTTACCAGGTTTCAATGCACCTATTGCAGCCTCCTGGGCTTTAAGAAGCACTTCATAAGCCTTGGTCTGCATCTGAGTGGAATCAATCAGAAACGTTCTGGCAAGATTCGAACAGTAGCTGCTATAACGTGAACCAATTGCACATATGATGGCACTGGCAGAATCATAATACAAACCATCATCGTTGCTTGTAGCACTAGGTCTAAGATCAAAAATGCCACCACTCTGGAAGATTGGAGGGTAACATATATCAACATTCTCAGCTTTCAGCTTCACCTTGACTTTAGCAGGCTCCAAAATAGCCTTTTCTGTGTCATCCATTAACAAGGAATGGGTTACTTTCTTCTCCTCATCAATTACTTGCTCAAGCTTTGGAACAACAAAATTCTTCATAGCAGAAGCAGTTAGATGTGCAGCTTTCTTCACGTTAACAAGCTCATTTTGGTCCTTCACAGCAAAAAGGTCAGAAAGTCCATCTGTTATATTACTAAGCTGAAAGCCAGAATCTTTTATCTTCATAGTCCATGCCTCCAAGAGTTTTCCTTCAGGGTCTTCTCGTGCAATATATCCAATAACAGGGGTATCATAAGCATCTGATATTTCCTGCACACGAATAGCATGGAGCACGTTGTCCATTTTAGTAGTCCCATCCTCACTTTTGGCCTTCACGTGCATGACAACTTCCACTCCCACAGCCTTTTTAGCAGTCAATTTCACAACATCCAGCAATGAAGCTTTCTTTTGGCTACACAGAAAATGTATCTGCTTGTTCCCAAAGACCATTATAGTCTCAGGGAACTCATACCCAAGTAACCATACATTTACAGCTGAAGATTTCAAGTATCTCAAGTCCTCTGAAGGTGGTGGAGTAGCTATAGCAAGGACATCAGAAGAACCCCAATACTCATCTTTATGTTCACGCCAGTGTGAATATAAGTCCTTCAGTCGCCTACTAAAAGTAGGCAAGTCAATTGTATATGCATTTCCGCCTGCCGCATTCCCATTTGCAGGGGGGCCATTTCCTTGTCTTTGTTCTGGCATCGTATGTCTATGAATTGAATAATCTGGACAAGAAAACACAAATTACACAAATTAATAAAATAAAGGGAGAAAATGAGAAATGCAATCTTAAGAGACCCTCTATACAAATTCCAGCAACTCCAGTTTCAATAATCTACAACATGTTACTGAGAGTAAGCATTGTTCAATCATTATTCCTATAGAAATTCATAAAGCTTGAAACGCATATGAACAACCTTGCACTGTTTCATAGTTATATATATATGAGATCTTATCATTCACCAGAACCCAATGTCTCCGCAATTTTTTCCATAAGTACTGAATCAGTTGTCAGTTGCAGAGTTGCCCGTAACAAAAAGAATTCAATAATTTATTTGTAGATAAAAGAGAACATGTGAATAATACTCCCCATTGTGCAGAAGAAATCAAAAATATATACCACTCGACATTGTTAAGGATTCTTTTACTCAACCCCATGCAATTTCTTAGTATGCAACAAAAGAAGTCAAGCTGATTAAAAAATGAACTGTCAAGCACAGCATTCACATTATGATAAATTAAAATAACAAGATATGAGGAGACTCATTAAGAATATACAATAACTTGACATAAATAAAAATATATGGAAAGAAAAACGTGATATTACTATGATAGCCACACAACCCACAATTATCCATGATTTTCCGAAAAATTAAATTTCCAAGTAAGCATATACTAACTGCTTGATGCACATCTTCCTGATAAAAACAACACAACACCCTCTGCAATCATCAATAACTCATAACACTAATTGATACACAAGTAACATGTTTCTTTTTTTTCCTTTGCAAAGTAGATACACAATATACAAAATACTTTAAACTGATAAAAAAACAGTTGATAGGCAAATACATGTTCCAGTGAAATATAATTTCCCAAAACTTGAGGAACGTCACGAAATTACCAACTTCAATTCAGTATTTTATGTTCTGGACAAGAATAAGGGCTATATCTTAGACAGATAGACATAGCAAACACTTAAATGTAAAAAACTTGATACAAACCATGGTATCACCTGAATATCCCAAATTCTAATAAACTTAAGGGCTTTCGGAAACCACATAGTAAAACAATGCAAAACTCAATAGACAAACGTGCAAAACTCAGAAAACAGTCAGTATCCCAAACTCCCCAACTGGAGACACTAAATATGGTTCACCAAAGCTACTGTGTAATATAACAAGCTTTCGGAAACAAAGATAACAAAAGTCTAACGAACAACAACAACTATGCCTCAGTCCAAACAAGTTGGGTCAGAACAAAAGTGTACCAATATACTTTCGAGAATCAATTTGAGGAAACTTTGAAGCTAAATTGGATTAAATTAAATATCCTAAGATTAACATTTATATATATTTGAAAACTAACATGAAAAGTAATATAAGTTGCAACTTTTCTCATATGAAGATGGTGATAAAATACATCTTACAATGTTGGTCAAAATACACAAGGGAGTACTACATTTCAGACAACAAACTGACCCCACCAAAAACACAACCTCCAATTTCAGCCCCAATTTAGGATTCTAAGTTCTAATACATGCTTCAAAACAAAGTCGAAAATACCCCCACGGATACGTCTTAGTAGGCGTTTGGCCATAGAAATCAAATATTTTTCACTTTATTTAGAGTTTTTGAAGTTGAAGATGGAGTTGTGTTTGGTCATAATTTTTGCAAAATCGAAAAAAAAAAGTGAATAATTCGCATGGACAAACGGATCCCTAGACTCTAACATAAAAAAAATAGGGTTTGCGAGTTATTAAAAGTTTCCACACGAACTGGAATAACATTCCCTCAATACATTCCATTTGACAACAAAACAGCTCGAAATTAGTGTTTGAAAAGTCACATGCAAAGAGGAAATAATCAAAATAAAGGAGGAAAAAACTCACATGGAGGAGCAAAGTTTTGGAACTCAAACCCTATTTAGGGTTTCAAAACTCAACAAGGCGGCGCAATGAGTCGGTTAGGGGTTTCGAATAGTACCAAATATATTTTTTATTTCACAAAAACATGAAAAGTGTTGGATTGATCACTGAAAAAGGGATCAAATTTGAAATAACTATCGAAAACAAGAAATTAAAGGGAAAAAATATCCATGACTGATACTTATGAAAATCGATACTTCCAGAATCTTTGCTATTTGAGGATTTTCACTTTGTAATGACCATCTTCTCCCTAGGGCATGGGCCTTGGGAATTGGGATTATGTAGTGGTATCTGCTCGGTCAATTGCAGTGCTCAAGTACGGCGTCGTTTGACTCATTCGTTGAATAAATAGCGGGAATGTAAAAGCTAATAGCGGGAATGTAAAAGCTTGTTTCCCACCCATCATCTCATTTCAAATTTTCTTTATTTCCAAAATTAAATCCAATGCTATGTAGTTTGGCTTTAGATTTGGAGAAACTAGTTTTGAAATAAAAAATAAAATATAGGGACACAAATGTTTTAGCACTTCTTCTTCTTATGTAATATTTTGATTTCCCCTTCTTTTCCGTTTTTTTACACTTTAAACAAATTTTCTTTTTCTTTCAAAATTTGTCTAAACTCAAACAGGTAGTATTTATTCATGTAATTATTTCAAATTTGTTCATTTATTTTTTGATAGAAAATGAATACACTCGACTACCTAAACTTTTTTATTGAGAATTTAATTAGTCGACTAAGCGCTTTGAATTGTTTTTATTTTCAGATTATTATTTATCGAAACTAATGCTCATAGTATTATGATATTTGATTTATTTTATGTGTTTCTGTTATTGCTTAACGATGGTGATAGTTTATCTATTTAATCCAGTTTTGAGAGAAGCTTTAGATGGATTACCCATGGAAAAGAAGATTGAATAATTGGTAAATTTAATAGCTTTTGTTTTAATACAAAAATATTTTATTTATTTATTATCCACTGACATATTAAAGGCATTTTCTTCACAACCACTATACGTGTTTTTCTTGCTACTACATTGATTAGCACGAGCATTTTCATAGTCCATTCTACCAGTTAATAGATGAATCCACGTTGGAAATATATTCTACAGTATCAAAAGGAATATTTTGAAATATTCACTAACCTTCTCTTACTTAGTTCAATGAATCTAGACACATAATACTGTTATTCACTCGACTTTCACACAAAAACATGTCAACCATGCATGCTCGAGTATAACTACTGAGACTGCATTCTTGTTGATCTGTGGAAGGGTAACAAATTAAATCAGTTCTCTTGATTGTCAACAAAAACATTTTCGAACCATGTTTGTTCACATATAATTACTAGTACTACATGCTAGTTAGCAAATCTATGGAAGGTTGGTAAATGAGATCAAGTGGCGTTGAAACTCTTGGACAGCTTGCTCTCTTAAGCTACAGAGAATTTATTTTGTCCATGTAAACAAATGTATGCAATCACTCTGCTTTTACTCAGATAGCTCTGTCATATATGAAGTCAGTGTGGGTATCCATCCTACACACGGAAAGAGCATCAAGAAACAAAAGTACAATAAGTTGCCACTGCTTCATCCGGAAAGCAGGGAGCGGATCCACAAAAGACATTGTATCTAAGAAGAGACCCTGCACGTGTCAAACAAAGATGTGTCATCCTCACAGATGATGATTGCTACATTAGTCATGACATGCAATGATATCCTTAAACGTCTGCAACTATGCCAACTTTTCTCACTAATTTGTTTGTAGAAACAAAAAGCCATCCCATCACCTCCACCAGCCAATTACATACTGCTAGGCAAAATCTTTCCATCATAATGACTGGGTGGTACTTGTACTGACTCCCTCCCCACCCCGTCACAGAATGTCGATGTGTTTGTGGCTGATGAAAAGACAGAACCATAAAATTTGGACTTCCAGGTACTCTAGACAATCCATTACAAGCTTCTTGTATTCTGCAACTTCATGCAATATACAGTACAGGTAGACAACATATAATGGCATATTTAAAGCATCCCCTACTGGAAAATGAAATTGTAAACCAAAAAAAACATGAGATCAAAATTGCTTCCTAATACCAAAAAATTAAAATTGCTTCTTAACTTCACAAAATAAGAGCAACCACTTAAAAGTCTCCTGACAGCATGCAGAAGTCATTGACTTGACAACTTCCACAGTTCTAGGGCTTTGGGAAGAGGACGAGATTATATCTCTTTTTTAGAATGAAAGGTATTGATAATCAATGTGTACAACAGAAAGAGGAGCGGAAGAGGTTATATCTTAAAATGTAATCATACCATTCCTTGCTCTAAAGCTGATATTGGTATAGGCAGCCTAAGGTCCGCAACCAATCCTGGCAATGCTCGAGCAAGACAGCCAGCAAGAGTCTTCTTGATTTAAGTTGACCGGCCATCAGATAACACATTTTTGCGAGGATATTCTCTTCCATTGACAGATAAATACTCCTCATTATTGCTTTCGCCGTGCCCGTATATAAATGCCAAAGACGATGATGATATCCATGTGAAGAGGGAATTAAACATTGTAGCGAAAGGTGACAGCTGAAGAAAATCAGACCCACAGAGAAACACCAAAAAAGGTTAAGGAAAAGGGAGAGGGGTGGGGGCAGATATGGAGAGGACAAGAACATTAAATAGTCCTAGCAAGTTTCAAGAGTGTAAAAGGTTTCATGAGCAACTCACAGTCATGTCAAACCACTCGGGTGGACAATCATACCAAGACTCCTCTGATTCAAAAACATCATAACTTGGCATCCCTGGTTTTCTTGGCCATTTTAAAGGAGCTGGTTCTGTATCAAGCACCACATCCTTCTCCTGATGTATTGCTTCATCCACTTCTTGTGGAGGTGGAAATATTACAATCCCGGCTCTGGACACTAAATTATCACATGCAACAGAACTCAAAAGCAATTAGATGCTAAGAGTGTGTGACTTACAAAATCTCCTAATATGGAGAGTCAATGAAATTGTCATACCAGCATCAGGGACATCAGAACCTGAGGCAACAGCCTCTGCTGCTTGGCTTAGTGCTGCTGCACGGGCTTCTGCAGATTCAAATTGATATGAATCATCATCCTCTTCCATGTCTGTAGAGCCTGATCTCTCATAAGCTTAATTCTCATATTCAGATATTTTGGATGAACTCTCCGTTTTATTGCCAGCACCATCATCTATATTTTCATCAGCCAAAGTAATTGACCGAGCCATTCTCTTGTGCTTGTAATGACTATCTTCTCCCTAGGGGGCGAAATTTATGTTTAGTTGGGATTATGTAGTGGTGATTGAAGGGTAAATTTGTACTTTTCTCTGTCAATTGCAGTGCTCAAGTACGGCGTCAACTCATTCGTTGAATAAATATCGGGAATGTAAAAGCTTGTTTCCCACCCAAATCAACCCCCATCATCTCATTTCAAATTTTCTTTATTTTGAATGTATTTCCAAAATTAAGTGTCAATTTGGATTGACGGTGGACAGAAATGCTTTTGGTAGAAGTGATTTATGTTTGGATGCAACAATGTAAAAGTGATTGTTATCAATAAATGATGTTTGGATAATTTTGATCAAAATTGTTTTTGAATGTAAAATTACTAAAATAGACATTTAGTCAATACATATAAATAAAAGTAATATTTATATGAATCTCTTGGAATTTGAGGATTTTAGAGAAGATTTCAGCAATTGTTTATCTTGTGCACCATCTGATGCATATTTTCTTCCCACATCCGACATATTTAGCACCTCAGCACTTCTCGTACCTCTGTTAACGTTTTTCAACAGTCCTGGATTCACAATTCGATCTCTCTGTGGAACATAGCCTTCAATTGCATTCGATGGACCCATCCACTCTTCCGGTGAAACTTCACCACCCTTTACATCCATTTTTTCCTGAATCTTCAACTTGGAAGATCCTAGATCTCCATTTTCCTTCACATCCTCTGACAAATGCAAATGCAATCCCTCGAATAGTTTCAGGACTTCATTAAGTTTTGCTGGATTCAATATAGAGCTTCTCTCGTCTTGCAAGCTACCAGCAAATGTTCTACTATTTACAACACAATTTGTTGAACAGTACATGTATGTTTCATGAAGATCATAACTTTATGCTCCTACAATGATATTCGGTAATGTCCTTTCCGAGGCCTTTCAGGAGGCAGAGAGTTGCTGCAGAGAGGATAACCACACATGTTTACTATTGATCGTTCAGTTACTACATCCTGATAATCGCTCAGAGACAGCAAAGACCCAGCAGTAAAGAGTTGGTTTTCATCTTTAATGCCTTCAAGAAGACATAGTTGCAACTTGTGGACAGCAACAGCATCTTTAACAGCGACAGCTTCTTCCTTTGCCATTAGAGAACTCTTCCGAAGTATTGATAACAAACAAAAGTTTTTACCATAAATTGATAAAATACATGATAGGAGATAGATAATAGATGTCGAAAATAAATCTCTCATTCTGCATGTTACTCACCATAGAAGTCTATGGACACCATAGCATAAAAGAGTATCTAATATCATCTAAGATCTTACACCAATAAATGCTAACTTATTTTATTAACACTTTTCGCAGTTCGGTGGCTAAAACATAAACTTTTTGCTCCTTGAGAAGGTTGACAACGGTATTTGTTTCCGAGTGAGTATCTTACAACCCGACATAAGCTTTTGGTGATGGATTTGGAGATCAAGATGGAGAAGAAGGGTAGTGGGTGACATGTTAATAATCAAATGGGGGAGTTTGACCATGGCTAGTGCAAAGGAGATGGGGAGGTTGATGGCAAGGGGGCTTGGGGGAGTAGTGGGAATGCGACCGGTATGTGGGACAGGACAATCAGTTGCATTCGGGAGGTAGCTAGAGAAGTGCTAGGGGTCCCGCGGGGTAGCCGTGGTAGACATAGAGGGGATTGGTGGTGAAATAGTAAAGTTCAAGAGAAGGTGGCAGCGAAGAAAGCGCCATATGCGAAATTGGTAGAAAGCAAGAATGAGGTGGAGAAGTGGACGAATAGGAAATTGTATAAGATGGCTAAGAAGGAGGAAAAGCTAGCGGTTACGCCGGCGAAAACGGCGGCTTTTGAACGCTTGTACGTGAAATTAGAGGGAAAAAGCGGAGATAAGAAGTTGTACAGACTAGTCGAGGCGAGGAAGGGAGGGCCCGTGACTTGGATCGCGTGAGGTGCATGAAAGACGAGGACGACAAAGTACGGGTGAAGGACGCGCATATTAGGCAGATGTGGCAGTCTAAGTACGGGTGAATGACGCGCATATTAGGCGGATGTGGCATTCTTACTTCCATAAACTCTTGAACGGAAAAGGAGATAGAGACATTGTGCTGTGAGATTTGGACCAATCTGGTACGCACCGAAATTTTGGGTATTGTAGAAGCATTAAAGTTGAGGAGGTTACGGGTGTTGTTCGCAGGATGCGCAAGGGACGAATGACCGAACCTGATGAGATCTCAGTTGAATTTTAAAAAAGCGCAGGCAATGCAAGTTTGGAGTGGTTGACTGAGTTGTTTTAATGTTATTTTTAAGACAACAAGAATGCCCGAAGAATGAAGGTGGAGTACAATGATTCTTTTGTACAAGAACAAATGTGATATCTAGAGTTGCAACAACTATAGGGGTATAAAGTTGCTAAGCTACACTATGAAAGTTTGGGAAAAAATCGTGGATATGAGGGTGAGAAGAGGCGTGTTATCTCTGAGAACCAGTTTGAATTCATGTCGGGACGTTCGACTACAGAAGTCATTCATCATATTAGAAGGTTGGTGGAGCAGTATAGGGAGAAAACTTTCATCGACCTCGAGAAAGCATACGACTAAGTCCCTAAAGAGGTTCTATGGAGATGTTTGGAGATTAAAGGTGTACATGTGGCGTACACTAGGGTGATCAAGGATATGTATGATGGAGCCAAGATCAAAATACGGACAGGAGACTCGAAGCACTTTCCAGTAATGATGGTGGGATCAACTCTTAGCTCATTCTTATTTGCTTTGGTGATGGATGGATTGACGCAACAAATCCAATGGGAATTGTCATGGTGTATGTTATTCGCAGACGACATAGTCCTGATTGATGAGAATTGCAGCGGAGTAAATGCTAAGCTGGCGGTTTGGAGACAGACTCTGATGTTTAAAGGATTCAGGCTAAGTAGGACCAAGACAAAATACTTAAAGTGCAAGTTCAGTAACAGGTGTGAACTTGAGATAAGCGTGGAGGTGAGGCTCGATACTCAGGTCATTCCAAAGAAAGAAAATTTCAAGTACCTCAGGTCTATTATCCACTCGGGTCTATTATCTGTTGACAGCCAATTTTGACCCATCTTTTAGTCATTTCTTGCAATTTTAAGCATTTTAGGACACCGCATTTTAATCATCCTTTTTGCATTTTTACATAATATTCTATGTTTATTTCTTCACAAAATGACATGACATCTTTTTATTTTAAATTAAGCATGATGTCTTTGTTAATATTATGTGTCTATTATTATTACACCGTCGTTTTATTTTAATAGTGTTTGCATCTCTTTAAATAATTAATTGGCACCGCATTTTTTCTTTTAATTAGGCATTAAACATTTCTTAAATATTGCATTTTATTATTATAGCGTCGGCATTTTTATTTTGATAATTTTGTACCTTTAAATAATTTTTTCTTTTAAATAATTAATCCGTTTTGCATTTTTTGTCAAGTCAGTCCAGTCCAAGGCACAATCTGGACCAGTCCAATCCGCCAAAAACCGAAGCCCAAACTGAGGCCCAATACACCTTTCATTTTTTCCCTCCAATACCCAATACCCTAAACCCTAAACCTAAATACCCCTATAAATAAAAACCTTACCCCCCCCCCCCCCACATTAAAAAAACCCCTTCCAGCCGCACAAGCCCTTATCAGACTCCACCCTTCCCTTTTTATTCTTTAACCCCTCCCATTCAGCCCTTTTTCGTCCGCCCCCACCCTTCGCCGGATCTCGAAGCTCCGGCGAACACACAACAACAACAGCCGCACCTCACTTCTCATTTCTATCTTCTTCATCTTCACATTAAACCCGCTTGATTCCTCCTTCACCTCGCTCGTCCGTCGCCATCGCCGAATCATCGCCGAACCCCTTTACCCGTCGAACCCCACCACCATTGCTCCTGAACACCACCACCACTGCTCCTGAACATCACTGTCGAACACCCCTTATGTTTTGAGACTTCATCTCTTTCACACCCCATACCCCAGCGAATTCCACTGTTGCTCCTTGTTGGAACCCCCACTGGACAATCACAATGGCGGCGTCGCTCCGGCGTTAGCCGTGGAAGTGAAACCGCCTTCTCTTCTCCCCTCACCTCTGTTTTACGGCGACATCATTTCGATATTATTCTAGGGTTTGTCTGTTATTTCTGTTTATTGGACTGACTTGTATGTTTTTGTATCTCGCTGGGGTTTGAAAAACTCCGGCGAGTTTTGTTGTACTTTATCTCACGATATGTTGGCTTGCTTCAGTTAACTGAAATGTTTTCTTTCGATTTGGATTTTTGCCGGAGTTCCGACTCGTGGACCTGAGGTTCAGCGACGTTCTTGTTGTTCAGACCGATGCTATATATTATTATCGTTTTGGGTGATTTTTAATCCGTTAAAATATTTTCCGCCGACCGCCACGTTTGCTCCGTTATTCTTGTTGGGTATTTTTATTTGGCTATGGTTTGATATTTCCGGCGAGCCACTGCCGTCGTGATTTTGCCATCGAACCTGCTACTGTTTTCAGACATATTTTCCTGGTTTTTGGCTACCTGCCGGAGTTTGAAAGAAAACTCCGGCGATGTTCTGAACTTTCCGACGAATTTCTGCGCTCACGAATTTGTTTCTTTGCTCTTTCGTTTATATCTTCTTTGAACTATTTGTTGCTACTGCCTCTTTTATTAAATTGATTTTGAACAAATTGCTACATTTGAATATTGGGTATTTACTGATTTTGAACAGGATACTACACTGGCCAATGAAAAAGTTATCCGTCGATTTTTGAGGCCTCCACAATTGCAAAGACGGAAAATAAAATAAAGCTTTCTGGGCAATGATGATTTCTTCCACTTACACCAGATAACCAACATGCGCTGGCAGGGCGAATTCTCGCAGCCGCACTTGTTCAGGTTGTCTCGCTTTATTTTTATATATCTGAGCCCTCTGTGTTTAAAACTATTACTATTTTTAGCGCGGATCCGAAGGTTTTATTTATTTTATTGCTTCTAGTATACTGGCCGATGAAGGAATCTCCGTCTGATTTCCAAGGCCTCCCCTGTACAGAGACGGATTTATTTTTTGGCTTTACTCATTAATTCCTGTAATTGCTTTAAAATTATTTATTCTATTACTAATACTTTTACTAAGTATTTATGCAGGTATCCGGAGATCATCTTGTGCAGAAGGTCTAAAAAGGGCTAAAAGATGCCCCGGAATTTTATTCGATTTTAGCTTTATTATTCTGTATTGTATTTCGTTGTAATTGTAAATTATAAAATTGCTTAGAATATATAGAATAAAAAGGCAATAAATAATTAACCTAGGTTTGGACGGATAACCGCAAGTTAGCGGATCTTAAAGAATGGCTAACCCCTTCCCTTTAGGATAATAAAGAACCCTGATCCAGAATCTCATTAATTTCGCAGACCATTAAATGGAGATTAATTGCAGTATCTTTATTGCAATAAATCAAGTATCCTAATTCACTTAAATAATTAGGTGGCGACTCCTTAAAATCAGCATTATTACTCCATCCAGGGAACCGCGCCAAAGAGCAACGTTGCGGATACCGTTCAGACCCCGAGGTCAAAAACGGGCGTGACATTATCCAAGAGAATGAAGAAATTGAAGACGATGTCACACATCTATTGGGGCAGTGAATGAAATGGAGACTCGAATCTAGAGTCGTGTGTGATAAAAAAGTGTCATCGAAACTTAAAGGCAAGTTCTATAGATGGTGGTTAGACCGGCTATGTTGTATGGGGCGGAGTGTTGGCCAGTCAAAACAAAACTTCGCACATTCAAAAAGATGAAAGTTGCGGAGATGAGAATGATGAGATGGATATGTGGGCATACAAAGAGAGATAGGATTAGAAATAATGATATCCGAAACAGAGTAGGAGTGGCCTCGGTGGAGGATAAGATGCGGCAAGCGAGGTTGAGATGGTTCGGGCATGCGCGGATGAGAGACACAAATGATCTAGTGCGGAAGTGTGAGAGATTGGCTATAGACGGGTTCGTGAGGGGTAGAGGTAGGCCAAAGAAGTATTGGGAGAGGTGATTAGACGGGATATGGTGCAGGTACAACTTACTGAGGACATGACCTTAGATAGAGGGTTATGGAGAACACATATTCGGATAGAAGGGTAATAGAAAGTCGAGAACAGTCCTACTTATGCTTACAACTGATAGTTGTAGTGTTATTACTGTAAACCCGCTTAGCCTATCATAATAGTAAGCGCAATATTGCTTTATGTCTGATATTATGTGTTCTTTAGTGTACTTGTTTAGCATATTTACCTGCGCTAGTTACTGCTTCTTTTTTCAGAAGCGCAATCATGATTTATTCAATTTTTATACTAGCATTTTCATAGTGCTTTAAATTTTATATTTGTCGTTTCTCTTGCTTTGTTTATGCTTATGTTTTGTCTTGAGCCGAGGGTCTCTCGAAAACAACCGTTCAACCTACCACAGTAGAGGTAAGGTCTGTGTACACTCTACCCTCCCCAGACCCACGTGGGATTTCACTGGGTATGTTGTATTTTATCAACAAGTTAACCAGTGCTAAAATACAGGAAAAATACACTTTCTGATACATCCTATGAGCCAGGTATGGATACAAATACCCTATTTGGTCAGATTATCAACATGTTCAGTCCTAGATATAGGAAAAGATTTTTTATAGCTTGAGAGATGAAAAGTTTAGGCAAACTAAGCAGTTAATCTCAATGAAGCATTAAATAAAGACAGTAAGGAGAAGGCAATCTCTAACATAAGTAACATACAAATGCAAGACAACCTAGTTCCTGACAATCAATATGACCACTACTGACTCATGGGTGCTCAAGGAACAGTTACAGATACAATGATATACAAAAAAACTTCCTATTCTTGCCTTCTAAACTTCTCTAAATTGAGAGATGACAAATCATATTATCATGCAATCCTTAAACCTCTGTACCTCAACGTCTTATGATCCATAAATATTTGGTACTTCTCTCATACAAATAATGTCATCATATCTGAAAAGAGACGATAATGGCTACACAATCTAATAGAACGGTGGTCCAGAAGTTTGAAAAAAATGGAACCTGGCTATGTGACTAGTCGGTATCTTGCTAAGAATTCTCTTTTCTGTACTTTCTAGGGAAGATGCAAAGAGCAAAAATGACGAAAGCAACATTTTTTATTCTCAAACATCTGACAAACAGAATCTCCATGCATTTGTTTCTCTCTTAGAATGTACATTATTATTAGCAAGGACAGGTTTTCAAATAGCAATAATTTAAAATAATTGGTCAAGAAACCTATGAACCAGAGGGCAACATAGCATTAGACTGTACTCTAGTGACTGACTACATGTTTTATGTAGATATGTTGATGTGTCCGCTCCCATTGACTCTTTTTGCACTCTGCTGGGCCGACACTGACACTGAGAGGCGAAAGCTAGGGGGAGTTTCTGCTTTCTCTTCTTTTTTCTTTAACTCTACCATTATTATAGGGGTATGGGGTTCGAGACAAAGAATTTCCAGTCTTTCCCATCTCGGGGCTAACAGCCCATTCTTTGGGCAGGCTTAAACTAAGCCAAAAAGCCGGTTTTTTAGCCTCAAAGAAGGGCTTCCATGACAATGAGGTCATTCTTGCATGGGCTTGGGACATCGCTGATTGCTATGGATCAACCTTTTCCTACGAAATTCTGGAGCTTTTTCTTTGCTAACCAATCAATGATCTCATACTATATCTTCTTGAACACGTATATGATCCCACATGGCAATATTAAAAATGTCGATCTCAAGTATAAGGATTCGGCTGAATCAAGACTCAAAAAAATATAATTGTCTACAATTCTTCATACATAACAAAATTCAAATTTTCATCTTGCAATCTAAAACTTAAGGGCTTTCTGAAACCACGTAGTAAAACAATGCAAAACTCATAAAACAGTCAGTATCCCAAACTCCCCAACTGGAGTCACTAAATATGGTTCACCAAAGCTACTGCGTAATATAACAAGTCATATAACAAGCTTTCGGAAACAAAGATAACAAAAGTCTAACGAACAACAACAACAACTATGCCTCAGTCCAAACAGGTTGGGCCAGAACAAAAGTCTAACCAATATACTTTCGAGAATCAATTTGAGGAAACTTTGAAGCTAAATTGGATTAGATTAACTCGATATCTTAAGATTAACATTTATATATATATTTGAAAACTAACATGAAAAGTACTATAAGTTGCAACTTTTCTCATATGAAGATGATGAAAAAATACATCTTATAATGTTGGTCAAAATACACAAGGGATTACTACATTTCAGACAACAAACTAACCCCACCAAAAACACAACCTCCAATTTCAGCCCCAATTTAGGATTCTAAGTTCTAATACATGCTTCAAAACAAAGTCGAAAATGCCTCCACGGATACGTCTTAGTAGGCGTTTGGCCATAGAAATCAAATATTTTTCACTTTATTTAGAGTTTTTGAAGTTGAAGATGGAGTTGTGTTTGGTTATAATTTTTGTAAAACCGGAAAAAAAAGTGAATAATTCGCATGGACAAACGGATCCCTAGACTCCAACATAAAAAAATATGGTTTGCAAGTCATTAAAAGTTTCCACACGAACTGGAATAACATTCCCTCAATACATTCCATTTGACAAAGCACAACCCGCACAACAACAACAACAACAAAACAACCCGAAATTAGTGTTTGAAAAGTCACATGCAAAGAGGAAATAATCAAATTAAAGAAGGAAACAAAGGAGGAAAAAACTCACATAGTTCTTAAGCGAAGAGCAAAGTCTTGGAACTCAAACGCTATTTAGGGTTTCAAAACTCAACTAGGCGGCGCAATGAGTCGGTTAAGGGTTTTGAAAAGTGTTGGATTGAACACTGAAAAAGGGATCAAATTGAAATAACTATCGAGAGGATCCGAAAAGAAGAAATTAAAGAGATAAAAGGGTGTTCATATCCATGACTGATACTTGTGAAAATCGAGACTTCAATAATCTTTGATATTTATTACCTATAGGGTTTCAAAATTTGCTCAAACCCAAATATTGATCAAAAGTGATTTTGATGATAATAAATCAACAACCCAAATGAATTAATGTCCAAACTTGATCCAAATAAATCAATTTTAACATTAGAGCAACATTCTAGATTTTTTTTGTAAATAATTATTTTAAAAAATCTTTTATTATATCGGAACAATAAAAATACACCAACGCACTACAACCACACTATCTATCCACTCAATCCCTCCCCTACACAAACCCTTACTCAAACACTAAACCACCACCGCATATATGTCCTCTACATTGCCTACTCCACCCCTACCCACTTCTACCCCACATATCGCCCCTACCCATCCACCTCACCCTGTTGCCCTACTCCATCGTCAAATTTCTATTTCATTTTTTTTTTACTTTTATAAAAAATATGAATTTTTTTCTTACGTCTCTCCTACCGCCCGAACCCACCTACCCCATCCTCAAAATTCTATTTCATATTTTTTGTTATTTTTATAAAAAAATATTTAAAATATGAAATTTTTACTTACCTCCCTCTACCCCCTCCGCCCTACCCATTCTCAAATTTATATTTTATGTTTTTTTTTTACTTTTATAATCAATTTATAAAAAATATGATTTTTTTTCTTACCCCCTCCTTACTCACACCTACCCCCTCCACCCCCACCTCATTGTCCTACCCCATCCTCAAATTTCTATTTCATTTTTTTTTTCTTACCTCCACCATACCGCCCTATCCCCTCCACCCCCACCTCGCCCTCAAATTTCTATTTTGTTACTTTTATAAAAAAATATATATAAATATGATATTTTTTTCTTACCTCCCTCCTAACCTCCTACCCGATTCTTAAATTTATATTTTATATCTTTTTTACTTTTATAGACAATTTATACCCCCTGCCCCATACTCATTTATTTTTTTTACTTTTATAAAAAATGAAAAAAATCTTTAAAATAAAGATATGAAAAAATCAAATATCATATAAAATATAAGTTTAGAATTTGTAAAAGTAATGGGTCAAGTTGGGTTATGACCCGTCATTTAGTCCATTTTAGCCTACGTAAGTTTTGGGCGGTTGGTCATTGACTCGTCTATTGATTCAGCACATCTTGACCCGCTCAACTTCAGCTCAAACAACCCGTCTGACACCCCTAATTATATCCATGAAAAGAGTCTTGGATTTTCACAAAATTACACCGATAATGTGCTTGTAATGACTATCTTCTCCCTAGGGGACGAAATTTATGTTTAGTTGGGATTATGTAGTGGTGATTGAAGGGTAAATTTGTACTTTTCTCTGTCAATTGCAGTGCTCAAGTACGTCGTCGACTCATTCGTTGAATAAATATCGGGAATGTAAAAGCTTGTTTCCCACCCAAATCAACCCCCATCATCTCATTTCAAATTTTCTTTATTTTGAATGTATTTCCAAAATTAAGGGTCAATTTGGATTGACGGTGGACAGAAGTGCTTCTGGTAGAAGTGATTTATGTTTGGATACAACAATGTAAAAGTGATTGTTATCAATAAATGATGTTTGGATAATTTGATCAAAATTGTTTTTGAATGTAAAATTACTAAAATAGACATTTAGTCAATACATATAAATAAAAGTTACTAATAAATGAAAGTATGTAAATAAAAATTACAAATAGATAATATAATTTAAAGTGCAATATGATATTTAAATATTAGTAGAATATTATTATAATACTAATTTAAAGTGCAAATGATATTTAAATATTATTACAATACTAATTTTGCATGTACTCTATAATTTGATTGCGGACTAAGTCTCGAACGTGATTCATTTCTGATGAAGAAGCTATATTAAAAATCTATGATTGATCCAAGTTAGATGATGTATGATAATCATAATTTGAATGATTGTGTTTTCATCTCCATAGAGATCAAAATCAATATTCAAAACTGCATTCCTTCTGATAAAGTTGCGTATCGTCATTGTTGCGACGACTATTTAAACATGTGTTTCAAAATTGAACCTGGCCATGCGACGTAAAATTGCAAATTTGTTCTTCTATATCCCAAAAGTTCTTTCTACCGTGGACCTTAAACTTGAGTGGTAATAATTGAATACTTCATTATGATTTGCATACCCGTTAGAACGCCTAAAATCAGGAAGGTGATAGTGTTCACATCTGCAGGGAGTCGCGGCCTTGGGAGGAGGCGCCGCGACACTCTTCAGGCAATTCTTCAAAAATAATAAAAAAAATCGATACTTCATCTTGGGTATATTTTTTTGTTCAAAATATAATGTATTGTAGTAGTAATATTCAGAGTATTTGAAAGAAGACAATAGAAAAAGGAGAAGGGTAATCCTCGTATAATCGGACAATGTTAGGATGTTTGAGGAGTTTAAAGTTTCAATCTGCAATTACACATAAACAAATGTCAATTTTAGTAGTATATTTGTTTTTTTTTAATTAAAACAGAACATGAGTAGTATATTTGATTTTTTAGTAATTATTTATAGATATTTAAATAGGGTAATGAAATCTGTATATTTGATTTTTTTAGTAATTATTTCTAGATATTTAAAGAGGGTAATGAAGGTGGATAGAGTTGCTGATGAAAATTAAAGAGGGTTATAAAATAAATGGTAAAATTCAAATTGAAATAAATAGTAAAAGTCTTCGGATGTGCTACATTACAAATTTAGCTCAAGTCTTGAGACTAAACACTTATGAAAAGCAAAACCAAACATATCAATTTTGTCATTTTCACGAAAGTGGATACCTAGAAGCACTTATGGGGTACCCAGAAGACAATCCAAACATACACTAAATCATTGACCAACATAAACCATGACCAAATCCAATGCCATTGGAGTGTAGTTTGGCTTTAGATTTGGAGAAACTAGTTTTGAAATAAAAAAGGTCTTCATATATTTAAGATTTTAATTTTTTTAATTTATTATTGATGAATTTAAATGATACGGATAAAATGAATGATGATTTTTATTTTTGGTAAATAAAAAATTAAAAGAGAGAATGAATGGTGATTTTAGGAGTACACAAATGTTGTACCACTTACTCTTCTTATGTAATAAAGAGAACAATAATTTGATTTCCCATTCTTTTCCTTGTTTCCTATATCAATTGTAATTTTTTTTTTTAACACTATGTGTTTATTGTTCATGAGATTCAATGTAGCTAGTTCTTGTTCCTGTCCACTTCATTTTGAGCTCTTTCCTTGAGACAAATACATTATATCTTTCTTGTGCTAATTATCTCATGCATCCTTATAGGATAAATGAGTTTGTTATCTTTCATCTCCTTATAAACTCCTAAAAATAATATATTCTTTAATTCTTTTCAGCCTCGCCCTAAATAAACTTTCTATTTGAACTTATTACTTTTAAACTATGATGCTCAAGAAGTTGACATAATTTATTACTCTCTCTATTTCAAAATAAATGATGTTTTACATAATCAAGAAGACATTAATGACGTCCTTTCAATTTTATTCATATTTAAATAAAGTTTTACATAACCAAAAAATTTACTAAAGAGCAACTTTTTCAATATATTTATTAAGAGTAAGTTAGTAAAAATATATTTCATACTTTCTAAGAATGAGTAGTTTTTTAAGGAGTGTGTGCGAACTAAAAATACAACTTATTTTGAAATGCATAAAGTACCAAAATAGAGTAATGTTAAATTGAATGATACTACAATTTAATTTGGTTGACTCTTTTGGAAGTCATTTCAACTTATTAATTAGATGAGCATGTTTGGCTATGCTTCTAAAATAAACTTACTCTAAAAGGTGTTTTAAAGAAAAATAATTTTTGTGAGAAACCGTTTGTGTTTGATCAATTAATTTAAAGTATTTTTTTATAATAATTAGTGTTTGATCAAATTTTTTATTCCATCTCTCTACGGAATCCTAGGTTATGCCCACTATTAGGGTTTTTTGTTGTATTTTATCCTTTTTTATTTTGAACCTTATTTGCTTTTATTTACTATTAATAAAATGTATCACTAAATATTCTTAGTGGTTGTCAAAACAAAAAACTCAGTTTGAAGATTAAGAAACAATGAAGATATGTAGATAGACTCATTTTATTTTCAGTCTTTGTTGTCTTTATTTTTATTCATTTTGTTTGTTGATTTTTTCCGGATGATTTTATTATTTATATAAAATAGTCACTAGACCTCGCCCCGAACCCCGCATAGCGAAGATTTAATGCACCGAGCTGTATTTTTTTTAGTGACCGGGACCTCTCCTATTGGAGGAGGGGGTTAAAAGAAGCTTCTAATGTTTTTTGGGTACTTTAAATGAGAGTACGATACATTCTAGGAAGGCACATGAACGAATAATGAAAGTTGAGGGGCAAGAATAACATTATCAGCCAGCATAACTTTCCATTGTTAAAAACTCCCAACTATGAACTACCTACTCCCCTGTCGGGCCCCACCTCAACCTATTCATCCCCACTCGGAATCACTAGTTGTTACCTGTTTGGTGAGAAATAGCCACAGTTCTTCCCCCTTAAGCTATATACCCACCAACTGTTTGTATAATTGTGTAGAAGAGACGAGAGTAGTCCTTTTGTTTGAATTATAAAAAAAACAGAGTAATATTATGGCAAGGAAGAAGATCAGAGAGTATGATTCCAAGAGGCTTCTCAAAGAGCATTTGAAACGCCTTACTGGCATCGATCTTCAGATTTGCTCTGCTCAAGTACTCTCTTTTTCTTTTCTAATTTTTATTGATCTGTTACTCTTGAATTGTAATTGAAATCTTCCTTATGAGTTCTTTTCTTAAAAAAGAAATTACGTGAATGGTGTTTTTGCTTGTTGTATGATCAGCTTTCAGTCATGATGTATTTTCTATAGCAAAAGAGTGATCATTTTGTTTGTGTGGCGGAGCTAAGGGGTTCGCCCAAAATTACACTGTATATTGAAGGTCAAAATTATTTTGCATATATATATAATAGATGTTGAATCCCTTGACTTCTTCGTGTGTTCACATTTTTATATTTTAAATTCGGGCCTGACTACTGCTTTGTGGAAGCATTTGTTGACTGGACAATCGTGCCTTGGAAGAATACTTATCTACATATCGTAGATTGAAGCACCTCTCAAGCTACTATAGAGTCAACAACAACAACAACAACAACATACCAAGTGTAATCTCACAAGTGGTGTTTCGGGAGGGTAGAGTGTACGCAGACCTTAACCCTACCGTAGATAGATTGTTTCCGATTGACCCTTGGATCAGGATAAAGCAAAAATTTAAGCTACTACAGAGTCCTTTAATAAAAATGTGTACCACTTTACAAGCTGAAAGAAACTTGATGTGCATCTGTGTTTGGTACAATGCAAAATACTTTACATGAGAAAGTGATATTTGGTTACGAAAATTATTTTCCAAGGTGATCGTTTGGAATATTTAAGATCATTTCTCGTTATTTTCCAGATCATTTTTCTTGCCAGAGTTCTCATATAGAATTATTTGGGTTTGATAGGTGACAGAATCTACAGATTTTACTGAGTTAACAAACAAAGAACCGTGGCTTTCATCGACAAAGTTGGTTGTAAAACCAGACATGCTGTTTGGGAAGCGTGGAAAGAGTGGCTTGGTATCATTGAATCTGGATCTAGCAGAAGTTGCTGAGTTTGTAAAAGCACGACTTGGTGTGGAGGTGAGCAGAGGCTTAATAAGTGTTTTGAAATCTTTTACTGCTTCTTATGTGTTATAGTCATCTTACATGTGAATTTGTTTCTAGGTTGAAATGGGTGGCTGCAAGGCACCTATAACAACATTTATTGTTGAACCATTTGTTCCCCATGACCAAGAATATTACCTTTCCATAGTCTCTGAAAGGTTGGGGTGCACAATTAGCTTTTCAGAATGTGGAGGCATTGAGATTGAAGAGAACTGGGACAAGGTTAGTTGGTACAGAAAGTTTACTCTATGTTAGTTTTGAAATTTGGCAAAATTGGTTAACACTATTTATTCTGGTAATATCCAGAAAGTTAAGTTTTTTTTGTTTGTTTTGTGATAACCAGATGTTACTTGTGTCTACAATATACAGGTCAAGACAATATTCCTTCCAACAGAAAAATCTATGACCCTAGAGGCGTGTGCTCCACTGATTGCTACTCTTCCCTTGGAGGTGATCTAAAATCTTAGTTTTAATTTTTATCCTATAATTATCCTTTGTAGTCATTGGTCTCCATTAAGCCAACAGTTCTGGCTGTAACAACGATTAAAAAGCGTGCTATTATATTGTGCATTGCTGGTAATTCTTGAAGATGATTAAATTAGGCTGTATCATTGTGTAAATACCATTTCCGATATTCAACCTATGAGGGAAAGTGTTTATATATTAGTCTACTTATTGATGCACTTTCACTTCTGTATAGTAGATAAAATCAAAACACTTGACTACTTCTCAGCAACCTTCATGATATTTGACCCAAGTTTCTGGTTGCCTCAGGTACGGGGAACAATTGGCAATTTCCTAATGGGTGTTTTTAATGTGTTTCAAGGTATGCCACAATTTACAATGATTGCATGTTTATAACATGCCTTTGTGTTCTACCTTTTTTTTCTTTAAATCTTTTGGTGCTCTCTTTGAGATAAATGCTGGTGAGTATACGTCAAAACCTTAATTAGTTTATAGTTATAAGCAGATGAAGAGGAAATTAAACTTGCTGTTGGTTTATGTTAACCTAAACCTGTTGCTAAAAGCTAGTTTTTTCATTATATTGAAATAGTTTTTTTTGACATCTTTATTCTCAATTATTTATGTCATTGATTATGCAACATTGTCGCTTTGTCTTTGGTATTCCCCAGACCTCGATTTTAATTTCATAGAGATGAACCCTTTTACACTTGTAAATGGGGAGCCATACCCATTGGATATGAGGGGAGAGTTGGATGACACAGCAGCCTTCAAAAATTTTAAGAAGTAAGTGTTTTTCACTAGTTTTCCGCATGTTGAAGTGCCCGTTCTTGCTTTACTTATTCTTTTCTCTTGGGAAGGCGTTCGGAATACGAAACGTAGTGACTTTTGTAATTTTCCAGATTTGTTAAACAGTTTGCTCTTGTCTCATCCCTCTATAACTTTTCAGGTGGGGAAGCATCGAGTTTCCTCTGCCCTTTGGAAGAGTCTTGAGCTCCACCGAAAGCTTCATTCACTCTTTGGATGAGAAAGTAAGTTCATTTACTTGTCTTCATCCAAGGGTGTTCTCATGCTAGGGTTATCAGATTGACTTGTTTATTCTTGTCGAAATGATTTTGTTAGAGAAAAACCTAATCTTGGATTTACTGTCAGGACTACTCTGAATACTGAACTACTGGAGGAACTTTATGCATTGCTTTAGAACCATTTTAGTCCAATAAATTTGTGTCTTTAAACAGTGTTGGATGGTTTATCAGTTGATACTTTTTCCATTATTCACGGGCATGGTAACATACGGACTTGCAGGCTGGTGGGCGGGTAGGGTTTGGGAAGTCATCTTTCGTGAGATACTGTTTGAAGTATTTCTGAAGGTAAAAAAGATTTATCCTTGAGCCTTGCCGGCAGGCTATCACTCCTGGCCAGCTGTAAATTTGTTAATATGTGGACATTGACCCTACATGCTATAAAAAACATTAGATGTTAGTGATGGTTTGATCCCCGTTATCATACAGTACACTACCTGACTATAATGCTTTTCAATAATTCTTGAGCTTTCTGGTCTCTCTAATGATACTTGCTCTTCTGGAATTGGAGCATAATATCGCAGTCTTTCTGTTAATTCTGTTTTTTCTCGACATCTTGCAGACTAGTGCCTCCTTAAAATTTACAGTTTTGAACCCAAAAGGTCGTATCTGGACAATGGTTGCTGGAGGTGGTGCAAGCGTTATATATGCTGATACAGTAAGTATCTTCAGAACTTGCGATGTGCCAACTTGATGTGAGGAAGCATTATCTATCTTGTCATCATTCCTCTTGCATGCAATGTCAACACTTATAGCTCACTGTATTTATACTCTGTTTTCGATATCTTAACCAGGTAGGGGATTTAGGCTATGCCTCTGAGCTTGGTAACTATGCTGAGTATAGTGGAGCTCCAAATGAAGAAGAAGTTCTGCAATATGCTCGAGTAGTTCTAGATGTATGAACTCGACTGTTCTCTCTCCTGGTCAACATGCCTATGTGGTGTTCGTCCTCTTTTATTTTAACAAGTGTTCGCTTTGATGTTTTTATAGTGTGCTACTGCTAATCCTGATGGATGTAAGAGAGCTCTCATTGTTGGAGGTGGTATTGCTAACTTCACCGATGTTGCTGCTACTTTCAATGGGATTATTCGGGCTCTCAGGGAGAAGGTTGGCTGTGCATTATTATTTAGACTAAAAGTTGTTTAGTTTTCCTAAAGATTTTAGGCAGTAATATATTTTTCCTTTAAAACTGAATAGGAAGCCAAGCTAAAAGCAGCTAGAATGCATATCTATGTACGAAGAGGTGGTCCAAATTATCAGACTGGTCTAGCAAAAATGCGTGCCCTAGGAGAGGAACTTGGAGTTCCCCTTGAGGTATGAATCACAGTTGGCCTTTTATTATAGGGTTACTGTGAATACAGTCCCTGAATTTCAATTATAGCACGTAATCATTTTATCAAATTTAACTCCGAAAACTTTGTCATAGAATGGAAAACTGAAAACCTTTTTTTGCTGGAAGTTTAACATGAAATCTAGTGCTTGTAATATAAATTGAATAATTAGGAAGCAAATCTTTGATGCTCGTTGCTCCGTACTTCTACCAATCAGAAGGTCCTGAAAAAGGATGTTTGAAAAAAGTTTTATGTGCCAATTAAACTTGAGGATTAAAGTTGTACTAACCTGTGTTGCTTGGAGGACGGGTGTGGATCTAGAGGTCGGATTCGTCACCATATAAATTATAGGATTCAAGGGTACGGATAATGAATATATTACAATAATAAATATGACAATTTGGAATTTAAGATTGTTGAACTTATATTTTAATCAAGAATGTAATTTGACTCGTTTCCTACTTAATTAAGTTAAATGACCAACAGTTATTGTGTAATTACAACTTGATTTTTATTTTTAATTAGTCAAATATTTGGTGCTTGGATACGGCTTGTATTTTAGGAGGATCCTCCATCCGACGACAGTTTTGGAGGATCAAAGCAACGTAGAAACTGACCATATGACACAGAAGAAAGGGATGTAACTCTGCGTGTCTGCTGTCGATCTGATTTTGTTTTTATTTGACTCTAAACGTTCTATTTTTCTTGTCACGTCTTACCCCACCACTCATTTAATCTGATGTTTTGGGTCGGACATCTAGACTACAACAGGTTCCAGTTTGAATCTAGGAACATGAACGTCCAAAGACGCTCTTACCTGTGTTATAAATACAATATGTGCCTACTTCCTAAAATTTCAGATCTGAGGAAAGTACCGTAAGAGATGAGGTAAATAATTGGTGTCAATTCTGCTCTTGCAGGTTTATGGACCAGAGGCTACAATGACGGGCATCTGCAAACGGGCAATTGATTGCATTATGTCTGAAGCATAAATGTGAAATCAGAAGAAACTTCTGTTTCATTCTTGAAATTTCCTGCAAAAAAAAGAAGAAATTTTGTTGGATTTTTCATTTGCCTTCTGATATTGTTTTGTTTAAATTGGGACCTGGGAGAACAATTGAGATCCGTCTGTTCTATCTGGTAATTTTGCATTTCTCTTAGTTCAGTAGAATTTTATAGTGAAAAATCTGGTTATGTAGAGATCTACCACAGACACCACAGTCCACACGTGAAACTGCACGAAAACATGTGCGTGTTCAAGCAAACACATTCCTTAAACTAGCAACTTCAGTTTCTCAACTTTTTTTGGTATTGTATATACTACTCTATATTCAGAAATATTCATAGAAGTACTATACATCAAAATATGTCGCTAAAATTATTTAAAATATATTTGAAACAGAAAGAATAAACCATGTGCTGTTATGGTGCAATTCATCATTTTGGAAAATATTTTATGTATATTGTAAAAGTTTTTTCCCTTTTTACATTATGAGTACAATTTAACAAATATAGTATGGCTCTATATATACGAGTCCCACTGGAAAAGTTACTCTCTAATTTTTTTCCTGATTCTTTCAATCTTGTCTATGGGCACATCACTACTAGTTCACATCCCATTCACAGTAGTTGTAATCATACTGCTAATTTTCTCTTCCACCACCAGAAATCTAGTCGTATCAGTTGAACCACCATCGCCCAATAATACCACTACTCCCACAACAACATTAACGTCTCCTTCGACTTCCATTAATGTTGAAGGCAACAATAATAGTATCCCAACAGGAGGAACGTGGGTTTACATTGTTAATTGTAATGAACATGGGTGTCCTCCACCGCCCTCCAACCACACAACTTCAAAGATTACTACACCAGAAATTGTTCTTTATTCTTTTCTTGGGGCTCTAGTTCTTGTAGTTGTGGTGTAATGTTTGCTGTGGTGTGCAATGTGCATGTGGTGCAATGCTGTTTTGAATTTTGATAAGTATTATGAAAATAAAATTCATGGTTCATCTGGCTCAGGAAAATTTGTAATGGAACAATATGCAAGCACAATGCTTAAGTTAGCAAGTACTAATTGTATTCAGTTTACTTGCGCATTATCTATCATTTAGGTAAGCACTGGTAGCCCCAATTTGTAGAAGAAAACCAACAACCCCTGAGGCTATCCTCTACTTGGAAGATGAAGTAGAAATAAATTTGATGGCAGAACCTCGGGGTATTAGACGAAGAGTGAAAATTATATATTTTAAATTTGATGGCAAAAATTAAAGACCACCCCGCGTACGAATTGCCCATTGTATTTCTCATAATAAAATGCATCGGCCCAATATTTGGCCCAAAGTCTCTTGAATAAACGAAGTGGGCAGCAGCAAAGTGTTCTACACTTTCATTCGATACATACGAGGAAGATGTCTTCTTCATTGCAACCACTGCTCCATTTTCTATTGATTGAGGATTGGGAGAAATATGAGTGCCAACAGTTGTATGGTTTCCAGGCATACTTGGAGTATGTTCTGTTTAATTTTCTATATAAAAACTGCAAAAGTGATGAAAACTTGAGTCTTTATTGGCTTTAATTTATGTACAAGAATGGTAAAAAGGCTCGATCCAAAGATTATAACCTGCAAACTTATGCCAAGTTCTTATATCAGTAAATTTGGGTTATTAATCAACCGTTCATGAGGTTGTGCTAGTAACCAAGAATTTCTGATGCTAAACTAGTATGCATGTTTAAAATTTGACTTTCAAAAGAGAAACGAAAAAACAAGAAGTAAGTAGAATATTAATTAAGTGCTGCCTTTCATATATTAGGTCAATGGAAGTGGGTTCACCTAAATTGTTTCAAAAATCAAAAGTTGTTTCTCAGCCACCGCTTAATCTTAGACTAAAGTATAGGAGTTAAAATTTGCCCACTAGTGTAAAGTTGTAGGATGTATAGATATGTGAATCCCGAACTTAAATGACCAAAAAATGAGACTTTGAATCAAAATAACTCAAAAATAAAATGTGACATTAATACTTTCTGCGCAATAGTTATTAACATAACGGGGCCATCGGTTTTTTCCCCGATGGTCCCCACTTCAAAAAATAAAATAAAATTGAAACCGTCATTATCTCCAAAAAATAAAATAAAATTGAAACCGTCATTATCTCCAAAAAATTGAGGTCTCACCTTCGTGTTAAAGACACATACTTAAAAATAACTCAAAAATAAGTCAGGGTTCATGTAATTTAACCATGTTATGAATCTTTGTAAGATTTTTTCTCCCATCCTATTTTATGCTTAGTGTTTTTGCCTCTAGAGAATGTTGGATATTACAGTTGATGTATAAAAATAGTATACAACTATCACTAGTGCTTAAAAAGGATAATCAATTACAATTTCAATATAATAGGCTTGAAGCCTAACATCAGTTGTCACAACATGAATAAGTGTTGATGATCTTGATCTTCGGTCTTTGATCCTTCCTAAGTCTTGAGATCTTAGTTGAAACTGCAGCAAGCCCCTTGAGAACAACAACAACATTATGTTTAGAATCTGAAAATATAACAAGATAATTGACTTGCTGAGTCGACCAAATTTTTGACCTATCCTTAAGATAATATTGCCCCGTATATCCTTTCAACAGTGTAATGACAACTTATCTCCCAAGATAAAACAACAATCAAACAAATGAGCAAAGGGAACTCAAGTGTTCGCTAGAATATAATGATCTTTGAGTGTGTAAGATTGCAAGAAAGGAAGAGATTTCATTAAGTCTGAAATCATCCAAGTGTAGAGAGTATTTCTCTTATGTTCATTGTGTATTATGTGTCTCTCCTCCCAAATCTGAAATAAGGCATGGTTATATAGTTGAGAGATGAGGGGAGGTGTTAATGACTATTAAGAGGGTTGTTTATGAGGCTCAATGAAGAGCCAAAATGTTCAGGAATAAGTGCCCAACGTTCCAACAACTTAATGACATTAAACCTCTGAAAAACGCCCGCAGAGCCGCGACTCTGAAACTCCTGAGAGTTGGCGTCGTGGCCCTGTAGCCTGGAGCCGCGGCGCCGGCGCTTTTCAGAAACTTAAGGGACCAAACTGTAATTATAATAAAGTCTGAGGTCCAAAAAGATAATGTTAGAAACGACCCGCTGACCGCGGCCGGGCCGGCGGTGGTGGTGCGGCTGGCCTAGTCTCGAACCCAAGCACACCTAGGTCCTCCCTCCTTCAAACATACGGGTTACCCCTTGGGGTCCCAATCCCTTATTCAGTTTAGAGACATATAACATGAACAAATCTTCATTTTACTACCGATGTGGTAGATTTGTCACACACCACTCTTTCATGTCTCAAACACCTTACTTCACAGACTAATATCTCTTCCATTTCTCAATGGAATTTAACGATTCTTGGCCCTACGGTCTTCTACTCACTTAGTAGATTACACACATGTAAAGAACCAGGTTCTCCAACATGTGGAACCATGATGTTTAAGTCATTGAAGATTGGCGGACCCAACTTCCACCAAAGACAAATTTCCAACAATCCCCTCTTGGAAGATTTTCAACAATCCCCTCTTGGAAGAGATTTTGGTGCACACACATGATGCCTTCTTTCAGCATTCTTTTTGGCGGATCAATGTTGCATCTGGAGAGGTAGCCGTAGCTTTGAACCTTCCATAGTAGAATACCATCGGACATATTAACTGCGCGGTGTACGTGATGTCTTGAACCGTCAGTGTTTAGTATATGCCAAGACAATGGTATCAACACAACATCTTTCCTACTCAATCATTCTTTATGTTCTGTCCGTCGTGGGCCGTGGACACACTTGGATTCTTAAGTGCGTTCATTTGAGGCGACCTGTCCTCGCACTTAAATATGTGGTCTCCTACAAAGTATCATGTAATACCCCACTTTACAAGTGTTAGGCACCATTAAAAGTTTCCCAAACCTAACCTCAAATGTTGAGGATCATTAAAGGTTTTTGGAAGCTTAACCTTTACCCCCTCCGCAGGTAGTACTTAATGTCTATTGATCGGTGTATTTTATATACACCTTTTGAGTCAATTTTAGTGAGTCTTTTGTCCATTTCTGTACAAATACGTGTCGTCTTAGGATAGATTTTCTTCCTTTTGAGTCATATTGGTTTAAAGTGGCTCATTGGCGAAAAAGAGCAAAAAGAGGGCAAAAACGGAGGTTCCAGAGCTCGAAAAGCGAGAAAGTGGCGAACCGGGCACAAAAGCGGCCGCGCGCTTTCACCAGCGAGGCGAGCGCGGCGCCTAATCTTGAGGATTGCGAGTTCGCGCGCGGGCTGAGGCAACGACGCCAAAAACTTGATGCGAGATTTATGCACACACTTACGCAAGTGCACGTGTCGAGTCAAGTAATATAGTCTTAGAAGACCGAATTATCGTCCTCAGGGATTAGTGCTCAAGTGCCAAATTCTATTCTATGTTATCTATTTGGTGATCGATAATTGATTTGTTGTTTATGACTCTAATTATGAAAACTAATTAAACTATGTTGTTTTATTTCAGTAATGTGGAAATAGGGCTTCCAAATCTCCTCAACTATCTGCTTAACTTACTTATTAATGCAATTGACTATGGTTCTTCTTCTATTTGAGATAGCAGGTTTACTAAGCCGTTTTATACTCTTGTTAAGGTTATATAAACACTCAACCCCAATACAATACCTTTCTACCTTTCGGTGATAAGATTGACTCTAGAGGAGGATTAAGACCAAAAACCTTATAAATGCTACACAAGTATCGAGGTACTTTCGTCCACAATTTAACCTATGTTTATCCAACTACAACATATTCACAACCCCCCCTTTCAGATTTCGGTTAGAAATCATAAGAATTATGATAATTAATGATCAGGTAATTACCAAGCAATCAAAACATATATTGAATAAATCTCAACAATAAGAAGAAGAACCAAGAACATGCATTAATTCATAGTTTAATTAGTTTTCATAATTAGAGTCATAAACAACAAATCAATTATCGGTCACCAAATAGATAACATAGAATAGAATTTGGTACTTGAGCACTAATCCCTGAGGACGATAACTCGGTTTTCTAAGACTATATTACTTGACTCGACACGTGCACTTGCGTAAGTGTGTGCATAAATCGCGCATCATCTATCACAGGAATGACCTTGGATTATGTTTCTTAAGAATCATTATCCAAAGTGCTCTTGCTTTCATCAAAGCGCTCAACTGAACCTTTACAGTTTAGTTTTTCCATTGAACCTTATCCCTGGGATCTCCAGTCTGTAAGGTTGGGTGTCCACTATATCAGTTCTTATTGATTGGGTTTTAAACCAATTCCCCTAGACAGGCAGAACCCTTGATCTGTGAAGGTCTACTATATTCTCCTTTGATTAGTAATCAAGGAAGTGCTACCCGTGAAGATCAACTGTCATTCGGTCTTATGTCTGTGACAGATATGTTCAGACATCGTCATTCGTGCTCTCACAGTGTCAAACTAGAGCAGACACGAGTTACTCCCAAGAAGGGACATCCTCTAAGTAGTTGTGAAGTTACTCAACTTCTCATCATCCTTTGTGCGAAGCGATGAACTCCGATTCCATCATGAATCGGCCGATGCAAGGTTTGCTTAGAGGATTTTTCTAAGACACACCATGCACATTGGTGTTCTTCAGGTCTTATGTCAAGTTTGCATCATTTTGTTCTCCCAGAACCACTGGACATCCAGAATATCATAGATAAGCGAATAATTCAAATGTCGTCACATCCGGCTTAACGCCTTCTGTTGATCATTTCCAGAATCACGAGTGAACTTTAGTTCAACTGATCTTCTGTTATGAACCAATACCAGGTCAATTGCAGTGTGACCTCAGCATATCTCTCATGGCATATGGTTGCACATGATTCCAATCAATTTTGTGATTCAAATCCATTGGTGACTTCAACGAGACTATCAAGCTCCTCATAGAGGAGTTTGGAATCTGACCAGTCCGTTAGATGTCTTAGGGATTCCAAACCTAAGATGTCATCTGCAATACCCATATCCTTTCATGTTGAAACATATATTTCAGGAGAAATGTTTTGTGCCAAAACTTTAGGCCTGTTTCAGCCCGCACAGAGATTTGACAAGCCGACATACTTTCTTCTCTTTCTTGAAACCTCAAACCCTTCTGGTTGTTCCGTATTACTTTCTTCTTCCACTTCCGGACTTATGGTTTTCCAACTGTTGGCTTTTTAATACCAGAGTCAATGTTTCTGTAGTCATATTCATTATTTATGTTCTATCTGAAACTCCCATGACCAAAATGTAGACATTTCCGGGACCATAAGGGATTTCAGGAAGAAGTCCAACAATACTCAAACCCAATTCTCCGGTTTAAGAAGATTATCTTAACATTCATGTCACGTATCCTTATGCGGAGTTCTATTAAGAATCACATTAGCGGTAAGGATCGTCTTGCATCTTGGACGTACAAGTCTGCGCTTGGCTAACACCATTTAGTCTGAGGTGAGTAAGGAGCAGTCGTTGGATCAACACTGCTTCGCATTCTCCCCCTCTATCACTACGAATTTCTCAATCCGTAAACTTTCTAATTTTTTCCCCGGCACCGCGATCCGACCGAAGTCACGCGGTGCTGAATTCGATAAGCTCTTTGGAACACGGGCGGTATTTAGAGTCGCGGTCCTTCGGAGAGGCACTGCGTTTCTTGGTCGAGGCACCGCGGTTCTGACGGGTTGCATCGCGGCCCTTCACGGTTCCGCGACGGTTTTCGACTCGTTTCATCTTTGTTCTTCAACAAAGGATGCAATATGTTGTATCATTATCGATTAAGATCACGATGTACTTGTATCCCCTATCTATTTGTACAAACTTCAAATCACCCACCCATGTAAGGGTTACCAAGTTATAGAGGAGATGTGCTTCTTTCGCTATTCCTTTGACGGAACGGAAATGTGATTTTGCCCTTTTGCCTACCTCACATTCATTTGAGGGTTTGTATTGATGGACGACAACAATATCAATCTCGTTTGTTTTTGAATGACTTTCTATTTTAACGTGTCTTAATCTATGATGGCATAGATGCACAAATTACAAATATATCATCCACTTTTCAACTTCGTTGGCCTTTGAATGAACTTCTGTTTTAACGTGTCTTAATCTACGATGACATAGATGCACGGATTACAAACATATCATCCACTTGGCTACATTTTTACTGTACCAATTTTGGTTATTATTGACCTGTGAGACATGAGGCGAAAGACTCAAGCCATATTGTCCAACAGTGCCCTTGAAACCAAGTGTAGGACATGTATCCCCTCGTTTAAGAGTGATCCCATTCCTTAAGTCCTTTTGAGGACAACCTCTTTAATTTCTTCTATTTTGAAGGTAGCGTTGCTTCAAATGAACAACCTCTTGCCCGTGGTTAGGGCGTAATCGGATCATATGTGATCTAGACTCTTTGGCCCACTCTAGTTGCCTTGGTAGACTGAGTGTCCTATTTTCTTTTCTGCCTTTCTTTTGGCCTTCAGATCTATTGAGATCTGGTAACTATGAACCACTCCAGTCGCCCGTAGGCTTTGTATGACTGAGTGTCCACTACTATCCTGTCAAAAGACGGATCTTCTGTCGTAAATGGTGACAGGATTCTCACTAGTCCTCTAGTCCTTGTCTTTAGTCCTCTTCCATGCTTAGGATTGTCCATAAAATCATTTTATTACAATCTAAGTCCATATCTTTTAGGTCGTTGTTTATAACAGTCCAATATTCCTTTGGAAGATAAGTGAGATTAAACATTCTGATTTTAAGGCGTAAGGAATATAAAGAAATACTTTCATATTTTTAGCCTTATTCAGTTCATTTTAATCAGTCCTCTTTTAATCTCATTTTTGACAAGGAATAACTAATTAACTCATACCTTTGAGATTTGGCCCACGTTTGTCAGACCGGGCTAAAGGTAACTACTTTTTGCTCACCCGGTGAAAGGCAAGTTCTTCCATTTAGTAATGGAAGTCATCCGTTGTCACTTGTCGTCAAGAGGAGCGGCGTAGTCTCAATCAAATATTCGCTCGTGACTAAGTCTAAGTCAAGTTGAGCGGAGGGAAGTCTTAATTCAAAGGCACCTGCGCCAGAACTTATTCAGAAAAGGGGGAGTTGAAGTTATACATATCAAAAATGAATGTTGGTTGATGAATGGGCATCTCTGACTTTATTGGGTGGTTTCACACAGAGGGTTTCGCTTCCGCTTCACTAAACGTAGTTGACCCAATTGCATCAAGCAGCGCCCTACAGTCAACTCACCTCACATCGAGTCCTTCCTCTTCTCCAGGATTGGTGTGGGGAATCAGCCACGTCATACCTTTCATCAGTGGACGTCAACCTTTCTCTATCGTCAATCGACCGCAGAGCCACACTGGGACTGAGAGTGGAGTCATTCCCGTTTGAATGAAAAAGGTAGGAAGTAGCTCGGTTACCTCCTCCCGACATGAAGGAATGCCCGAGAATCCTTCGGGGGCTGGTATGTCCTTTCAGTTCTGGTCTGGGGAACGCCGATCAGAGAAATCACTCCTATACTGCCTGGTGTTGCCCTATTCCTACCATGGGAATATCTATCTTTCTTTTTTCTTTCATATCTATAGTTTAGGATATAAAAGCAGACGGTCTCGTATATGAAGAAAGATATTGTTGACGTTAGTAGACTAATCTATTCATTGGTAGGGCATTTCTTCCTGTGACCGCCTTTTCCCTACCTCTGAGTCGAAGCAACTCCGCGCCGGTAGATTCTCCCCCTGAAGTCGAGAAAGGCTCTGTCGTTAAGTCCGGCTTGCAGAACCGTCTTTCGGATAACTATTAGTCTTAGTCGGTTAGCCCCTTTTTTCAGTTGCTGTAGTTGGTAGTAGCGAGAAAGACTCCTATATTTATTAAAGAGAAAACATAGCCGCCATAATAAGAAGCAGGCGAAGCAGCTAGAAGTACTTCGGCACTAGACCTGGAAAGAGTCGGTTACTTTTTGGAAACCCAAGTCAGTAGGTTTTTCCGAGAAATTCTCCGGCCAGTTCTAGGTGTGAACCAGGAGCTTGCCATTGTGGAGAGAGAGATCATTCTCAGAAGTCACACCTTCCCCACTCTTTTTACCTGCTGATTGGTCATGCTTCTTCGACTGTAGAGAAGGAGAGGACTTCATTCAGTGACCCCGCGATCGCCCTCTGAACGATCAGAATAAGGTAAAGCTTGAAGATAAGTTTTGTACTCAATTAATTTCTCAGTCCCTCTAGTCGGGTGGGCGCCGGCCGGTTTTTCGACCAGATCCCCCTAAAAACCGTACGTGCGGGGAGCGAGCAGTCAACACTGGTGGAATAGTTCAATTAGAAGCGTAGCTGTTCGAATGGAACAAGGCATGGATCACCGACGGGGGATTTCCGATCACGTAAAAAAAACCTCGTTCTATTTGTCTTTTTTTTTCATGACTTATTTTATCATCTCTTTGACCTCTTCGCTCTGGACGACTTATCTAAGGTTTTTAATCAATGGTTTGCGCCATCGCAGCAAGCAGGTCGATATTGGAACGTACGACGAACCAGTTACCAACCTATGAACTTCTGCCTATCCAGTGGATTAGATCCTCGGCCTTTTTAGAAGGTCGACCCCTTCTGTCATAGCCGATTTGAAGGAGTAAACGCAGTTCATTTTTTGTTAGAATTTTTGGAACGGAACAAAATCAAGTTGGGTCGAATGAATAAATGGATAGGGCTGCGGCAGTAAATTCGTAGGCGTCTATTTTAGCGAAGAATTTATTGATGCCCGGGTTATAGAATTTTGCTGCAAATCTTTCAAAAGGTGTTCAAGAAAAGCGATATTGTTGCTTTCGCCATGTAAAGCTTCGGACGCTTCCAGAACTTTTTGGGCTGTGCTTTCCTCTCCTTCTTTGCCTTCTTTGAATAAAAAAAGCCAGGAAGTCAGCCAAGGCCTTCTCATCAGTTGCAGGGTTTGGTGGCCCGAAATTGACTTGGCTTCGCCAAAAGGCCGTGGTGTTCTTTGGCGAAGGGAAACTACGAATCGGATCAGAAGTAGCTCATTAGCTACTAGGTTCAGAGGGCTAAAGAGAAGGTGGGGATTGCTCTGCAGTATTAGTTTGAGAAAGTCGTTTGGTTTTTAACCTAGAGCGATTGGTTTACCTGTATCATGCAAATGTCCAACACTTAGGTGCTAGCGCTCATCCGCTGCTTGTTGCGCAACGGCTTTCACGCTAGTGCGCTCATCCGCTGCTTGTTGCGCAACGGCTTCAGCAACGCTACTCGCTTCCTGCCCCTTATTTCAAACTCAAGGAAAGCCTTGATCGTTATGAGAAAGATGCGCTCAAGCGCCCAACCTATACAAGGGGCTTGGGCTCGAAAGCCGGCCTTACTCAACAAAAAATAAAAATAAAAATTATTGATTTCAAAATGGTTTGCTAGAATCCCCTTCTTCTAGAAGGATCATCTACAAAGCTATTCGTTTTATCTGTATTCAGACCAAAGGGGCTACATATTCTCTTTGAAGGCATCTTGAAAATTCCATTGGGACGTTCGGCGAATCTTCTTCATCTTCTTCCGGGGAATAAGCTGTAAATCAAGCGAGGGGTCGGGTTTCCTTTCGGAGGACCCGAGAGTAGTCCTATGCTTCTTTCTAGCTTGGCGCATTTGCTTTCCTTTACAATCGTTCAGCCAGAGCGAATCGGTAATCAGGAATAGCTTCAAGCAACTTGTCAAGTATGCTCCCCAGACATAGACTACGTACAGGGTAGTACTCTTGGCGTGTCCAAATCCTCCTTACCATAATATGGAGGCTTCTTCTTAAAAGATGGATGTTTTCTGCTACAAGATGAACCATCATCTCCATCCTTCTCCTCAAGTTCTAATTGACATCCTCAACCTTTTGTGGACACTTGTTTCCACCACGCCCGGGAGCGGTGACAACAATTCTTTCTTGACCCTTAGCCTTGCCAACAAGACTATCAATACCATCTTTAAGCTGAAGATCAATGATTGAGATCTCACCTTTGACGAAATAGATTTGTAACTGTCGTCAAAGAGAGACCTAAACTCGGACCAGAATTGTTGGCCCTCCTCTTTCTAGCACTAGTACAATATTATCTTAAGACTGTTGGATATTACAGTTGATGTATGGGAATAGTATACAGCTATCACTAGTGCTTAGAAAGGATAATCAATTACAATTTCAATATAATAGGCTTGAAGCCTAACATCAGTTGTCACAACATGAATACGTGTTGATGATCTTGATCTTCGGTCTTTGATCCTTCCTTGAAGTCTTAAGATCTTGGTTTGAAAGCTAAGAAGCCCTTGAGAACAACAACAACAACATTATGTTTAGAATGCGGAAATATAACAAGATAATTGGCTTCTTTGAGTCGATCCTTGATCTATCCTTGTCCTGTGTTATCATTATCATTTCAATTGTAATCTTACTTATCTCCCAAGAGCAACAACAATCAAACAAATGAGCAAAGGGAACTCAGTTCGCAATAGAAGGATCTTTGAGTGTGTAAGATTGCAAGAAAGAGATTTCAAGATTTCATCATCCAAGAGAGTAGTTCTCTCATATGTTCAGAGTATTATGTGTCTCTCCTCTCAAATATGAAATAAGGCATGGTTATATAATTGAGAGATGATGGGAGGTGTTAATTGGGTGTTAATGACTATTAAGAGGGCTTTTCATGAGGCTCAATGAAGAGCCAAAACGTTCAGGAATAAATGTCCAACGTTCCAACAACTTAATGACATTAAACCTCTGAAAAATGCCCGCAGAGCCGCGGCTCTGAAACTCATGAGAGTTGGCGCAGTAATGTAGCACAGGAGCGGCGTGCCAGCTTTCGAAACCGGGGACCAAATTGTAATTATAATAAAGTCTGAAGTCCAAAAAGATAATGTTAGAATAGCCCCGCGACCCACGACCCAACCCGGACCGGGCGGGTGTGGGCCTAGTCTCGAACCCAAGCACACCTAGGTCCTTCCTCATTCAAACACATGGGTTACCGATGTGGTAGATTTGTCACACATGAACAAATCTTCCTATTTCTACCGATGTGGTAGATTTGTCACACACCACTCTTCCATGTCTCAAGCACCTTACTTCACGGACCAATATCTCTTCCATTTCTCAATAGAATTTGACGATTCTTGACCCTACGGTCATCTACTCACTTAGTAGATTACACATGTAAAGAATCAGGTTCTCCAACATGTGGAACCATGATGTTTAAGTCATTGAAGATGGGCGGACCCAACCTCCACCAAAGGCAAATTTCCAACAGAGAAATGAAGATTCTAAGTACGTGTCAATTGACTAAAACAAGACTTTAATCACAGTAAAAGGTTTGTAATCAATCTTGTACAATATCACATTTAAGATGGAATTATAATGCTTATGGTAGTCCTTGTATAACAAACTTTAAACTCTCATCTATTCTAATAAGGACAGATTAGAGAAGTCATGTATCACGTAACTTCTCTCCCTGCTATTATGAATATACCACAACCTTATTTTTCACCATCTAATGTACAGAAGGAGCAGGGAAACTGTTTAATTTGGATCATATATTAAGTTTCTACATACAAAAGAATAAGCTACAACATCACCTTCTCTGGAAGTTCAGCTTCCCAATGAAAAATGCAAATAAACTGGCAAAAACTAGGGGGTATGCAATCAAAACAACAGCTACAATAGGTAATTGATTGTGGTGAAATCCGAAATAGTCCCTAACAAAGGCTGCTACTGTTTTCTCTTCTCCAAACACATTAATCTCCGTTTCTACATCTCCATATTGTGAAGTAAGCATCCCATTCAACGTCCACGATGTAGGTATTAGATAGTAAAACCAGATCCACCATTTTGGGATTTGCTGCAATGAACGGAAAAGAAGAAAATATTGAAATGTAAATACATACATAAAGACTGAAGTAATTACAAATTTCGACATTCAAAGTGGCTTAAATTCTGAATCACTTACGGCTTTTGGCATCAAGAATCCAGCAAAGAGGTTGAACATCGTGTAAAAGGATGACTGAAGAATTGCAGCTACTGGAAAGTTTGGTGTCATTGAAACAAGCATCATTCCCAAGTATGTGAAGTACAACAATGTGCAGAACATCGAATAGAAGTACCAGAAAACCTTGTGGGCTGACCAATAATATCCAATCATTGGATATGTAATGACAGTAAATGCAAGTGCTTGCGCTAAAAGATATGGAACTTCAATTGCCACCTACAAAATCAACTCAAATATGAAGCAATGAACCGTTGGAGACAATTGTAGGATTTGGCATTTCTGTTATCTCAACAAGTCAACATGCCAATTATGTAAGTCTTATATATACCTGTGCTAATGCATAAGCCCATGAAGCATACATCCCAGCAAATCTTTCCCGGTATAGGACTGATCGCTCTGTGGTCACATATGGTAAAACTGAAGATGAATTATTTATGCCACAGAAGATTACTGCAGTGAACATAGCACCAAATATACTGAAGACGCTCTGCTGGTCATCTCTGTAAAAAGGAGGAAGAAAAACAAAAGGCAGTCTAAGAAAATATTTAAGTTGTTCAAGTATATAACATACATACACATAGATGCATAACCAAGTCCATTATCATTGGAGAGAGAGCTTCAGTTCTGCATCATTTAAAACAGAAATTTGGTTCTGCATGAACTTTCACACACTAAAAATGGAACTCCAGATTTCTGTTTTAGCTGTGTTGGTGATGTCAACAAAGAAGAAATATAGCCAAATTGTTGAATGTTGACAAACCGAACAGGAAAAGATATATCTGAGCAGAAAATGCAGGATCAGACAACATAATTCTTTTTCAAATGTATCATGCCAGTCACTTAATTATGCATCACTTTTGGGATAAACATGTTATTTAGAAGTGGCCACAGAATTTCCATCGGGATGTATTAAGTTTTAATTCCTCGTGTTATGAAGCATTTTGTCGATAAGTTGATTGAAGTTTCGATTGAATAGTATTTTATCGTCTTACAGTTTTGTTCCCTTATCCCAGAAGAGCAATCCAAAAAGAACAGAAGCAAAAAGCATGTGCAGAGAGCGCATCAAATTGTATGAAGGACTCCTCCAGTAGGACCAGTATTGCTTCCAGAAGCAAGTCTTAAATTGTCCCCAACCATTCTGTGAGAACCGGGTTGGGAAATGCAAATCTTTTGAACCAGCTGGTGGGAAACTTAGTTTCTTCACAAGCTCTTCGTTATTTCTACAAGAAGTGTAAACCAAAGAATAATTAAGCATTAGTCATATGCAAAATATGCTTATAATTGATACAATGTGTAAGATACATTTTAAGACTAACGCAAAACTAGATGAGGTAAATAGCTATAACTAACTTGTGTAGAGCAGAATTCTTATATACTTCAGCGAAGTCTATGCTAATCTCAGCTTCGCTAGATGTTGATGTAACCTCTAACATCCATGTTGCTGGATTGTAGTTGTTCTTTATTTTTGGCACACCAGATATTCCCTGTTAAATGAGAAAAATAAACAGAGGTCTCAGCTACTATTCAAAGAAGCTTTTATTACTGGCTTGCTGCAACACTAATAAAAAGGGAAATTAGTGCACCTCAAAGTATTCAATCATAGTACAAGAATTTCGTCCGAGTGGTCCCCAATAGATCATGCGCCCCCTAGTTTTCAATAGAGCCAGCTGCAAAAGAGCACATTTCAAACGAATAACATATTGACGATATCCATGACGGACACATAGTTACACAAACTGAAAGATATTTCTAAGTAGATGTCTTTGCTTCTACTTCAAGAGTTCTGCATTACTAAGTAATTGCTCCTCACATAATCTTACCTCATCAAATGCTTCAAATATGCCAATGCTCGGTTGGTGGATGGTACAAACTATTGTTCTTCCTGTATCAGCAACGTTTTTCACAGCCCGCATGACAATTGCAGCTGACCTTGCATCCAACCCTGTTGTAGGTTCATCCATGAAGATAATTGAGGGATTTGCAACAAGCTCCACAGCTATTGTCAGCCGTTTACGTTGTTCAGTTGAAAGCCCACTAACACCCGGCATACCAACCAACATGTCTTTTATACCATCTAGCTCAATGGTCTCAAGGACTTCTTTCACAAACTCCTGCATATGTGCCACATCAGATCAAATATAGATAGAGCCAGAAGAAATAGTAATTCAAACTTTAATATTATTAAGCTCATACATATTTCGTTTTGGAGTCAATCTGAGGATGAAGTCGTAGCCAAGCAGAAAATATAACTGATTCTTCTATAGTTATCTGAGGAGAATGTATGTCTGTCTGCTCACAGTAACCTGAAACTCTAGCAAATGTCTCTTGAACTTTAGGGTACCCACCAACTTTTATTTCTCCTTCAACATAACCACTTGTTTTTCTACCGGCAAGAACATCAAGGAGGGTCGTTTTTCCGGCCCCACTGACACCCATAAGGGCTGTAAGGACACCAGGTCTAAGTGCGCCAGTAATATCCGAAAGAAGTTGGAGTCTATTTTGTGTGAAACCGAGCTCCTTCATTTCCTGAAATGGACATAAAACCACAATCTCAGCCACTGAAATTTTGGTTTCAACAACTTTTAGTTATTCAAATATGACCCAATTTTAAATGAGATAGGTTAGAAGATCACCGCAGGAGTGTCAACAAAGTACTGAACATCTCGAAACACAAGAGATAGGGGTTCGAAAGGTAACACCATTCTTCCTGGAAAACAACAGAAGAAACCAAACTTTGAAGAGCAAGGAAGTAACTATAAAGAGATGAGAAAGATGTTAGAAACAAAGTTCCTCAGCCAATTATTCGTGCAATAGAATAAGAGGGTAACCTGCTCCTTCATGAGAATCCATTGTGGTCGGAATTGTGGTCTTGGAATTTTCTTCTGCATCAGCTTTATCAAGAGAATCGCTACTTCCTTCTATTTGGGAGTACTTCTCCGTTGATATAATGGCACGAGAACCAGGAGCTGCATCGGTTTTCAAAAAAACCAGCAAGTAAATTACAAAATCTACTGTGCAGATTTCTTTTGAAGTACAAAAAAGACGAACATACCTTTTAAGAAAGTTAAGGCCAAGGTGAAACCGATGTTAAAAAGTATTGTAAGGCCAAACAAAGCACAAACTGATACCCAGTACAAATATCCGTCAAAGTTTAACCCATGGCTGTCAAGGACTTCATTCCCTATAGTTGTGTTTGTTGCATGTGTCTGTTTAAAAAATGAAGAATGTGACATGAGTATTGAATATAATATGGATAACTAAATTTAGAATCTGTGATAAAACAGATAAAGCTATTGGTTTAAAGTTAACAGAAATGTATGTATCAGGGAGGTAAAACATCTAACAAAGCTGCTAAGCGATCAATCTGGAGTTATTCTCATCATGCATAACTTTATGGCACATTTTAAAGGTTACTATAGTTAAAACTGCTGTACCCTAGTTGGGGAGACAATTCAACTATCGCTACTGAGTGCCTATGAAGTACTTGAATGGATTGTTACAACAGGAATACAAGAACACCGTCTAAGCTCTTGGGTCAAAGGTAGCCTTTACAATACCGTTTCTCGTCAAGGAAAAAAGTACAAATGCTTAAATAAATGTGATTCATTGTTTATATGATTAAGAACATTGCATATTCAAGTGATTCTGGGATTCAAAGAGATGATTTATGCTTTGCATGCTATAAATATTTTTTAGCTAAGTCACTACCATTGACATGGATATCTGTCATTGAACTTCTACAACCTTCCCTATATAGTTTCACAAAACGAAAAAGAACTGACACACGGCAACACTTCATTATTTTCTTATACGGATGATCTCTTTTTTTTCGGAGTTTAGTTTCAGGACAGAGAATGGAAAAACAACCACCAAATATTTTTTTCATTTTCTTATACAGATGCCCTAGAGAGAATACTTTCCAATATTGCAAATTGGTGCCTCAAAACAGCCATTTTGTGCAACTTGTCTTCAGTTCCACATGCAATGTGCAAAAGTCAGTTACACAACTGAAAGAAGTGAAGTATTTGAGCTATTGGCTCTCACCTTTTGCCATCTTGGGGCAAGAAATTCATTTACAGCTAGACCTATCTCACCATATGTCAGCGGAGAAATCCAAAATCCCCATTTCAGCCAAATCGGCATTGAGGCTGTAGTCAAATACCGGTAGTTTAGTTCTGCTACTCCATGCTCACATGAGCATCATATCAAAATGAAGAATAAACGAGTAGGAATGCTTACGTCTTGGTATTATGAATCCGCTGAATAGAAAGACAAATAAGATTGATAAACTACCAGCAGCTGTTGAAGCAATGATAGTCCGGCAGACAGATGCCAAGAAACGGAACATGGAGATCGATGTCATGTGCACAGCAAATAATAGAAGTAATTGCCGGAAGAACCTGTGACACAATTTTGACACGAAAATGCTTGAAATTTATCCAAATCATTACTTAAAGACAACAAAATTGGCAAAGTGGAAGCTGCGGATGGAAGCGTATTGGAGATGGTGACATATAACCAACAAAACTATAGCACTCACCTTCCAGCTTCAGGGCTGAAACCAATGACATAATAGGTCAGACCTGTCCAAATGACAGACTCTAATAGAGAAAGAGGAATCTTGAGAATTGTAGCGGGAATTGCATATGCCCATGCTGGGTAAAAGCACAAGTCGTTTTGTTTATAGAAAACTGCAAGTCTTGTTATTGTCATGGACAACTCAGGGAATCCATCCACAAGAAGAATGATGAGAGCATAAAACAGAGCTCCCAAATAATAATTTGCATGTACAAGATCAGTATCCATCCGAGTTCTCAAAAATACGGTCATACTGATGGATGCAATAATGACAAGCTGCATAGTAGAAGCATAAATTGCAATAAGTTGTGAGAAATCTCAAAAAGGAAAATGTGATTTCTATCTTTGCTTGGGATACTGTGAATGAGTATAGAATATTATGTTGCTTGAACTACCATAACAAAAAGAAAAGACTGATCACTGACCTGAACAGTTTTGAATATGTAGATAAAGGAATTCCTTTTCATCAGAAGAAATTCTCTTGACATACAAGCTCGAAAGAGTTCCCATTTAGGAGGTGAATAGTCACGAAAGGTTATAGAATTTCTATGACACCTGGACTTATCATATGCAACAGAAAGTTCTTCATTCAGCTTTTGCCTGTACGGAGATTCCTTAAATTTTCTTGATAATGTATCAACTGACACAAATCTATATGTTTCTTTAGGTCCATGCCAATACTGTGCTTGATCTTTTTTTGATGTAACCTGAAAACAATGAACAGATTTGATGAGCTTCTAATTGAATGAGAGAAATGTAACGACCATTTAACTACTATGGACTTGCCTCCTGGAGGAAGTCAGCCACCCCTTTCCTTTCAGGACATTTAAACCCACATCTCTCAAAAAAATCCAAACCAGATTTTCTTGGCCCATGGTAAAGAATTTTTCCCTCAGCCATCAGAATTATGTCATCAAAGAGATCAAAGGTCTCCGGCGCTGGTTGAAGAAGCGAGACAAGTATAGTAGCATCTGTAATATGTGCCAGCTGCTGAAGGCAAGCAACAATCTGGTATGTAGTCGAACTATCTAAGCCATTTGATATTTCATCCATAAACAATGCTTTTGTGGGGCCAACAATCAGCTCTCCTGCATCACAAAAATAGTTGGTTGCTTTATACTTGTCTTACAAATGGTATCAAGTACATCAGCAGATTTAGTGGAGAACACATACAACTGACACCTTTGTTACAAAGCGATCGTGATTTAAATTTACCTGTTGTCAGTCTTTTCTTTTGACCACCTGAGATACCTCTTCTCATGGCATCACCAACCAATGTGTCAGCACAAATATCAAGTCCAAGAATCTGAACACATACAAGAATGAGGTAATCATCAACCTCTATGCCGTCTCTAACAAATAATTGTCAAAGAGGGTAATTCAATAAAGTTACCTTCAGAATATAATCTGTCTGGAGGTTCGTCTTTTGTCCTTCAATAGAAATCGCCTATATGATTAAATTTGATTTAGAAGGTTAAAATCCATAACAACGTTGACTGCAGAGGAATGCAAACATGTTTCTCCATGCATGTTGCAAGCAAGTTATAAAAATGGTACAATCTTGTCCAATAAATATATCAAGCAACTTATAGCTCACAAGAGATGAAACGGGAACAAGTTGGTGTTAAAACTACCTTCATGTAAGTATCTATATCTGGATCAGGAACAATTCCTGCTTCTTTCTCCCTTCTGCTTAGGTCAATCATAATATCTTCAAAAGGGAAGGCATCGCTTTAGAAACCAGTGCTGGAAAGTATTCATCACTACAATTTTATCCTTTTTGGGCTTGAAAGGCATACCTGCTCTGCTTCCAACTCCTTGAAAACGAGATGAATAATCTAGTGTTTCTCTAACAGTCATTTCAGGGATGTGTAGGTCATTTTGGCTTACATATGCAGAAGTTTTCTGAGGTACAAACTCCTCCAATTTATAACCATTGTAAGATATCTCCCCAGAAACCTGTTAGACGTGGAAGACACAGTAAGATTTACATTAACTCCATATGTTATGAACTCTATCCATACCATTAATTATACATCATTCTTGTTCAAGTGAAGATGCAAATATTAGTGCAACTATTCACTAGTTTCTTCTTGGAGGAGGCGTTGGTAAAGTCAATAAAGCTTCTGCTCTCTTGGTGAAATGGGAGAAAGATAGCAATTAAGTGTTCCCTAGCTGAGATCTTAAAGATATAAAGGAACTAAAGTGACTAAGAAGAACCAGAACCACTAGTAAAACAAATCCGGCAAATGAAGGCCTGTAGAAGTTCATTTAATTGAAATGGAGAACTATTAATTCAGATTCCAGTATGTTGATCAAAGTATTTGCTTTATATCAGCTGAAGGATTTCTCTTAAGAAAGTGTTCGTATACTTTTTTCTTGTTGACATTAAAACAAAAACAACTTTCTGTTTTCTGATATTAAAAGAGAAACAGCTTGAAGAGACCTTAAGAGATTTGTCCAGGTTTCCTGAAAAAGCTTTCAGCAGTGTTGTTTTTCCACATCCAGGAGGTCCAAGCAATAGAGTCATTCTGTAAGAATAGCAAAGAGCTTGAGTAAATTCAAAATGACAGGTTGAGGAACTCTCATCTTAAAACAATGATTTCAAAATGAAGATTTCTAACTCTCCGTTCAGAACATGCTGGAGGGAAACTGCTAAAAAGGTAGACCGAAATTATCCAAAAAAAGTAAGCTGCACCAAGCTTAAGACTATCGCAAATGCAAGACCAGTTCTGACACTTGACCCAAATAAAAACCACATCATACCTAATGTACCTCAAAAAACCTCTTGCCAGTTTATGTGTATGATAATGTAATCACTAAATAATCACTTGCATCAATGCTAGTCAACAAACTTTCTGAAAAACACTAGCATGTGAGCAAGTTATTATTCATCTTTCAGTTGCAATTATGGACCAAACCAATTAAGAACATTACTCAACTAACTAAGCTCCAGTTGGAGGTTTGTACTGCGTATGCAATGCACATTATCAGTTCCCAAGGTAAATACACGATCGAGAGGTCGATTGCTTTTTTCGTTCACATAACAGTTTCTCTTACAGGATGTCACAATGATCATTACTAAGTATGGCTATATAAAATATAGGGTGAGAAATAAAACAAAAGATGACTAGTTCACAAGAATTTTCATAAAAAATCGAGTTTAGTTCAACCAACACAGATTCTGCTGTTGTTATTCTCGTTCAATCACTAATTGCACCAGATATGAGATGAGAATTACTGGCAGTGTAATAGTAATGGCCAGAAAAAAGGTCCATCTCCTGCAAGTCAGAAACTAGAAATCCAAGTGATTGGCGTACTTACTGTGAATTACATTGGCGTAAATATTTAATTGAGTATATGCCATGGAAAAGCTTCGATGACATACCTTCCAGGTTTTATTACACCACTGACATCATTAATGATTTTAATCTTGGCCACTTCTGACTGTAGACCAGGAAGCCTGGCAAGGTTCTGTTGAACAAATTGAATCACTAGATTAAGAGAACTGTAGAAATCACAAGTAGCAAAATAGAAGTAACCTAATGCTGGAGCTTGCACTTTCTGCTATACATTTAACATAGCACAAGAATGATTAAATTATTCTCAGTTCAAAATGGTTCAATTAATAACGTCTTCTTCTACTTGAACTCCTAATAAATGCCTCCTGATGATCAAATTTCACAACCAGCATTAAACAGCTGCTACTTTGGTTTGAACTAGCACATTTATAAGAGATCAGATTGATGACAATATAAATGATGTTCAATCAAATGGTAAAAACTTACCATCATTATGCTTTTGAGAGAATTCCAAAGAGTAGGGAGAGGCTTTCCGTGAACTAGATCACATTCTGCTTCAATGGTTAAATTTTTATATCTCACTTCCACCGTAGGCAATTCTACACCAACTCTACAAGAGTTAACCGTAGCCTCAGTTCATTGAATTACGTCGAATAGATAAATCTTTGATATAATGAGAAGACAAACTGTGAGATATGCAGATAATGATGATCATAAATTAGCATTGTCAATCGCCAAAAAGGTGGAAATTCAACTGCAAGAGCAATGGCCTTTTTATGTCTATAATTTAACTTTTACTGGCAAGTTATGTAACGGATATCTTACTTGTCAATTCTCTTTTTGATTTTGTGCAACAATTGAAGGTTGTCATGTTCAATGTGCTTAATCATCTTTTCAATGAAAACATGTCTTTCTACAGCTCCGAGCTTGGTAACATCAGTTACCCTTTTCGTCGTAACATTGGCCTCATTACCATTGATTTCCTCAAAGACAGATGATCTCAATCTGTCGAATGTTGGCAGTCTCTCAATTGCTGCCCAAGCCAATATGTTCTCCTCATCCACGACAGCATCCTTCTCAGAAGCGCTCAAGGCTGAATTGCTCCTGAAACTCGAAGTCTGGCGCCTGAATGATGATCTCAAGCTTCTTCCAATCTCTGCGAGATCCATTCTAATAGACTCTATATCGTCCGAACCAACAAGCTGAGCCATTTTTGGTGTAAATAATTTTCAGCTCCAAACCTGCATTTTATAGGGAGAAGACAAAAAAGGGGTGCACCATGTATGTCTAACATAAAATATTCATTCCTTGCTTGAGCAACTAAAATTTAAACCGCATGATAGATGAGGTAAGGAAATACATCATTCAACTATATTTTATGAATTAAGGCATTCTTGGTTTCTTTATATATACAACGTAAATGACAGAGACATACAAAGAGAGCAAACAGATGTTTACAACTGATAATAAATAAGGCTTGTTGAAGGAATAAAAATAGGAGAAAACTTTGAATAAACAAAATAGTGCTGCACATTTCTATAACTCCTCAAGGCACAGAATCAGTTGACTTTTGTAGGAGAATAAGGAATTGTTTATTCTAAGGCTCTGACATGCAAGTGCAAAAATTCCAAAGTTCAAAGACTTGAACTATAAGATTCTTCCTTTATCTATCACCAAGCTCCGTTATAGCTTGGTCATGCCCATTATTGCTTTGCTGGCACAAATGACAAGAAACAAATTGAAAATTCTTCACATTGTTTATCACACACACACAACCCCCCGCGCGCACACACACAACACAACACCCCCACCCCCGCGCGCGCACACATATATATATTCTAATGATTCTTTGTAGTTGGAGGGAGGTGGGCGAGTGCTGTATTTAAACTCTTGTAAAGGCGTGAGACACTCCAGCTAAATAGAAGGTCCCGAGGAGGATGAATCTTACCATACTTTAAATCTGTAATATTAAAAGTTTTGATTTAAAATACAGCAAAACCTTATTAATTAGTATCAATCAAACGAACATTATCAGTGATAGAACAATCAACTAATAAAATCCAAGGCCTAGTCGTCAATGAAATGAGTTGAAAATTATGAATTTAAATTCTAGCAGAGACAAAAAATACTATGAATTTATATCCATTATCCAAGCTTTGGCCGATAAAATTACCCAATATTATCCCTTCATTCCAATACCAAATAATACTATGTCTTTTGTAACTCAATTTAGAGGTGTCTAAACTACCTAAACATCATAATTATTCATCAACATACAGGTCTAGAGCCAAAATAAAAGAAGATTATACAACAAAGAAAGATCTTATTTTGAGATAATAGGAAGAAGCAAGAAAACAAAGGCAAAAACACTTAGCTTAGTGGTAAAAGCGTCTTTGGACTAGATCAAGAATGTTATGTTAATAATAATATTAAAACCTAAGAAATACACAAAAATAACACTTATCATAATTCAAGATTTGAAAGAAAAATAAAATAGTACATAGTAGAAGAAATCTATATGAAGACCTATCTTGATCAAAACTAGAATCTATTTGAAGGCCTACAGTTAACTTCATTTTTTTAAAAAGTTTTTAGGTTGAGACTAGATCAAGAATGTTATGTTAATAATAATATTAAAACCCAAAGGAGTAGAATATCCCCCACTGATTTAGCTTTCATGTTTTCTCAAGATTAGTATGACCACCTGTCAGTAGTCTATCTACACTACACAACCAGGTTGTCCATTTTCAACTTCTTTTGCTAATCCTTTTCCTTTTGTAATTTCTTGAGTTAATTGTATTCTTATATATATAATATGATGTATTTAGGTATAGATTTAGGATCGTACTTTCTTGTCCTACTTCATGACATGGACAGTGCGACAATATTAGGTATAAGTTCACGAATTCAATAGATTCTGCTTAGATTCATATTAGAAATTGCATTAAATTTATATAAATATTTAATTGCGACCAATTATGAGTTTGGTGATGTCTAGGAAATGTGTGAAAAATTAAAGTTAATTTTTTGGAAGTAAAAATATCATAAATATTTATAAGAAAATCTAGAAGGTTATATTGGAATATCTTAGATATATTGTACTTAAGAAAAATTCAAATGTTCTAGAATTTTAGATATTTATAAATAATGATAGAATTGTCTAAATCTCTTTTGCATATAGAATAATATCGATATGTTCTAGAGTAATGTTAAAAGAAAAGAGTAACTAGATATTTTTATAAATGTATCTAAAACAATCATCCTTACACAAATATAAATAGGAGTGACCTAGTCATTTGTAACCAACCCAAATTATAAGCAAATACAAATCCAATACAAATCACTCAAAGCCAATTCAAGAAGCCTTCTTCCATAATAAAGTTCTCTTTCCATATATTCATCTTCTTTAGTTGAATCTTTCGATCTTTGGTAGGGATGGCAATAGAGCGGCCAGGCGAATGCTGACTCCACTAAGATTTTGGCGTTACGTCATGTCCGCTTAGTTTTGTCAAAAATGTTTTGCCCTTTCATCTCCGCTGCTCTGTCCCGCTCATTTATGTTATTTATTTATTTTTCATAAACATTGGTTGAATATTCGTTGAATATTTCAATGATTTCAGAAAGACCAATGAATAAAAGGAACTGTAACCATAAAGTATGGTCGTCTTTCGGTGTTCACAAGAAAACAAAAATAAAATAATAGCTTTGATGGGTGTACGATTATGTACACAATTTGTTTGTGGGACTGTTCAGAAATTTGTTCCTACTTGCGTTACAATGTCTGTTTATTTTGTGAGAAAATATAGAATTTAGAGTGTAAATTATTAAGTTTAAAAAGATGATGCAAATAACAAAAAGTAGCTTATATTAAGGATGCAAATAGTATATTAACTCTAATTTTTATGTTCTAAGATCACAAGGCTGATTTATGTAAATATCGCTTTAAAGAACTATTTAGATTTTGTTTTTATCTTAAAATTTGTGCAAATATAACTCTTGATAAATTATTATTTTCAGATAACATTAAACTCGGATATAATATATGCTCATATATTTCTTGATTTTACGAACCAAACATTAGATTGTCGTCTAACGTTTAAATATCTTACATATATTACAATCTAACATTTTTTCATATAATTTTCAGTTTATTCAAAAAAAAAAATTAAACAGTTATCTAAAAGTCCATACTAAATGTCACAAAATTCAGTTTATTGTCACAAAGTTCTGTTTTTTTCAGTTCAAACTAAATGTTAATTTCATGTTGTCATAATCGTATAATTGAAATATGAAAAAGTACTTGGAGTTAAATTTGAAGAAAAAGAACTTCAAATACTGTTTATATATATATATTTGTCATTTCACACTGAAATTAATTACAGCAAGCATGGAGAATCAACCTTAATAAATATAAAAAAATTCCTCAGTTTACTCCTTAATTCTCTAAGAAGGTTAGAAAGACTTCACTAGTCCTTAAACTTGTGATGGGGTGGTGGGTTGGGTGGGGTAGAGGGTGGGGTGGGATTGAGGTGGGGTGAATCTGATGGTAATGGACAGAGTCTCTTAATGCATATTTTTAGTCTACTCAGCTGTAAATTTGGATTTTGCCATGCCCTACCCTGCTCTGTCCTGTCCTGATTGTCATCCCTAATCTTTGGACTAGCAGAAGGTCTCATCAACTTTAACTTTCTTCCGCTAATTCTCTACAACTAGGGCTCATAAACTTTATATCTTAATTCTGTCTCTTTTTCTTGACATGTGTCATTTGGTTCTCAATCTATAAATTAGTATGTTTCAAAATTTAATGGGTTATAGTAGATGTTAGAAGTATATTTTTGAGTCAGTTGGATCATAAGTTTTGTTTTTTCACCACTTTTTTTTTTTTTTACAATAGAATGTAATATTCTTATAAGTTAAAGAACTCATGAACCTACGGTGTCAAAATATTTATACAATCGAGTCATTTATAAAATATTTACAAGAATTCAATAATAAACATTAGTTTGTAATTATAAAAATGTGAAACAAACGAAATATAATTAATATGTTAAATTATAATGACAGTGTGAAAAATACAAAATGCAATATGCTCATTTATTTTTTAATGAGTTCTTTCTTTAGTCATGTCTATTGACAAGTAGAATATAATATACCATCTAAGACGGCTGGTAAAGCATGTTGCAAACTAATAAGGCCGCATCTTTGGAGAAACCTACCTACGAAACAATTATAAAGTTTAAGAATGTCAATCTTTGCACCAACAATATCGATGTTATATTCCGGGACATTAAAAAAAGTGAATAAATCTAAACATTCTGTTCATATTCAATCGTTTCTCATAGGCAACATTTTATCTGATTATACTTTCGGTAAATCTGAATTATTTTATTCAAATTCATCATTTCTAGTACGTGATATTTATTTGATAACAATGGAACGTATTTTGTTTTAACGTTTTGAATCTTATAATAAAACTTTACAACATATAAAATAATCCGAGACAACACTTGTTAAATCAAAGGATTCTACAACATTGATTAATACTCCACCCCTTCTTCTTTATTTGATTTTTAGCTTTTTACACACTTATTAAGAAATGTGCGATCTCAGAAGAAAACTACTTAAGTAATATTAATTATTATATTATTTTTATGATTTAAGCTACCGACGTGGTTTTGCGCTATTACGTCGATCGGGTTTATCTGTCTTGTATCGAAAGAAAAGCGTGTTGCGGGTTCGCCTTCACAAAAAAAAAAAAAAATTATATTATTTTTTGTCTATTCTCAAATTAATTTATGAAAAAATTATTCATCATTTATTAGATCACGGTAATTTGAGAGAGAAAAATAATATATTCTCGATTTATTAAAAATCACTTATTTCGAACAAAATTTAAAAGGCTAAAATATTATTTAAAAGGAAATAGAGGGATTTTTCACTCAGATCTCTAACATTCCGATTTCCAATACGTTATTTTAGATGAAGTAGACGAAAACCGAAATAGAATGAAACATTAATAATCCCAATTAATGTACCAAAAGACAACAGCAACATACCCAATTAAAATACCCAATTAAGATAACGGGTTTGAGGATGATAGAGTATACAAAGACCCTATCTTTAACTTGGTAGGTAAAATAGTTGTTTTTTAGAGACATTCGACTCAAGACAAAGCACATCAAGAGAAACGGTTAGACTCGAACATGAAATTTAAAGCAGTATGAAAATACTAGTATTAAAAACGAGTAAGCCATGATAGCTCATTCTGAAAAAGAACCAATAATTAACGCAACTAAGTAGGATAAGATACATATTAATGTACAAAAAAGAATAAAGATAAATTACTAGACTTGTCCATAGGGTCGGGGACCGACCCGACCCGAAAAAATCAGGGTCAGAGTCAGCTTATGTCTAACCCGTGAGCCATCTGATCATAAAAAGCGGGGACCCGAGCATTCGTAGGGTCGGGCCAGGGTCAGATTTTTCTAACCACTCGGCCCGGCCCGACCTTTGACCCTACCTCGACCCGTCACTTAATTTTTTTAATATAATTTATATTATTTTTTCTTTATTAAATTTTACATGTTTTAAGTATATATGTGACGTAGATTTTATGTTTTAATGTATTGCATAAAATATAGGGAGAGAAGAAAGTAGTTGTAAATTGATGCAACTTTAAATTGTCGTAATTCTGCGCTCGAACGTCCGTTTCACACATTTTTTATTTCGTATATTTTTCGAGGTGGGGCCGTTCACGGCAGTTTGGCAACGCCGGAAAAATGTATGTATTCCCATTCGATTTGATGTTTTCCCCAAATCAGTTTCTAATTTTTCCTTTTCTTCACTACAGATCTCGCGATATACAATAGATTTTAAAGTACGAATTTCGTGGTAATGTAGGTGTGAATGTCAATTTCAATTTGGACATAACAAAAAAACAATCTCCGGGACCCGACCCGACCCTTCCAAATCTCCAGTTATTTTGTTTTGTAGATTGGGTCAGGGTCGACCCGTGACCCGTAGGATCCCCGAAGGGTCAGGACTAGGATCGATTTTAAAAAAAAAATAGAATCAGAATCGAGCAAATAGAGAAAAAAAGGCACCCGACCCGACCCATGACCCAGCCCGACACGAGCTCAGGACATGTCTAAATATTACACATATAGACAGAAAATTTAATAAATGAAAAAGGAGATCTTAAACCCACCCCGAAAACACGGCTTCACCAGTGATGCGGTGATGCCCAAAAGACGGAAAATGCACACGCCATGTTGTTAACAAAGCCATAATCTTTTCTCCTTTCTTGGAAAAGTATTGTCATCAAATCACATGGTTTAATCTCTCCATAACGCTGGAATTATTTATCCAGGTTAGTTGCTACCCCTTTTTGTTTTAAAATTAACCCCAACAATGATTTGTAGATGTGAATCTTCTTAGTTTATGTATAAAGGTTTAATCTTTATTTATAATTGAATGTGGGTTTTTAATTTCTTCCCATTTTGATATAGACTGGATTGAAATTTTACTGGCAATTGATTCGAACCTGTTTGTTCTTGTTTTGGCTTTTGATATGAATGATGGAGTATATATTTTTGTATTATCCTTTAATGCGATATTGCTGTTTGTCTGTATTTTAATATTTTATCTCTACCCTCATTACAATTGTGTCGTTTCATTTCTGCTCCTATCTTTTGTTTCTTGTATCTTACTTATTTGTGCTCCTTTTTCTCAAACTGATTTATCATGGCTTATTCGCTTTTAGTATTTCCTTTTTCATACTGCTTTGAATTGCTTGTCATTATGCCGATGGTATATCGGAAACAACCTCTCTAACTCACAAGGTAGGGCAGAGGTCTGCGCACACTCTACCCTCCCCAGACAACTTTGTGGGATTTCACTGGGTTGTTGTTGTTGTTGTTGTTGTTGTTGCTGTTGTTGTTGTACCCTCATTACACTTTTGTTATACAATTCTTTTTTGGCCTTTCCCGGTTTGTGTGATTGTTAGATAGCTAAAAATCAAATTGTTATGCAAAAACCAGATTGTGATAAGTGTTTTCTCCAAAAGTAACTGATTAAATCAGGAGAAAATAATCCACAACCAAACAGGTCCTTGGTGTATGAACCTAATGTTTGCTGATGTAATTTTCAAGTTCTCTTTTTTAATATTTGGAAGGCGTCTAAAATTTCTCCTTTTTCTTCATAGGATGAGCCAGTGAGGAAATCATCTCACAAAGATCATTGGTGTTAGTAAAGTATTTTTCAGGTGAATTATCTAAAGATGTCTTTTATGTGATAATTGGAAAGAGCTCTTGTACTGTTATGATGTTTGTATCTATTGATAAGTAGACCCTTTTATTGCAGTTCAGGGTTTAGGAGATTCTGTACTATTGGTCCATGCAGTTGGAAATGCACGAAAATGTTGCGGCAGTAGTCTAATGTTATACTGGAGTGTAGTTTTGGGGTTGTTCTACGTTAGAAATGGAAAGTAAAGTAGTAGATGAAAATGAGGAAGGCCCGGTTGTTCCCATGCGAGTTGATAGATTTGGTTTTGTGAAGCAGGAACATGGTCCTACTGAAGGTTTAGCAAGGAGCCGGTCGGCCTTTGAATATCAGAGGTAAGGAACTCCTTTTTGATTCACTAGTTGTTGTAGTTAAACTGGAGTTGTAATTTTTCTTGTCCTATTTCCACTTCTCCACTCTATAACCCGATTTTCTATCCTGTAGACTGAAATGTAAACATATTTTTGTAATGTCACAAAATTTAAATGGTGCTTCTTCAGATGTTTAATTAACAAACTCCATATTAAGGAGTAACTAATTCTAATGCACCACTTCCGTTTGATGAACAAACTTTATTGCTGCAGTATTTCTACTGGTGTTCACATGTTAGTTGGGGCAATGAACCTTTATAAATAATATTTGTGTACGAGTAGTAAATCGTAGGGTTACACATATTATTCAACATATTTTGTATCATGAATTATAGTACCATTTAATGGGCCCGAATAGAGTAGAATGGATATATTGATACAACTGAATCCAATCAGTTTGGAATTGAGGTGTAGTTGATTGTCTGATGCTCTTATGACATTTATACAAATATTTTGCAGAGATGAAAGAAGGATTAGGAAATGGAGAAAAATGATAGGTGTTGGAGGAAGTGATTGGAAGCAGTATGTTCGAAGGAAACCACATGTTGTTAAAAGACGAATACGGAAAGGAATTCCTGATTGTCTGAGGGGGCTTGTCTGGCAGCTAATTTCTGGAAGTCGGGACCTCTTATTGTTGAATCCTGGAGTTTATGAGGTAGGAGTTTTCAAAAAAAAATAAAATTGTCCAACTTTGAGTTATTCTTTTTCATTTTCTTTAAAATGTTTTATTGCTAGTTTGGGCAGTTTTGGACGCATCATATGTGTTACCTAGGAGAAAAGCTTAAAGCCCTACTTTTTTTTGGCCAAGTTCTGTAGTTCTTGACTAGGTCTGCTGTTTTTCAACTGATTACTCTGTGCGCTTGGCTTGTTCAATTTTTCTTTACCTGTGTAATGGAAATCACTGATCTGATTGACGTTTTATCTGCTGCAGCAACTAGTCATCTATGAGACATCAGCTTCCGAATTGGATATTATTCGAGATATTTCTCGCACCTTTCCTTCACATGTTTTCTTTCAGCAGAGACATGGACCTGGTCAAAGGTCTCTTTACAATGTTTTGAAAGCATACTCTGTCTTTGACCGAGATGTTGGATACGTACAGGTATATATCATTAATTTATTGATTCACAGGTGATCTAGTGACTGTTATCAATTTGGGATGATACTGATCATTATGATTGCAGGGCATGGGATTTGTGGCAGGTCTGCTTCTTCTTTACATGAGTGAAGAAGATGCATTTTGGTTATTGGTTGCATTATTGAAGGGAGCCGTTCACACTCCTATGGAAGGAATGTACTTGGTAAGGCTCGACCTTCAAACTGCTTGGTGCAAGCCCTGATAAATGTAGATGGTTGAAACATTTGAACTCAAAAGGATTTGGCTGTGAAATATCTGATCAATTCCTAAGCATAAAGAATTTGACTTTTCTTTCAGACCCCGCTATTTGACCATGGTATCCAAGTTAAACACCGAAGTTATGTTCTCTTTTTTTATCCTTAATGCGATCAACTGGATGCAAATTCAGAAAACCACTTCCATAGTCTAGGGTCTATATAATAGATCAAACATGACCACATGAGGTGTCTCTGCGTGCATATAGAGCCTATGTCTAGTATCAGCTACTCTCTCCTTTCCATTTATACAATGCTGTTTGATTTGGTACTTTTCTAGTATCAAGGTGCTCTCTTCTTTCCAATTTATATGGCAGTGTTCAATTTTGGCACATCCCAAAATATTCATTTTGTCTCGTGTATTATATCTGTCTGTAACGGAAAATAGAGTAAATTAATGGTTGAAAAGTTAGCTTATAGAGATGTCACATCAGAGTTTAAAATTTGTATAATTAAATGGATTTGAATTCTTAGAGTGGTGAAAGTTGGATAGAGATTAAATTGTGTCTAATAATTTGGAATGTCCCAAAATAGGGTCTCCTTTTAAATGATTTCATTCTTACAGTTAATATGATAGTAGTTTATGTAAGTCCCCGATACCAATATCTTTTAGATTTTTACGGAATGTGGAACAAAGTGGTAATCTCATCTGCATGGTCTGGACTCTGGAGCAATAGGATTACTCTAAGTAACTTCGAATAATTTTATGGCAAGATTAGAATGCTTTATCCTCTTGGACTGTTTGTTCTTTGTGCTCTTCCTTCATGTATACTAATAAAGTGAGAGTTGGGCCTCATCACATATTGTGTGATCTGAGTCCAATATGATGATGTGTGACTGTGTGTGGTACTTTGTTATTTAAATGCTTATATAGTTGGCAGCTGCAGCATAAATGCCTTGAGGTTGCTTTTTAGCCTATCTAAAGTTGTCAAAGTTCTGATAAGCGAGTTACCAAAAAAACAAGTTCTGCTAAGCTGTTCCATTGCTTTTTTGCAGTAAATACTTATGATAAACCAATCAGTTAAGAACTGATATATGAGAAGCAAAATACCAAGTGTTTGGTGTTCAGTTCTGTTTGATATTAGATGTTACTCCCTCCGTCCATTTTTACTTGTCCAGTATACTAAAAATAGATGTCTTTGTTTTGTTTGCATAGCATCTGTCATATGGCCTACTTTCTATAAAAATAATGAATAAATGTTGTACTTGCGGACTAGGTAGGATTGCCTCTTGTCCAGCAATACCTCTTTCAGTTTGATCGTTTGGTGAAAGAGCACATGCCGAAGTTGGGTGAACATTTTTCTCAGGAAATGATAAATCCCAGCATGTATGCCAGTCAGTGGTTTATAACAGTTTTCTCTTACTCTTTCCCATTTCACTTGGCTCTCAGAATTTGGGATGTCTTTCTTTTTGAGGTCAGTAATCCATCATCATTATCCACTCTCTCATGAGGTGATGCCTGAATTTACTGTTGAGCTTACCCAGTTCACTGTACCAGGGTGTTAAAGTCGTCTTCAAAGTTGGCTTGGCTCTATTGAAGTATTGCCACGATGACCTGGTGAGTGTAAATACAGGAAAGTTAATAAATGCTCTTTTTCCTTGCTCCTACATGCTACAACAACTACTCGCCCATTTGCAGGTCAAGTTGCCGTTTGAGAAACTCATACATGCTTTGCGCAACTTCCCTGAGGATGCCATGAATCCAGATATACTGTTACCAATGGCTTTTTCAATCAAGGTTACCCCCCCACCAAACAAGATATTTAAGTTGTCAATGTATTAATTTTCGAACAGTTACCACAAGTGCCCTAAAAATAACGTGACCTTTTAAAAGATGCATTTTGTGGCATATGAGGATATATAGTGAGTAGGTTCAATCTATATACCTGACATACTAGGACAGAAATGTCTGGTCAAATATGGACATAAACTCGGACAAAACATGGTGGGGATGGTAAACCTAGATTTTTGATGTGTTTTCTTTATTTACTTAAATATATTATTCTAATGTTTGCATCTAAAAATGAGAAGTTTCGTACAACATTTCCACTTTCGGCCATGATTGGACCTCAAGAGGTTATTCATCTCTAGTGGTCAAGTGGGAAAAACTGGACGTTGATGAGGCTGTTGTCAAGCCTTCAACAGGTATCTGAAAAGAGATACCACAAAGCACCTAATGGTGTGGTCAATGAAGTGGATGAAAATCATGAGGTCTTACGTTCAAATCTCAACGGAGACAAAAATACCAGGTGATTTCTTCCTATCTGTCCAAGCCTTGGTGGACAGATAACTCTGATACCTCGTTGGTGGGAGGTAGCAGGTACCTCATGGAATTAGGAGGTGCGTGCAAGCTAACCGGGACACCACAGTTATCGAAAAAACAAAAGAGAGATGCCACAAACTTCTGGACGGGTTCATGCTTCAGTTCCAAAGCTAGTATGACCAAAATCTTAATCCCATTAGTATACTTAATTGCATGGTAGTTCATGCTCGGTGTGTAGTCTCCACATTTAAAAAAAAAATTGGAAGCCACCGTAGTTGGGAAGTTCAAATGCTTTATTGTTAATGTCAACTATACAGCTCTATGTTGGGTAGTGATAACTTGACGACAGCCTTAGGCTTGTGAACATGGCAAGTAAAATGTATTGGCTCTAAGTGGGATCCAAAAATTTGCCGTGGATCCTATGCAAGGATTAAAGTGAAGGAAATTGTTATAATCTAAAGAGTAGTTATATAGTACTTGATGATATTTCTTTTACGTGTTTGATTTCTCAGTGAAATCACTTAACCTGGATATAAACATAAAATTGAAACAATTAAGGAAATAAAAGGCTCTCGGCATCTGGCCAAATACTCATTTGAGTGCTGTCCTCCTATCTCTCTGTGTCATCTTGTTAAGCTATTGCTCATTTGTGTTTGTCCTTTCCATTTAATAGGTTTCTAAGCATTTAGAGGAACTGAAGCAGGAATATGACCAGCAACGCGAGAAACCTCCTGCATCCCCGGTCAAACAGTAAGATGTACCAAATGCAAAATATGTCTGGAGAAACAATCAGCCAGCTTTTGTGTATAAAACTTGGATCCCTTAGTTCTGTTTACAAAGCTGTCTCAGCTGATGTACATAAACACATTCAGATAACCCAACCCATACAGTTTTTAGTGCAAAACAGAAAATCGTGATGTCTGTTTGGTCTATTATTTGGAGGATAAGGCGCCTCAGTCTTTGCCATGATGGTCAATTGTACAAGTCCTAGATTTTTTATGCTTAGAGATGTTTATATTCATCTCTCTCTCTCTCTCTCTGATAATGGTAGTGTTCCGATTACATGCATTTTCGCTTGTTCCACCGAGTACCTGCTAACTCTGTGATTTGTTATGTCCATCTTTATTAGACAGCTAATTAATGGTGTAGCTGCTGTCCTGTCAGGAAATTGAGGAAAGATGCCAGCAAATAGGATAATTTCAGTGACTTAGCAGCCTTATCTTGTGATGTGAAATTTGGTTCTTGTCTCAGTCTATAAGAGTGAGCCTTAGCTAACCACACGAGTTGGTGACACTTTAATAGTATGTTCTTAGCTGGATTTGCCAGAAGAAACAAGCATTTAGCAGTGCCAATTTTTGTTTTATTTATTTGCATAGACATCTCTAAGATTTGATTTATAGCTTCTTTTATTAGTTATAATCTCTTTTTCACTAGAAACCATTTCAATTGGTGGGACCGTTTGGTAATCGGGATTAGGAAATACTCCAATTATGATATTAGATGTACTATTTTAGTATTTTATATTGCATTTGGCTGGCATTTCGTTACCGGTATAAGCAATTTTGGTATAAGAATGTCGTAATTTTGTTTTTATTGGGACAAGCCAATAACTTATATGACGACTAACGAATTTACTTTGATTTCATCCTTCTATTTTTTTATTTACTTTGAAAATATTGACAAAATTGTAAAAACTTTATTATACCCTGCACATATCAATTTTAATGAATGAACCAAACATGTCAGAAAAAAGCATATGCACTATATAGTTCAGTGATCATTAATCATTATATTTATATTCCTGCATTATAATTAGTATTCCACATCACTTTGTTCGAGATTCGAAGAACCACTGAAGCTTTGCTTATTGCATCAGGATTTTTTTTTTGGGTGGACCACCTACTATTATGCTGTAACTCGAACTAATTAGCATTAAAAAAAAAGTTGAAAAGAAATTACATAAAGTTGCAACAAGATTGTAGTGAAACCGTGGTTGGATGGTTTTGGATTTCAAAACAAAATAAAATCCATATATCAAAGTCAAGAAAATGTGAGGACTTCAAACTCTCAAGGATAAAATGATGTTCTAAGGGCTCCTCTGCCAAAAAGAAATTGTCTTTTAGGTCTAGTAAGTGGTGGATAATGGTAGTGACTCTATCTATGTTGCAACTTGCAAACAAGAGTTGTCAGGCATTGATACAAATGCAAGTTCTTGCTGGTAGCTATATCACATTGAGAAATCAATAGTTTCCTCAACTTGCATATACTAGGGACCAGTTGTTTCATCATAGTACTATCAGTAGTTGAAGTATGGTCTACACTTACAAAGAAGTCCCAGCAGCCTGTATATCAGGTCACTGTAGCTGGACGGTTCCTCATGAGTTTCTTTCATCCGTCTGGTTTTGGCTTGTACGGAATAACAACAAAGGCAGATGGAAGGAATCATATACGTTTTTTTTGTCTCTGCTTGGATTTGAACCATGGTTTTCCTTTTAAAGAGGATAAATTTTAGTACTACCCAAATAATATTGTATACACAAAGCAAGAAATTATTCTGTACACCCCCCTCTCCCCCTATTGTTTTCAGTTTAGTTACAAGGCCATCAAGTCCACAAAACAATTAACTCCTTATCTACTTTCATACAAGGAAAGAACCAAAAAAAAAAAAGGAAGAAAAACCACGGGACAAATGAAAGATAAGAAAGAATAGAACCCAACAACGGGGAAGAAAAAAAAAGTAGTCACTCTCTGATCAATGATATACCACCAGAAACAGTTCATCCTCCTACTCACTTGATCCGGTAGACTTCGTAACACACTTCTCAGAAATGACCAGAAAGCTGTGTCTAAGACTAAGACTGTTATACTTTATGGTTCCTTCTACTTTCTGACCTTGGATCTGGGTTGTCACTCTTGTCAGTGTCGTAGCTTTGAGAATCACTCTCCCCGTTACCTGCTTGAGATCTGCGTTTCCTTCGATCCTGCAGTGAAGAAAATGAAAATGATTCATAAGTTTCTCATTTCCTGCGTGCGAATGATTTAACTAAATTTTTGCTCTTTCAGTTCTATGAGCATTTATGAGCATCAAGTTGATCTAGTAAAGCTGATTCCAGATTGACACATGCATTAATATCAGAGAAGATTGTTCGTCTTCGTAGTTACCCTCATTTCGAAATCATTCATTAAGGGTCGAGCAATTGACAGACAATACTTATTGATGAAGATATGGACAGAATATTAGGCATATTTATGATTTATCTAGGGAAGAACGACCAAATACACTAGCCATATTCATAACCAGGACATGAATGTGATTATCCAACAACTTCTACAAGCAACGCAGATTGAATAAGAAGAAACTCCTAGTAAGCTCTGCAAATTAACACATCTGTTCAAACGAAGACAGAATTCTGTATCTAACAGAGATCATCATAGTTTAACAAAACAAGAAACTTGAGGGCGCAGTACACAAAATACATTTTGACATTGACATGGCAGAAGAAGAAGAAAAGAGAGAACACAAGAGATACCAACCTCTCTTGGTATGGGATATTCCTCCGATTCAAGCATACGAACAACTTGACTCATTTTTGGTCTCTTGTCAGAATCTGGATCCACACATCTCAGAGCAGTCAGAAGGGCTCTTTTGAGAGCTCTTGTTGGTGGCCTTGTTTCAATATTTGGATCTACTACTTCCTCAGACCTCCTGCTTCCAACCATCATTTTCAACCAATCGACAAGATTCACCTGCAACGTCTAGTACTTTAAGAGTGTTCGTAGTGCAAAAATCGAGCAGAGTGAGGACCCACTCGCAACTTGACCACTGCTGGATCAAAAATCACAAATGAAGTCCTGCGTCAATTCTTTAGGATTCAAGTCTGTGATCCCTAGACGTTATCCAATCCTAATCCTAGTTGAAATGGGGGAAAAACTAAACTAGTTTGAAAAATTATTGCATTTTGAAGCAAATTAACCAGAGAAGTCGTATTAGTATAAAGAAAGTGGCGGGGGAGATTGAAGTGGAGATCAGAATAAAATTTACAGAGGCCAAAATGAAAAATGGATTTGGTTGACGAATCCTCCACTAAAACTCAAGCTGTAGTGAGAATTCTTACCAAGGATGAGAAGATCCAGATATGATTTTACAAATATCTTGTGTCTTGTTATTTTTACTTGATCAAAAAAACAATCTCGAGTCTTAATATAAAACTTTGTAAGCCATTGATGGTGAAAGATCATAATATTCAAATGTCAATCAGGTACCATTTGCCTTTATGTTGTACTTGATGGCATGAAGTATAAGATTACTATTTTACCAATTCATATACCCAGCACACAAAGCACCAGACTAGGACCTAGATAGCTAAGTTTTTCTGATAGGTTACTAGATAGCCAAGTTATTATGAATGTTGTCTTCATATGTACAAAATATATTTCATTACGACGTGGTGAAAAGAGACAAAAAGACTACCAAGCATGGAACATACTAGTTTTTTGTTCAGGTAATGTAATGAATAGGGAACAAGGCTAAAGCATGGGACATTCTCTTAAACTACAACTAAGCAGAAGGCTGAAGTCATGAGCATGGTTAACAACAAATCAATCCGCTGGAATCGGATGAGCTGAGATATCCTTCTCAAATATTCATAGCATGTGAACATTGGTTATGGTACATGATATATCAAGAACAAGTAATCTGGGAAAATTCAAGGGAAACTGAATAAAAAATGCAAATGAGCAAATATCAGAAAACCAGCAAGGCAAGTATTAATTAAAATCTATTCTACCAAAGATCTTGGCACAATCAGTTACACAGCTTCTTCAATAATGATGACGAAGATAAGATATTTAAGTCAGTGTGCTAATGAGATCTTTAGATAAGGTACAAAGGATAACAAACCTCTTGGGCAGGACGACCATAGTCCACGGGATCTCTTCCTGTGATTGATTCTAACAAGACAACCCCAAAGCTATAAACATCACTCTTTTCATTCAAGAGACCAGAATTTGCATATTCAGGAGCCACATACCTGTCAAATATTTGAAAGACACCAGAAGTTGAAGATTGTAAAGACCAGAACCTCAATATTACTCAAGTTGTAATGGAATCAAAAGGAGCAGAAAGAAGAAACTAACCCAAAGGTACCCATGACTCGAGTTGTAATATGACTTTTCCCAGCACCAAGCAGTTTGGCCAGACCAAAATCAGAGACCTTAGCGTTGAAGTCATCATCAATCAATATATTACTTGATTTTATGTCTCGATGAACAACTTTGGGCTCAATATTCTCATGCAAATAGGCAAGACTGCAAGAAATAGCACATCACAGATCTGTATTATACCAAAACAAATTTAGCTGAATGAACTTACGCTTTAGCTGTCCCAAGGAGAACCTTCATCCTAGCCTCCCAAGTGAGGTACCCGTGGTGTCGCATGGCTCCATGAAGCCACTGCTCCAAATTTCCATTGTTGACATATTCGTAAACCAGCATCCTGAGATCATATATTAGAACAGAGCATTTCCAAATGCTAAACAAGAAAGAACATAATTTGCATTCAATCCGGAGCTTCATTTTCGTGTAAAAAAGGTATTAGACTGTCAGGATTCCCAGACGGGGAAATACCTGTGAGTTCCTTCAATGCAGTATCCTAGAAGGCGAACCAAATTTTTGTGACGCACGTGGCCAATGGCTTCAACCTCCACTTGGAACTCTTTCTCTGCTTGACCTCTGGGACCAAAGATCTTAAAGTCAAACTCAAGCCGGCAACTAAAACAAAAGGACCAGTAAGGAAAGCATATAATTTGATATTATCAACTCACAGATTGTTGAAGAGCTTCTTAATAGCTACCGGTGTTCCATTAATCAAATTTCCTCGGTAGACAATGCCATATCCACCCTCACCAAGAATATTCTCCTTTGAGAACCGGCCTGTTGCAAGCTCAAGATCTCTCAATGTAAACCAGTGGCCCCAACCCAAGTGAGAAAACTCGGGCAATCCGGTTAGCGGAGAAGGAGCAGTTATTGGATGTGAATTATAAGCTTTATACATTGCGTTTTTGCATGAACTCGCTTCTTCTCCTGATTGTGACCCACAATAGTCCTTGTCAACATGATGGAAGGAACCTGATTGACTACTGTTATCTCCGTTCTTTTTCCCCATTCCAAGATGAACCAGAACCTTGTCTGATTCTTTATCACTGGTTTTGTCATGAATAGTGAGAAGAATTCCGTCACGTGGAGAGAAATCATTTGTTGATACTTGCTCAACCCGAACTTCTTTAATTTCCTTAAAAACTGTAGGTATTTGGCTAACAGGGAGATTGTCCGTACCTCTTCTTGACTTCCTCCGAAAAGTGAGATAACATGTTAACAATAAGAGGATGACCACTATGGAAATCCCAACAAATATTCCTATCAATTGCCAGACCTTGAGACCAAAAACAGCAGTTTTTTGGGACATTTCATCCTTTAGACTAGAAGCCATGTTCTAGGATGTCAACAGACCTATAAAAATAGCATAAATTGAATGATAAACAGCAACTTTACACAAAAAAACACACATCTAACAAAGTTTTAGCTCAATTAAACTCAATGTGTAACTTTAGTTCTAATTGCAACTCCAAGTCAAACAGAATATATGAGCATTTCCACATTTTTTTCCTTTTACTACCAATGAGTAGAGATCAAAACAAAGAAAGCAACCAGCAAATTCATAAACTAACCCAGTCAACCAAGAGATCATATAACAAGATCCACTAATAGAGAATGTAAAGCAACATAAACAAAAGCCCTAATGAAACTCCTGATGCAAATGTTAAGAAAATAAACAAGAAATGCAGAACAATATAAACATAGAGAAATAAAGTTGATGACTTTGAGAAAAGTTCACATTTTTATAATTCCCATACCTTCCTGAGATATACCAAAAACCAAATCTTCAATGCCCAGATCTCAAGAACTCCATCATCATTCTCTTCCTCAAAAGATGAACCAGAAACAATCCCCACAGATCTTGACCAAGACAACCCAAAAAAAGACAATGTCAATAATGACCAAATTCCAAGAACACACACAAATAAACGCTCAAGTTAAATAGCAAAACTAAATTAACAATCTTGCAACTCAGTCTGCACAGCATTGAGAGATTCAAGTCCAAATCTAAGCTGAGATGGTGCTTTCTTAGACCACCACCTGCCCCTCAAATGACAACAACAAAAGGGTTAAATTTGCAAAGAGAGTAGAGATACATAGAATGGTAGTACTAATGTTTATGATTATTATTTTTACAATAGGAATATGACAGAAGGAAAGGAAGGATGGAGTTATCAGCGGTAGGTAATGAAGAAAATGTCTTACAAACAGTAAAAGGGAAGTCATGGAAGAGATGCCAGGCAACCTCTTAGTTGGCACCTCAACCCCCTTTTTTAATTTCTTATGAAGATGACTGATTATCAGAAAAGAAAAAAGAAAACTTTACTGCCATTAACATATTATTATTAGAGAAATCAACTTCTCAAGACAAAGTTAATACGTTCCAAAATAACGGTCATGTTTCATTTTACAAGAGTTAAATTATTTGGAATAACGGTGAGTAGTACAATAATAGTTGTGGTCCGATTTTTCCTCGTATGTGCGAGAGCTTAGTGTATCGGATTGTCTTTTTGTTTTTATTATAATTTTAAGATATATATTTTCATCACGTTGCTATGAGAAGAATTACAATATCTAAATTATAATTTTAAAATTTTAATTTAATTTAATTTAATTTAATTTAATTTAATTTAATTTAATTTAATTTAATTTAATTTAATTTAACTCTAAAAAATAGTCAAATTGACTATGGGACAGATGGAGTAATATAAGACAAGACAAATGTTATTATCATAGAGGGAAAATATGTTTGAATCTCTAAAATTTTGATACCATAAATTTGGCTGATATTAGTATTACTAGCAATCTTGGAAGAAGAAGAAAGCTGATGTAATAGTGTGTACACATCACTTGGAACTAAAAGTAGGGTAACTTTCTACAGTCTCTTTCCTTCTCTTTCACGAGGGAAAAGTCAAAGTCGAAACGCTCACATGCATCATAGGCCTCTTAACCCGAATCGTAAATGGAGTGATATGCGCGAGTGACAATCCTACAAAGGAGAGGACCAACGGGACACGAACCCAGCAACAATCCTTACAATATTTCAACAAAGTATTGTCACCACACGGGTTCGAATCAGTGACGTCAGGGTGGTTGTACCCCAATCACCTTATCATTTATCAACTCGCATGTGCCTTTGGAGGCATAAAAATGTGGTAGGGTAAATTTTTTAAAGTGACTGGTTCCACCGCATTACGACCCTATACCCCAGAAAATCTCACCTTCGTCCTGACCCTACGAATTAGTATACATCGCTTTGCTTGCATGCAAACAGTGAAGGAATTTTTTTGGAGAACACAGTTCCACTCTCACTGATCAAGAGAATCAAACACGAGACGCAGACACCAATACCCTAGTAAAATGACCGGTGGACCAAACACTTTGGATCTCTTTCCTTCTCTACTTAGTACTTACTTGCACACATTGGCAGAAAGTAAAAAGTAAGGAAGCAAATGACAGGCTTTGTTTGGCATTGTCAGTAAACTCACTGACTTGGGATTTGGGTGGATGACATCCTGTACTGTTGTGGACCAACTCAAGAAGTTGTTTCATTTCTTATTTTATATTTTACTTTTATTTTCAATTTTCTAATCTCTTTCTTCTTCACATCAATTTGATTTTCATGAGAGGATTTCAACTCTTTCTTCATCAACCAATTTTACTGTTAATATCAAAATGGAAGTATTATAAGAGTATTTTTTGTTTTTTAAAAATAGTTTTGCAGAAATTAATTCTAGAGAATTTATTAGAGTGTTTGACCTATAATTATAGAAGTACTTATGAGAAACATAAACAATTCTCTGTTTGGCCTACATTTATGCAAATAAACTAAAATATTATTTTTAATAGAATTAAAATTATTTAAAATATTCTTTTCTATCATATATTTATAAAAATTAGTATATTTTTACAATTTAATAATTTTAAAAAAAAAATTAATTATAATATTTAATAAAAAATAATATTATATTGTACATAAGAAATGTAACAACAATATGTCAATATGACAATCAATGAATCAAATATGTCCAAACCTATCCCGCACTACCCACATCTATCCCTCTATCCCCACTCATCCTCAAATTTCTATTTCATATTTTTTAAACTGTTCAAGAGAGCATTTACTCACAGTCTCAAACATAATTACGAGTAATAAAAATCATTAATTATGCATATAAGTGCAAAAACTTGTGACTTAATGTAGATCCCCAGTTTTGGCTTGCTCTATCAGAATAGGCTTAGCTGCATCACACCTTGCATTACTTTAAAAAAAAAAAAAAAAATTGACTCTACAAGTTAATACAACTAATCCAAAATCAGTATAAAGTTAATGAAGGCAATACGTATTTTCAACCAACCCATTTAGCCGTAGAGGATAATATTAAAGTGGAAATATTCCTCTTTTAATTCATTGTTATAACTAAAGTATTATTAGACGTGGGGACCCCGATGAGTAAGGACACAATATGAATCACAGATCCAAAGTGTTTGACCCAGTGGTCATTTCATTAGGTTATTGATGTCTGGGGTCTCGTGTTCGATTTCTCTGATTAGCGAGAGTGAAACTGTGTTCCCAAAATAAATCTTTTCACTGTTCGCATGCAAGTCAAGCGGTGTATACTAATCCGTAGGGTCAGGACGGAGGTGGAATTTTCTGGGGTATGAGACCGTAATGCGGTGGAACCAATCACTTTAAAAAGTTTACCCTACCATAATTTTATCCGCATGGATAACTCAACTGATTCTGAAGTGGATAATTGAAAAAATAATATGAATCAGAGAAGAGGTTAAGTTCAGTTCATGCACACAGTTAAGTCTAGATTCTTAAGGTTTAGATTTGTTGGGCTCTTGGCCAAAAGACCACTTTAAGATTTATATTTGTCAAAAGGTCACAAGTATTAAAGTATTGACAAAACAATCACTATTTATGACGTCGGCATCGCCAATCTAACAAGTTGTCAATCCTAGCCCCAAAGTTTTAAAAAATATGTTTTGGCCTCCAACCTTCAACGTTTTAATTGCCCAAAAAGAAATTAAAAAACTAAATATTTTTCTGCATTTTAATTACCCCCAAAAAAATTAAACATCTCCCTTTAAAAATTCCCGATTTCTCCACTCTTCAAATCCCGTTTTCGGTGAAAATTTTGACTTTTCATCGGAAAATCAGTCCGAATAACTTATTATCGTCGATTACATAATATATTATAGTATGTGGTGATTACATGGGTGAGTGGGAGAAGACCTCAAAATATTGGAATTATATTTTTATGAGCAAGGTAACATGATGACCCTGATAATGATGACGAATAGTGTAACAAATAAAAAAAACCAAACCCTAAATTGCACAAATCTAAGGAACTATGGATAGGTATATCATAAATCGACCGTCGTCAATAGCTAACAACCATAATTTAGACTCGACTTCATGCATGGTCAATAATTATCCACGTGTTATATATAGACCAAGAACAATATTTGTCTAAAAGACATAAATTAATAAATAAAAGGATATGCCACTATTTAAATATTATAATAACACTTTAATACATCGTATGATAGTCCCCATCCATTGAACACGTGATCAAAAGAGTTTTAGGTCAAGTAATTGTACTTAAAATGTCAATATTTGTCTAAAGAAAGTCATAAATAAATAAATTAAAAAAAAACTTAATACTATTTAAATATTATAATAACACTTTAATATATCATATGAGAGTCCTCGTCCATTGAACACATGATCGAAAGAGTTTTAGAATAAGTAATGGTACTTAAAACTTAAAAGGTTAATATTTATCTAAAAAGTCATAAATAAATAAAAAGACTTGAAACTATTTAAACATTATAACAACTCTTTAATGCATCATATAAGAATCTCCATCAGTTGAACTCATGATCAAAAGAGTTTTAAAACAAGTAATGATACTTAAAAGATCAATATTTATCTAAAAATAATAAATAAATTAAATAAAAAGATTTGATACTTATTTAAACATTATAATAACACTTTAGTACATCATATAAGAGTCCCCGTCCATTAAACACATGATCAAAAGAGTTTTAGGATAAATAATGGTAATCATAACACTAGTATCCAATTAGTCTGACAACAAGTTATTGTTCACAAAGCACAATCTAGTTCTAAGGACAATCATTACTTGTGCTTAAACTCTTTGGATCATGTGTTCAATTGATGGACACTCTCATATGATGTATTAAAATATTATTATAATGGTTAAATAGTATCAAGTCTTTATTTATTTATTTATGGCTTTTAAGATAAATATTGACCTGTTAAGTACCATTACTTGTCCTAAAACTCTTTTGATCATGTCTTCAACGTATGAGAACTCTCATATGATGTATTAAAGTGTGACTATAATGTTTGAATAATGATATATCATTTTTTTATTTCATTTGTTTATGTCTTGTTTTAGATAAATATTGGTCTTTTAAGCACAATTACTTGTCCTAAAACTCTTTTGATCATGTGTTCAATGGATGGAGACTCTAATATGATATATTAAAGTGTTATTATAATATTTAAATAGTGGCATATCTTTTTATTTATTTTGTTTTATTAATTTATGTCTTTTAGACAAATATTGTCCTTGATCTATATATAACACGTGGATAATTATTGACCATGCGTGAAGTCGAGCCTAAATGATAAAGACGACGGTCGGTTTATGGTATACCTATCCACGGTCCCTTAATTTTGTGCAATTTGAGATTTAAGTTTGAGGTTAGGGTTTGCGATTTGGCGTTTTGGGTTTGAATTTCATTTAAAAAACAATTGTCATTAGACTAGTGCAAATTTAGCATGCTTTACATTTCAACAATCACCTTTATTTCTCTAGTTTATCATTGATCAAAATGATCTAAAAGTGCCCTAAGCAGTTAGTTATTATAGAGCAAGGTGATTTATTTTCGATTTGACGTATAATTGATCCAACGTACTTATATTTATTTCGACTGACAGACCACATATTTTTTTTCAACGATAATGAAATAAAAAAAATCTTAAATTTATAACTTAACAATATATCATTCCCTATATAAAATTGACTCAAGTTCAAACTCCTCTGTTGTTTTTTTCTTGATCAAACTCCTTCATTGTCTCTTTTCTTGATCAAACTCATCCATTCTATTTTCATAAATAGAAATTTTACAAAAAATTACATAAAAACAATAGTCTATTAGGGGGTAGGAAGATGGTGGTCAGATCATCACCTCTTTCTCGAGCCTTTCAAAGATTACACGTGGAGAATGTGTATTTTCATCCGTTGTATGTGATCTACATGCAAACAATAGAGTAGTGTTGACCAACCACAATATAAAAATAAAAATAATTGACAACAAGTTTATTAATTGACCGTGATAAATTTGAAGAAACATAAAAAGCAGTACCGAAATAAGCAAAATAAGTAGAAATAACACATATTTCGACTAATAAAAAAGACTAAAATTTCAAGTCTAGTAATAGACCAAGATTAATTTGCAAAAATAAAAACAGAAAAAAGCACGATCGAAACAAGCAAAATAAGTAAAAATAACACATATTTCAATTAAAAAAGAGCTAAAGTTCCAAAAAAATCAAAAAAAAAATCCAGAACTCTATCAACACTAGGGGTTATCAAGTTCGAAAAAAATAAGAACTTTTATATAGGCAATATGAAGCTCAAAATGTTTCGCCACTAATGCAAAATTAATTAACATGCATGAGGACGACGATTGGAGAGCTTTCGAGCTCTGGAGAGAAGAAAAACCGAGTGGAGAGATTGAGATCTACACTCCTCTCCTTACAGTCGAGTGACTTTCAGCGAGAAACTTTTGTACATTTTAATACTTGTCAAAGGGACTTAAGTGTATAAATTTAAAATTTCAAACATTTAAAAATTATGAAAGTGACCCCGGGCCCCATTTTAGAAACTCCAATCTAGAAAAAAAAATTAGGTGATCTGTTGGCCAATTTAAATTCCGAAGTGATCTATTTGCCAAATCATCTCAGTTTTATTTGACCTTAGCTCATATATGAATAATTGTGTAAGTTTTGTCTTTTACAAAGGAAAACAGAGAAATGTGTACCAAAATAACTTCTGGTATGAAATAGGAAGACACATAAGAAAATTTGATATTCCATGTTACTAAGTACAGAATATCAGGAGTACAATAACAATTCTGTTTGAATAATGCCTAATAAAACTATGTGCTACTACTTAATTTGAGGACATATATAGAAAATTGATTATTAATTAGTGTCCCACTTATTGGACATTGGTTTTCATGGTTCAATTCTTATTAATTAGATACATGTCACAAGAACTTCTCATGAATTTTGTAACACACACTAAATACACCAATCAATTGACTTAAACTTTTATTTGTCTTATTAGACAAAATCTAAGTTTGATTGTTTTGGATAGATTTGTAACTAATACAATCGAGGGTGGTGATGGGATGAATGAGATCCTTCCACTCTTCATCAAATATTTGAAATTTCTTTGTGAAAGGAGAAACGTTTGAGAACATCTCTACTTTGAATGGTCGTATGTGAAACTAATTTGAATTAGCGTCGGTAGACACCATTAGATTATACCAGGAAAAAAAGATTTATAATTTATAAATTATGGTTAGCGCATCCTACTACCACAAGAAATTCATAGCGTAGCTAGTGAAGCAATAAAACTATATATAAACCACAAGAAAATATGTCGATTTTTAACGCTGCAACAAAAATGTGTGCATTAATAAGCTGTTCCATTTAGTTATTATCCTATAATAATAAGGATAACTCAAAAATAAAAAAATAAAAACTCTTAATTGGCTTAACACCTAACTCACATGGACCATTGCTATACCAAATTAAAGCAAAGCAGCCCGAGATGTTGTACCCAGTTTTAGCAGTTGAGAAATTAAAGAAAGAAAAGGATTTGTCTTTTTTTCTTCTTTAAACTGTCGGTTAATTATTTTAATACTAATACGGCTAATTATGAGGAATCTAATCTGCTTAAAGAACTTTAATGCAAGATAAAGTATCTGCCTTATGGTTGAAGCTAATATTAACTTATATCATTAGATGACATAAAGGAATGTATTATCCTTGCCCTACATTTGTAGGCAAATGGTTCGTTATAAGAAATATAATTAGGGTTTCTAGGGTCCCTTGTGTCTCAAATTTAAAAATTATTTTGGATCAAAAGATTAAGTAAAATAATACTATCATGGTTTTGGCTAACCGCATTAACTTTGCTTTGTTAGGAATATCATAAATAAATGTATATTATTATTGTGACTGTCGTTGAAGCTACCGTCCATAAAATATTCAATAATCAATAATTAATCTGTTATAGTTTACCGGAGTTGAACACAAATGTTCTGTTTTAAAAAAGTCAAACAATTCGACCAATCTTTATATACTTCTCTTAATTCTGGCAGGAAAAAATGTACTTTTTATAATTTGATGAAAAATAGAGAAAGAACAAATGTTGTTGTTATGGCCTTTTTCAAAGACTTGTTACTTATACACGTAAGTAAGTGACTTTTCAACATCATTTTTTTCTCTTTTTCATTAAACATATTTGTAGTTAAGTTTTTCTCAATCGGTAGGATTCTCCATATTACATGGAAATGCCTATATGGCACGTGCTGACTATAGACCAGCAACTTATATCATTTTGAAACAAGCTTTAGGATTTAAAGTATCATTTTTTTTTTTTTTTTACACAAAACAAAAAAAAAAAAAAAAAAGAGTATCCAGAATTTTAAGACGATGGGGTATTATGAAAAGAAGATACACGTTAGTTGAAGTATCTAACTTCAAATTATGGGTCTGTTTTTAATCACAATGTCATGCAACACCGTATCAATTGAAAATTTTGTTAAACACTCATAGAACCGATGAAAAACAAATATAAATGAAATGACATAGTAATTGCTTAGAGCTCACCTGATGGCATGATGGTTTGATCTCAAGTTATACACGTTAGGATCTCTGTTCGAAACCGGCTAGCAACACATTTTGTTCTTTTTTTTTAACTGTTAACTTAAAAAAATGTTGTAGTCCAGACTCGAACTTGGGTCACACACTTATGCTCGAGGAGCTATGGGGCACACTAGCCAACTGACCCACTTCAACAGATATGTTTGAGGAAGATAACTTGTAGGGTGAGGATTGTCCAAGTCCATATAAGGAGTTCATGTTCTCATTCCATATTCGATGTGAGACTCTTTAACACTCCTCCGCACACTCATACTTTGTTAATTAGAGCGTGAATAATATAATTTGGGGGTCCCAACATCGGTGAACAAAGAATTGAAATGAATCTGACTCTGATATCATGTAAAGAATGTATCTTGGGTCTAACTCAACCTCAAAAGCTAGGTTGTAGGGTCAGGATTGTCCAAGTCCATATAATTTCATATCCGATGTGAGACTAGTTTCGTGGGCTCTAAAATATTCCGGTTCTTCAACATTTCTGTCCTTAATGATTTTTTATGTTTTTTGGGTTCTTAAAACAGAAACTGATTTTGTTAAATTAATGTTTTGAACACAGAAAGATAACAAGCTTAAGAAACCTATTAGCCATTCGTACGGTGGAGTTTTTTTTATATATTTAAACCGAATAATTTATTACATAAGCAGATTTAATAAATTAGTGAAGTTTTTATCTCTTCAAATCGAATAAACAATCGAAGATTTTATATCTTCAAACTAACAAATGTTACTAAATCGATAAAAAAATTATATTCTTTAAACCGAGTAGTAACTTGGAGTAGAAAATCACGCAGATTTTAATCTCCAAAAAGCGGAATAGAAAATCACAATTTTTAGTCTCCAAAGTAAGCACTTTTTATTTATGGAAAAGTACTTTTTATCTTCTAAATAGTAATTATCTTCTAAAAAAATACTTTCTTATCTCTCAAAAGAATACCATTTTTTTTGTATCTCTGTTACAAATCAGAACATAAGAAATTAAACCATTCACTTTGGCTTGTGTTGGCTACAACCGCTGATAATATGGTATTTTTAAAATGACACTTTTAAATTGTTATCCTTTGATTTCATGTCAATTATCCTAAAGAGCTTCAAATAACGTTCATTCACATAGAATGATTCTTATCCTTTGTGATGTTATTGTTAGGCATTTTTTTTTGAGTCATTTTTAGTTAGTATTTTAATTATTTTTGTTGTATTTAGTATATTATTATGATTATTTTTCTTTCTTTTGAGTCACAGCGGTTCAAAAAGACAAAATGGCGAAAAGGAGCGGAAAATTGACATAAAAGGAGGAATCATAGGCAGAAAATGACAGAAATTGACAACCCGGACGAAAGCCATGCAGCGTCACGGTGCCAGTCTGCAGGGCCGCGACGCCGAAATTTCAATTCCGAAGTTAATTTGGCCAAGGGCAAAAGGGTCCATAGGGCACAAAATTTGCAACATACTTAAGCCCTAGGGTTTGCTATAAAAGAGAAGGAGGCTGACCTAAAGGAGACATCTTGTACATATTCTAAAAACCCTATTCTGCACCACACAATACCGTTCAGATATGAATCAAGGCAGAAGATTGGAGACCTGTTCAGTTATTTTCTTTCATTTTCTTTATTTTTAATTCAGTTCATGTATGGATATTAAATTAGTTCTTAGCATGTCTATGGCTATGAGCTAATCTTTTTATTAGGGTTTTCCTTTTGAATCACTAGAAACTCTTATTTATGAATTTATACATTAGTTTGATTTCTTCTTCACTTGTTTAAGATTTATTCAATAATTGATATGAATGTTTGATAGTTAATTGATCACTAATTATCATAATCTATATGATTTCGAATCAAGAACCGAGATGAGAGATTTGGATATGCTGTAATTGACTAGATATAGGTTAAAATCGCGGACGACAGTACCCCGATACTTGTGTAGCATTATAGGTTACTGTTCTTAATCCTCGTATGTGGTAAATCCTATCATAGAAATATAGAAGGGTTTTGCACTGGGGTTGAGTGATTAAGTGTCCTAACCGGAATATAAGACAGTTTAATTAACCGATATCTTAACGTAGAAGAAGAAGTCATTCTAGTTGCATTAAAGATTGAATAGAGTGGATAGTCGAGAATTTTGGAAGCCCTAATTCATTCATAACTGATTATAACTTAAATAGTTTAGTTAATTTTTGCAATTATTCTAGTAGTTAAACAAAAACTCAACTCAAATATCGATTGTCAAATAGATAACATAAAATAGATGAACGGTAATTAGAAACCAGTCTCCGAGGACGATATTCGGTCTTATCAGACTATATTACTTGTCAACGATGTGTGCGCTTGCGTGAGCATTCGAAATATCGCTAATAACTTTTTGGCGCCGTTGTCGGGGACTGGCGTACATCTAATATCGAACCATCTTATTTTATTTCTAATTTGGTTTGTATATATTTGATTATGTTATTTTATTTCTAATTTGGTTGCTCCAGGAACAAGTTTCTAACTTTCTGCGAGCATCTGTTTATCACTTTTTGTTATTTTTCTTATTTTGTAGGTAAAATTAGTAAATTAAAAAAAAAGGACACATGGACTACTACTACTATCAGGGGCAATGGAGTCATCAACAGCAGCTTAACCCACAGGTTCCACAGGAAGATCAAAATGAGCTGCAGGAAGCCATACTCAAGCTCACCAAGTGTCAGACTCAGTTTATGGCTGAGACCAACGTGTCACTCAGAAATTTGGAGACACAAATAGGGCAACTGATGGATATGGAGATCAATACACCTCAAAAAAATCTGCCTAGCGACACCATTGTGAGAAGTGGTAAGCAAAGTGAGGAGTATGAACCACACCAAGTTATTGAGGAGTTGAGAAAGATAGTTGGTGTAGAGAAAGAAGGGGTTACTGGAATCCAATTTTTCACCTTTTTGGATTCCTTGGAGTTCCATTTTGTTGTATCACTACAGAAGAAACACCACCAGATGTCTTTGCTGACCCCCAAACAGAAAGTCCATACCCTCAAGAGAACCCTCAGAAGTCTAGAGATCCATGGAGCTTCATTATTCCTTGCACTATAGGGAATTTTGAATGCAAGCAAGTATTGGGCAATTTGGGGCATGCATAAAAGTACTACCCTTTTCTGTGTTCTATAGAAATGGTGTAGGTGAAGTGAGGACGACAAAAATAACTATTCGGATTGCAGGTCGTTCGCAGAAGGATCCACCAGGCACTAGTAAAGATTAATTGCGTCCGACTAAAAGACGTTAAAGACAGCGCTACTTGGGAGGCAACCCAAAGTTTTAATTATGTTATTTAAATTTTTCATTTTAGTTTGTTTTATTTTAAATTGAACAGTCTCACTTTTGATATTTTTGTTTGTGTTGTGATGACAGGTGAGGAAAGTGGACATGAAGCACGGAAAAACGCTGGAAAGCAAAGAAAAACAATCGGTGCAACGCCGATTAATCAGAGGGTTGCAGGAAATTGGGCGTCGCGGCGCCAATGAGAAATTCTCCGTTAATGCAGTATCCGCCGCCACCACCACCATTTTGAGTCGCTGTTGTCTGTAAGTCGTCCATTTTATTTTTGAGTCTTACACATTTGGGACAATGTGTAGTTTAATTTTGGGGGAGGGGGAGTTTCTTATTTTATTTGTGTGTGTCTATTTTTGAGTTTTTTTTTTTCGTTTTATATGAGTCAGATTTTTTTTATGATCATGCATGTTGTGTTTACTTGAAACGCCTAGTGAATTAAGTGGGATAATGTAATGGAATGAGAAGCTAAAATCTGTGTGCTTAAGTTAGATATGTCAAAGATTCATGTAAGTCTAATTATTTAGAATATTTTGTGCTTAGCCGATGTGTTGTCAATTGTGAAAAAAACGTCTATGAGTCTGTTTGCTTGTTATTTGAGGCGAAATAGTTAGGATGTACATGTTAGGGAGATGATTCAAGCATTTCTTTGTTAGCCCTTCTTACTATTCATTACATACCCTGCACTAAAATGTATCCCTAATCAGCCCCTTTGAGCCTAAAAAAAAGTTATTTCTTTGACAGTCTATGTTCTCTTGTGTGCCATAAGCAGTAATTGGATAGGGAGGAAAATAGTTAAAAAGAAATACAAAAAGAGAGTGAAAAGTTATGCACCCCAATGAAAAATGAAAAAATTTAAAGTTTAAGTTTGTGGGTGCCTATGTAAATGTATTTCATGCTCTCAACCAAAAAAAAAAAGCGGAGAATGATAGATATGACTTGAAAAGTATGCCAAAAAGAAGGAGATGAAATGGTTCAATGAGAAAAAATGTTTATGGTATGTAAATTGAGCCTAAATGACTAATCTTATCTACCCCTGCGTAAGCCTACATTACAACCCTGAAAAGTCCTGAAGATCTCTAGTATGTATGTCCATGATTAGTGGAGAATAGCAAGTAAACAGACTCATGGAACTTTGAGAAAAATGAAAATGAAATTGACATGCATAAGTTAGGTGTTCATACTTTCATTGATTGTGATTGAAATGAATTTGCGAAATATCTTACTTAAAATTCCAGATTGTTAAATTCATGCTATACCTGTTCCAACATATTATCTCAACTGATGTTCATGTGTTTCTAAGTAACCTTATGCAGCTGCTTGATTTGCGTCTTTTTTTTTTGTTCTTTGATTTTTGTTTGATCTTTGCTCGAGGGCGAACAAGGGTTAAGTTTGGGGTTTGTTAGACATATTTTATATACTTTTTGTGTAATTTTTAGTTAGTATTTTAATCGTTTTTGTAGTGTTTAGTATACTATTAGGGTTGGTTTTCTTTCTTTTGAGTTACATCGGTTCAAAAAGGCAAAATGGCGAAAAAGAGCGCAAAATGGGCATAAAAGGAGGAATTCGATGCAGAAAAAGACAGAAATTGACAACCCGGACGAAAGTCATGCAGGGCCACGACGCCGAACAGCAGGGCCGCGGCGCCGGAACAGCTGAGAGGCCACAGGAATTATGGCGTCGTGGCGCGATCTGGTCAGGCGCCGACGCGGAAATTCGGGCCCGGTTAATCGCTGAGGCAAAAGGATCCATAGGGCACGAAATTTGCAATATACTTAAGCCCTAGGGTTTGCTATAAAAGAGAAGGAGACTGACCTAAAGGAGACATCTTGTACATATTCTAAAACCCTTATTCTACACCACATAACACCGTTCAGATAGGAATCAAGGCAGAAGATTGGAGACCTGTTCAGTTATTTTCTTTTCTTTTCTTTGTTTTTAATTCAGTTCATGTATGGATATTAAATTAGTTCTTAGCATGTCTATGAGCTAATCTTTTTATTAGGGCTTTTCTTTTGAATCACTAGAAACTCTTATTCATGAATTAATACATTAGTTTGATTTCTTCTTCACTTGTTTAAGATTTATTCAATAATTGGTATGAATGCTTGATAGTAATTGATTACTAATTATCATAATCTATATGATTTCAAATCAAGAACCGAGAGGAGAGATTTGTATATGCTGTAGTTGAATAGACATATGTTAAAATCGCGGACGAAAGTACATCGATACTTGTGTAGCATTATAGGTTACTGTTCTTAATCCTCCTATGTAGTAAATCATATCATAGAAATATAGAAAGGTTCTGCATTGGGGTTGAGCGATTATATATCATAACCGGAATATAAGACAGTCTAGTTAACCACTATCTTAACGTAGAAGAAGTCATTCTGGTTGCATTAAGGATTGAATAGAGTGGATAGTCGAGGATATTGAAAGCCCTAATTTCTTCATAACTGATAAAATCCAAATAAATTAGTTTACTTCTTTTAATTATTCTAGTAGTTAGATAAAAACCCAACTCAAATATCGATTGTCAAATAGATAAACGGTAATTAAAAATCAGTCTCTAAGGACGATATTCGGTCTTATCAGACTATATTACTTGTCAATGATGCGTGCGATTGCGTGAACCTTCAAAATATCGCTAACAAAGACATATGCAATGTAAAATAAAATCATGTGCATCATGATAAATCATGCAATTATTCATTGTTAGGTTTCTATTGAGAAACTTGGAATTTTAATTTCTGTGCAAAAATAATATTTGACAATGAGCACAATCATCACCATCAGAAATCCATTCACAATATGACACCCAAAAGTCAAGAAAACTTATCTCAACAAATCTGTTTCTTCTACTTCTTCTTTTCCATAGTAAATAAATCCCGTGGTTGCTTTACTATAGTGCGAATATAACAATGAACTTTTTCGAATATTGGTTTAATGATGTCACTTTAAGTGTAGCCATCAGTCTACTACATATACTATTTTTAAATTTTACTTTGCATTACAATAAGTAATACATGATTATTCAGGGGTATAATGACACAGATTAGATCACCAGGTCAACCGAAATTCTATCCACAAATAGATACTTTTTTATCATTGGTGGAGGAGAACTATCTTGAAAATCGTTCAAATAGATATGTATCTCCACAATGGAAAGTTCATAGTTTTAGATAATATCAGTCAACAAGTTGAATGACTCCAAAATTTCTTGAAAGACATTTCATCTTGGCCTAAATCGTTGGCACATATATACATACATTGTCATAGTCAAGCGGTAATTGAAAAGCTGAGAGCATTAGTATAGCGGGAAATACCCTTCACAAATGTCGATGACATAATATCGTTAGACCACTACTCTCCGGTAGAATTATCACAATTGACTATTTAAGGTCAAAAGATAATGTGTCGGATCCACGTACAAAAGTCATAGCTAGAGAGACGGTTGAGAAATCATATAAGGAATCAGACTATGACCGATGACAAGTCAACACGGCGGTAACTCTATCTGAAAACTGTAGATCCCAAGATTTATGTTCAAGGAAATCAAACAAAGTTATGATTGACGGTTCAACGTTGTCAAATAATTTTTTTGGTCCATTCTCATTATGAAGACAATGTTCAGTTGCAAGGATAAAGCGTTAAGACTTTTTAATGGTTTCTAGTTTGATACAAGGTATATCAAGCTATAGGCTTATATGTTTAGAAATTACCTATGTAAGTGTGAAGTGTAAACCACAGAATTCTGTAAGTCCAATTATCTACGAACTTAGAGATCATGCACGTTTCATGGCTGAAACGAACACAATAATTAGAACCAAAGACGATTAAAGGGTTAATTGTGTGACATGTGGTTGTCTTGGTATATATCAAAGCTCGACAGTTCAAAGTATCAAATCTACCGATTGACCGAGTATATCCGACATATGTTCATTACGGAAAGTTCAAAGTAAAATCTACTTTTAAGATGAGAATAATCCTTGCTTGCAAATCACAGTTTTTTCATGCATGTTTTCATCATATAGTCATTTGTGATTCACGTGGGAGATTGTTGGATTTTCTATGGTGTGAATGGAAATTGAGTGATTTTTTTGAAAAGGCACTAGAGCATAGGATGTGATTTTACTATAAAGTCACCACACCTTTTCATAACACCCATTAGTTGGCTATATAAGTTAAAATTTGCTTCATATTTTTAATTAATGAAGCATAAAAAGACACCGAAAAATCTGAATCTTTCTCCCCTTTAAATTCTCTGCATTTATTTTAAAAATAAAAATATCGTAGAATCGTGTGATTTGTTGGCGTCATTTGAGTTTGCTGAAGTTCTAAAGTTTGCATTTGCTCTATAGCAGAATAGTGTTCGTTCTATCATCGGAGGAATTAATCCATTAACCTTAGCAATTGTGAGGTGATTAAATTTCTGAAGAACACACAAGAACTTGTGGGCTCGAAAATATTACGATTCTACTACATTTCCATCCTTAATGATTTTATCTGTTTTTGGGTTTTTGAAACAAAAACCGATTTTGTTAATTACTGCTTTGAACACGAAAAGATAACATATACTCCCTTCATCTCAATTTTTTGTTTTTGTTTTTGTTTTACACTTAGCGAGGACCCAATGTGTCCCTTTCGTTTATTGTCCTCCATTAAATCTCTATTTCTTTTCACATGTGACATGATCAACTTTTGCTCCCCTACCTGCATTAATTTTCTTCCCGTCACATGATTTTTGTTCAATTTAACTTTTAATGAAAATTTGAGTTTTGAGTAAGATTACTTATCAAGTGTAAAATGATATTAATCTCCCTCAGTGAGTCTTTCATTAATATCAATGTATATATAGAATACAATATTCATCCCTTATACAATAGAAATCTTAAGCCTATACAAAAGAGGAATCATAGTCATACCATAATTATATTTACACAGTATATGAAAATATTCTAATTATGGATATGAAATATATTGTTTCCTATATTTACATGTTTACACACCCCCTCAGTCGGAGCGGGAGGAGGCCGGACGCTGAGACTGGATCTGAAGTCAAGAAACAACTGTCTGTAAAGTCCTTTGGTAAATATGTCTGCATACGATACGATGATGGAACATGTAACACTCTGACATGACCTAGAACAACTTTCTCACGAACAAAGTGTAGGTCTATCTCAATGTGATTGGTTCGCTGATGCTGCACCGGATTATGAGACAAATAGATTTACGTAGATGTTATCACAAGATACACAGATGACGACGCAGCGACATCAAGTTCTAATGAAGTTTCTGAGCCAACAAATCTCAGCTACTACATTTGCAACGCCTCTGTACAGCTTGGCAGACCAAGAAATCAGATTATCCCCTAAGAAAATACAAAAGCCGGAGGTGGAGCGTCGCGTGTCCGGACACTCTACCCAATCTGCATCTGTATATGAGAGCAACCTGTTTGGCGCAGAGGAGTATAGATGCAAACCATAATCAAGGGTACCCTTAATGTATCGAATGATACGCTTAAGAGCAGTGAAATGAGACTCACTGGGGGCATGCATGAATACGCACACCTGTTGAACAACATAAGCTATGTCTGGCCTGATAAATGTGAGATACTGAAGTGCACCTGCAAGGCTCCTATACAGAGTAGGACCAGAGACTGGAGCACCATCCACAGCACGGAGCTTAGATTTCGAATCGACTGGAGTAGGCATAACTTTGCAATTCGCCATCTTAGCTCTGTACACTATCTCCTCTGCATATTTACGCTGACACAAGAACATGTGATTGGCAGACCTGGTCACTGATATCCCTAAGAAATAACTCAGCTTTCCAAAATCAGTCATTGTAAATTCGGACTTAAGCAAGACAATAAACTCATTTTTCAATCTATCTAAGAAGGCAGTTAGAAAAATATCATCCACATACAGTAATAAGTAAGCAGTGCTACAACCTCGATGAAAAATGAAGAGTGATATCACTCTTGCTGCATACAAACTCATTCTGCAAGATATACATGACAAAGTGATCATACCACGCACGGGGAGCCAGTTTCAGGCCATTAAGTGACTTACGGAGACGACACACATAGTGAGGGACTACTGGATGGTTAAATCCAGGCGGCTGATGCATGTACACTGTTTCTCTCAGGTCCCCATGTAAGAATGCATTCTTCACATCAAGTTGATGGATCGGCCAGTGTTTGCCCATGACAATGCTCAAAATTGTGCGAATAGTAGCCGGTTTGACAACCGAGTTGAAGGTCTCTCCACAATCAATGCCCTCCTGCTGATTTGTGCCATTAACCACAAGACGAGCCTTATACCTCTCAAGATCCTCATTGTCTATGAACTTGTGACGAAAAAGCCACATACATCGAATTACATTCACCCCATCATGTCTAGGTACTAGATCTCACGTGTGTTGTTTAGTTAAAACATTGAATTTCTCATACATAGCCGCATTCCAATTAGGGTCTTGTTTGGCCAATTTTGGATTCTTTGGAAGTGGAGAGATGGTTTGGGCAGACAAGTTGAAATGGACTTTGGGTTTGAAGATTCCATGCTTTGAACGAGTTTCCATTGGATGAGTAGGGACAGTGGGTGGCGGAGTGGTGTCTGAGACGGGGGGTAAAGTTGGATAAGAAGAAGGTAGGGGCGAAGCCGTCGGAGGATCCGCGGCTCCTGAATCGAGCGACGCGATGCTAGAAGGTTGTGAGCGTCACGAAGTTTGGGCGCGCGGTGCCTGGCGATAGGACCGCGATCGTCGGCGATATTCTGAAGATTGCTCGGCTGAAAATCGAGCGCCTCGGCGCCTCACTGAAGTGCGACTCTGACGACGGAATAGAGGACGTGAGCTGTTCGAGGATGAAGGGAGAGATGACAGACTCGTCAAGAAATGAGTAGTCCGGTTTTTGGAATTTTAGAAGATTCGGAAACGGGAATATGGTCTCGTCGAATGTGACATGATGAGATATGTGGATTTGATGAGTCGACAAGTCATAACATAGATAGCCCCTATGGTTTGGCGGGAATCCTAGGAAGACACATGGAGTAGACCTAGGAGCAAACTTGTGAGGAGCGGTAGAACTGAGGTTTGGATAACACAGACAACTGAAAATCTGTAGATGATCATAGGAGGGGACTCTATGGTAGAAGATTTAGGTAGGGGTCATATTGTGAAGAGTGTTAGTAGGGAGAATATTTAGAATGTATTCTGACATTTTAGCAGCATATACGCATAAAGAAGGAGGAAGGGAGACATGAATCAATAGGGTGTGAATCATATTGTTAATGGTACGTATGGTTCTTTCAGCTTTACCATTTTGTAGTGAGGTGTGAGAGCAGAAGAAGCGAAAAACCATGCCATTAATTATACAAAACCGGTGAAACATAAAGTTATTGAATTCACGACCATTATCGCACTGAAATGATTTTATACTTTTTCCAAATTGTGTGTGGATAAATTTGCGAAACTCAAGAAATTTGGCAAACACTTTCGATTTAAATTTAAGAGGATATAACCAAACATAGTGTGAAAAATCATCAAGCAACACAAGATAGTATTTATGACAGGGAGAACTAGAGATAGGAGATGTCCATAAATCGGCATGTATAATATCAAAAGGAGCAAGTGTAACACTAGTAGATGATTTAAACGGAAGATGAATATGTTTGCCTAAAGAGCAAGAAATATAATTTTGGGCAAGTTTCCCATTACAAGCAATGAAATTGTTGCCTTTAAGAAAATTATAAGTTGGGACTCCTGGATGACCAAGCCTATTATGTCAAGTTGAAGAGGAAACATCCGCTAGAGTGACGGGAGAGCAAGATCTGACAGCGGAGGTGGAAGTAAATGGATAGAGATCCCCCGTGCTATTGCATCTCGTAAGAGGTGTCCCCGTATGAAGATCCTTCACAGTAAAACCAAAAGGGTCAAAATCTACGGAGACATAATTATTACGAGTAAATTGGCGGACATATACGAGGTTCTTAATCATGTGTGGGGCATATAGGGTGTTTTTGAGGGAGAATGGTGAATGAAGAGGTTGTGTGTATGAGGTACCATACCCTTTAACTGGAATGCGTTGTCTACTACCAACTGTAACATATTGAGGATGCTTTAAACTAAACAATTTAGGGATAATACCTGCTGATTGGGTGACGTGAGATGTGGCGCTGAGCCATGTACCAGTATTTTCGTTACATGAAGAGAGTCTTGAATGTCCCGACTCGATGGGTGTAAATGCCGGATGAGTGCAAAACGACCTTGCGTGAAGTGGACTGATCACGAGTCAGTGGGGCCCAACAAACTAGGGTAAGAATACGAATTGTAGGGCTGCTGGTATTGGAATGGACTCGGTGTCGCGACTCTGAGCCCGTCGCGACTCTGTCTTGGAAGCGCCATGTGTCGCAATTGCGGCGAGGCCGCGACCCGGTTGTTCTGCAATCCTGTTGTTGTTCTTCTTGGTTACGCTGGCCGCGATCCTGCCCGCGACCACGGCCTCACTGCCGTGCCGCGCACTTTCACTGCGTCCCTGCTGCGGTTAAGAGTTTTCTGGCGACGTTGGATCTTGAGGGCGCGTTTCGACCGTTAATGTCTTCTAACTGTGCTCATCCTGCTTAGCACGTCGAGTCTCTTCGAGCAACAACTGCGAGCGAACTTTGTTAAAGTTGGGTAACGGATCTGCCTGTTGAATCATGGTGGCCAAAGTATCATATTCGCCTTTAGGAAGGCCAACAATCAATTGTAACACCAGTTTGGTGTCAGTAACAGACTCGTCGACAGAAGCAAGTTGATCCGTCAGTAGCTTTAACTGTTTGCAGTACTCAGTCAAATTGAAAAAGTTTTCTAATTATGAGTAAAAAATATATTGTTTCCTATATTTACATGTTTACAATAAGCTTTTACAATAAAATATACTATTAATAGGCTACTCCCTCTATGCAAACTCTTTTCCTTTTTAAATTTTGATTTTAAAATGTCAAACTATGCATCAGTCAAATTCATTTTTGGAAATAATTAATTTTTTTTTATGATGAAATAAACATAATAAGTCTATCATGTAAAAGTTCCAAAGTTTTTCTAACCGTATTAAAATTTACATTAAAAAACAAGCAAAAGGTTAAGATTGATTTCTGTGAGGAAATTACATCATGGAACTTCAGTTTTCCCTATAACTCTTTTCCTTCTAGATGCCATACCTCCTTTATCTCTTCTTGAGACTTTTTTCACCTAAAAAATCGACAAAAAAGAAGATGTTGTGAACGTGTTTCTTAGGTAAAAAGCTAATAAAATAATGTTTAGCAAATGGATTGTCAAAAGAGGTTATTAAGTAGCAGAGCCGTCTCAAACATTTTAAGGGCCCTGTTCTAATTCGTAAAAGTGAACTCTTAATTAGACTAAGATCTGCAAATTATGAGCATTTATAGCTAATATTACTTAATAAAAAAATGAAAAAAATGGCCCTAATTTTTTTTGTTTTCTGAGAGTCCTGTGCGATCGCACAGCTCGCGTAGATCCAAAGATGGCCGTGTTGAGTAGTCATCGTTGCTATTAGGATTCGACAAAGAAATCCCACCAATTTTTGTTGATCTGAAAGATATTTTCCATATATCTAATCATATATGATAATTAATTAAAGTCAACTCTATAATTAATGACAGCAACAAACCATTAAACTGGAAAATCACACCAGAAAGTCCTAAATCTTTTGATTCTCAGTTATCAACCTTCCAGAAATAAAGAAGCACGGTTTTCAGGTTGAAATGGTATTACCAATTTTTTTTTTCCGTTGACGAAGGAACCCGCAGCCGCTACTCTTTCGAGTGCGCACAGGGTAAACCCCGGACTGATGCAATAGTCTGCAAACCACGTCAGCCGATTAATCACACTTGACAAGTCATGTGTGACAGGCTCAACCAAGAAGGTTTATGCACAGAATCGAACTCGTGACTTTGCGATCCCGCGCTCTACTGCTACACCAACTTGGCTAACCTTGCGGGTAGGTATTACCAATTTAATTCTGAATAGTGTTGTTATTTATTTAAACCAGAAATCCAATAGCATTCTGAAATACAATAATATAGTCTAATTACGTGTATAGTTTGGTTGTTGTTTATCTAACAAGTTCGCGCAAAAACATATTTCTAATTACGAAGTGTCATGTTACAGCCGTTTCCTCTAACTACCAAATATATTAGTGGAGTAGTAATTAATAATCAATATTCTAATCAAAGTCATACTCGCAAAATCAAAGTCATTACTATATTAAAAACACGTATTTGGAGGAAGGAACTTTATTAATTTTGAGGGGCTGATAGCGTATGCAAAATTTTGTATAACTGGTGTCGACTTATTAACACAACTTAACTTGTATAATATAAGCACGAGTCTGGAACTTTAGAGATTCTAAGATTCCTCTTTTTGATTTGAATTTGATGTTTATTTTGCATTATATGCAAGTGACATTAGCTAAATATGTGTGTAATATATATCACATATATCTCTAAAGATATCATTACATATATATCTAATGAATATTTCAATCAAAGTTGTCCCCTTGAGCCTCGGATCGTCTTCCTACCTTCACAAGGTTCATAAGCTCCCGAATTATATTTGTGGAATTACACAAAGTTTGTTGTTGTTGTTGTTGTCGTTTTCAACAAAGTTGTGGCGATAGGACTTCTAGACTGAATATGCCATTAATGTTACAAAAATATTTATAGAAATCAGTGTGATTAATTAGATTAGATTAGATGTCCATTGAAGGAGACAGTGAAATATTACTGGGCATATTCATGGATTGCCTTACTAATAATTGGATTTGCATAACTGTGTTTGGTAAGTGAAATGTTTTCTTTATCACCAAAAATATATAGACATCAAATCAATATTTCTATTATTTTCATTTTCAATCCCATCACTTGAAGGTCTAATATACTATTTTCTCCGTCCAAAAAAGATTAGCTTAATTTAACTTGACATATAATTTAAAAATAAAGGAATTTTTTTAAAATATATAGTCAAATCTCAGGTTATAGGTTATCTTCTGTGTGTCTTATTCATCTAGTTGTTTACAACTTTACATCGTGTAAGCTTTCTAATATTTTACAGCTTTTTGTCAACACTTTTTGTTTTCTTTTAAATAATACGAGTCTTCGGCTCAGGCACATTATCTATTTCAGAACACTTTAATTTCCCTCTTCACTGCAATATTTTCATTTCATTTATTAGGCTTGAAATATTAAGGGGTCATTCGCATGAATGTCCCTATTTTGGGTGGTCTATTATTTTTGTCCCTCAAATCGATGGTCTTTAATTTTTGTTCTTCAATACTTTAAAGTGACCAAAAATATTCTAAATTTTTGTAGTTTATAAAAAAAACATCTATTTATGACCCAACTAATTATGTCTACCACGTTCCTTCATTAAAGTCATATCTATCATGTTTTCACAATTAAACCAGTCTATTCTATAAAGTGAACGAGCTAAGTTGTGCCCAAACAATAGAAGAAGAAATCTTAGGAAAAATTGCTCTGCCAACGATAGAAATTCGTTGTGAAGATAAAAATGGATATTTGTATTGTAGTAGCTAGTAAGTGTGTTATTAGCAGTTGTTATTAAAATATCATGTTCTGAGTAATTTGGGATTAACAAGTATGTATGTTTTGTATGATTGGATATTCGTGATAGTTTTTAGAACTTATGGATATAAGTAATGTTTCATGTTTTTAAAAATAAAAAGTGAAATATGTCTTGAAAAATTATGACCGTTTACATTTTTAAAACTTGAAAAACTTCACCCAAATTAAAATTTTCAAAATATTTTTGGAAATTTATACTTTATAACCAAACGCGAGTTAAGTTTTGCCCGTTTTGGGCTATGGCCTATATGGTTGAGATAGACTGATGTGACAGATTTATGCAAATGACCCTTTCAGGTTATCATGTAGATTTTATTATTTTCAAAGTTGTGATCTCTGAGACTGAATAATATTAGACTGTCATCTGGGTCTATAAATTTTTTAGATCGTGATCTAACATTTCTCATAAGATTTTAATATATTCAAAAGAAATACTTAAATTGTGATGCGGAGCCACCTTATGTTAAGGGGTGTTAATTCGCCGGAAAGTGACACTATTTATCTAGGTCAAAATATTAATTTATGTATAAATACTATATGTTGATTTTTCTTATTTTTTACGTGTGTCTATTATTTTTATATATATTTTGACACTTCTTAGTAAAAAAATTGTCTGCCAGTGCCATGGTCTAAAAGGTCTATAGTTTTAATTTTTAATCTTAAAAGTCTGTTTACGAAGCAAACATGAATTAAAAATTCAAGACTACCTATTTCAAAAATCAGCGGGGGTGTAATTCCCTGCTCGTTATCTTGGATGAAGCAACATGTTACTTGAATTTAAGACATTGTCCATGTCTGGGGCAGCTAGTCCTACATTAGAAGATCTAGCCAAGACTACTCCTCTCACAAGCCCATGTTTGTCCAATAAAGGTCAAAATTAGCATTGTAGTATTATGGATTCAAATTCAAATGGTCTTCTTACTATTATTGTCCCTTAGAACTTTATTTATTCTTCTGCTAACTCTGTAAGTAATTTTGTCTTCATAATGTTGATTATATTAATTTTAAAGAAAATATTAACAGACAAAAAATAATCAAGAAATTATGCTCAATAACTTTAAAAATGGATGATCTTTAATTTTTAATCCCATTTATCTCATGAACAAACCTTTAAAGTTATAAGTGTTTCCCATAAAGCAAAATTTATTAAACTTAAAAGTTTTATCGGTATGTAAACGAGATCAAAAGTACAAACTATCCACTTTCAGGCCATTCTTGTAAATCACCGAAAAACAACACGGTAGCTGGCCAGGCCTGTTTGAGTGAATCTTGGTCCATCTGTATATAAATATATAAAGATCAGCCCATTAGTCTTATTATCAGACCCAAACCTGAAAGTTTGTTTCTCTTCCCGCTCATTCTATTTTCCCAGAAATATGTGCAACACTTTTTTTTTTTTTTGATGAAGGCCGCGGTATTCTTTTCTTCGAAGTGCGCATGAGGTAACCGGACCGACGCAATAGCGCAAACCACGTCAACCGCTTAAACCTATACCCGCTAACGGTGGCCGACCGGTAGCCCTCTGGTTTAACTTGCCCGATTCACGGTCCGGTTCACCGGACTACCGGGCCAACCGGTCCGGTTCGTTACCGGATTCCAGGTTGGCCCGTGCGGTTCCGGGTCAGAACCGGTCCAACCGGTCCGGTTTTTTTTTTTTTTTTTTTTAAATTTTTTTTAAATTCTAGTATTTATTTTCTATAATATAAACTAAATTCAATTTAAATATGTAATATAATAATATAATATATAATTTAGTTGTATATATTAAAATTGAAACTTTAAAGTTAACTTTTTATTTTATAGTTTATAACTTTATACTTTATTATAGATTATAACTTTATACTTTATAACTTTATATTGTAAATTTGTAATTATAATTTTATTAATTTATTAGATTAGTAGATATAAGTCATATAACTTATAAGTAATAACATATTAACAACTAAATAGATAGTAAAATTAAAATTAATGATAAGATGTAAACTTTTGAACTTTCATAACGTTAATAAGAGTACATAATGAAGTAATAATAATTTTATTTACATATTATGCATCCTTTTTGCAAGTTCTTCAGAATCTATAGGTTGATTGAATTGGTTATGCTCCATAGCCTCTAAATCGAGTATTAATTCCATCCCGCCGCTCCCGCCTTCCAAAATATTACTATTTCTTCATCTTACGGAGAATTAACGCGTCTCACATCCTTGATTTCTTCTCTACGATCGATCCGATCCCTTGCGCACTAACACTTCTAATGTGCTTCCACCCAATGAGTGACGTGTGTCTCCTATTTGATCTCGTGCTTGGCTAAATGCACTTTCAGAAGCCACTGTTGAGATCGACACATTAAGAACATCCCGGGCCATCGCTGCAAGTACCGGGAATTGCCTTTTGTTATCTTGCCACCATTGTAAAGGGTCAAAATTTTTCTTCGGCTCCGCTGGCTTTTGCAAATAAAATTGCATCTCATCGCAAGATCGGCTTGTGGTTGGTTGTGTTGTAAAAGTGCTCCATATGTCTAAAGATTCTTCTTCATCATCATTGAATCCTGCAGGTGTAGAACGTAACGAACTAGAAGGAATATTAGTAGCAGAGTTGGTGTTATCATGTAATGTAGCATAATATTCATATAATGTTGTTAAATTAGTATCAAGTTTATTTATGCAATCAAATGAAGATGGAGTTTCTGTTCCACCTATTTCCATATAAGTATATAAACTAAATATTAGATTATGACAATCTACCTTTTTAATAGAAGGATTTAAGACTGCACCAATACAATAAACATCAGGAATAGGAAAAAAAATATTTTTTAAACTTTTCAAACATAATCAGAATCGTGATTCTGTATATTTCACATTTGATTTTAAACCATAAAGTAAATAGGAAATTTATTTATATGAGCTAAAGCATTACAAACTGTTGGGTAATAAGATCACGAAAATTCAACGATTGCGATGTAAAATTTACGTAAATTTTTTAAAAGTTCACCAATTGATTTCCAATGTTCGTCGGTTAACATATACATTACGTTCTTACAATGCGCATTTGCAACATGTGTTATGGGGTCTTTATACTTATAACATTCTTTTAAAAATAAATAAGTATAATTCCACCGTGTAATAATCTCTTCTGGCATGAATTTATGTCTCAAATTAAATTGTTTACATTTTTCTTTAAATTCTATAATTCTATTTTTCCTATTATTACCCTGAATAACTCCAACAATTTCTTTTGACAAGTTTTATTTGGTGAAAATAAATCAAGACCACTTTTAACAATTAAATTATAAATATGACAAGCACAACGAACATGAAATATATCGGAAGTGGTGGTTGTACTTCCGCTTTAAAAGATCTACTGGCGGTATTATTAGATGCGTTATCAAATGATACACAAAGTATTTTATTATAAAGATTATATTTTTGGGCATAAAAACAAATAGTTTCGCATATATTTTCCAAGATGACTTTGATCCTCGCCATACGCAAAAAGCAATAATACGTTTTCCATTTTAAAATTTTCATCAATCCGATGACAAGTAATTGTTAAATAATCATAACCGTTCAACGTGTCGATATGTCCAAGTAAAACTAACGTGGCATGGAAGGTTAGCAAACAAATATTGCAAGAAAATAACATAATCATTATGAAGTCTAAAAATATCGGCTCTAGTAGTACTACGAGGAACACCTTTAAAAAAGGATTATATACTCTTTGAATATATGTAATTAAATATGAAGAAGCGAAAGAAAAGGCAAACAACCTCAAACAATCATTTTTGCTAATTCAATGCGATCTTTTTGGATCGTACTTAGCCAACCCCGGTTAATGGATTAAGTTGTTGTTGGGGTTCTAAATCGAGACGATCCCATCATGCCGTATGATCGTGTTTTATATGTCTACCTATAGTGCCGTCCCCCGCCACCACCGCCTTATGTTTATAAGTTCTCCCACAAATATTACATTTAACTCTATCGGTACTACAACTATATCATAAAAGAGCCACACTTTACTCCTTTTTTCTTGCTTCGGTTACGGTAAAGGAGGTCTACGACTACGACTACCACTAGCGATCAACATTGGTGAAGGAACACTAGTAGGTGTAGGAGGTTCTTGTTCTTGTTCTTCAAGTTCAACAATATTATCTAATTGAACGTTATCACATTCATTATCTTCTATTCCAAAATCTTCTTGCATTTGATCATAATCTATATTTTGATTAGATGATGAAGAACCTCTGATTTTACCCATTGAACTAGATTTACGGCGCAGTCCCGACGCAATTCCCCTTAGTAAAGACATTATAAAATATTTAAATAATCAACAAATAAATATGACAATTTAATAAAATAATTAGAGAATGAAACGAGTGTACCAAACTTCGGGATTCAGAATTCAATAGAAACTCGAAGCTCGAAGTCTTGCGTCTTGCTACTTTGAAATTTGAATTTGAAAACTAATAATATTAATAACTTGAAAATTGATAATAAAGATGATTAAGAGAGTATGAGAAATTGAGAATAAGAGAATTGAGAGAAATGTTGTGTGATAAAAATGAAGAAAATTTATAGATTTTTTAAAGGGTAAAAATGGAATTAAAATAAATAATAAAACAAAACAAAAAAACAAAAAAAAAATATATATATATCGACCAACGGTCGAAATGACCCGCCACACCGCCCCCCCCCGAGCCAGCCAGTCATTTTGGCCAGTTGGGCAATTTTTTTAATTTTTTTGTTAGGTCGGTCCGGTCGGTTAACCCGTGAACGCAGGTTTTTCGTTCTCGCCTAACTGGTCCGGTCTTACGGGTTTTTAAATAACGTGCGGGTTGGGGTTGAGGCCAACCCAACCCCAACCCAGATGCCTACCGGTCGGCGGCGGTTAAACCACGGTCAACTGGCCGGTCGGTCAACCCGGACCGGTTGACAGGTTTAGTTAAACCACACTTGGCAAGCCAGGTGTGACAGGCTCACCAAGAGGCGAAGGCAGGCCAGACGTTACCCTGAGATTTCGAACTTGTGACCAAGCTCTCCCACACCACCCAATGAGTCTGCCTTCAAGACCAACTGGTCTAGGACTTCGGATATATGTGCTAACACTTGAAATTACAGTGACAAGACATTTGCAACGTTACAATTGTAAGCTTCAAAATTAGCATCATCGTGGCTTCTCGAGCAGGTATACAAAGAAAAATTCTTCACTCTCCAATAAATTTTCCATCTAGATTAATTCTTAACATGGTTGAATTCGAAACGCAGTTGATTTATGGGCAGAACTCATAGCTGATGAACAAGACCACATTGATCGTGTTGGAAATACTAATGATATACATAGTGTATGTCGCTGATATACATACTGACAATATAGCTGAACACTGTTTGTTATAGTTGTTTACATTTACATTTCTAGCCTAGCCGTTATTGTTTCATAAGGGCATTTAGTGCAAATGGCCCACAGTATAAATACTTGCATTTGTAACCATTTTCATTAATCAGAAAAATTGGAAGTTCTCGAACTGTTTCTTCTTCTCTTTCACTCGTCTTCTTCCCTTCACAATCCATCATCTGGTTCACTGTGTATAGCAGTGCTGGATTGCATGCAACTAGATACCTCATGATCCTCGAATTCTAACATGGTATCAGAGCCAATTGGAGGTATCAATTAGAACACCGATGAGAAATCGCAAAAGTAAGACTTGATTCTACGATTCGCGAAGATGCGGCTTGTCTTCTTCGACTAAGACATTCGATACATTAGTAGAACTTGCTATCGATTGGAACTATGGAGAACAGCTGCGGCAATTCTTCATGATCGTGAGCGAAAGCTCGACCTGCAGTTGCGAAATAATCGACCATAACCATCCTCTCGCACTGCGGCGGACACGCAGTGCTCTGCAAGTCGACATCGATTGGCGGGAATGGAGAATTACACCGTGGAAGCGAGCGATGCAGTTGACGCTATTGACGAAGAACAAAATTGGCTTCATAGATGGATCTGTGAAGCGCGATACGTATGGATCTGCACATATGAGGCAGTGGGATAGGTGTAATGCCCTGGTAATGTCGTGGATTATGAGAAATGTTGATAAAAATCTTCTTAGTGGAATACTATATCGATCCAGTGCAGTAGCTGTCTGGAAGGATTTAAAGGAGAGATTCGACAAAATCAATCTCTCTCGAGTGTATCAATTGAAAAAGGAACTATCGATGCTGAACCAGGGGACATCATCAGTTGCACAATATTATTCCAGAATGAAGGATTTGTGGGACGAGATAGACTCGATTATACCACCTCCAACCTGTGAATGTTCAAATCCGAGAGAATATATTAATCATCTAAGCAACCAGAGACTGTTGGAATTCCTTATGGGACTGAACGACGGATACAATCAAGCTAGGAGTCACATTCTATTGATGTCTCCTACACCAAGTGTAAACCAAGCCTATGCCATGGTGGCACAGGATGAAAGTCAGAAGCATATTTCCTCCTTAGGGAATTCTCTAGAGAGTATGGCTTTAGCAAGTAAAGCCTCATTTAATGGCAGTAGGAAGTATAATACGTATGCTTATTGTGATCATTGTCGTATGAAGGGACACAATAGGGAAGGCTGTCACAAATTGTTGTATTACTGTGACCACTGTAAGAAACAGGGTCACACTATGGAGAAGTGTTATCGGATAGTAGGTTATCCCTCAGATTCTAAGGATAGAAGGAAGGCCAATGTGGCTGTGGTGTCACAAATGGAAGCAAGTGGATATGGTCAACAAAGATATGAAGGAAATGGTTCTCAGCTGTCAACATATCAACAAGATCAACTTCAACACATGATGAGGACTTGTACACCAGATAAGCTGCAGCAGATTATGGCTGTTTTATCTCAGGAGTGCAGGACAGGTACAGAACATAATGTGACTGCACAAGTGCATATGGCAGGTAAGTGTGATCACATTGAAGACAATAATAAGTATCACTGGATAGTAGATTCAGGTGCTACTAACCATATGGTCAAAGACAGAAAAATGATAGAAACTGCTGATTCTTCAGAAAATCCAGGACATGTGCAACTTCCTACTGGGGGCATTGCTCCTATTGCACAAACTGGAAAATGTAAAGCGGAGGTGATCTGATAAACCATGTACTTTGTGTGCGAGTTTTCACTTCAATTTGCTTTCAGTATCCAAGTTAACTAGGGAGTTGAATTGTAGTGCCAGATTTTTCCCTGATTTCTTTGTTCTACAGGATCTCTTCACTGGGAAGGTGAAGGAGATTGGTAGAGAAGTGGATGGTTTATATGTCTTTGGAGGCGGAGGAAGCAGTGTGGCGACAGCGCATGACAAAGACTAGTCGGAGGGTCAAAGGCGGTTTATGGCATAAAAGACTAGGGCATGCTCCTATGAGTGTCCTTAGGAAGATAAAGCACTTTAGTAACAATAAATCTAGCTTTACCATCCCACATTGTGATGTATGCCCTATGGCAAGGCAAACTAGATTACCATTTCCAGCTAGTGATAGTAGAAGTGCATTTCCATTTGAGTTGTTACACATTGATGTTTGGGGGCCATATAGAGTTCCTCATATCTTTGGAATGAGATATTTCTTAACCATAGTTGATGACTTTACCAGATGGACTTGGATTTATCTTTTACATATTAAGTCAGATGTGCCTTCTATGCTTAAAGATTTATGTGTGATGATTAAAACACAGTATGGTGTACTTGTTAAGTCCATTAGATCAGATAATGGATCAGAATTCATTAATAGCACATGTAGAGATCTGTTTTCTAAGTTGGGAATTGTTCATCAAAGGTCACATCCTTATAGCCTCAATGAGAATGGCTTAGTTGAAAGAAGGCATAGACACGTCCTAGAAGCGGCAAGGGCTATCAAGTTTAGTCATCTGCCAAATAGATCTTGGGGGCGTGTAGAAGGCTGCGGGGTATATCATGAATAGGTTACTGCTTTGTAATATTGGGAAACATTTCACCTTATGAGAGGTGTATGGGAAGGCTCGATTACATCGTATGAGGGTAATTGGATGCCTTTGCTATGACAAATCATTACAATGACAAGTTTGACACTAGGCAATAAAGCGTGTGCTTGGATACTCTTCCAAGCATAAAGGATACAAATTGTTGAATTTATCTAACAACACTCTTTGTAAGCAGATATGTCACCTTCCATGAAGACATATTCCCCTTCCAGCAAAATCAGATGCCTGAAGCTGATCATACAATAGCAGTCCCACAGGTCGAAGCTGATGATGATGACAATATTCTTCGTTCATCGTAAATCTTGAAGTTGCGGACGAGTTCCACAGTTGAAGGCGATGGTGATGGAGGCATTTCCCTGCATCCAACCAGACAAACAGGAATTACAAATCAGTCTAAGGAAGCTGAGGAATATGATGGAGCTGATGGGACTGCTGTTGACATTGACCCTGAGGCTGAATTATCCCTGAGAAGATCAAATAGGAGCAGAAAAGCCGTAGCATGGATGAAGGATTTCTACCATCACCTGGGCGTGAAGATGGACCAAGCGGCCGGTGTTTGTATCCTATGACCAATCATCTCACTTACACCTGGGTCGCGGATATCGAGTTACATTGCTAAAATGGGAGTTGGCGGGAACCAACATCCTATTCTGCGCAATTCAAGATGACAGATGGGTGGATGCCGTGAAGGTGAGATGAAAGCAGCGGAGGACAACAATGCTTGGGAAGTGCGATCTTCCCAAGTACAAGAAAGCCATTGGATGCAAATGGGTCTATAAGATCAAATACAAAGCTAGTGGTGAGATAGAGATTCAAGGCAAGGTTGGTGGCTAAGGGTTACAATCAAAAGGAAGGAGTTGACTACCAGGATACCTTCTCACCTGTAGCAAAGATGGTTCTGATGAGGTAGTGATCTCAATTCTTGCTTCGGAGGGTGGGACATTTATCAAATGGATGTCCACAATGCATTTCTCCAAGGTGATCTCAATGAGGAAGTGTATATGACCATGCCACAATGCTTTGATGATAAGCAGGGAAGAGTATGCAAGCTGGTCAAATCTCTATATGGCTTAAAACAGGCTTCTAGGCAATGGAATATTAAACTCACTACTGCCCTGAAGAATTCTGGTTTTGTCCAAAGTCAGTTAGACCATTCACTCCTCACTAAGAAGATTGGAAACAGAATAGTGTTGGTGCTCATCTATGTAGATGATCTTATTATTACTGGGAATGATGGTGGTCTCATTCAACAGACCAAGGCATCACTTCAGCAGAACTTCAAGATCAAGGATCTGGGAACCTTGAGATATTTCCTAGGCTTTGAGTTTGCTCGCAATGCTAGTGGAATAGTTATGCATCAAAGGAAGTACACTGTCGAGCTTATTTCTGATCTGGGGCTATCTGGAGGCAAACCAGCAAAGACTCCTATAGAGCTTAATGTTCAGCTGACATCTGCTGTTTATGACCAGTGCATTCCTGCCCCTGATAGTAAATCTCAGAGTGTAGACACATTACTGGCAGATCCAGCATCATATCAGAGACTTATTGGGAGGCTACTCTACTTGACAAATACCAGACCTGACATATCCTTTGCTGTCCAGTACCTGAGCCAGTTTCTTCAGAACCCGAAAGCATCACACCTTTTGGCAGCACATCGTGTGGTCAGGTACCTGAAACAAGCACCAGGTCTAGGCATTTTCATGCCAGCAGAAGAGACAGCCACTCTCACAGCCTATTGTGATGCTGATTGGGCATCATGTATCAATACAAGAAGGTCTGTGACAGGTTATTTGGTGTTCTTTGGGTCATCTCTCATTTCATGGAAGTCCAAGAAGCGACAGCTTTCGAGGAGCTCGGTGGTGAGTATAGAACTAGCATCGTGATTCTTTGAGGTGGTGTGGCTTCTGAGGTTGTTCTTGAACTATCTATTCCTCTTCGGCCCTCCATACCAGTGTATAGTGACAGTAAATCTGCACTACAGATTGCAGCTAACCCGGTATTCCATGAGAGAACTAAACACATCGATATTGACTGTCACTTCATCCGCGAGAAAATCCAACAGGGACTGATCCACACTGCACATTTGCCCACAACAGAGCAGCCGGCAGATGCACTGACAAAGGGGCTTACTCAGGGTCGGCATGACTATCTATTATCCAAGCTGGGACTCAAAAATCTGTTTTTTGATCCTAGCTTGAGGGGGCGTGTTGGAAATACTAATGATATACATAGTGTATGTCGCTGATATACATACTGACAATATAGCTGAACACTGTTTGTTATAGTTGTTTACATTTACATTTCTAGCCTAGCCGTTATTGTTTCATAAGGGCATTTAGTGCAAATGGCCCACAGTATAAATACTTGCATTTGTAACCATTTTCATTAATCAGAAAAATTGGAAGTTCTCGAACTGTTTCTTCTTCTCTTTCACTCGTCTTCTTCCCTTCACAATCCATCATCTGGTTCACTGTGTATAGCAGTGCTGGATTGCATGCAACTAGATACCTCATGATCCTCGAATTCTAACAGATCGTCCCACCGAACAACCACAAGAACCAAATATTGCTAATCTTTCCCTAAATTTCCCATTGACTTCAATTTAATTACAAGCATGATATCAAAATACTTGTAGTGGTGTTAGCTTGTACATTGAAATGGAAATAATATGGATAAGGATATTTAGGAAGCATATACTTTGATTTACTGAAACAAGCAACAGTTTGTTTAGTTATTGTTAAACAGTAGCCACGGCCCAGGGGTCCCACCCGTGGAATCCTAGTACAAATTGTATATTTGGTATATTGTCCATATTAGTTGGTACCTTAATTAGGATTGTTATATTACCATAAGTGTATAGTTAGTCTTCTTATAGAATAGAGATTTAGATGTAAATTAGTAATATGATTCTCCTATTATATTTTGTATATATATGTCTTTCATCAATAAGAATTATCAAGGGATTAATTCTTTCATGATATTAAGAGTCTAGATTCTCTTTACCTTGCTTCCGCTCCTCAAATTCCCTCTCTCCCTCTCGGATTTTTGCCCAAAGCCGCGGCCCTTCTCTTCCAAAAATCCTCTCTCACAAAATTCCCTTCTCCGAATCTTGTGTTTTATTCACCATGACTGATAAAAACACGTTTAATCATGCCCTCACATTTTCCAACATCAAGAACATTCTTTCTATTGTTCTTGATTTAGAGAACATCCAATATGGGATACGGCGACTACAGCGGTTGTGCCCACCAAAGCAGCCGATCCAAATTTATGGGTCATGTTTGATGCAAAGGTTCTACAATGTATTTATGTCACTATTTCCTTGGACCTTTTACAGACGATTATGGAACCCAACTCCACAACTCTGGTGGCGTGGAATCGATTGCGTGATATCATAACAGTCATTCTCGCATTGTTATCCCTGAGCAGGAATTTTCTAAAGTTGCTATGGAAAATTTTCCTAACGTTTCTTCTTATTGTCAGCGACTCAAGGACTTGACAGATCAACTTCACAATATGAGAGCTCCTGTGAGCAATAGTCCTCTTGTTCTTCAGATGATTGCAGGCCTGTCAAAGGCTTATAATGGTGTTACTTCGGTTATTCGTCAGAGGAACCCCCTACCAGAATTTTATCAGGCCCGTTCCATGCTTACATTGGAGGAAACTGGATTGGTTAAGAAGGTAGTTATTGGGGCTAGTTTTGTCGTCAGGACAACTGAGTCCAATTTTTCTCCTTTTGGTTCCACCAACTCGAGCCACAATCACAACAACGGTTGTGGTAAAAAGGGCCAAAATCAGAGAAACAATGGCGAAAATCGCGGCAACGGGGGCAACCGTCAGCAGTAGCAACAGTTCTGGGGTCCACAGTGGACCCCTGGACAGTGGCAGTGGGTCCCAGCGCCGCACAGTGCCGCCGCCCAGCATTACAGTGCCGCGGCCCAGCATTACAGCGTCGCGGCGCCGCAATCTCGATTAAGTATGGCGCGGCGGATTCTTCCGGGTAGACTCAGGTTCGAACCGAACATGGCGCTCCAACAGTCCGGTATACTTGGGCCTCGCCCCCCTCAGGCCCATCACGCAATGGGACCCACACAGACTGACATTAAAGCTGCAATGCACACGCTTGGAATGACTTAACCAGACCCGAATTGGTACATGGACACCGGCGCCACCACCCACATGACATCTAACCAAAGTACTCTCTCGTCTTATTCCAATTTGAGAAGTAATTGTGGGTAATGGCAATTCAATTCCAATTAAGGGTTATGGTCATAAAACTTTATCTCCTCCTCATCCACCACTTGTCTTGAGAAATACCCTTCATGCCCCAAAACTAATTAAAAATTTGGTGTATGTCCGTAAATTCACTACTGATAATTGGGTTTCTATTGATTTTGATCCGTATGGATTTCTTGTGAAAGATTTCAAGACGGGGAGTCCTCTCATGAGGTGTGACAATAGGGGAATCTTTATCCAATCACACCAAGTCTCGGTTTCTCGCGTCAGACTATGCCATCCACTTTTGCAGCCCTTGCTCCTTCCTTGTGGCATGCTCGTCTAGGTCATTCGGGGTCGTCTATTTTATCTGTTTTAGATAAAAATAAGTTTATTTCCTGTAACGGTACGCATAGTACTCCAAATTGTCAATCTTGTTCTTTAGAAATAATTATTAAGTTGTCGTTTGTAGCTTCGAATTCTCATGCTTCAATGCCATTTGATATTATTCATAGCGATTTATGGACATCTCCCGTTCTCAGTTTTATGGGTCATCGATATTATGTTTTATTCTTGGATGATTATTCTAAATTTTTATGGACGTTTTTAATTGCGAAAAAATCTCAAGTTTTTTCCATATTCGTAAAATTTCGAGTTTTCATAAGAACTCAATTTGAACAGGAAATAAAGAGTATTCAATGTGATAATGGTATAGAGTATGACAATGGGTAATTTAGGGAGTTGTGTGCTCAAAATGAGATAAATTTTAGTTTTTCTTGTCTTCATACGTCTTCACAAAATGGGAAAGCTGAACGAAAAATTCGTACCATTAACAACATTATCCGCACCTTATTGGTTCATTCTTCCGTCCCTCCGTTGTTTTGGCATCATGCGCTACAAATGGCTACAAATCTACTTAATATTCTTTCCTCTAAAGGTTTGACATATTCATCCCCTCTTCAAGTGTTATACAATAAAACTCCTTCGTATTCTCATCTTAGGGTCTTTGGATGCTTATGTTATCCACTGTTTCAATCCACCACAATCAACAAACTTCAGGCACGTTCTACTCCTTGTGTGTTTTTGGGGTTTCTGTCAAATCACAGTAGTTATAAATGCTTTGATTTGTCTTCTAAACGAATCATCATTAGTCGTCATGTTCTCTTTTGATGAGTCCCAATTTTCTTAATCTAAAGTAGAAAAACTCATGCCTAGTTCGTATGATTTTTTGGATGATGATATCTCCTCCTATATTCTCCGTCATTTCTCAGATTTGTCACAAAGTTCGTCTCAGCCTTGCCGCTTAGGGAGGCCACGGCGCTACCAAGAACCAAGTTTCGTAACCACCGTCGCCGCCGCGGTTCTTCGAGGACGCGCGGCGCAAAATTCGAGCATTGTTCATCGCGCGCCAGCCTTAGACTCACATGCGGCGCCTTTGACGTAAATTTCCGAAAATTCTCAAAATTCCTAAAATTCACCCAATCCAGCCCAGAGTCCTGGTCCAGTCACTCGCAGTCAACGGGCCATTTTTAAACCAAAAAGACATTTTAATTTGAATTCTAATGTTCTTAAATCACCCTTACCCCGTAATCCTATGTATAAATGACCATAATTAGAAAATTGTCATGACCGATGAATATAATGTTTTTATTGATAATAAGACGTGAGAGTTTGTACCCCGTCCATCTGATGTTAATACTATTCGGTCTATGTGGATTTTTGCTCATAAGGAAAATTTTGATGGTTCATTTGCAAGGCATAAAGCTCGACTTGTAGGTGATGATAAGACTCAGTAGTTTGACGTGGATTGTGGTGAGACATTTAGCCCGGTGGTCAAGCCGGCAACTATTCGTACTGTGCTCATGGCTCTTTCAAAATCATGGCTCATTCATCATCTAGATGTGAAGAATGCTTTCATACATGGTGATATTCATGAGACAGTGTATATGCATCAGCCCTTGGAGTTTAGGATCTTAGATATCCTAATCATGTCTGTTTATTGAGTAAGTCCTTGTATGAGCTTAAACAGTCTCCACGGGCATGTTATAAGAGGTTTCCTGACTATGTTTCGATTATGAGTTTCTCTATAACTCATTATTCATATTGTTGACAGTCAATTTTGACCCAATTTTTGTATATTTCGTGCAATTTTAAGTATTTTAGCACACCGCATTTTAATCGTTATTTTGAATATTTTTACATAATATTCTATGTTTATTTCTTCACAAAAATGACATTGCATCTTTTTATTTTAAATTAAATTAAGCATTATGTCTTTGTTAATATTATATTTTTTTATTTTTTATAATATCTTGCATCTCTTTAAATAATTAATTGGCACCGCGTTTTTCACTTTAATCAGGCATTAAACATTTCTTAAATATTGCATTTTAGTATTATTGCGTCGGCATTTGCATTTTTATAATCTTGCATCTTTTTAAATAATTTTGTTTTAAATAATTAACCCGCCTTGCATTTTGTTAAACCAGACCAATTCGAGACCCAATTTGAATCCGTCCAAAATTATTTTCAAACCCCATATCATATCCCACAAAATCTGAAAATCAATCTTTTATTTTTTTCTCACAGCCCATACCCACTTCACATCATGTCATTCTTTGATTTTCTATAATATCTACCCTTCTTTTTTTTAGAAGACAACAACTCAACAGAAGATGTACAAGGACACGCATATACACTGTTTTGATTGTTTCTCTTCTCTGTTGGGCCCGCGATTTCTCTATTTAATGAATACACAGGCCATCCTTTGAAAGGAAAAAAAAAAGCTCCATTTTTTTTGTTCCAATAACATAGCAGTTTCGAACCCCCCGGAAAAAAAAAAAAAGAGTTTCCTTTAGGATACAAAAATAGTCCAGAAAAAAAGGGGTCCAGATTTTGATTCAAGATTGTGCATTTATTTTTACATCCCTGTTCTTCACTTTAAAGGGGTCCGGAAAAGGGTAAGAATATTGTATTGAGTTTTAGATATCATCTTCTTCTTTTTTCATTTCTTTTATGGCCAAAAATCAGAAAAGAGTCATTGTTGTTCCTAAAATTTTTGATTAAAAACACTCATCTTTGGTTCTTAATCTTTAATCAGAAACTCTTTTAATATTAATTTCAATTCTAAAAAAGAAATCGCCTTTTGTTCTCCACATTTTTTGGTTGCATTTCAAGTCTGTTTCTTTTGTTCGGTATCGCTTCAAAATACGGATCGGGTCAATTCCGTTTCGGGTCCAAAAGTAAACTTGATATTCCCTTTTAATCTGGTTCTTTCTGTATCTTTGTGTATTTTCTTCTCTTAAATTAATTGTATTGGTTATAGTTGCTAGTATTGTTATATATATTAAGCATGCTTTAAGCTTATCTCGTACATTAATTGGTCGATTAGGCGTGTTTGATATAATATGCTAAGGGTGTTGTTTATACATGAGTAAGAAAAGTATAATGTAAAAGGTATGGGTTACTGTATGATATTTGTGCGAGATTGATCATTTGGTGATTTGGCTAAGAGATGAACATGTTATTATATATTGGCCGATGAAGGAATCCCCGTCTGATTTCCAAGGCCTCCTCTGTGCAAAAGACGGATTTATTTATTTTGCTTTACTTATTAATTCTTGTCATTACTTTTAAAATTATTTGTTCTACTATTAATACTTTTACTAAGTGTTTATGCAGGTACCCGGAGATTATCTTGCGCAGAAGGCCTCAAAAGGGGCTAAAAGATATCCCGGAGCTTTATTTTTATGTCATATTTAATTTTAAGCTTTTATTATTTTTTGTATTGCATTTTATTTTTAAATTATTAAAAATGCTTAGAATAGTTAGAATAAAAAGGGCAATAAATAATTAACCTAGGTTTGAACGAATAACCGCAAGTTAGCGGATCTTAGAGGGTGCCTAACCCCTTCCCTTTAGGATAATAAAGAACCCTGACTCAGAATCTCACTAATTTCGCAGACCATTAAATGGAAGTCAATTGCAGTATTTTTATTGCAATAAACTAAGTGTCCTAATTCACTATAATAATTAGGTGGCGACTCCTTAAAATGCATTTAGGAATCAACCATACGTGGCACTCCCGTTTCGACTCCGGTTAAAATGGGGTGTTACAGATGGCGACTCCACTGGGGATATCAGGTTCTTAATCATAGCAAGCCCAGGTTAATTAAATATTGCTCCTTATTTTGCTTTTATATTTGTTGTAAATATTTTATATTGCTTGCTTTTATTTGTAATTAACTATTTTAATTGCTACATTATTTTACTGTTTTCCTTAAACTGGCATTCCGCTCATATTTTCTCCACTCTGGAAAATTCACACTGTCACACACTACACGCGCTGGTGTGCTTCGCGCACCCGCAAATTTCTTTCAAGAACACCCAAAATTTAGGAGAGTTGGCGCTTGCGTGGAGTTAGATCGGTTCGTCTGATCAGCCACGTAGCCTTCTCACTCGAGTCGTCCGCTCGGGAACCTCGCGTCTAATAGGCCAAATCTTAGAAAGCTTAAGATAGAGCTATACCACCCTTTTATATTAGTCATGCATGCATAAACCTTAGGTGGGTTAATCCTTGGTATTAACGCCACAATTAGAAATCCACCAAACTTGTCGACGGGTTTCACAACCCAACGACCCATTAGCATACTATGTGTAGCGTGATGATGATAGACGGATCCAAGCCTGGTCATGACACGCCAAAATTGGAAAAAGTGCACCGTCATTTGGTCGACATTTCCGACAAAATATTGCAGTTTAACGGCTTGGACCTATTTATCATAATCCCGCATATTTGGCGTTTAGGCTCACCTCTGGCATAAGGGAGGTCCCAAGCATATTAGGGCACGCGCTTGATTTGCATGTTTTTTGTTTATTATTGTTTGTCGCTAGCAACTCTGTACATATTGTTTAATTCAATAATTACCCTTTTGTGATTCCGGGTTCGAGCATTTGCATTTTTGCACTTTTGCTGTCACATTGCAATCAGGACTTCTATTGCGTAAATCACTCTTGAATAGCGCAACTTGGACTTTGTGAAGCATCAACCACCAGTCCGGTCGAACCAATCAGGGGAGTTTTTGACTATATTGTCACACCTTTGCAATTTTATTATTTTTGTTATTTTTCTACTCACATATTTCTCATATTTTTTGTAGGAAGGTCGTCCTCGCAAACAACCGAGGGCGGTCGGAAAAAGAAAAAAAATCATCACAAGAATGAGCGGGAGTTATGTTGACTAATAGAAGTCAGTTTATACCGGATTCAACGAGACATCGCTCTCAATTCTTCTTTACGTTGTATTTTTATTTATATTTGTAAATTCAATTGGTATGTTTAGCGTTAATTACATAGTTCTTTCATATCATGCATTTTTTTCAGCATAATTATTCTGAACTACGCGTGTCTGATTCTCACCACACGGTGTGATACGTAGGCAACTCATTTTGGGTTCGACACCAAAAAAAAAAAAAAAAAAAAAGAGATCGCATTTCTCACTCATGCATCTCATTCATCATGTTTCGGGCATTCATTTTACTTTGCATTCGTCCACAATGGACAATCATTTCTTTTGCACAACTTTATATTGCTATGCTTTCATTGATAAATTTTTTTTCAAGCATACATTTTATAACATATTTGAATGAACTACGCACTTTGATTCCTCGGCGGATCGTGGCGACCTATTCGGGTTCGGTACCATTTATTCAAAAAATACAAAAAACTATCTTGTTCATAAATACAAAAAAATGTTATCCAAAAATACAAAAACATTTTTTTAGCATCATTGTTTGACTTTGTTGATACCAACACAGTTGGGAGTGTGCATAGGAAAGAACGTGTAATAATCAATATGGGCTGACTTCGTGGTAAACCATAGATTCTTTTGGTACCTCTTATTCACCCGTAAATGACATTGCCTTACATGCTTCTAAGATAAGAACGAAACCGACCTCATCGTTTCATATGCATTGTGTGGTGAGTGTTTGAATAAGTTCAATTGTATTGCATTGTGATCTAGAACTTGGCCTGAATGTTTGTTGAGGCGAAATCTTGAGTAACACTCTGTGTAGGAAATGATCGTAGGCTTTCTTTGACCCGTTTGAGCCTTTTCAGCCTACCAAATAACATTATCCCTAGTACACCCCTTTGAGCCTAAAACCTATTTTTGACAACCGCATATTACACCTATACCCTTTCTGAGTGCGTACGCACTATCCCTCTCTTGGCCCGACCTCCTCGAGTGCTTTAGAAATGTGCAAATGGCTGACAAAATCCTGCGCTGAAGTTTGCAAAGACAAAAAATTGTCAAAGTCTCAAAGAATGAAAGCAGAGACGACTTCACACAAAGATGAAATCAAAAGCCCCGATAAATAAATAAAAAGGAATATATGACCCCGAAAAAAGGGGCTCGAAATGAAAGATTCAAAAGAAGTCAATACAGAAAAACTGGGACAAAAGAAAGCAGGTCAGCATTAAAGCACACAAATATCAAGCACGGACGTGAACCCAGCTCGAGGAGGATTAGTCACTTTTATCAAATGATATTCATTCCCTTTCCCCCGACTACATTACAAGCGTGACAAGCCTACATGATCTTATCTTGAGGTTCTCACATTAGTGGATACTTACATGTGGCAAGCCTATGGTATCACAATTGCATGCATTGAACATCTTTTTGAGTGTGGCGCAATTCTCTCAACGTCCCCAAAATTCAAAATCTTGAAATATATGTGTGAAATGGGACTTTCTTTCAGTGAGGCATTTGAAACGTGAGATTACGTGTAGTTCGAAACCTTGGATGCAAGCAGGTGTGTCGACACTCAGGTATGTCTGAGGTACTATCTGAAGCTGTGTGAATTACACCGGAGTCAATCTCGTTTATACTGAAAGCAATAAAAGAACATCCTTATGCACAATACTAATTGTTGGTATCAACTGGAGTCAGAACGTAATGTCGTCTTCCATTTTTTCAGAAAAAATAACAAAATGCATATTACATAAAAATTATTTTGCATCACGAACTACGTCTTGACCTGATTCCCTCAGCGGGATACGTAGGCGGCCACATCGGCTTCGGTCCCGCATCATTTTAAAATCATAAAAATTCTTATTTTTGCATCACGAACTACGTCTTGACCTGATTCCCTCAGCGGGATACGTAGGCGGCCACATCGGCTTCGGTCCCGCATCATTTTAAAATCATAAAAATTCTTATTTTGCATCACGAACTACGTCTTGACCTGATTCCCTCGGCGGGATACGTAGGCGGCCACATCGGCTTCGGTCCCGCATCATTTTAAAATCATAAAAATTCTTATTTTTGCATCACGAACTACGTCTTGACCTGATTCCCTCAGCGGGATACGTAGACAGCCACATCGGCTTCGGTCACTCCATTAAAAATATTTTCCTTGTTTTGCACTGCACTCGATTTTGTCCATATTCTCGCATTAGCTTTTCATTTATTATAAAAAAAAAAATGCTTACCTGATCGCCTTGATAGCGTCAAGATGAAACCTTACCCAGTTCAACATCTTCATTACGGCCCGGGACATTTTAAGGAATTGATTGCAAGAAAATGGCAATAGACGAGCGAAAAAGCCAACTAGGTTTTGGTGCAAACGAGAATCAAGCGTCGAGCAAAGCTACGAGTCGACGCTAATCAACCACTCATTTCTTAAAAACTCACAAGTTTTCTTTGAGTGCAGGATCTTCATATCGCCAAAGGCGGGAACACAACAATAGGCCCGTGCGGTTCACGAGCGCCACAACGTCTATGCGATGACGTTATCTCAACCAGGCAAGTCACTGCGAATGCGGCCATAAACCAATTCATTTCATTTAAGCCTATCTGGCGGCTTCATTCATGTTTTAAATCCATGCAGCGAGCATCTGCGTCAGCGTCATCGCAACGACGCCATTTCATTTAAGCCTATGGTCTGCCGCTCCATTTCCTTGTATTGATCTGTCTCTTGAGAGGATGTATGCATAATAAATGATTGGCTTTCGATCGGATGTGCTAACCCCTCATATTGTTTGTGTGTCATCTGCTCGTATTGGGTGGCTTGGCAATTTGGGTTGAGTGGGGAGATATAAGTAGGTGGAGGTTGAGATGTGTATGTAGTGAACGGATCATTTTGGAGTCGGCTTGCAAATTGACCAGGCGAGTGACATTTTGGTGTGGTGGTATGTTGCGGCCTCTGCGGGAGCTTTGGGAAGTGGAGGCTCGAGGGCTTGTGACACGATTGCATTTGTCCACTTGCTGCGGGAGTGGTGCATTTAAGCTAATAGACATGTTTGTGATATCTACGAGCCTTTCTATTTCGGCTTGCATGATTTCCATTTGCTGCAATAGTTTGTCGAGGTGATGATCATTGGTGTTTCTCCTTTCCAACGCCTCTGCATCCTCTACGGGAACGGGGATGAGTCCTAAGTTGTTTCGTTCTGGTGCTTCTGGATTAGTCATTTATTGGATGATTGTGTACGCGATCAACGCGAATCAACCTTTTGGGGATAAGCTAGACAAAAATAAACCTTTAACAAATGAAGCAAACCAAGTTAGTATAATATGCAAAAAGTTGCAGCCAATATATACTAATAAGCAAATTGCAAATCAAGTGCGTGTTCTAACATGTTTGGGACCTCTTTTAATGCCAGAGGTGGGCCTAAACGCCAGATATGCGAGGTTATAGGATTTGTCCAAGCGCCCATTTGTAATGCTTTTGTTGGAAATGGCGACCAAATGGCGGTGCTTTTCCCAATTTTAGCATAACATGATTGGGTTTGTATTTGTCTATCATTGTCACGCCACACATAATATGTCGGTTGATCGTTGGGTTGAGAAACACATCGACAAGTTTGGTGTCTTCCTAATTGTGGTATCAATGCCAAGATTGACCACTAAGGTAAATGCGTGCATGCCCTAAAATAAAGGTGGTATAGCTCTCATCTTAAGTTTCTAAGATTTGGTTTTTCTAGGCCAAGGTTCTGGCGGACTACTCAGTGAGAAGGCTACGCGACCACCGGTTGGGCCAGGATTCTCGTAAGAAAGTACCAACTCTCTTAAATTTGGGTGTTTGAAAGAAATTTGCGGTGCGCAAAGCACACCCGCGTGTTGTGTGTGATAGTGTGAATTTTCCAGAGTGGAAGAAATATGAGCGGAATGCCAGTTTAAGGAAAACAGTAAAGCAAGTAGCAATTAAAATAAATAAAACAAAACAAAACACACAAAATTAAATGCAAAAATAATTGCCAAATAATAACCCTAGGTCTGTTATGGTTAAGAACCTTAAATCCCGATGGAGTCGCCATTTACAGCGCCCATTTTAATTTGGCATTTATCTAAATGCGAACCCTGCTTAATAAAATGTTAGAAAATAAAGTAAAAATGCTAAAATGTTAAAAGGTGCTTAAAAGTGCTAGAAACTTAAAATGTTAGAAATGCCCAAAGGGTGCTTAAAATGCTAAAGGTTCGCTAGAATGCTAAGGGTTCGCGGAGTCGCCACCTAATTAATTTGGGTGAATTAGGACACCTAAATGTTTAACTAGTTTGAAGTAAAACATTAACTCCATTTTAATGGTCTGCTAAACTTAGTGAGATTCTGGATAAGAGTTCTTTATTATCCTAAAGGGAAGGGGTTAGGCACCCTAAAGGATCCGCTAACTTGCGGTTGTCCGTTCAAACCTAGGGAATTATTATTCTATAAAAATGTATGTTTGAAAAATGTTTAAATAAAAGGATAAAATTGTAAAATTTATTTAGAATATAAAAATTAGCTTTGGATAAAACTTGTATTCATAACGTATTAGATGAGATGCATGTATTGCAAAATCTTATTATGACAAAATATGTACTTTATAAAATAAATGTAGAATATCTATTATGCAAAGATTAACAAAATAATTTTTAATTATGAATGTTAGTAAGTGTTTGTGAAGGAATTAATTTATTATGCTAAGAATTTAGTAGCGAGTGACGCTTTAGCTACGTGTCATTTTGGTATGGCTTAGGCAATGCATAACTAATCAAAAATAACTAATTTAAGAAGAGTGAATTTCTAGCGTCACTATTTTCTAATGGCCTTAAAATTTAATTATTCTACATGTACTACTAGTGGTGTGATGTTTAGACAAATAATTACAACAAATAATAGGGAGGATATGGATTGATAAGGACTCAAGAAATGGCGAAGTCATTCACGGTGGCTTGGAATTTCCGATGCGGATAGAGAATGCACGTAGACGCGGGTCTTCATTTGCTGTAGCTTGTGATGAGTCTCGCCATGAGACTCTTCGTTTTGCTCCGATGCATTTCATGTAAAAGAAAAGATAAGGAAAGAAAAGGATTAGTTAAATGTCCAAAACTTATCGACAACACAAATAAATAAAATGTTTCATATACATTTGCACGTACATATTTAATTTTTCCTTTTTTATTATACCGTATCGGTCTGGACTGGGCTTACCGCTCCCAAATGAAGCCCAACATTATTCAACCAATCTTAGGATACCAAACAGCAAGCAGAAACAAAGAACTGGCCCCCAAACCTATACATTCCAACTTAAGAAGACAAGTATCATTTCGGAGGCCTGATGGACCCATTTAACCTCACGCCATAAACCTATAAAATTACAAAGGTTTTAATAACTCTCCTACTCAAAATTTCCTCTTTATCCTAATACCGAGATTGAATGACCCAACAGGAAAACAGAAATGAGACATTAACTATAGGTGAATAACTTCTTAGAATCAGAAAACATGGTCTAGATGGGCCCTGCTCCGTTTAAAGTCAAACAAATATGTCACCAGAATCATACTAAGCCCTGCCTTACAATATTATTTAACCATTCACACAGGGAAGCAAGAATACAATCTTAGCTTATATAAGATACATCCTGGTTCATCTTAATATGGTTCAAGGCACGCAAGTGAATGATGCATACAAGGTACGATGACATCTATAACGATATGAGTGCATATTCCTGAGATAGAAACAAGACGATAGATGAATAAGCAAGAGATGGAGCCATACTCGAAACATAAACGAACTTGTTTTATAAAAAGAAAGACATTTTCCTCAACATAAATATTTGGCGTGACTTGAGATAGAGAGCAGGTGAGCACGGAGATAAGCGATAAAGCTACAATGGCGTAAACGGACATACAGGAACAATATTATGAAGAGATGGGGACACACAAAGACGACTTAATAACCATTTCGGGAAGAAAGGCGTAACTATGCGAGTGTTTATGTTGAATAGGGATAGACTCAAAATAACTTTACATCTTAACAAGCAATGTTGGATAATGTGATGAAGCGAAGCTAATGATCCGTCGATATACCTATTCGAGATACATTTCATGCTTCACACTAACCAACTTATAGAAGGATGAGGCGATATGTATTCCCGTATGTATTCGGTTTAATAAAATTATTACTATCTGATCGTAAGTCGTATCTAGAGCATACTAATTTGAGAGAGTTAAGCCAAACAAAGCATTCACTCCATTACCATCTTCAAATGATAAATCCGTAATTCAAGCAGTTGACATGATGTTTAAACTTTTAAGAATATAACAACATGAATAGTGAATTATATCAACGATAAAACACACAAAAACACGAAAGCAAGCCAAGCGAGAGGAATTCGAGTTTACCTTCTCTGACAATAACCGAGGCAGCGTATCAAGTCGTCGAAGCCACTGGAGATTTTTATTGCGTCACGATTGAAAAGGGGAAATGGAATTTTACCTCGTTCTTGGCTTATCTTTCTTTGTTAATTTTTACGATTTCGAGTTCCCTCGTGTTTCCCACATGTTCTATGTGATTGAATCGATTTTTGTTAGTGTCGGGGTTTTGAGAAAAGTCTTTGGGTTCCCCGATCTCCGCCTCCTACTGCATGCGAAAGGAGGGTATTTATAGTTGGGATTAGGGATTCGATTTGGGGACTGAGTTTGTCAAATAAGGAAGATAAACGTTGGGTGCCTAACCTTGGTAATGAGATCTTATTTCCAAACTGGGACTTCTTTGAAAATATGGCACCAGATGAGTCGGAAGGATTTCGGAAAAAAAAACATAGATTTTGATTTCAATTCGTTTTGTCCGAAAAATGGTAAGTTTCGGACAGCTTGTAGGGCTAACGATTCCGCATGATTCCAGGGATTTTGGGGAATGACTTGTGGGAGATTTGAGATTGATTTCCTAAGATTTGGGACTTATTTTGAGACTAGATTGGACTGATTTACGGATGATTCTTACTTGAGAGATTTATGGTAGGTGATATGCTTGACTCGCCGGATTCTCAGGCGAGAATCCCGGCTGGGGCGACGGGGACGAGGTGCGGCAATGATGGGTGAGACTCAGGTTTTTTTTTGTGTTTTTTGTTTCATCGGTTTGTCGCGGGGATGGGAATTAAAGGGCTAAGGCTGAGGCGTGGGCTTGCGGGTGTGGGCCGGTAGGTAGTGGGCTGATGTTTGGGTAAATAAAAATTGGGCTGGGCGAAAAAGTTTTGGTAACTAAAAGGTGTATTTATTTTGAGTAGGATTTTAGGAGTTAGTTTTTTTTTTAGGTATTAGATTAGGTTAGTTTTAATTGTTAGTTTAGGTAAAATTAATTAGTGATAAATCAAATTAATAAATTGTGATTAAATTATTTAGGTGCTTTATTAGTTTAATTGTTATCAAAAATAAATGTGGGCGTGCTATTTAATTAATGCTCAATACTTTAGACCGCGGCGCTATTATTTAAAAATCTTATTATCATGCATTATTGCGAAGTTAAATAAAAAATTGAATTGCGTTTAGATTAAATATTTAAATGCTAAATGTAAGTATGATATTTAAGAATTGTTTTAAAACTTTTATAAATGCGACGCTATTAAATGCATATATCAGATTAAAATTGATTTTAAATTACAACTGATTACTAATAAATGCGGCTATGCTACCTGACACGACGTTATCGCTAAATTATTTATTTTATGCATTTATTAATTATTTAAGAATTATTATGGCCAAGCTCTACGTAAGAAGCGGTGTCATTATTAAATTGTTTATTTATGTCTGTATTAATGTTTTATTGTTGTATTTTATTATTATAAAATTGCTTTAAAATTAGTGTAATTGTATAGTTAATGACTGGACGGGAGGGTCAAAATTGGGTGTCAACAGTTGTCCCTCTTTGTATGGAGATGATGGAAGAATCTTCGGACAAAGACGTTGACTCATGCTTGATTTTGTCTCGATCTTGAACTGCGTAAATCTTTGGCGGTAGGCAAGGCTGACACAAAAAATCAAAAACTGTCCCAGTGTCGAGTTATGACGACACTGGGTTACCATGGTCTAAACACCAAGGCGGGTTAAGGCGGACTCAAAGCTGTCCCAGTGTCGAGTTATGATGACACTGGGCTATGGTGCAAAAAGAAAAGAAATAAAACTGGCTTGAACCTGGGGTGTACTGCTATGGCTTGTGGTGCTGGGTTTTATGGTGATGTGGAGCGAGTGGACCGACGCTTGAGGCCGCTTCTGCCATTCGTTGGGAAGGTTGGCCCCCCAACAAATTGCCCCGGTTCGCTGTCGCGCCCTTTTTCGGCCGCGACATTTTTAAATAATAGCGAGCCCTGCTTAATAAAATGCAAAAAGGTTAGAAAATAAATAATAAAATGCTAAATCGTTAAAAAGGGTTTTTAAAAATGCTAAAAGGATGCTAAAATTGCAAAAGATGCTAAAGTTTAAAAGCTGAAGGGTGCTAAACGGCTAATGGGTTGCTAGAATGCTAAGGGTTCGCGGAGTCGCCACCTAATTAGTTTGGGTGAATTAGGACACCTAAATGTTTGACTAGTTTAGAGTAAAACATTAACTCCATTTTAATGGTCTGCTAAACTTAGTGAGATTCTGGGTAAGGGTTCTTTATTATCCTAAAGGGAAGGGGTTAGGCACCCTAAAGGATCCGCTAACTTGCGGTTGTCCGTTCAAACCTAGGGTTAATTATTTATTGCTAAGAATGCATGTTTGAAAGATATTTAATAGAAAGTATTTTTTGGCAAAAAGATTGATAAGATTAGTGATGTAAAACACATATAGAGTTTAAAGCATGCCCTATATTATTTATGAAAAATATGTCATGCAAAGTGGACTTATTGATTAAATGTATACATTTGCCTATCTTGATTAGTATACTACATGCTTAAAAGGGGCTTCCTTAGTATATATGTATAAATAAAATTTATATATGGATTTTATAGCAAATGGTTTAGGGATGTTGAAAAATAATATCCTAGCTACATGATTAATTATGCAAGTTAGGATTATTAGGTGATTTAATATAGCTATGTATGGATAATCTAAAATATTTAATTCGAAGGGAAACAAATTGCTAATTAACTACCTTCTAATCTATTGACTTAAGGTTTGGCATTCTAAGAGTTCTACTAATAACGTAATGTTAGACAATTAATTACACAAATAAACGGGGCGGGATAGGAAATAAAGGACTCGTGAGTAGAGGTGTTATTCGCCGTGGGTTGGAATTCCCAATGTTGATAGAGAAATGCACATAAATCGCGGGTCTTCGTTTCTTTGTAGCTTGTGATGAGTCGCCATGAGACTCTTCATTTTGCTCCGATGCATTTCATGTAAAATAAGATAAAGATAAAGATTAGTATGCACTCCAAATACTTGAATCATGATAAATAAACATGGATTTAAGCATATAGAATCAAACAAGAAGAATAAACAACGGATGCTTGGCTTAAAATGCAGTAGTAATTCAGCCCCAAATCAGCCCGCGAAATGCAGCAAATTTATCCCGTAAATACTGACGTGAGATGGATCCAGTACCAAAGAAACCAATGTTGTTGCCAGGTACATCAACTTTAGTACAACCAAACAAGAAAATCCAATGGACTAGACCCTGATTATCTTATGCAATAACAGACCCAATATAAATAAAATAGGTTAAAATAATCCCAATTTCAGATCTGCCCCAAGAGCATCTGCTGTGACTAAGAGTTCATCCCAATAATGTCTCACTATTTAGCACATCTTGTGGCTCAGAAACAAACAGAACAATCATGGGATCAGGCTTGGTAAATCATATAGGCACAACAATAGACTTAGAAGAGACCAAAAGCTAGACTAGACACACAAATTCGCACCATAGAGGCAAAACAGGAAGTGTTAACCTGATTTAGAGCATGATTATAGTTCACATAAAGTCTAGAGGTGTCTTGCGTAAATTTGTTCGAGTTAGAATAGACTACTAGCAGGACACTTAACCGGGATCAAAACTATCAATCACTATACTTTTACATGGTCCAACATTATATAAGGTTCATACAATATAGAGACTAAAACAGAGGCAGCATACATGCTACGGGTCTAAGTTTCAATAGATGAGGCTATATTTATACATGCTTATTATATGAAACACGGTTGTAAGTTAAACCTAGAATGTGATTATGGCTTGATATGGCATAGGCTAGTTCAGTTAATGCAACAAGGCAAATGATATCCAAACAAGCCCGAATATACTGTGGATGATACCAAATAATTGCCAATCATGTATCGCTTAGCGGCTTCATGAGCAGAACAGGTATAGGGATGGACAAGCAGCAGGTAACATATTCAGATGGACAGGGACTCATTCAATCTAAACTAATCGTGCTGATTATACGAGCGTATTATGACATTCATAAATGATTCGAAGAACACGGTTAGCAAACACACATTACAATAGGCAACTTAGACATGAACATCCCATTTAAACAATAAATAAGAAACACCAAGCCATAGACAGTGGACATTTCCCTTTTGGTTAATTTCTGCTTCAGGTCTTTCCATTTAGTTTTAGCCATTTACAGGGCTTTAATCATACAGTATGGATGTGCTACTACATGGGACAAGGTGGGGCTTCAGCAAGAAGGCACAAATTAGTTCATATAAATGACCTATATGAGCCCAGATTCCATCTAAGCAAATGGTAAACAGTCATGACACATAATAACTTTGACAGGAAGGATCACAGGTTATCGAGGAATTTAGACTCAAAGAAATCGTGGGTCTAATTTGAGTCCATGCCAGTTACCAAACCAAATGTCAAAATCTTCAAACATCTCATATTGCAAGAATACACACATAAGCGCGTCGACAAACAAATCACAGTATACCAAGGCACATCTATATTACAAACTCGACTATATGAGCGTGGCCAAACACGGGCCACAACATTTTAAGTATTGATAGTCAAATGAATAGGTTAACAAACAATCAAACAGTAGCCGACATCACATTCATGCATTAATGAACACAATAGTATGAACGAACTAACTAACACACATCTAACACCCAAAACAAAAATGTAGAAATACAACGATGCAATGAAATCGATAGGAAGCTTGATTTTTACCTTCTCCGGACAGCGACCCGGGGCAGCGTATCAAGTCGTCGGTCCGCTCGGAAGGCTAGCTAATTCTGTGGAACGAAATGGTTGCGAAAATTGCTGACTTTGAGGGTTGGGTTCTTTTCTGGATCACTCGACTAGACTACTGCCTTTTCGAATCTCTTCCTGAGCTCTCTCGTATATTCCTACTGCGCTCTGCCCTCGTAGAGAAAAACGATTGCTACTGACCTACTGTGCTCCACCCCTCTCAATCGATCCCTGACTGAGTTCTATTGCATGTTCTTATATAGCCTAACCCTAGGTTCTAATAATGGTAAGCAATAAAGGCTGATTTGTGCTGAGATTTCGTGCTTAAATCGTGAGATTTGGGTGCTGATTTTAGAACGATTTTGCGGAAGATTCGTTTGGTTAGGTGCCTGGGTAAGGAAAGCTGGCTTCGTGCATGGGTGAGGAAAGGAAAGTCGCCGGATTCTCAGGCGAGAATCACGGCGACGAAGGCGTGAGGTGAAGGTGCGAGGCGCGGCGGATTTTTAGGTTTAGGTTTAAGGGCTGCGTTTGTTTTTCTTTTCTTTTGTTTGGACGATGGGGGTTAAGGTAAAGGGGACTGGGCTTATGCGGGTAGCGGGTCGCGGGTTTGGGCTGCTGCGGATTGGGCTCAGTGGAGCTGGGCTGCTGCGGATTGGGCTAAGAGTGGAAGAGGTGTGTTGCTAATTTTAATTAGGTATTTATTTTTAGGTATTAGTGTTAGGTTAGTTAATTAATTAATTAAGGCCTTTAGGTATTTAATTAGTTAAGTTATTTAATTAGTATTAGTTAGTGATAGATTAATTAGTTTTAGGCTTAGTTAATTAGCTAATTAATTCTAGGCAAGTGTATTAATAATTAATTAGTGATAACTTAAATTAACACATGTGATTAAACTAATTAGGTGCTTCATTAATCTAATTGTTATAATAAATAAATGCGGGCGTGCTATTTAATTAATGCTCAATACTTTAGAATGCGACGCTATTATTTAAAATCTTATTATTATGCATTATTGCAAAATTAAAATTGAATTGAGTTTATATTAAATTACTTAAATGCCGAATGCAAGTACGATATTTAAGAATTGTTTAAAGCCTTATAAATGCGACGCTATTAAATGCATATATTAGATTAAAAAATTGACTTTAAATTACAAATGATTACTAATTAATGCGGCTATGCTACCTGACACGACGTTATCGCTAAATTATTTATTTTATGCATTTATTAATTATTTAAGAATTACGACAAAGCTTAAAGTTAATAAGTGCGGGCGCGGGACTCTAAATGCTTAAAACTCTACGTAAGACGCGATGTCATTATTAAATTAATTATTTATGCCTGTATTTAATGTTTTTATTCGCTGCATTTTATTATAAAAAATCATAAAAATTATTTTACAAAATTAGTGTAATTTTAGTTAATGGCTGGACGGGAGGGTCAAAATTGGGTGTCAACATTCGCTGTAAGAGAAAATCCACGTTATGCTCCATCTTGTGCAGTTCCTGTAGATTGAAGCTAAGATAGAAGCATTAGTGCATAACTGTCAAAACAAAACAAGGTAAGAATGTAAATTTTGTGTTGTGGTTGTAGTCAAATCGTATATGAAATGATGTGATGATACGCCGTCTTGTGTAGACGAGATGCAGATGACGCTTGTGGGCGTTATCGCTTGTATGGGACGAAATGCACGTATGCCTTGTATGGCGGAATCATCTTGTATGGGCCGAAATGCAAATGACGCCTTATGTGGCGTTCTCGTCTTGTATGGGCCGAAATGCAAATGACGCCTTGTATGGGCGTTCTCGCTATGCAGACGAGATGCATATAACTTGTATGGGCGTTCAAATGTATGGGCCGAAATGCATAAAATGTCTCTAAGTTTTAGATAAAAATTATTCTATATGTGGAGTTGTGTCGCATTCATGCGTAATCAAAACCGGATGAAATAATTAAAGTGTAAATGATGTAGCTTTGTGGTTTTTGCAAGATGTATTTGATGTAGACTTGTTGCGATGGCGAATCATTGTATTGGAATGTTGCTATTGGCGTCGTTTTGGACTTGGCGTCGTTTGGACTTGTTGTCGTTTTGGACTTGTTGTGTTGATGGCGTCGTTGTGTTGCTTTGCTGCCGCAGTAGACTAAAGCTCGAAGGAGTTAGTGCATAACCGCTAAGACGGAATAATAATAAAGCATGAAATGAGAAAAATGCGATTTTGAAGCGAAAAAATCGTCCATGCGTAGATGTGATATGTTGATGATGGCGTCGTTTTCGGACTTGGCGTCGTTTTCAAACTTGGCGTCGTTTTGGACTTGGCGTCGTTTTCGGACGTGGCGTCGTTTTCGGACTCGGAGTCGTTTTCGGACTCGACGTCGTTTTCTGGACGTGGTGTCGTTTTCGGACGCGGAGTCGTTTTCGGACTCGGAGTCGTTTTCGGACTCGACGTCGTTTTTGGACGTGGTGTCGTTTTCGGACTTAGCGTCGTTTTCGGACGTGGCGTCGTTTGGACGTAAGTCGTTTCGGACCGGTCGTTTCGGACCGGCGTCGTTTTTGGGCGTGGTGTCGTTTCGGACTTAGCGTCGTTTTGGGCGTGGTGTCGTTTCGGACTTAGCGTCGTTTTGGGCGTGGCGTCGTTTTGAGCGAGTCGTTTCGGACTTCGAGTCGTTTGGACCGGCGTCGTTTTGGACGTGGTGTCGTTTTCGGACTTGGTGTCGTTTTCGGACTTGGCGTCGTTTTGGGACGAAATGCGGATGTTAAATGTCGTTGTATGGGCCGAAATGCAGATGTTAAATCGTTGTATGGGCCGAAATCGGATGTTAAATCGTTGTATGGGCCGAAATCACGGATGCTCGTCGTTGTATGGGCGAAATGCAGATGTTCATCGTTGTATGGGCGAAATGTAGATGTTAAATCGTTGTATGGGCGAGATGTAGATGTTAAATGCGTTGTATGGGCGAGATGTAGATGTTGTTAAATCGTTGTATGGGACGAAATGTAGATGTTAAATGCGTTGTATGGGACGAAATGTAGATGTTAAATGCGTTGTATGGACGAAATGTAGATGTTGTATTTATTGTCCTCCTCGCCGTTCTGTTGACTGCAACATTCACTCAAAGAAAAATTGTGAGTTCGGGGAGGGTGGCCGATTTGTGTTGGCTCTTGATATTTGCAGCGTTGTCTTATGCGGACCATGTAACCGCATGCGATTTGAGTCTCGGTCGAAAACATTTGTTGAAAATATTCTATCTTGAGAAAATACTAGTAGGAAATTATATCGATTTTGAATAGCGACATGTTATGAAACGAAGCGAGCATCCTTATCGAAATCGGCGGTATATTCTCTCATACTCTCGGTGCTCATTGCCGTCGAGCTTTCTTTTAAAATTTTGTCTCGATTTTGGGACATGGAACCGCCAGCGTAAATTGACCATGTCCATTGATGTCATTTGTAGTAAAGTCCTTAAAATTGTCCCAGTTTATGTCGATCTTTCAAGCATATGGGATCATACTTGTCAATGTCCTTTCGTGGCGAAGTCCTTAAAAATTGTCCCGATTTTGGTATGGCCGAGTCGGATATATATCGTCGCTGGACATAATCGCGATAACGTCGTTATGCGGGCGTCTTTCTTCTTTGTTCTGTAGAATAAATGCTCCTGCAAGCTAAGCTTGAGAAGACGTTAGTGTATACCTGTTTAAACAAAATGATAAATATATATATGAGAAGTGCAATTTTATGGGTAGAGATGTCGTCCCTGATATGCCGGATGAATACTGAGATGTTGTCCTTGCGGGTGTGAATTGCCATAGTGTCACTTGTTGTGTGTGTGGGTTGCAACTTTGACTTTATGTCCGAGCTGATCTTGCTATAATTTGTTGCGTGATTTGAACTCGATTGTTGATGTTTATGCCTTCGCTATTTCTGAAGAATTTTGTTGTATTTTCTGCTTCTGCTAGTATGCAGAACTTTGTTGTACCTTCTGCTAATATGCAGGACCTGCGCTCAAAGAAAAATTTGTGAGTTTGAGGGGGGGGCGGTTGATTCGCGTTGACTTTGTAGTTTTGACTCTTGATGTCGGACGTCTGCCTTGTTTGGGACTCATAACCCCTGCACAGTTTCTACCTTGTCCCGATTTTGAAAAGGGTGTTTGGCCCGAGGGTCTCAATGGAGTTGCTTGTATGTTATGTGCATTCTTGTTATTTGAGCGAAGGAAAGTTTTCTAATGGTGTGGCCGGCGATTTAGGCGCTCGTATCCCCATGAGGGAATCAGGTCATGACGTAGTTCATTACAAGCGAACATTGGGTGAAATTAAAAAGGTGGAACCGAAGCCGATATGGCCGCCTACGTATCCGCCAAGGGAATCAGGTCACACGTAGTTCCAATTACAAGCAAAGGAGAAATTGGGATTTTCTAAAAGGTGGGACCGAAGCCGATGTGGCCGCCTACGTATCCGCGAGGAATCAGTCACACGTAGTTCAATTACATATGAAGGGCAAAAATATATTAAACTAACTATTTTAGTACTCTGCGCGCCAAAGCAGGGGCATGAGTCCACTTCTTCGCGTGTCTTAGAGGCGAGTCTTGGCGGGATCATCTGGATCAGATTGTATTTATGTTTCCTTTTAAGCAACGAGAAGACTTTAGAGCCCTTCCACGCGATTCAGTATCTTCTTTTGATTTCTGCGAAGTCGTGTTTTGATGAATGGCGATTGGTATGTGCGAGCTCTAGCGAGCATTTCTCTTCCTTTGGAGATTGATTGATGATTCAACAATGGTCCCTTCCAAACTGTTTTGTTCAACAATCATGTTAACATAGGCATCATCAGGGTTTGGTAAGTGGTTGTTGTTTATATTGGGGGGAGCTTCTTCAAGTTGGATGACTCCATCTTTGATCAATTCCTCGATTTTGTCTTTGAGGGTATAACAATTTGCGATGTCATGCCTCGACAGGAGTGGTATGCCTGATGTTTAGTTTTATCGTGCCTCGGGAGGTAGGCACAGGGTATTTACGGAATGGGTGGAGTATTCGTGCGACTTTTCGACCTCATACACTTGGGCTATGGGTTACTAAAGGTGTATAGGTTTTGTTGGTTTTCTTTCGGCATCTATGCGGGGTTTGGGTCCGTTTGGTGTGCGGGTTCGTGATTGTGGTGAGTATTTTGGATATGCTGGTTGGGTATGGTAAACAGGATATGGGGGGGCGTAGTGCTGATAATGTGGATTTTGAGTGTTTTGGCTATAGTAAGGAGGCGGTGGATTGTGATACACTGGATGTTGTTCTGGCCTATGCTCCTGAATGACCATGATAGAGGGTGATGCATCTCTTCTCCTCTGTGAGGTACCTCCTGTGGAATCTGACTGCATTGCTCTGCTAGTTGCTTGTAGGGCTGTCAGGTTTGTAATCCTGCCTGTCTTAATGCCATCTTCCACGAAGTCGCCCATTCTTACGACTTCTGCAAAACTTCGCCCAATTACACTGATCATCCTTTCATAATATGTCGCGTCCTTTACGCATCGAGCAAGGTGGTCGTTCGCTCTCTGCCGTTGGAGGTTGGACCTTTCTTTGCCTCGACCGCCACGCCAGGCGTATTCCCTGAAAGTTTCTGTGGATTTCTTTTCAAGCTTCATAAGATAAAATCTGTCTAGGACAGTGTCAGTGTTGAATCTAAATCTATCCATGAAATCTTGTGCCATGGCATTCCAGCTGTCCCATTTTCGAGGGTCTTGGCATGTGTACCAGTCCAGCGCCTCGCCGGTTAGACTCCTGATGAATAGCTTCATGATGATTGCCTGATTTTTACCAACTCCAATCAATTTATCGCAATATGACCTTAGATGAGCTCGAGGATTCCCCTTTCCATCAAACATGTCAAATTTGGGCACCTTGTACCCCACAGGTAATTCAACGTCAGGGTGCATACATAAGTTTTCATATTCCAAACCTTCTTCCCCCTTGTTCATCTGAATGCTTTTGAATGCCTCTTTCAAACTACGGATTTCTTTTGCCATATTTTCATCACTCGGCTCAGTGCCGCTCATTTCCTTGTATTGATCTGTCTCTTGAGAGGATGTATGCATAATAAATGGTTGGCTTTCTATCGGATTATTGCCAACCCTCATGTGTTTGTGTGTCATCTGCTCGTATTGGGTGACTTGGCAATTTGGGTTGAGTGGGGAGATATAAGTAGGTGGAGGTTGAGATGTGTATGTAGTGAACGGATCATTTTGGAGGTCGGCTTGCAAATTGACCGGGCGAGTGACATTTTGGTGTGAGCTGGTATGTTGCGGCCTCTGCGGGGAGCTTTGGGGAAGTGGAGGCTCAAGGGCTTGTGACACGATTGCATTTGTCCCTTGCTGCAGGAGTGGTGCATTTAAGCTAATAGACATGTTTGTGATATCTACGAGCCTTTCTATTTCGGCTTGCATGATTTCCATTTCTTTGCAATAGTTTGTCGAGGTGATGATCATTGGTGTTTCTCCTTTCCAACGCCTCTGCATCCTCTACGGGAACGGGGATGAGTCCTAAGTTGTTTCGTTCTGGTGCTTCTGGATTAGTCATTTATTGGATGATTGTGCTTACGCGATCAGCCGAATCAACCTTTTGGGGATAAGCTAGACAAAAATAAACCTTTAACAAATGAAGCAAACCAAGTTAGTATAATATGCAAAAAGTTGCGACGATATATACTAATAAGCAAATTGCAAATCAAGTGTGTTCTAACATGTTTGGGACCTCTTTTAATGCCAGGTGGGCTAAACGCCGGATATGCGAGTTATGGCCAGTTTGTCCAAGCCGCCCAACTGTAATGCTTTTGTTGGAAATGGCGACCAAATGACGGTGCACTTTTCCCAATTTTAGCATAACATGATTGAGTTTGGATTTGTCTATCATTGTCACGCCACACATAATATGCCGGTTGGTCGTTGGGTTGAGAAACACAGACAAGTTTGGTGTCTTCCTAATTGTGGTATCAATGCCAGGATTGACCCACCTAAGGTAAATGCGTGCATGCCCTAAAATAAAGGGTGGTATAGCTCATCTTAAGTTTCTAAGATTTGGTTTTTCTAGGCCTTGAGGTTCTGGCGGACTACTCGAGTGAGAAGGCTACGCGACCACCGGTTGGGCCAGATTCTCGCGCAAAGTACCAACTCTCTTAAATTTGGGTGTTTGAAAGAAATTTGCAGTGCAAAGCACACGCGTGTTGTGTGTGATAGTGTGAATTTTCAGTGGAAGAAATATGAGCGGAATGCCAGTTTAAGGAAAGCAGTAAAGCAAGTAGCAATTAAAATAAATAAAACAAAACAAAACACACAAAATTAAATGCAAAAATAATTGCCAAATAATAACCCTAGGTCTGTTATGGTTAAGAACCTTAAATCCCCAGTGGAGTCGCCATTTCTGTCGCGCCCATTTTCGGCCGCGGCATTTATCTAAATGCGAACCCTGCTTAATAAAATGTTAGAAAATAAAGTAAAAATGCTAAAATGTTAAAAGGTGCTTAAAAGTGCTAGAAACTTAAAATGTTAGAAATGCCCAAAGGGTGCTTAAAATGCTAAAGGTTCGCTAGAATGCTAAGGGTTCGCGGAGTCGCCACCTAATTAATTTGGGTGAATTAGGACACCTAAATGTTTAACTAGTTTGAAGTAAAACATTAACTCCATTTTAATGGTCTGCTAAACTTAGTGAGATTCTGGATAAGAGTTCTTTATTATCCTAAAGGGAAGGGGTTAGGCACCCTAAAGGATCCGCTAACTTGCGGTTGTCCGTTCAAACCTAGGGAATTATTATTCTATAAAAATGTATGTTTGAAAAATGTTTAAATAAAAGGATAAAATGGTAAAATTTATTTAGAATATAAAAATTAGCTTTGGATAAAACTTGTATTCATAACGTATTAGATAAGATGCATGTATTGCAAAATCTTATTATGACAAAATATGTACTTTATAAAATAAATGTAGAATATCTATTATGCAAAGATTAACAAAATAATTTTTAATTATGAATGTTAGTAAGTGTTTGTGAAGGAATTAATTTATTATGCTAAGAATTTAGTAGCGAGTGACGCTTTAGCTACGTGTCATTTTGGTATGGCTTAGGCAATGCATAACTAATCAAAAATAACTAATTTAAGAAGAGTGAATTTCTAGCGTCACTATTTTCTAATGACCTTAAAATTTAATTATTCTACATGTACTACTAGTGGTGTGATGTTTAGACAAATAATTACAACAAATAATAGGGAGGATATGGATTGATAAGGACTCGAAGAAATGGCGAAGTCATTCGCCGGTGGCTTGGAATTTCCGATGCGGATAGAGAATGCACGTAGACGCGGGTCTTCATTTGCTGTAGCTTGTGATGAGTCTCGCCATGAGACTCTTCATTTTGCTCCGATGCATTTCATGTAAAAGAAAAGATAAGGAAAGAAAAGGATTAGTTAAATGTCCAAAACTTATCGACAACACAAATAAATAAAATGTTTCATATACATTTGCACGTACATATTTAATTTTTCCTTTTTTATTATACCGTATCGGTGCAGGTGGGCTTCTGGCTCCCAAATGAAGCCCAACATTATTCAACCAATCTTAGGATACCAAGCGAATAGCGAAACAAAGAAGCGGCTGAACCTATACATTCCAACTTAAGAAGACAAGTATCATTTGAGGCCTGATGGACCCATTTAACCTACCGCCACATAAACCTATAAAATTACAAAGGTTTTAATAACTCTCTACTCAAAATTTCCTCTTTATCCTAATACCGAGATTGAATGACCCAGGGAAAACAGAAATGAGACATTAACTATAGGTGAATAACTTCTTAGAATCAGAAAACATGGTCTAGATGGGCCCTGCTCCGTTTAAAGTCAAACAAATATGTCACCAGAATCATACTAAGCCTGCGCTTTACAATATTATTTAACCATTCACACGGGGAAGCAAGAATACAATCTTAGCTTATATAAGATACATCTGGTTCATCTTAATATGGTTCAAGGCACGCAGTGAATGATGCATCTGATGCGATGGCATCTATAACTGATAACAGTGCATATTCTGAGATAGAAAGCAGACGATAGATGAATAAGCGAGAGATGGAGCCATACTCGAAACATAAACGAACTTGTTTTATAAAAAGAAAGACATTTTCCTCAACATAAATATTTGGCGTAACGAGATAGAGGCGGGGTGGCTGGAGATAAGCGATAAAGCTACAACGAGGTAAAGCGGACCTTAGGAACAATAATATGAAGAGATGGGGACACACAAAGCGACTTAATAACCATTTCGGAAAGATTGTAACTATGCGGGGTGTTTATGTTGAATAGGGATAGACTCAAAATAACTTTACATCTTAACAAGCGTCTTTGGATAATGCTGATAAAATGAAGCTAATGATCCGTCGATATACCTATTGGATACATTTCATGCTTCACACTAACCAACTTATAGAAGGATGAGGCGATATGTATTCCCATATGTATTCGGTTTAATAAAATTATTACTCTCTGATCGTTCGTATCTAGAGCATACTAATTTGAGAGAGTTAAGCCAAACAAAGCATTCACACTCATTACCATCTTCAAATGATAAATCAGGTAATTCAAGCAGATTGACATGATGTTTAAACTTTTAAGAATATAACAACATGAATAGTGAATTATATCAACGATAAAACACACAAAAACACGAAAGCAAGCCAAGCGAGAGAATTCGAGTTTACCTTCTCCGACAGCGACGAGGCGTATCAAGTCGTCGAAGCCACTCGGAGATTTTTATTGCGATGCGATTGAAAAAGGGAAATGGAATTTTACCTCGTTCTTGGCTTATCTTTCTTTGTTAATTTTTACGATTTCAGAGTTCCTCGTGTTTCCCATGTTCTATGTGATTGAATCGATTTTTGTTAGTGTCGTGTTTGAGAAAAGTGTTGGGTTCCCACGATCTCCGCCTCTACCTGCAATGCGAAAGGAGGGTATTTATAGTTGGGATTAGGGATTCGATTTGGGGTGAGTTTGTCAAATAAGGAAGATAAACGTTGGGTGCCTAACCTTCGTAATGAGATCTTATTTCCAACCGGGACTTCTTTGAAAATATGGCACGGATGAGTCGGAAGGATTTGGAAAAAAACATAGATTTTGATTTCAATTCGTTTTGTCAGAAAAATGGTAAGTTCGGACACTTGTAGGCTAACGATTCGCGTGATTCGAGATTTTGGGAATGACTTGTGGAGATTTGAGATTGATTTCCTAAGATTTGGGACTTATTTTGAGACTAGATTGGGTGATTTACGGATGATTCTTACTTGAGAGATTTATGGTAGGTGATATGCTTGACTCGCCGGATTCTCAGGCGAGAATCCCGGCTGGGGCGACGGGGACGAGGTGCGGCAATGATGGGTGAGACTCAGGGTTTTTTTTTGTGTTTTTTTGTTTCGCCGGTTTGTCGACAGGGATGGGGTTAAAGGGCTAAGGCTGAGGCGTGGGCTTGCGGGTGTGGGTCGGTCGGTAGTGGGCTGATGTTTGGGTCAATAAAAATTGAATTTGGCGAAAAAGTTTTGGTTTATTAAAGGTGTATTTATTTTGAGTAGGATTTTAGGAGTTAGTTTTTTTTTTAGGTATTAGATTAGGTTAGTTTTAATTGTTAGTTTAGGTAAAATTAATTAGTGATAAATCAAATTAATAAATTGTGATTAAATTATTTAGGTGCTTTATTAGTTTAATTGTTATCAAAAATAAATGTGGGCGTGCTATTTAATTAATGCTCAATACTTTAGACCGCGGCGCTATTATTTAAAAATCTTATTATCATGCATTATTGCGAAGTTAAATAAAAAATTGAATTGCGTTTAGATTAAATATTTAAATGCTAAATGTAAGTATGATATTTAAGAATTGTTTTAAAACTTTTATAAATCACGCTATTAAATGCATATATCAGATTAAAATTGATTTTAAATTACAACTGATTACTAATAAATGCGGCTATGCTACCTGACACGACGTTATCGCTAAATTATTTATTTTATGCATTTATTAATTATTTAAGAATTATGACCGGGCTCTACGTAAGAAGCGGTGTCATTATTAAATTGTTTATTTATGTCTGTATTAATGTTTTATTGTTGTATTTTATTATTATAAAATTGCTTTAAAATTAGTGTAATTGTATAGTTAATGGCGGGCGGGAGGTCAAAATTGGGTGTCAACACTACGCAACGGCCATTCATGTTTCGTCCGTGCAACGACGAGCGTGATCTGCGTCTGTCTACGCAACGACGCCATTTCATTTAAGCACATCGGCGGCCGTTCATGTTTCGTCCATGCAACGACAAACATCAACAATACGTCCGAACAGCGGCGTCGCCGGCGTGCGTCTGCAACGACGCCAAGCGAGAATACGTCCGGACAACGGCGTTATCGGCGTCAGCGTCATCTGGCGGCGTCTCGTATGAAGTCTGTCTGGCGACTTCATATATGTTTAAATGCATGCGGCAGCGAACATCTGCATAAGCGTCATGCAATGGCGCCATCAGCGTCTGATAACCTTGTCTTTTTCGGACCACATCACTGCAACCCGATTGTCAATCATCGCCCGACCTTTGGGACATTTTAATCGTCGGCTTTGCTTTTAATTTTGCATCACATGACGGTGTCGTCTTGATTTGACCAGGACATTTTTCAGTGCATCATCCCTATTTTTGAGTTCATAGTTTATAAAGCAGACAAAATTGGCTCTGAGTCAGCGTCTTTGTCAGAAGACTCTTCCATCATCTCGTACAAAGAGGACATCTGTTGTGATCAATTTTGACCCATTTTTGTATATTTCGTGCAATTTTAAGTATTTTAGCACAGCATTTTAATCGTTATTTTGAATATTTTTACATAATATTCTATGTTTATTTCTTCACAAAAATGACATTGCATCTTTTTATTTTAAATTAAATTAAGCATTATGTCTTTGTTAATATTATATTTTTTTATTTTTTATAATATCTTGCATCTCTTTAAATAATTAATTGGCACCGCGTTTTTCACTTTAATCAGGCATTAAACATTTCTTAAATATTGCATTTTAGTATTATTGCGTCGGCATTTGCATTTTTATAATCTTGCATCTTTTTAAATAATTTTGTTTTAAATAATTAACCCGCCTTGCATTTTGTTAAACCAGACCAATTCGAGACCCAATTTGAATTCGTCCAAAATTATTTTCAAACCCCATATCATATCCCACAAAATCTGAAAATCAATCTTTTATTTTTTTCACACCATACCCACTTCACATCATGTCATTCTTTGATTTTCTATAATATCTACCCTTCTTTTTTTTAGAAGACAACAACTCAACAGAAGATGTACAAGGACACGCATATACACTGTTTTGATTGTTTCTCTTCTCTGCTGGGCCCGCGATTTCTCTATTTAATGAATACACAGGCCATCCTTTGAAAGGAAAAAAAAAGCTCCATTTTTTTTGTTCCAATAACATAGCAGTTTCGAACCCCCCGGAAAAAAAAAAAAGAGTTTCCTTTAGGATACAAAAATAGTCCAGAAAAAAAAAGGGGTCCAGATTTTGATTCAAGATTGTGCATTTATTTTTACATCCATGTTCTTCACTTTAAAGGGGTCCGGAAAAGGGTAAGAATATTGTATTGAGTTTTAGATATCATCTTCTTCTTTTTTCATTTCTTTTATGGCCAAAAATCAGAAAAGAGTCATTGTTGTTCCTAAAAATTTTGATTAAAAACACTCATCTTTGGTTCTTAATCTTTAATCAGAAACTCTTTTAATATTAATTTCAATTCTAAAAAAGAAATCGCCTTTTGTTCTCCACATTTTTTGGTTGCATTTCAAGTCTGTTTCTTTTGTTCGGTATCGCTTCAAAATACGGATCGGGTCAATTCCGTTTCGGGTCCAAAAGTAAACTTGATATTCCCTTTTAATCTGGTTCTTTCTGTATCTTTGTGTATTTTCTTCTCTTAAATTAATTGTATTGGTTATAGTTGCTAGTATTGTTATATATATTAAGCATGCTTTAAGCTTATCTCGTACATTAATTGATCGATTAGGCGTGTTTGATATAATATGCTAAGGGTGTTGTTTATACATGAGTAAGAAAAGTATAATGTAAAAGGTATGGGTTACTGTATGATATTTGTGCGAGATTGATCATTTGGTGATTTGGCTAAGAGATGAACATGTTATTATATATTGGCCGATGAAGGAATCCCCGTCTGATTTCTAAGGCCTCTACTGCAAAAAGCGGATTTATTTATTTTGCTTTACTTATTAATTCTTGTCATTACTTTTAAAATTATTTGTTCTACTATTAATACTTTTACTAAGTGTTTATGCAGTGCAGGAGATTATCTTGCTTGTGAAGGCCTCAAAGGGCTAAAAGATATCCTGAGCTTTATTTTTATGTCATATTTAATTTTAAGCTTTTATTATTTTTTGTATTGCATTTTATTTTTAAATTATTAAAAATGCTTAGAATAGTTAGAATAAAAAGGGCAATAAATAATTAACCTAGGTTTGAACGAATAACCGCAAGTTAGCGGATCTTAGAGGGTGCCTAACCCCTTCCCTTTAGGATAATAAAGAACCCTGACTCAGAATCTCACTAATTTATGGACCATTAAATGGAAGTCAATTGCAGTATTTTTATTGCAATAAACTAAGTGTCCTAATTCACTATAATAATTAGGTGGCGACTCCTTAAAATGCATTTAGGAATCAACCATACGTGGCACTCCCGTTTCGACTCCGGTTAAAATGGGGTGTTACACATATACCGTCAGAGATCTTCCATGGCTTATATTCTATTATATGTTGATGATATTATCTTGACTGCCTCTTCTGATGCTTTGCCAAAGTCCATTATGACAATGCTCAGTTCTGAGTTTGCCATGAAGGACTTGGGCCCATTGAGTTACTTTTTGGGGATTGTTGTAACTCGTCATGCAGGTGGATTGTTCTTATCACAGAGGAAGTATGCAGCAAAGATCATTGAGAGGGCTGAGATGTCATCCTGTAAGTCCACTTCTACATCAGTTGATACTAAATCCAAGTTGGGTGCTGCAACCGGCTCTCTCTCCCTATGAGGATCCGACCCGCTTCCAAGGGTAATAAGTTGAAAGATTTTCCAAACTCCAACAAATCCACATTGTACTTGTTGTTTCTTTCAGAAGGCATCATCTAGTTAATATTTTATTTATCATTCAAAATCACATGTATGGTATTTCTAAACTTTGTAGGGTAAAAAGGTCGAAGCCTTGAACTATGATAAGGAGCGGGCATATACTGATGTTGATGCTGATTGGGGTGGGTGTCATCTGGTTATTGTATGATTCTTGGTGATAACTTGGTCTTGTGGTCTGCAAAACGCCACCGGTGCGGAGGCCGAGTATCGAGGGGTAGCCAATGTGGTATCTGAATCATGTTGGCTGCGTAATCTTCTATTAGAACTTCACTTTCCTATTTTAAAAGTTACTTTAGTCTACTTTGATAATGTTAGTGCAGTCTATCTTTCTGGGAATCTGGTCCAACATCAGTGCGCTAACCCATATCGAGAAGGGATTATTTCTTTCATTGTTGAGTTCTCCGACATCAGTGGGTTTAGTGGTCATTGGTCTCGTTATATGGACTTGAGCAATCCTCCCTTCATAAGCTAGATTTTGGGGTTGAGTTAGGCCCAAGATTCATTTTTTACATGGTATCAGAGTCAGACCCGTCCCAATTCATTATTTCCGATGTTGGACCTCCTTCTTATATTGTCCACGCTCTAGATGTCCAGCTAAACCTGTCAACCGGTCCGGGTTGACCCGGAACCGGACCGGTTGACCCGGTAGTTTAACCGGCAGGCCGGGCCGGTAAGCATCTGGGTTGGGGTTGGGTTGGCTGACCCAACCCGCAGGTTATTAAAAACCAGTAAGCGGCCAGTTAGGCGATAGCGAGCGGATTCGGGTCTGTTATCGGCCGGGCCGGGCCGGTAACAAAAAATAAAAAAATTTGCCCAGCGGTCAAAATGGCCAGTTGGGCTTGGGAAGAAATTTGGGGCGTGGCAGCGGTCATTTCGGCCAGTTAGTCGATATATTATTTTTTTTTGTTTTTGTTTTGTTTTATTATTTATTTTAATTCCATTTTTACCCTTTAAAAATCTATAAATTCTCTACATTTTCTTCATTTTTATCACACAACATTTCTCTCAATTCTCTTATTCTCATACTCTCTTAATCATCTTTATTATCAATTTTCAAGTTATTAATATTATTAGTTTTCAAATTCAAAGTAGCAAGACGCAAGACTTGAGCTTGAGTTTCTATTGGTCTGAATCCGAAGTTTGGTACACTCGTTTCATTCTCTAATTATTTTATTAAATTGTCATATTTATTTGTTGATTATTTAAATATTTTATAATGTCTTTACTAAGGGGAATTGCGTCGGAATGTAGTAAATCTAGTTCGAGGGTAAAAAAGCGTAGGTTCTTCATCATCTAATCAAAATATAGATTATGATCAAATGCAAGAAGATTTTGGAATAGAAGATAATGAATGTGATAACGTTCAATTAGATAATATTGTTGAACTTGAAGAACAAGAACCTCCTACACTCTTAGTGTTCTTACATCGATGTTGATGCTGCTAGTGGTAGTCGTAGTCGTAGACCTCCTTTACGAGAACCCGATGCAAGAAAAAAAGGAGTAAAGTGTGGCTCTTTTATGATATAGTTGTAGATGCGATAGAGTTAAATGTAATATTTGTGGGAGAACTTATAAACATAAGGCGGGGTGGTGGCGGGGGCGGGCACTATAGGTAGGCGTATAAAACACGATCATACGACCTGATGGGATCTTGTCTCGATTTAGAACCGATCAACAACAACTTAATCCATTAAGCGGGGTTGGCTAAATGCGATCCAAAAAAGATCGCGTTGAATTAGCAAAAATGATTGTCGGAGGTTGTTTGCCTTTTTCTTACCTTCTTCTTCATATTTAATTACATATATTCAAAGAGTATATAATCCTTTTTTAAAGGTGGTCCTCGTAGTACTACTAAATGATATTTTTAGACTTCATAATGATTATGTTATTTTCTTGCAATATTTGTTTGCTAACCTTCCATGCCATATTAGTTTTACTTGGACATTGGACATCGTTGAGCAGTTATGATTATTTAACAATTACTTGTCATTGGATTGATGAAAATTTTAAAATGGAAAAACGTATTATTGCTTTTGCGTATGGCGAGGATCAAAGTCATCTTGGAAAATATATAAGCGAAACTATTTGTTTTTATGCCCAAAATATAATCTTTATAATAAAATACTTTGTGTATCATTTGATAATGCATCTAATAATCTTCTTCTTTGTAGATCTTTTAAAAGCGGAAATCACCACTTACGATATATTTCATGTTCGTTGTGCTTGTCATATTTATAATTTAATTGTTAAAAGTGGTCTTGATTTATTTTCACTGAAATAAAACTTGTCAAAAGAGTGTTGGAGTTATTCAGGTAATAATAGGAAAAATAGAATTATAGAATTTAAAGAAAAATGTAAACAATTTAATTTGAGACCTAAATTCATGCGGAAGAGATTATTACGGTGGAATTATACTTATTTATTTTTAAAAGAATGTTATAAGTATAAAGACCCATAACACATGTTGCAAATGCGCATTGTAAGAACGTAATGTATATGTTAAGCGAACATTGGAAATCAATTGGTGAACTTTTAAAAATTTTATGTAAATTTTACACTGCAATCGTTGAATTTTCGTGATCTTATTACCCAACAGTTTGTAATGCTTTAGCTCATATAAATGAAATTTCCTATTTACTTTATGGTTTAAAATCAAATGTGAAATATCTGAATCACGATTCTGATTATGTTTGAAAAGTTTAAAAATATTTTTTCCTATTCACGATGTTTATTGTATTAGTGCGATCTTAAATCCTTCTATTAAAAAGGTAGATTGTCATAATCTAATATTTAGTTTATATACTTATATGGAAATAGGTGGAGCAAACTCCATCTTCATTTGATTGCGTAAATAAACTTGATACTAATTTAACAACATTATATGAATATTATGCTACATTACATGATAACACCAACTCTGCTACTAATATTCCTTCTAGTTACGGTTACGTGTCTACACTGCGAGATTGATGATGATGGCGATGAAGAAGAATCTTTAGACATATGGAGCACTTTTACAACCTGACAACCATGGCCGATCTTGCGATGAGATGCAATTTTATTTGCAAAAGCCAATGAGCCGAAGAAAAATTTTGACCGCTTTAAAATGGTGGCGGGATAACAAAAGGCAATTCCGGTACTTGCGATGGCGGGATGTTCTTAATGTCGATCTCAGCGGTGGCTTCGAAAGTGCATTTAGCCACGAGATCAAATAGGAACCACGTCACTCGTTGGGTGGAAGCACGTTAGAAGTGTTAGTGCAGCAGGGATTGGATCGGATCGAGAGAAGAAATCAAGGATGTGGAGGCGTTAATTCTCGGAAGATGAAGAAATAGGCAATATTTTGGAAGGCGGGAGGCGAAGGCGGGAATTAATACTCGGATTTAGAGGCTATGGAGCATAACCAATTCAATCAACCTATGAATTACGAAGAACTTGCAAAAAGGATCATAATATGTAAATAAAATTATTATTACTTCATTATGTACTCTTATTAACGTTATGAAAGTTCAAAAGTTTACATCTTATCATTAATTTTAATTTTACTATCTATTTAGTTGTTAATCATATTACTTATAAGTTATATGAATTATATCTACTAATCTAATAAATTAATAAAATTATAATTACAAATTTACAATATAAACTATAAAGTTATAAACTATAAAGTATAAAGTTATAATCTATAATAAAGTATAAAGTTATAAACTATAAAATAAAAAGTTAACTTTAAAGTTTCAATTTTAATATATACAACTAAATTATATATTATATTATTATATTACATATTTAAATTGAATTTAGTTTATATTATAGAAAATAAATACTAGAATTTAAAAAAATTAAAAAAAAAAAAAATAAGCCAGGACCGGTTGGAAGTTCGACCACGAACATGCAGGCCAACACGGAATCGTATGACAGGACCGGTTGGCGTAGTCGATGACCGGGACCGTGCCGGTCGGAGCGTTAAACCGTGAGGGCTACTGTCCGTCCGGTCGGCCGTTAGCGGGTATATGTCGATACAGGCGTGAGACCGAGTGTTGAGTTCTCCGACATCGGTGGATTTAGTGGTCTTTGGTCTCTTTATATGGACTTGGCTTTTGAGGGGAGGATTGTCCAAGTCCATATAAAGAGACCAAGGACCACTAAATCCACCGATGTCAGCGATTGGTCATGCAACTTAGTTCAAGTTCAAAATCGAAGTAAGAGTGAAAAAAGTAACAAACAATACCAAAGCCAAAGGTGACAGATCCCGACAGATGGGCTCTCCTTTTCAGGTGAGCAACACTGTCTCGTAGGTCGTTACTAGCGCGCGCTAGGCTGACTATTCTTAGTTGGTCAGAACACCTACTGGGCCGGTGGTCACTTAGCGAATATAGTGAGCACTGGAACGATGGGAAAGTTGGGGCGATATATTCCTCTGCGATCTCTTCGGTAATGGGGCATGGAGACGTGCATCCTGCTTGTGGTTGTCCCTTTGGTCGTCTTATGTGCTTTCTTTTGACCTTCTTACTTCGGTTTTGAACTTGAACTAAGTTGCATGACCAATCGCTGATTAGTGACTGGTGCGCTGACGTTGGAGAGTTGGTCGTCAAGCATCTTGAGTTTTTGACAATAGGCAGACACGTTTGGAAAATTATCCTGATGAACGTCCTTGAACTGATTTTCAAGGTATAACACTTATTGAGTTTTGTTGTCGTGGAAAATACTATCCAAAAAAATGTGAAACCCCCATAAAAAACATCATTACGAATTCCCTCTGGTTTGTACTCCACCCAGAATAAACGCATTGGTTCTACAAATGAAGATGTGTCTAGAGGGCAGCCTTTATCATAAAGAGGCATTGGAGAAATATGTCCCATGGATGAGGAAGGTTGCAAAGATATCGATGTAGCTGTTAGTAAACTCTCTTTGACTTCCAGGCCTTCGTCAGTGGATGGACACACTTGGGATCCATTTTTGGCTCTATTGGCAGCATGTGGACAGTCTGCTCCGTTAGCACTATTGGAGATATTATCCAAGTATTGGTGCGGCTCCTATGACCCTTCCACTTTTGTTCTACTTCCTCAAATCGAGTATCTTCTTACGCATATCTTTCTTCTTAGTCGGACTTTTACCGTCTTTTGGTACTTGTGGAGCAGCGAGTTTAACAAGATCTTTTTCTTCAGCTGTTACAATAATCACCAGAAACTGGAAACTCTTCCTTTTGAAAAACTTTAACAAGGAATTACACTAATAATTTATAGTTGCAAAAAAGATGTTGTCCACTTTGGGAACGCAGATCTGCCTGTGGCTGCTTAATTCTATATCTCCTTTTTTTATTATTTTGGTGAGAATGCTCCTGCAATGGCGCTTTTGAACCATGTAACGAGACGGATGAGGATGAATTACTTGTCATCCCTTTACTGGCACACCTTTTTAGCTTAGTACTGTTATAAACTCATGTACTAGGGCTCTCCTTTGGTGTGCGTGATCTTAACTTTGAACTATATCTGAATGGCTATTTAGTTTAATACTTTGTCTAATTTGACATTATCAATCAGTAACCCATTCCTTTTCATGAAGAATCAAATTCTTGTTTGTGTTGGCAGTAGACTTAATTCAGTCCGATCTGGCTCTTAATCTTAACTTCTCAAAGCATCTAGTTTCGTAAAATGAACTCTGTCAAATGCAGTGAGACGCAAACAATTACCAAGGTTGGTGAAGGAACATATGGGGAGGCATTTAAGGTTGGCGAAAATGTATGCAAAATTGTCCCTTTTGATGGAGATTTCCGAGTAAATGGAGAAATTCAAAAGGTATCCAGTTCAATTATATTTCTCGTGCAATTGAATAGGTTCCAATTCCACTAAATTGAGATATGACCCAAGTAACTTGCATAGGCAAACTAAAGTTAAGTGTAGTAGGATGGTCATAGTATCAACAACCAATCATCTGAAAATATTTAAGTCATCTGATTTGAAATCTGTGTTTTGATACATTTCAGAAATCAGAAGAACTACTTGAGGAGGTCATACTATCTGGTACCCTTAATAGCTTAGGAGCTCATGAGGGTCATCTCCTCAATTCCTGTTCCACCTTTATACGGACAATGGAGTAAGTTTCATATATTCTTAATTTATCTTAAAGCAATTCTGCAATTTTTTGGTCCTTGTTCTGAACCTCTGTTTCAAGACAAAAGCTGCGTTTAGGAACATCTAAAATTCATGTTCATTTACTTTGCCTGTGTTGGTTTAAGCTTATGCTTAACTTCAGAATCTGTCATGGAAACTACTACCTCTGCTGTCCATATATAATTGTCACCTACTGATATAGTGAGAAATAAAAAGAAGTTTCTCCTCCGTGCTGTTATCTGCACTCTCACATGTATACTATTTCTTAGAATAGGAGAAAACTAATCGTTGACCACTTAAGTACAATTGGTTTCACCTTTCTGCAGCATGAGGGTGTGTCAAGGCCATTATGATGCATCTCTATTAAAAGCATGGGAAGACTGGGATGGGAAGCATGGTTCAGAAAATGACCATCCTAAGGAATTTCCAGAAAAGCAGGTTCCGTGCAAAGCAAATTACTCCATTTCTCCTAATTGATAATAGATGCCTCCCATTGTTCATCTGTTGTTTGAGTGGATCTTGTGTTTAGACAGATTGGTATTTCTTTTTCAGCTAGAGGATAATTCGTTCAAGAACATGGAGGAAAAGATCTTGAAAGTTTTGTGCTTTTAAACTTTGACGAAGCCAGGAGTTTATTGTCCAAGGCAAGGGATTGTATATTTTTCTTTTGTCTTTGTTAACCAAATATCTCATATATTATTAATGAGAACTATAATCGTTTTTTGAAAAAGACATTTAAACTTTGCGAGTCCTTTACATCCTTATTCTTGTTTAGTGTATATTTATCACCCTCTTATGAGCCCCAGAATGTATTTCACTCTCCAATAGCGAGTTGAGATAAGCAAAAAGGATTTATTTTTTATTTTTTCAGCATTTGTTTAACTAGAAATACCATTTCTTTTACTTTTTTTATTTCATTTTACTTTTTCTTTATCTTCTTCCTCCAGGAGATCAATTACATCACCCATTATGTGATATTTTTCGTAATCTTCTTGCTTCTCTTTTTTACCCTTTCTTCCGTCTCCTATTTTGTGACCCATCAGTGTTCTCTGTTTTTTTTTCTTTTGGTTTTTGTTATGGAGTTTTGGTCGATCTATTATTTCCAATTAGACAGTACTACGTTCGGATGAATCAATTTTTGTAATTTTAATTTGACAATGCATTTGATTTTTCCGATTTTAATTTTGATTTGTCAGTGATTTGGTGGTAAACACGGTATAGGTGGTGTTATAGCAGTGGTGTGATGGTAGGTATGCCGGAGGATGGCAGCGGCGGGAGCAAAGGGTTTGGGCAGATGAAGATTAAATTGGTGCATGAATTTCACTTCTTTTCTTATCCGGAAAACGGGTATTTATCACTTTTAAATTGCTTAAGGGGGAGTAATAGGACCTCACAAGTTTTAAGTGTGTTTTCAAAAAAAGGTTATAGTTCCTGGATTCTTATCTATTTACTCTATTATTAATTGCTTGACAAAATCTGCACTCCAGATAACTCTTGCTTTGCCTGTATCTGAGGCCGCATATGAGTTTGAACATCGCGATTTGCACTGGTTCGTATTTTCATGTGATTATTTTGTTCATCATATTTTACAATCTAGAGTGGTACACTGCTTTGCTGTGTACTAACAATTTTCTTATCATAAGGGAAATATTCTATTAAGTCGGAAAGGTCTAGATACAGTGAAATTCACTCTTGAGGGAAAAGAAATACATGTCAGAATATGAATTATCATTTTCAATAATTGACTTCACTCTTTCAAGTATAAATACAGGTGAACTCACCCTTCCTGTTTCTCCCTTCACGATCTTGTATTTGTATTGCTTAGAGATATTTATTCCTGTATATAGTATATACATACTGATCACAGGTGAAGACATACTTTTCCTGGATCTGTCATCAGACCCTGAACTCTTTGAAGGTCCAAAAGGAGATAAACAGGTACGAAGCAAAAGAAGTCCCATGTATCTTCAGGTGGTTTGGTACATATTTACTTCCATTGTTTTGTGGTGTGTTTGCAGTCTGATACATACAGGAAAATGAGAGATGTCACAGGCGAATTTTGGGAAGGAAGGTATAAACACTAGTCCCTTCACTTCCAAGTAACAATTGTTTCAGCGGTAGAATATTGGGTTTGGCTTGTCATAAAAAAAAGAATATTGCCTTTGGCTTATCACAATAGTGAATTTTTCTTCCATTTCAAAGTTTATAATTGCCACTTAACTATTGTGGATTCTTCAGCCTAAAACTGTTTGCATGTTGGATGTTTGGAGTTAACCCACTCAAATAACATCCTATTACAGAGAATTTAAGTTGAACCAAAATTACAACTGTGCGAGTTCGTTTATCTCTGTAATCAGTTAGCTTTTGCTGCTTAATGACCACAGACACACACTATTGGTGGCCAGTTTTCAAATCACAGGAACCATCAGGGGGAGAGGCTTTCCTGTTTAATGGTGTTTTCTGTCTTCCTATCCATGGAATTTTCTAGTGGAGATTCAGAGGCACAAACCCATAAAAAAGTTGTAGGCGAGGTTAATGGGCCTTCTAGTACTAGAGCATTTGTATGCTAAAACTGCCAAAGATGGATCAAGCTTGTTTTTTGTCATAATTGGTCTATTTTTTTCATAACACTGGTTGATAAATGAAGTAGCATTTTATTATGGTGTGGCTGAATTTGAGACCCAAACCCTAGCATCTAAGAAGTATCTTTGTCATGCAAAATCACCAAGGCTTTTAGTGACTGGATTATTTGTCTATAGATGTTGACTTTTGCCTCTCTTTTTTTTTACAGTTTCCCCAAGACAAATGTGCTATGGCTACAATACTTGGTTGGCATACTGCTGCTCAAGAAATCATACGTGAGTATTCTATAACATCACTGGTTCCATTTTATGTATTCTACAACATCACTGGTTCCATTTTATCAGTTCATATCACTTCGTCGAAACTGTATAGTATTATGAATGGGTAGTATGTCCTCATTTATGCAATTGGCTTTCTGTTCCTCATAATTGCTGCTCTGTGTGTCTAGTTGCTTCAATTTCAGCTGCATACAGTTTGGTATTCCAATAGTTGATTGTGACCATGTAATTCCATCCTCTTCAAAGACTAAGAAAACTGAAAAAACAAATTAAAACTGATCAGTCAATCTCCTTCTGTTGCTATCCATTGTCTAAAAGTCTGATACTTGATAATTTAGGAAATCTGTATGATTTTTCCCCATCCGTCTAAGCCTTGGTGGCCTAGTTAAGTGATCATGGAATAATCGAGGTGCGAGCAAGTTTCCCCGGACACTATTATTATCAAAAGGGGGGCAAAAAAGAGGAAATGGTTAGCATCTGCAATGACCAGCCAAACATCAACTGTTCAAAGGATCAACTCAGCAACTTTTCTATCCACTAAACCATAAGCTCTCGTGCTGTCCCAGAAGTTGTGGGCATACAGCTCATGCAGATGATGCCTATCATCTCTTTTCCCCATAAATTTCTTTTTTTTGAAACTTTACTGGTTCTTACATATATTTTTATTAATAGGGCCTCTAAGCTTAGCTACAACTTGACAAGATATCTATTGTAATTCCCCGCTTTACGGCAAATTGTATTGAAATCTCTTTTACTTTCGTCATCACTAGTCACAAAGTTTAAACCTGAACTTTATTAATCACTAAGAATTTTGGAACTGTACAATTAGAGCGACACTTATCTTGACTTTACCCTTATCTATAACGCTATATCACTTATCTCGACCTTTTAATTAATTGACTAAAATACTTATGTAGGATGACTATAACACTTGTGCCGACCTATTAGTTAAATATCAAATATGAAAGCAATACAAAGAAAAAGTTAGCAGTATGTTGTATTGGTTGTTGCTTTATATCTTCTCTCTTTTTGTAAAAAGAGTGAGCAGACTTCTTTCTGAGGGATAGTTGTTTATTGAATTTAGATAGGCTGATCTGAAAGATTAATCCGTTGATTATTCTTATTGATGAAAGACATATATATACAAGTTACATAGTAAAATCCTTTTCATATTCTACATCTAAATCCCTATTCTATATGGAGACTAACTATACAATTATGATAATATTATACTACTAAATAAGGTACAAGACTAAGTCTAATATATATCAAATATATAATAAAATAGGGTTGCTCTCGGTTTGGGCAAACTGCCTGTGATGGGCTTCTCGGCTGTGGCCCATTCTCGGTTTGGACTCTATCCAATATTTGGTATATTGTGTGTATATTTAACATGATCAAATCTTTTCAGCTGTCGGATGACTCAGATTTAAGGGATTACAAATTAGCTCACATGGGAATTGATCCTTTTGATTTGATATAATGCATTTGAAGGATTTAAGTTTTCTAATACATGGATGGTGTCAAGAACTTTTACACTAATAGTGTAATTTGTTATGTTTTAAAAAGCTATCTATCATTTTGTTTCAGATTATTAACTCAAAGCTTAAGTTTTATGTACCAACAGTGTAAAGATTTTAATACTGCCACTTTTATTTGCTCTGTTAGTGCTCAAAATATACATTCATAAATATTGTAACTACCTTTTATGTTAGTTTAATTATTGTAATATTTTTACATCATCAATATATAAAACATAAATTTTAAATAGAGATGTAAAATCCATATTTTAAGATCCAGACAACTAGAGCAAAAAGAGAAGCCGAATCCATAAAACCTTCCTTAATGCTGATGATCATAAAAGAACCTTTTTGTTAAAGGAGACCCAGCACATGTATTTCTGGGCTATAATTTATAGTCCAACGATCCTAAATCTAATGCACTAATTCTTGATTATCATATTTTAATTTGATTATTTTTTTTATTTGTTTCTTTTGCCTTTGAATAAAATTTACACTTTGTTTTCATGATTAAATGAAAAGGGTTGGTTCCATTCCATAGCTAGAGCTGTAATATTCCTTATTTTTTTCTTTCTCCCTAGAGCGATAACCTTTTAAAGAATTATAACTTCGTTGTGTTGTGATATCTAAGTAGCAACTATGACAAACTCAATAATATTTCAAGAAAATGCTTGATTCTTGTAACTATTGTTTAATAAATGTGAATGAACTCGTAACCTTATAATTGCTTCGTGCTCTTAAGCCGACCTCATGTTTTAGCTAAATTTGAAGTTCACTTTTTATCTTGCAGAATTAGTAGGATAAAGACCTGATCCTGCTAAATTTACAATCATGAGTAGGGATGGCAAATGGGGCAGGGCAGGGTGGGGTAGGATTGGTCAAACGTTAAACGGGGCAGGGCAATGCTTAAACGGGACAGGGCAGGGCGGGACAGGTCAAAACACATTTTTAGAAAATTCTAAATAGGGCAGGACAGTTAATAGGTTATAACTTTTAGAAAATTCTAACTAGTTTGGATTGTGAAATTATAATTTGTTACGATGGGTTGTACTTGTTAAAATTGGATAAATTTTTATGGAGTTGTACATCTTTCTGTTACGGTCATATTGAGACTTTACGGAGATTAATCCGACTTACGGTTTGAAAGTTATCACTGTTTAAAGTTTTTGCCTCGGATCAACCGAAATCTGGAAGGGCAGAATGTATAACGTAAAAACTCTACAAATCGGTAAAAAATATGAAAGTTTGTGCTGAATAAAAGTTTTAGATTACTCCGTTATCGACAGTTTGAGACTTTACGGGGATAAATCCGACTTACGATTTGAAAGTTATCACTGTTTAAAGTTTCTGTCTCGGATCAACCAAAATCTGGAAGGGCAAAATCTATAACGTAAAAACTGTAAAAAATAAGAAAGTTTGTGCTGAATAAAAGTTTTAGATTACTCTGTTATCGACAGTTAGAGACTTTACGGGGATAAATACGACTTACGGTTTGAAGTTTATCACTGTTTAAAGTTTCTGTCTCGAATCAACCGAAATCTGAAAGGGCAGAATGTATAACGTAAAAACTGTACAAATCGGTAGAGAATCTGAAAGTTTGTGCTGAATAAAAGTTCTAGTTTTCTCTGTTCTTGACATTTTGATACTTTATGGGGATTAATCCGACTTACGGATAAGAAGTTATGACTGTTTTAAGTTTGTGTCTTGTTTCATAAATATAAACAGGGCAAAGCGGAGCCGGGCTTAACGGGCCGAGCAAGACATATTTTAAAAAAATATTAAACGTGACAGAACGAGACGGGTTAACATCTTAGCAGGTCAAGACTTGCACTGCCCTAACCGCCCCATTGGCACCCTAATCCTGAGGAGGTCATCTAATTCAAACATAAGATTCAAATCGTGAATTCTCAACTACATTGAACCATTTCGGTCAATAAGTCTTTTATATAACATGATGCCTGACACCACAAGTGCGGTGAGATGGTTCAAATTTCTCCACTTTTTTAATCAAAAGTTCCAGCAAACTTGAAAAACATAAAATTTCTTGGTTATGAGCGCTTCACCTCCCTAAGTGGTAATGTCGGACGTGAATTTGAATAACGGGCAGCTAGGCTTCGAAAAAACATATGGTGAAACAAAAATTATAAGACGCTGCTGCTATTAATTTAACCCTATGACAAGAAATTAAAATTCAAAAACTTAAAAGGCAAGTTTTTTAGGGTGGTGGTTAGACCGACTATGTTATATGGGGCGGAGTGTTGGTCAGTCAAGACGTTGCATATCTAAAAGATGAGAGTAGCGGAGATGAGGATGCTGAGATAGATGTGTAGGCATACAAGGAGGAATATGTTTAGAAATGATGATATCCGGAGTGGCTTCGGTGGAGGATAAGATGCGAAAGCGAGGTTGAGATGGTTTGGGCATGTGCAAAGGAGAAACACGAATGCCCCAGTGCTGAGGTGTGAGAGGTTGACTATGGACGGGTTCAGAAGGGGTAGAGGTATGCCGAAGAAATATTGAGCAGAGGTGATTAGACGAGATATGGCGCAGACGCAACTTACTGAGGACATGACCTTAGATAGGGGGTTGTAGAGGGCACAGATTAGGGTAGAAGGGTTGTAAGTAGTCTATCGTAGTCCTACTTACGTTCACAAACTGGTTGTTGTAATGGTATTACTATAGATCTGATTAACATATCATACGAATAGGCGCAGTAGTGCTTTATAGTCCACTATAGTCTGGCTTTTGCTGCTATGTGTTTTTTAGTATATTTTGTTTATCTTATTTACATGCGCTATGATGACATATTCGCTTTTGATACCAGCATTTTCATACTGCTTTAAATTTCTTGACCGGATCTGACTTTTTTCTGCTTTGGTTGTGTGTATGCCTTGTCGTGTCTTGAGCCGAGGATCTCTCGGAAACAGCCGCTACCTACCAAGGTAAAGTTAAGGTGTATGTATACTCTACCCTCCTCAGATCCACTTTTAATTTTAGTGGATATGTTGTTGTTGGTGTTATCGTCCTTTGCTTTGCCAAGAAAAGGAGTAACAGATAAAAAAGGCAAACAGAAAGTGTCAGCAGCTCCACTTCCTGTGATATACCAAACATAAATCTGATAATCTTTGACCATTTAAAAATAAAAAATTTACCCACCTCAATCTTTTTATTTTCTTGCATGTACCTGCAATTCAACTTTTCCTTTTGCAAAGCAGAATGTGGATTTTGAGGTCATCAAAATGGATCTGGACAAGGGCATCCTATGATACTGTTATACATACCTACTTTATGAAGGCTTGGATTACAATTTATCCTACCAAGATAACTTCAAGGGGTGTCATTCAAATTCCAACACCTTATTATCAAACACCTATATTCATATATACCTATAATGTTTTAAAAAAAAAAAATTAATATGTGTTATATAATATGCCAATATCGCGTTGAAGATAATGTAAAGTAAATATTAGTTCGGCATATGAAGTATTAAAAATCTTATAAGTCCTGAGGTAGTAGGAAAGGTGAAGCAACATAATCCTTCTTATGTCATATCAGATGTTTTGAATTAAATTCCAAAATAATGTAAAATTGATAATTTACCTACCTTGGTTCTTAGTTTTATAACACTCCTTCAATACCAAATGATTGTCCAAAATTATGTCAATAGTTCTCTCAAAGAGAAACATTTTCTTTACGACTTTACCATGTTACCAAAATTACTATTTTTGTTGCTACCTACTTTTAAATTAAACAATGTTAATATCTTCCTAGATTCAAATTTATCAACCCATTTTCATTTAAATCTACTCCTTCAGTCTAATTTCCTTTGTCACCTTTTCCCTTTTCTGTATGCATGTCCTACCACTTTGTTTCCTTTCACAACAGTTAGTTTTATTCCAAAATTAGCATTAATTAACTACATAAGCTATTTTAACAAATAAAAAAATTCAAATATATATATATATAAGGTACATTAGATCTCTTTTACTTAAGTTATATAAATACTGAAGAATTGTACCTTAATAATCGTGTACAAAATAAATGGTGCAGTGAATCTGGGGAAGAAAGTGTGTGATTTACATCAAATTAGAGTATCAATGGATCTCCTTCCTGGTCTCATGTTGCAACTCCCATCCTTTTGTGAATACTCTAAAGCATGGCTCCCACTGACCACTGTCAATGTCCCCCACCCCACCTCATTTTTTTATTATAATAATAATAATAATATCTTATCAATATGTAAAAGGGCAACTCTGCATCAGTGTTAGCAGTCGTGAAGAGCCGCATCCAAGAAGTGTGATATAGACTGTCTATTCTAATACAAGGATTAGTGTATTTTTTCACGGCTCAAACACTTAATTTATAATAATATTTTAGTTTGTATCTCGATTATTTTACTCGCTATTTTTACTGTTGGGTCCTGTGGGCTACGGATTCGTAAAACGTAAGATAAAAATCGCAAAATAACGAACAATAAAAGCGATCATTTGGATGTTGCCAATGTTGGAGTCAACATCCGAATATCAGTAATAAAACAGAATAAACCTTGTTAGAGTAAATGCAGCGGAAAAGTGAAAGAACACAAGGTTTATATTTTCAAGGGTATATATAAATATATCCCTTGATGGTCGATGACCAAAAGAATTGTATAAATTATATACAATTACAAATAATTTCTTTTTACAAATTGAGCGTTACAAACGAAAAAGAAATTACATACAAAAATGAAGTCGCAAATGACTTCGCCTAAAGTTACAAAATCTAAAAGATAAAAGACAACATCTTCATTACAATCACTTGAACAATAAGTTTAATCAAGAATAGAGATAGTGATTGCAATGTGGGACAAGATGTTGTTAAAATAACTTTAGGCTAAAAGGTTGATCCAGTTTTCTAAGGTAAAATCCGAGAGCCCTCTTGGAAGTTCTTCTTCTCTAAATCTGGATATCTATACTTGTGAAGCTCTCCTTTATTTATAGTGTTGAGCTTCCCTTGAAATCCTCACTGATGGTTGCGGAGGTTGAGCAAAAGATGGTTGCAGCTTGGATCGAGTCTTCCTCCTAAAAAAACCTCAACGATCTGGACTTGGTCTTCGCTGCTTTCTCTCCGCGTTTTGACTTGGTCTTTCACCACGTTTTAAACACAGCAATCTGGTAAGCTTGCCTAGGTCATTTTTACTCGCAGTAACTTATTTGCTTGAAGTAGGAAGAATAGGCAAAGCGATTACATAGATGTTGGCGAAATGTTGTCATGACATCGCGATGACATCACGAAGATGTTGTCACTGTGCTTTCGCGAATGTTGTCACAACATCTATCCAACATTAACAATCTCCCTTTTTGTCTTTCTTCACAAAACTCCATACGATGCTAAAATGACTAGAATCGAAGTCTTGATGTAGTCTCGATAATCTAAAGCGATAAGATCGATGTCATGCTCCCTTAACTCTGCGATTACAAGATTTCAAGCAATGTGGTATCGATGTTGTTATGTAAAGTCGTGACTTACTTTTGTGAATCTGAGCATAGTTAGTCTACATCCATAACACTAATCCACATCATTACAAACATATATATATATATATATATATATATATATATATATATATATATATATATATATATATATATATATATATATATATATATATAGATAATAAGCATAAAGATATATCTGCCAAAAACATACCTAAATATTTCATAATTAATTATTACAAACCAAAAAAAATTGTATCCAAATGTCAGTTAAAAAACACCAAACCATTAACCAAATGATTGTTTACATGGTAGAGATCGAGCAACATCAATATACTATCACCACCATCTTCATCTTCATCTCTTCTCCCCCTGCTTGCTCGACTCTGCACCATTTCCCCATTTCTGTTTGCTCCTTCCATCAGCAGCAACTGCATCAGTCTCTCCCCCTTTTTGTGAAGAAAACATGTCCTCATAGTAGTTTTTTGCACGCACAAGCTCCAAAATTTGACGATCAAGTTCAGAAATGTGCTTCCTTAGCCAATCCTTGGACATAGGGACAGTACACTTGATGTTGCCAGGAATGTTGGTAACATCCTGTGTTGGTTCTGTGGCAACATGCTGCGATGTTTTAGTGTCCCAGTTTTCTTTATTTCCAGGGCAAATCTATGACTCTGTCCCTGCTATTCACTACTGCTCTTTGTACTGGATAAACATCTAGGGGCTTACTCAGTTTTTCTACTTTCGGAGTCTTGAAATTTTGGTTCAGCAGTATTTGAAAAATGAGAGAGGGGTATGGAAGAGCAAAGTTAGATTGTCTTTCAGCCAAGTTTGTGACATGGTTGAAAATTAGCGTTCCAAGATCAACTCTGTAGTTTCTTCCTAATTTGTATAGTAGGGTTTCTTGGTCAATGGTAACAACAGTTTCATTCACGGAGGGCAACCAGTTGTATATGACAATTCTATGCAGGGTTGCAAACAGTGCTGTGAGCCTCGACACTGGACTGCGAGAAGCCCAAGTGGTGATCAAATTTTCAGTGAGGTATTTGATCATTTCATTCAATTCTTGTGATGGGAGTAGCTTCAGGGTTAACGGCGTTAGGGATCCCTAGTGTGGTATTTATGATGTCAGGGGTAAAATTATACATCTTGTTGTAAAGATACACTCGCCCAAATTTCTTTGAGGTTGTGTCTCTTACAAGGTGGGCTAGATTGGCATAGAACAACCTAACAACCTTCTCACGGTAAGGGTTTTTTCTAGTTACAGAGCTCAGAACCCTACGATTACTTAGAAAATCAATCAAACCATGTTCTGAAAATGAAGATTCATCTATCACCTTTTCACTTCTAATGCCTCTATTCTTAAACCATTTCCAATTATTTGAGCACGTTTTACTATGGAACAAAAGAGAGTAAGGCATTACTTCAGAATCTGATTCGGATTCTGTTTTTCCTTGTTCTGGTGGTGTGGCTTCCGGTGTTGCCTCGGATGTTGGGCAACATAGTCAGGATCAGCTTATGTTTCCTTTGTTGCCTTCGATGTTGAGGCAACATTTGAACCTATGTTCCAGTATGTTCTTCGCACTCTCTTGAGCATGAAGTTCCTTAGAGGAGTGTCATCAGACATTTCCTCTTCTCCTTCCTTTTCGGCTTCGGTTGGAGTGGTTGGAGAGGTGGCTGAAGCTGTCGGACTTTTGGGTAGACTGAAGTCTGAATCAGTGCTTGTTGAGAATGTGGACTTAACAGGGAAATTTGACTCTTCAACAGGAAAAGTCGATTTTGCCTTGGTCCTTTTGGCAGTTTGCTCTTCACCGAATCTGCTTTCAAACACCCTTTTCGACCTTCTCATCGGCATTGTTGACTGTGATCTTCTTGCTGCAAGGTTTGTAAAATCAGATGTTGTATCAATATCTATTGGGTTCTCCGAATCTCCAGGGTAACACACATTTAATGGCTTATCGGAACCCATAAAAATCAGCGCTACACTTGCGTCTTCCTCAGAAGGTTTTTCTTCATTGATGGCTTTGTAATGTTTAACTTTTTTTGGCTATTTGGTGAACTTGTTGACATAGGAGAATACTCTTTTGATTTGGAAGATTGGAAAGATTTGGGGGATATGAACATGGGAGAGGGTTTTGAAGAGTTGGGCGAATTTAAAAAGTTTTGAAAAACTGGCGGTGATGTTTGGGCTGCCATTTGATGGTTCGACTTGGTGGCTGATTGATGTGATAAGACCGACGCAATAATGGGGATTTTAATCAAGGCAATCTTCAATTTACACACAAACTATTTTCCTTAAATCAAGGTAGTGGAAAATATTTGAACTCTACACATACCCAAAACAAAAGTTTTTACATGACACAAGGCATTTAAAAAATTTAAAAGAAACGGTCCTCCTTATTTTTTGAATTTTCGTTATTCACAGAAACTTGTTACAAATTAAACCCCGAATAAAATAAGATAAACAATATCGACCAATGTACTGGAACACGATGTTGTGAACGATGTTGGCAACATTTCCAAGTTTTCACAAGCATTTTGAGACTTCAAGGATTTTCTGATTTGGCAAATGATTTTCCGTATATGTTCCCTATGAGACTGATCGCTGGACAGATGTGACATTTTACCATTGTCCTTAATCAACTTAGTTGAACACATATGGATAAAAAAATATTAAGGAGTTTTCAACCTTCTTGAAACACATGGTACTCCTATAGAATATGAATGACACCAAACTCAGAGCTTTGCTCTTTTTGTATAAAACCAAATCTTTAGTTGAGACTTCGCCTTCTTATGATACTCTTTTTTTATGATATGCATCATCGCAGAGAACGGTATCACATTCAAACCTTATCCTTGTGAAGTCAAGCTTGATTCCTTTGAAAAAATTGTGTAACATTACTTACAGCCTATTTCCCGTATACTGATCCAAACGGTAAATGTTACCCAAAATGTTAGGTCAACATTTAGGACAACATCTACCTTGTCTGTCTTATTTCTAGAGAAAACAAAGACCAAGAGATTTCTTCAAGCTAGAGAATCTCTCATGATCTAAGGGTTTGGTTTGGTAAAAATATCAGCTGGTTGCGAAAGAGTATCAACATGTTCGATTTGAACTAGTTGTTTTTCCACTAAGTCTCTTAAAAAATGATGCCTTATGTCAATGTGTTTTGTACGTGAATGCTGAACAGGATTTTTGGAAATATTAATAGCACTCAGATTATCACAGTACAAAATCATAGAGTTATTAGATATGTCATAGTCATCAAGCATATGTCGTAACCAAATCAATTGAGCACAACAACTTTCGGCTGCCACATATTCGGATTCGGCAGTCGAAAGTGACATGCAATTTCGTTTACGACTGTACCATGAGACTAGATTGTTGTCAAGATAAAAACAACCACCACTAGTGTTTTTCCTACCGTCGACATCACCGGCCCAATCTGAGTCACTATACCCTATTAGATTAGGATTAGTGTCTCTAGAGTACCGAATTCCCAAGTCACTTGTACCGGTAATATATCGTATGATACGTTTCACGGCATTAAGAATAGATACCTTGGGACTGGCTTGAAACCTGGCGCAAACATACACACTAAACATGATATCCGGGCCACTAGCAGTAAGGTATAAAAGGCTCCTTATTATAAATCGGTACAATGTTGGGTCAACAACTTGTCCAACATTGTCTTTACAAACCTGATGCGTAGAGCCCATTGGCGTCTTCATGTGTTTAGCGTTTTCCAGATCAAATTTCCTAACAAGATTCTTGGCATACTTGCTCTGGGATACAAAAATCCCTTCTTCAACCTGTTTAATCTGCAAGCCTAAGAAAAATGTTAGTTCTCCAATCATGCTCATTTCAAATATTGTCGACATAGCTTCGACAAATGACTTCAAGAGGAATTCTTTAGTCGATCCAAATACAATGTCATCAACATAGATTTGAACTATGATTACATCTACTCCGTGTCTCTTTATGAATAAAGTTATGTCAGCTTCTCCACGGATAAAACCAAAATCAATAAGAAAGTTAGTCAAGCGACCATACCATGCATGTGGTGCTTGTTTTAACCCATACAAAGCTTTCTTGAGCTTGTATACATGTTGTGGATGGTGAGGATCTTCGAATCCTTTTGGTTGTTCAACGTATACTTCCTTGTCCAAGTATCCATTAAGAAAGACACCTTTAACGTCCATTTGGTGCAAGGTAATTTTCAAGTAACAAGCAATGGCAAGAAGCAATCTTATTGATTCAAGTCTAGCCAGACACCTTTAACGTCCATTTGGTGCAAGGTAATTTTCAAGTAACAAGCAATGGCAAGAAGCAATCTTATTGATTCAAGTCTAGCCACAGGTGCAAAGGTCTCGTCGTAGTCGATACCTTCAACTTGTGTATATCCTTGAGCAACAAGCCGAGCTTTGTTCCTCACAATCTGCCTTAACTCATCTGGTTTATTTTTGTATATCCACTTAGTCCCAATAACATTAATTTTGTTGGGTCGTGGTACCAAATCCCAAACCTCATTTCGGGTAAACTGCTCCAGCTCATCCTGCATAGCTTGTATCCAAAAATTATCTTTCAATACTTCCTCAATATTCTTAGGTTCCAATGTAGATGTAAAACAAGAAAGGCTAACTTGTTGGTATATGGTGTACATGCACACATACCTTACCATCTCTCGGTAATTGACTGGTTCTTTCTCCCTCGCTCGCCTCTGCTAAAAAACTCCCCCTATCACTAGGTCGGGTGAATGGTTCCTCCTAATCCTCGATGGAGGGTCTCTTCTTACTTGATCATCCAGCTCCGTAGTAGACTCCTCCTCGATATCTTCCTCGGTGTTCTCTTCTTGAGGTTTAGATATGACTTCTGGTGTTGGGTCAACATCTGATGCTTCAGTGATTTGCTCATCTTCTACTGCAACCATAATGTTGTTTTCTTAGATCATCAAAAATCACATTGACAGACTCTTGAATGGTCTTTGTCCGAAGGTTATATATCCGGTAAACATGGCTATTCTGAGAGTAGCCGACAAATATCCCCTTGTCGCTCTTGGAGTCGAACTTGGCCAGTTTATCCCTATCATTAAGAATATAGCGCACACACCCAAAGACATGGAAATACCTCACTGTAGGTTTCTTTCCATTTAACAGTTCATAGGGCGTCATTTTGGTCTCTCGTCGAAAGTAGACTCTATTACTTATGTGACATGTTGTGAACTTGTGTTCAATGCTTCAGCCCAAACCTCTTTGATAATTGCTTAGAACTCAACATTACTCTTGACATTTCCTGTAAGTTTTGTTCTTTCTCTCGGCAACCCCATTTTGTTTAGGTGTTTTTGGTGTCGAAAATTCATGGAATATGCCTTTTTTCACAAAATTTTGCAAAGGTCTGATTTTCAAATTCATTTTCATGATCAGATCTTATTCTGAAAATTGAAGAACAAAACAAATTCCTAATTCTAGAGTAAAGAGTTTTAAACATCTCAAAGGTTTGTGATTTTTCCTTTAAAAAATATATTCAAGTAAATCTGGAAAAATCATCAACTATCACATAAGAGTATCTCATTCCTCCTAGGCTATCTACCTCAATTGGACCCATAAGATCCATATGCAATAATTAGAAACAATGAGACGTACCTGAATGTTGTCTGTCATGTTGGACAACATTGTGAGAGACTCGGGGTCTGCTTTCCCTTCAAATAATCCTCACACATTGTTTTATCTTTTGTATCCAGTCTGGGAATGCCTTTAACAGCCTCAAACGAGATCAATTTTTCCAAGTTGTCGTAGTTGACATGTCCCAACTTCTGGTTCCAAAGTGTCAAGTCACCTACCTTTGTGGAGTTGCAAACCTATTATCTACCTACTAGATAGTAGTTATCTCCGGTTCGGGTTCCTAACATGACACACTTGTTTGCAGAATCTGTAACTTTGCATCCAATTTTGTTGAATTTCACCTCTAGATCGTCATCACATAGTTGGCTTATGCTAAGGAGATTAGCAACTAAACCCTACATAAACACGTTCTTGGTGATACATTCGGAACATTTAGGTTCCTCTACCAATAATCTTACTCTTACTTCCTCCACCAAAGGTTACATACTCTCCATCAATGCTCCATACTCCTTGAGAGACTTTTAGTACATGTCATATGGCGTGGCAGCCCATATCGAAGTACGAGAACTCAGTAATGTTAGTACGCAAGACAGTTATGCATACATTACATTTTAGATTTAGTTTGGGTACCCACTCCTTCTTAAACCTTGTCTTTCTTCCGCTTCCACGCTTGTTTCTTTGAATGTTGTCAGTGATGTTGGGAAACATTGGTGACAACACTCTAGGCAATAGGCTGATAGCAGAATTTTGAAGCTTGTAGCAGTAGGGCATGAGATGTCCTGACTTTTTACAGAAGCTACATACAAACTTCGATCCAATCATAGTGCTCACGAGTTCTGGCATTTTCTTTGACGAATTTTATCCTCTCAATTGGACTATGGATCCTGGAAGTATTGGTTTTTCTTGGAGAATGATAACCAAGCCCAGTCTTTGTGGGATTGCTGAAGTTCAAAATTTCATCCAGTTTTGAGGTTCCCATGTTTAGCCTTTGAAATGTGGTCTCGGATTGTATCTGATCGTGCGAATCTTACCAAGCTCAAGATCCTTCTTGGTAAGTGTCACCTCTAATCGGTTGTTTGTGCCTTTCAAATTGCAGATCTCAAGAGCCAATGATTTTGCTTTTGAGTCTAGTTGCTCAGATGTAGTGATTAAGACTTTACAAAGATTTTGTAATTCCTTTATCGTTTCGTCTTTCGAGTCAACTAGATCCAAATCAGCAGCCTCAGTTGAAGAAATAAATCAACTAAAACAATTTACATCAGAATAATTAAAGTAGACATACCTCTCTGATGATGCAGACATTTCCGATTTGGCCTCCGATGTTGTTTCAGATGTTGGGTCAATATCTTCAACAACATCTTCATCGTCGGACAGTGAGTGTTCAAACATTGCTGCAAGCATTGTCTGTGGTTGTTCTTCTTCTCAATCTTCTTTTTCCTCTTCATTCTCATCATCACTGAGGGTTACCCACATGACCTTACCAATTTTCTGATGGTGTTTGCACACTATTAGCGAAGTGTCCCCAACCCAAGCATGCATGACATTGCACTTTCTCTAGTTTTGTGGGATTGTAATTGATTCTGTCGGAGTTGGATTTCCTCAGTGGAAAGCGGTTACTTTGCTCAGAAGTTGACCTATTAGGCTGCTTATCAAAAGAATTGTATAAATTATATACAATTACAAAGAATTTCTTTTTACAAATTGAGTGTTACAAACGAAAAAGAAATTACATACAAAAATGAAGTCGCAAATGACTTCGCCTAAAGTTACAAAATCTAAAAGATAAAAGACAACATCTTCATTACAATCACTTGAACAATAAGTTTAATCAAGAATAGAGATAGTGATTGCAATGTGGGACAAGATGTTGTTAAAACAACTTTAGGCTAAAAGGTTGATCCAGTTTTCTAAGGTAAAATTTGAGAGCCCTCTTGGAAGTTCTTCTTCTCTAAATCTGGATATTCATACTTGCGAAGCTCTCCTCTATTTATAGTGTTGAGTTTCCCTTGAAATCCTCACTGATGGTTGCGGAGGTTGAGCAAAGATGGCAATGACTTGGGCCAAGTCTTCTCCTAAAAACCTCAACGATCTGGACTTGGTCTTCGTTGCTTTCTCTCCACGTTTTGACTTGGTCTTTCACCACGTTTTAAACACAGCAATCTGGTAAGCTTGCCTAAGTCATTTTTACTCGTAGTAACTTTCAACTACTTAGGCCGGCAGAATAGGCAAAACAGTTACATAGATGTTGGCAGAAATGTTGTCGCAACATCGCAGACAACATTCTGAAGATGTTGTCATGTGCATTCGCAGATGTTGTCACAACATCCTATCCAACGTCAACAGTTACAAAACTTTTAAAAAATACATAATGCTTTTAATTTTTATTAAAATTAAAAAACATAGTTTTGCATTATTTTTGTTCTGTTTATTGATCACTAAATTAGGCTGCATGATCCATTGCCCCATTCAAAGAAGGTTTCCGCCCTTTGCTTTCAACAACATGCATGTAGTATTGTATGCAATTTGCCAAAGTGTTACTTTTTACTTTTTAGTATGAACTCAAATCTTTCAGAAATTTCAAAAATAATTTATGCATTTCCTTGGTAGAGAAGCAAAAACAATTTTCATTCTTTTTTCTTCAGCACAAAGTAATCACTTTTATTTCTTCCTATGTTATTATACATATATATATATATATATACACACTAGAAAGTTGATATATTCGTTTCTTTTTTACTTTTCTCTCCTACCCCACAATTGTTTATCTCCTACTCATACCTTTTTTCCCTTTTGCTATTTATATAGTACAACTTTTTCATTTTGAGTTAAAAGAAGAGCATTATATAATTCCTATTATAGTTCCATTGGGTTTTCTTGCTCAAGTCACACATTAATTCAAGAAAATGCCCACCGTTATAGTGACTAAGGGAGCTACAAAATTCATCTTTTTATTCTTTTTGTCTATTCTTCTTGCCTGCAGTTCTGGTAAGTGTACTTTCTTGATTTGGTATTTGTAGCATTCTTGTGATGCTTCTGTTTGAGTATTCCTATATTTTACTGAAATGGTGTCTGTATGTTGGTTTAGAGCAAGTTTCTTGATTTTGCTGATTTTTCTATTATATGAGTTTTGTGTTCTCTGTCCAAGCTTAAGATTTGGAATTTGTAGCATTATGTGATGTTTCTGTTTAGTAGTATTCCTGTATTTTCCAAGAATGGGGTTTGTATGTTGGTTAAGATCAAGTTTCTTGCTTTTTGCTGCTTCTTCTATACTATGACTACTACTTAGTTCTTTCTCTCCATGTTTAAGATTCTGCAATGCATTTTCCCCATTTTAGCTATATGTAAGATTATTGTTGGTTTGTTTTTATTTTCTCATGAGCAAGATTATAATGGGTTGATAGTATAACAATTGTGGGCTGGAAATGCAAGTTCATTCTTACACTAAAGATCTGTTTTTTCCTCTCTTTTTCAATAGAACCCTTAAGCCCCAGGTTTTAAATGATTGTGTGCTGACTGTGTTTTTTTGGGGTGGGTGGGGTGGAGGTGGGGTTGAATGTGGGATATAATGAAGCAAATGACTTATCTGAGTTTACATCATAAACTAGTATGTTAGATTTAGTTATAAGACTGATTTCATTTGGTTAATCAGTTTTATTCTAGAAATGTTCAGCAAAGAAGATGAGGAGCTAGGACTTATCATGTTTATAGTAAACCAAGAATGTTAGATTTGCCATGGTCAGTTAGAATATGAGCTACATTTGGTTGAAATCTGTATGTCATAAGAGCTAGGAAACATTATTTGAGCTCGAGATAAATTATGGCAGCAAGTTGTAGCAAATTAAAGATATAGTTATGTTCTTTGCAGGATTATCACCAACTTTTAGCTTTGAGCACAAAGAGCTTGAAAGGGAAAAGGAACAAAAATTCCACATTTTCGCGAAAGGGCTGCTTGAGTTGTTACCCATTAGAGCATTTAAACATGACTCAATGGATTCACCAGCAACTGGATTTCTTACAACCCCTATTGTAAATCCTGTCACAACTCCAACTAATATGCCTCTAGATAACTCTGCTCCACCAGTAGTTACTGTCCCGTCCACAAATACTAACCCTGGAATTCCAAATCTTGGGTCTACACCTCCTGCAGCTCCTGTGACTGGCCCGAACCCCAACCCTCCGGGACCAATAACCAATCCAGTTACCACTCCCAGCACAAATTCACCGGTAAGTAATCCTGTAACAACGAATCCAAACCCCGTAGGTGGTGTTCCTGTCACCACCCCGGTAATGCCTCCTTCAACCATAAATTCTCCTTCTACTGGAGGAGGGGGGAGCTGGTGTGTCGCGAAGAATGGAGCGGGACAGACTGCACTTCAGTCGGCACTTGATTATGCTTGTGGGATGGGAGCAGATTGCTCAGTTATCCAACAGGGCGGAAGTTGTTATAATCCCAATAGTCTGCATAGTCATGCATCGTACGCCTTCAATAGCTACTTTCAAAAGAATCCAGGACAAACGAGCTGTGATTTTGGGGGTGCTGCCATGATAACTAGCTCAAACCCAAGTAAGCAAAGAAAAGATTCTTTATTGACCTGCCTTGCTGTTATAAATCAGCTTCTTAATTATTGTTTTTTGATCATTTACATGCTGACATACAGGCAGTGGTTCTTGTGTTTTCCCTGCATCCGGGTCTTCTTCATCATCGCCTTCAACACCTACTCCAACAACTACCACGCCAACGTCTGGAACTCCAGCTCCGACAACATCCTCGACAACAGGTGCTGCAATACCAGGGTAAGGGAATTTTCATTCGTTCCATCAGTCTAAAAAAAACCTTTGTTTCATTTTCTATGGAAGTGTTTGACTGAGCAAGGAGTTTAAGAAATGAACACTTGTATACAGAACTATGTTATGCTTTTTTAACAAACTAAAAGGGAAAGTGTCATATAAAATGAAGTGGATGAAGTAATCCATATGCTTTTCACTAACTTTGTGCGTTGTAAATTTGCAGCTTAGCACCTCCAACAGTGCCGAATGGAAACAACTCTGGTTTTGGACTGATGCCCTCGGGCATCGGTGATGGTATCCCTCCCACTACTACCACTTCACTGTCCATGTCAAATGGTTTACAACCCCTAGTTGGCTGCATTATTCTAATCACCTCCATCGTGACTAGTAAGCTTGTCTTGGAGATTTGAGGAAAAGAGAAGCTCAATTGTCAAGTGAGAAGCTGGATTCTCGGTTTCAAGCTATGTACAGTTCCCATGGAGGAAAAACGGAAGCAGTTAGGAGTATTCTCGAGGTTTATACATGACACACTTATACACTGCTTTTGTATAGTTAAATTATCCTGCATACCAGCTACTTAGATGTAAAATTCACGTCTTAGTTTTAGAGGCCATTATGTACCATCACTTTGAAGTAATTCTTATTAATAGTAAGTTCTATAGGTCTGATGTTACACTGCTATGTTATATCTCCCTGCTTATGATGGAGAGGTTACTAGTCCTAGATCTCATATGATCATTTATAGCAGGTTACTACTATGTATAGAGGGAATTTGCGAGGTTTAATACGATATATAGACTTAGGTCTATATTTCAAATTAAATAAAATGCATAATATAGCCAAGGGAAATCAGTTTTTTATATGCTTGCCTTTTTCGTTGTTATTCCTTCATGGGAATTAAGTTGGGTACAGCCATGTAGGACCCAGTCAAAAGCATTTTACAACTATCAACATCGAAAGAAAAGATCTGTTGGGCTGGGTGGAGTCCGTCTGCTAGGGATTTCACCTTTGGCCCCAAAAAAAGATCTATATTTTTTAAAAGAACGCTAGTGATGCCCTAATAGTTAGAGGGATTACAAAACAATGGCTATTTTTCTTTCTGTGGTGTATTGATGGCCACTTTAAGTTGATTAATCAATGACCGCATGCACTAGCGCAAATTACGTGCTTTATCAACGCCAAACGTGATTAAAGAATGATAGACTTGCGCTAATAGGGCAAGCATTTTATATTGCTAAATTAACTTCTTGTGACAAGTTACAAGTTCTATTTTTAAGCACTATTAACTACTTATCTTTTAAGTGGCTTAGATCAGTATATAAAAGCTAAACTCGTTACAGAATGTGTACGTGTTTAGTCTAGTAATACTAGGTAGTAAAAATTTATAAATAAAGTCACCAAGATAGCATTTTCCAATAAGCCAATACATCTATGACTAATTCAGTAATTTAAGAATTAACATCAGAAAATTAGGCTTTCTCACAAGAAAGAGATCAAGTGGAGATACGACAAGGAGACAAGAAAATAATGCAACGGGGCCCGATAGATTGGGACTAACTTAAATAATTAGTGCCACGAAGTTTCAATGACACTTTGAAAACATGATTATATAACGTTAACTACCGCATGTATGTATCTAATAATTGAGGATCAAAATGATGGGTTCAGCTGTGATAGCCTTGAGGTACAAAAAGATGCCCATTAAGTATAATTAACATTCCTACATATGAAACAACAGCCAGCTCTACAGCTTTCCCTAATGTCTCCCCAAGTTGAAACTAGCTACACCTTCTTTATACATCGTTAAGTACGCTAATAAAATTACCTCTTCGAAAAGAGGACTAGCACCAACATGGACATTGAAACAACAATCTTGAATCCTGAGGTATCCCAGAAGTTCTGATTATTGTTGCTGGAAGTTCCAACTTGCTTAATTGCTAATTGGTCTCTCAGTTCCTTAATAGCTTTGTCACGTCGTTCCCCCATCTGTAATCATGTTTGCATGAATTACATTAGTGTTATGATTTAATGAATTAACTAAACGAAATGAACTCAGAATTGTTAAACTAAAACAACTGGTTTGATGTGTCAGACATAATTTCATCAATGTAGCAGTAAGGAGTAGAATTACCCTTTGGAGCTTACGAGTTTGAGTTCGAGCCTCTTGGAGACAAAATTCCAACTTCATAATCCTCTTTTTCAACTCTTGATCAGCTCTGCGATGCTTTTCTAACTGTCCAAAAAAGAGGTTGAAAATCATGAGGAAGAATCACTCATAAAGTATCATGGAAGGAATATAGAAATCCTGGGAAATATGTACCAAACCTGAGATTCCAACTCATTGGTTTTTAGTTTCCAGTGGGCAGACATGATCCTGATTTCATCCCTTAGTTTGGCAATTTCTTCATCTTTGTTCATCAACAGCTTGTTCATCTTCTCAATATTCTTTGGTGAGACCTCATCTAAAATCTTCCTCAATTCACAATCTTTGTTTGCTCCGGATTTCGCTAATGCTTGCATGATATCATGCTCAATTCTCACAACTTCATCTTTCAATTGCCTTTGGGATGATTCTCTTGCTTGAAGATCCTTCTGCAAAAGATCTAATTGTTCACCAAGTTTATTTACACGAACTTCATGTTCCTTCAGTGAACTGTTTTTCTCATCCAACTCTTTCACAAGCGCCAAACACTGAAGCTGTGCAGATTGAGCTGATACAGCACTTGCGTCTGCAGTTGCTCGAGTAGCAGAGAGCTGTGATCTAAGATCGTCCAACTGCTTGACATACTGGATTGCATTTAGACATCATATTATTAAATGCATACCTATATCCAAGGAAACCAGACTACTGCATTATGTTATTCTTGAGTGTGATCACAAACATTGATAATAACACATAAAACTAAATGAATGAGCAAATTTACTCATCTTTCAATGCCTAAATAACTTGGTTCATAATAACCAGATAAACCAGTGCATGCTTGAGTTTTTAGGTTTAAAAAGTTCTATAGTAAAGAGTATCAGCTTGAGTTCACGCTAAGGAAAAACAAGAGAGTTATTTGGAGAAAATGTTCTACAAAATTGTAATAAAGAAAACGAGCCAGGCCTCCAATAACTACACCTCACCCACCCCCACCACACCACAACAAAGAAAACATAAATTTTATGATAGAAGTGAAAAAAGCTAAACCCAAGCAAGCTGAAAAGCAAATACGTCACTCGAACGATTCCCTGCAACTGCTTCAATTGATAATTTATTCATATAATCTCATCGTGCAGTAATTGTTTCTTTTGTTGCGCTGAGGACGAAAGAGCTATTTTTCTCCACATTAATAAGACATTCTTGTTGTAACTATGCATGTTTAAGGATAATAAAGGAAAAAGTCAAACGCAAGTGAACAATTAGTTAGAATCTAAAATTAACAAAACAAAAAAGAAAGGAGCCCTTGTGCAATCCACAAAATTTAAATTTTCAATTAAATCTTAAAGAATAAAAAATAAGTGAAGGGTTTGATAGAAATTGGATTAATTAGAGGATACTGTATAATTATTTGGATTTGGAGCATGTCGCCTTTTTAGTCAAACTTTAGAAGTTTAAGTACTACCCTTATGTGTTAGTCGCGCTAATTTCCTTCGAGTTCAATTTAATCTACTTAAGAGGGAATGTATCATCATACATTTACCTTTACTACATATCTTGTTTTTCAACTCAAATCATTCATTACTTACAGACCAACATAGTGTCAAAAATAGGAACCAACCACAGATATCGATCAGGTCGTCCCGGTCATATATGCATTTAACTTTATTACACATAATTGACAGTGTTAAATGAAGTCGTCCTGAACTTGGCAGATCCAGCACACAAGTTACCCCTATTTACATCAGAAGAGAAAATATAGTAGGAGGAGAAAAGGAAAGCACCAGATATACTAGAAGTGCTACCTAAGATGCTCATTCGAGCACACTTTATTTGAATCAGCCAGAACAACAACCATGTTAAATTCAACTAATCACTTTTCCAACAATCTGAAGATCTAAGATTCTCAACGACCAGTATATATTCAGAGTTCAGGCACTGATATATGCCTTAATATCAAAGGCATCGAGATACATAACACCAAGAGAACTTTGACTCTCATAAAAGGCAGTTTTAGGTAGTGGCAAAATTTGTCCATGAAAACACACGTCTATTTCAGCCCGTCAAAAGTTTGGGCTGATATGTAGCCCAAATTAACTCTTGTCAAAATATTTCAAAAAAACATTTTTTATTTGATATCTTATAGACTTATACATAACCATAATAAAGAAAAATAATAATTTTATAAGGTACTAAAATATTATAAAAGAACAAATAAAGCAATTAAAAGTTAGTAAGAATTGGGCGGGTTGGGTTCTGACCCGCATTTTAGCCCATTTTGGTCCAACCCATTTCAACCCAAGTAACTTTTGGGTGGTTCAATAACCCGCTCATTTATTAACTCAATCTATTTTGACCTGCCCAAATTCAGCTCAACCCGCCAATTTGACACCAGTGCTACCTATATATATCCTTTCCTAGAAGTTGGTTACATAAAAGGCATGCATGGGGGTAGAGCTTCATTTGCTAGCTTAATGATTCCCCAAAAAAACTCAATCATATGGCATCATGTCTAGGGGTGCACAAAAGGTTAAAACCGGACCGGACCGGACCGAAGACCGAAAATCCCAATTACTAGGACCGAAGACCGGACCGAATTCTCGGTCCGGTACGGTCTATTGGACCGAATCCCCCCCCCCCCTCCCCCCCGCCGCAAGCCCCCCATCCCGGACGTATTGACATATCAAATATAAGTTGTAAATTAGTGAAACTTTAAATGGTCATAACTTTGCGCTCGGACGTCTGTTTGATCTATTTTTTTTTTTATTTCGCGTATTTTTTCGAGACGAAGCCATCCCAAACCGACTACCGTTTTCTCCAAAAACGTCCATCTTGCCCCTCAATTTCACTTTTCCCCCAAATCGTTACGTTTTTCTCCTTTTCAAATCTAAATACGTTAAGTATTGGAAATTCAATTTTAAAAAGCAGGCCGGAACAGGCAAATTATATATATATATATATATATATATATATATATATATATATATATATTAGGAATTTAGAAAATTAGGAATTATATAATTCAATATATATTAGAAATTATATATATTATATATATTATAAAAAAAAAAAAAAAAATGAAATTAGGAAAACCGAAATTATGAGGAATCAAGACCGGACCAATTTCTCGGTCGATAACAGTTCGATGCGGTCCAATTTTTGATCCGACCGATTTTTGTCGACCACAATCATGTCAATCCTCAGAGAACTATAGTTATGATGAGTGATGACCAGAGATAGGGAGCCCAAGTAGAGCTATCAAAACGGGCTGGCCCAGCTCATATGAACTAAGCCCACACGGGCTTTGAAATTTGACGGGTCAGGCTGAGCTGACCCACCATTTTGATGGGCCTTTAAACATCAAGCCCAACTCATCACTACGTGGGATGCGGGCCTCGCCGGGCCTCGCCGGGCCCACCCGCCTTTTAAAAAAATCATAATTCTTTAATTTAAATTCTAATTTAAAATGCTAACATAAATATTTATAACACAATATTACATGGTGTTAACACTTGTTAACCAAGTCTCAAATCCACACATAAAACTAATAATGCTTATTAAGTTTGGCTTCAAGTAAAGATTTGATTGTATGACTTCGGTATAAAATCTCTATCATTCTAAGCAATTATTTTGGGTACAACTGAAGAAAACGACCTTGTAGGACCAAACCTTCTGTCTTCACTGAGTAACTTTTGATATTGTTTACACTTCACATATTAATAAGTGATATCACTCGAACCAAATAGAGATATTAATAGCAAACTAAACAATTAATGAGTAGCGATACAACTAACTAATTAGAAATATTAACCTAGCTTTGTTTCAATAGATCTCAATAAAACGCAAAAGAAAATGATAATATTTGATCCATTTAAAGTAAAAATGAATTTCTCAAAGAAACGTTCATGGCACTTATGATGTACCCAACACCAGTACATCATCTTCATTAAGCACATATGATTCTGCTAAGCACATGATTCTGCTGGTGACAAAATTGTCTTAACATCTTCACTTTCTTTCTAATTTTTTTTTTTTAGATTAATTTTTTTGGCCCACAGCCCAGCCCAACCCACGCACATTCAAGCCTATTGATCAACGGGCTTACTCGGGTCGGGCTAAAAGGCATCATTCTTAAATGGTCTCCAAAAATTCAAGACCAACCCTATCAAATCACGGGTTAGGTCGGCCACGGGTCTTAGCCCACATTGACGGCTCTAAGCCCAAGTGGATTCAACAAATTAATAGATGCATATTTTTTAATTCTGAATGCACAACAAAGGGACGGAAAATGATGTTTACAACCCAGTGCTGCCCATCTAAAACCCACTACCATGTTTTTTAAGTCGTCCAAGATTCCTCTTTATCTCACTAACTCAGCTAAAAGAAACAAAGTTTCAGAACCATTCAAACATACAGACAAAGTCCTTGGACCACTTCACAGTTCACTCAGATCGAACTACTAGAGACAATAATGTTCTATTAATTCCTCAATACTATTACTCTATTCCCCAAAAGGACAAACAAGAAATGCCAGAAAGTAGCCACAAAAGATATCCATCATAATATGCCTTTCAAGTACCTTTTTCTTTTAGTAATTACAAATTAACCCAACTCACCCTGATCTACACACACTAAATTACTTTCAAAATCAACACCATCAAACCAAATATTGAACAAAAAGATTCAATTTTTTTTCTAATGACACTCGTAACTATTACCTTCTCAGTGTTTATAGCTGAAACTTGAAGCTGTCCATTCTTCACCTCCAAATTCTTCTGCAATTTGTTTATCTCTTCTTCCATTTTCTTAGCTTTACTCTCTGCTTCCTGTAAATATAATTAACAGTTTTAACACACAATAATCAAGACCCAAGTCCAAGAATCACCTGACCCACACGTCAACTATTTCATAGGAAAAAACAAAAAGTTAAAAAAACAATTTCACACATAAATCAAAAACTAAATTAAACCTGTCTGGTTAGGGTTTCACGAACAAAAGACTGTTCTTGACAAGCTAGACGGCTACGAACCTCCTTTAGCTCCGCCGCTAGCGACACCACGTTTCGCCGGAAATTCTGTTTCTTCTCACTTAGATCCTTAAACAACGGATCCACTACATAACACGACGTCGTTGAAGATGACGATGACGGCCGTTCTTCCATTGACATCACCGTTAAACTACAAATGATTTGCCACAAAGGGAAAAAAAATAAACTATTTGTTTCTATGAAGTGAAGCAATTAAAGCTAACAACCTATCACACCTTGCATGTGAACATGTAGGATACGCATTTAATACACTGACCAAATTTAAAATTTTCAATTTATCGATATTCCAATACCAATAATGGAAACAGAATAATTACTTATAAATGTAAGATAATGTGTTATACTTAATACTTCAAAATGCAATTTTTTTATATGGTTGATAATATTTCAAAAATCAATTTCAATATAGAGAGAGAGAGAAAGAGACAGATCAGTAGAGAGAGAAGCAAGTGGGACAGTCTAAATTAAATTAAATCAACACGACTCTTACACTTCTAAGGAACAATTAAGAAACACGTTTCCTGTACAGCTAAAAAAATAGAGTAATCATTTTACACATATACAAACATGCATGTATACATGATTATTAGAGATGATAAAAATTGATTATATGCTAATAACACAAAAACAAATAATAATTTACCGTGTAATTTGCAGGCTATTACATACGAGCAGGGTTTACTGTGAGCTGCGGGTTCCTTGTTATAAAAAAATAATAATTTACCGGTGAAGATTGATCTGAGTCAAAGGATCGGACGGTGGAGGAAGAAATGGGAGGTGGGGGTGCGTGGGAGAGTTTAAATGTAGCAAAATAAGGGAAGGCTGGAAGCTGAGATGTAGCAACATGTCAGAGAGAGGGAGATGAAGGTGATGTGGAGGTTCGGATCCGAACCTTGGGTTTATTGAGTTGACAGATAGGATTTTGGTTTGGGAACTAGTATAGGTTTGGGTTTTCCGAGCCTTGGGTTTTGGGACAAAAGGACAAATTTCGAACCTTGGCATAATATGACCTCAGCGCGGCAAATCTAAAATTTTCATCAACTGTTACGATCTTTCCACGTGGGTTATTTTCAACCGTTAGATGTATTAAATAAAATAAAATAAAAACTTGACTATTTTTGACATGCAATTGGAAGTTTGCTACTTTTTTTTTTTTTTAGATGGACGTAGTTTTTTGGTATTTACCATCAAACATTTCTATAATGATCGCCTTGTCCGAGAATTTCATAGTCGTTATAGTGAGTTGTTGTTATCTATATATATACTGATATTTGATGTTTAAATCTCATTTTTTTATATAAATAAAAGTGTGCAAAAAAAATATTTTTCAATACTTTTTATACTATAACTGAAAAATATACTTGTTAATTTTAAAATCTTAATTGATTTTCATATCTCATTAATTAAAAATTAAAAATACAACTAAATTCATGACTAGTTGTACCATACCGATAAATAATTGAAATCTAAGGAACATATGCATTTAAAATTAATTGAGAATTTAAATACAATTTCAAATTTGACGTGAATTTTACAATTGTAGGTTATTTCATAAATTTAAGTCTTTGAGATTTTACTGGATATGTTGTTGTTGTTGTTGTTGTTATTGTTGTTGTTGTTATTAGTGATAATATAACACTTGAATTGACGAAAATTTTTATCCAAACTTTCAACAAAAGGAAATTCAATAGCTTTCCCTTGAAAGTTGTCTAAGAGCTTAACAATTGACTTTTCTATCTCGCCTCAAGTAGTAATAGGTTGAGGTTCTTCATCAACACTTTCGTTATTTGTTGTCTCTTGTTCTTCCACTCCAGTCACTTGTGTAATAATCTCTTCATCAGTGTAAGTTCCAAGGACTAAAAGAATTGTGTCAAACTCCGTATAAATGGTAGCATATATTGCTTGATTGGTGATGTGAGATGATATTCGGTCTATTTTTGTTATTTTATTTTTTATACATAATATACTTCTTACAAATATTATTACACAATATTAGTGTATGAATGTTATAGAGAGGTAATTTTATAAAGAGTGTACCGCTGTTATGAATGTCATTGTTGTTATAGTTAGAATGTTGTTATAGATAGTAAAATATGACATGAAAATCGATTCCGGAGAAAATTAGACCGTTATAGTGAAGTCGTTATAACGAATAACAATTTTAGAGAGTTTTTACTGTATATGAAAATAGAAGATAGTAATATTTTGTAAAAATATTGAGGTACACGTAGATACTAACTAGTGAATTGATCCACGCTTCGCGTGATATATCAATATCACGACCCAAAATCATTTAATCGCGCGGACACCTACCATTTCTCACCTCAGTAGGTAAACATGTCACTTATCATTATTTCAACAACAGTAAAGTAAATAGAACAAAATAACTAGAAGTCAAAATCAGAAATAACGTAAGTGAGAATACAATACTAATACTACCCAAGAAACTGGTCTGAAAGCAGCACAATAGCCACTAATGATAAACTATAAGTCTGGAATAATACATATCTTCAAATAAGAATATTGTCTCATAATGCAAGAAAAGACAAATAATAAGAAAGGATTCTCCGGGCTGTGGATCTATCACGCATGCTCACCCTGAAAACTCAACAGCAAGTCTCAGGATCAGTCGCGAGGAGTGGATGTGGAACCGGTCATATACTCTGCACTAAAAAAATGCAGTAAGGTAGTATCAATACAAACACTATGTACTGGTTGGTATCATATGCCGACAACAATTAGCTAACATATATAAAGGAAGAAACTGAAGAATAGACATGCTCGCAATCAAGTACAAACATTATCACAGTCCAAAAATAACAATCCAAGTACAGAGTATCAAGTCAGAATACATGTAATATGTGAATGTAATGACGAGTGAATATGAAATGCAATGCACTGGCTAAATATAATCTTCGTACACACATTCTTCAAGCGGAATATATCTACGTCCCAGCAGTCATGACCCATGGGTGACCAACTAAGTCCATGTACCAGTCATTCCGCACACACCGCAAAAATGACTCTACTATCAACCACGTCGCTAGCCATTCCGCACACAACTCAGAGATGGCTATGCTATCAAATATGTTGCAAGAATCATAAATGTTTTCTTCTCACTTATCACCACCATGTCAACCACATATAATATTAATGTATCACGAAAATGAGGATGAATGCAATGCAATACGACCATATCAAGTATATCATATCAATTATAGTCGTGTCACATATTGACACATATCAAAATATAGGTATCAAGTCAAATCATTTCCTCTATCCATGATAATATCAAGATACATGAGAGTCATTATATCACAAAGAGGCAACAAGCCCATAATTAGTAAAAAATACCAAACATAAGTAATCAATCTCAACTTCATACTCGAAGGTATAACATGCTTTCTCCAACAGTAACTAACTCGACATATGCTTCGCTAACCGAAGTCTACCCAAAAGTTAAGTCGTAACCTGCCTAAATGTCGAACGGGAGCCACATGAGCCTTGCCTTTCTGAGGATTGCAATATTACTCAAAGTCTAGTCGTTATTGAAATATAAGTTAGAAATGGAAACTAACAATACCTATATCACTAGACTATTCTTTGAATTCAAGCAAACTATGAGGAAAAGGGAAAACGGGGCCACAATGGTAAAACGCTATTTTGAGAGTGAAATTAGTAACCCAACATTCTAGAAGTTCAATTATACTCCCATATTGCTAAATTAGTTCAAACATTAATCAATTTCATCACACAATGCAAAAAAAAATATATATATAAATCCAAGATTTTTCTTAATCAATTTATCAACAATAATGGAACATTCAAGCCTAATAATCACTAATTAGTGAAATCCAAACTTAGATTAGCAAAATTCATCAAATAATCTCACGTTTAGGCTTAATACTCAAATAAATCCTATTTGGATAGAACTCATCTTCTCTAACTAGTTTATAGGTTTTTCCACCATGGAATTCAAGCTAGAAAAGGTAAATAGAAGTAATACAAGGCTAAGGAACTACCCCAAAGAAGAAATCAACATAGAGATGCTTGAAATCATCCTAGAGGTGCCTTTGAGAATTTTTTTTGGAATGAAAAATGAAAGACCTAATTTAACACTTTTAAAAGGGTTCTGATTTTCCCGTCGTCCGATATAACGATCAAATGTCTGTTATAGTGGAGCCCACGCTCGCATCCCTAAGCAAAATCCCATCGCTCTGCCGTAGCGACTAGCTGTCCGCTACGACAGACCCCTCATTCGCTGGGGCGCATTTCAGCTCGCTTCAGTGAGTAATAGTCACCAGAAAATTTTCAAAGCACAATCCCAAAATTCGACAATCACTTGAGATCTCCCCGACATAAATCAGACATGCACACCCACGTAAAAATATGATGCGGACTCACTCGTGATCTCAAAATTATCATCGGAGGTATATTTAATCGAGTCAACCCCCAATAGCCTAAAATTAATTCTCCAACCAATAGTCAAAACACTTCTTAGGGCCTTAAAATTGAACCAACTATCCCATCAAGTCATAAATGACCATTCGGACCTCACGGAATTTCGAAAAAGATATGTTTATCTAAAAATCAACTATTGGTCAGAGGTTTACACTTAAAAGGTTCTAATTCCTTCAACTTCTATTAAGATGGTCCGATTACTTTGGAAATTGAGTTAACATGGGTAAAATAGTTAAAACACATATAATGACTGAATGGATCGTTACAAGCAATAAATTTAGAGTGATCTTTTTATAAATCAAGTAGTGATTAAGAGGTAAATTCTATTTTGCTAAGGGCGGAGACTTGTTTTCCCTACTAAACAAACAATCAAGAAAAAGAAAATAAATCTTCACATTAAGTTGACACCAGAGAAATTGATCATTTAAAAAAAAAAAATAGAAACCAATAGAGCTCAGTATATATATTAGCATCAATTCACACGCAGTGTCTTTCATTCATGAAAAGAAATTCATTATTATTTAAAATTCAATCGAAGAACTAAATAGAATATATAAAAAGTACTCACGGATTTTCACTAAATTTTATAGACATAAAAAACTGTGAATAAACGTAATTGTGATACCCTTAATATCATATACAAAAAAATCATTGTCAACAACTAAAACTCAGGGGAGGAAGATCCTAGATTTCCATAAGCATCTATAATAATTTCCTCACCTCTTCAGAGGATACAGCTTGCAATATATTAAATTCTGCATGACCTTTTTGTTGTCAAATCCCTTTAATATACGATGTTAGCAAATCAGAAAATTAGTGAATCACAAACACTTTAGCAATTTAAAATTGATTATTTTAAGTCTACAATACGATATGAATAAGGCTTGGTCCTATCCATTCTATTAAGAACACCATCTTATAGTAATCTGGTCATGTCAAACAAATGACTTATCAATATTGAATCGACTGATTTTTCGTTCTGTAGACATGCCATATTTCTCTTTAATATCATTGTATTGCAAGAAATGAATGTCATCCTCCTCAAAAGAGAATTTTTAAGGACATGAACATGACTAACAATAGATTATATGTAGTAAAATGTTATCAAAGGATTATGATATCACAATTTCAAGAAACCCATGTGAAGGCAACGTTATATTTGAGTGTTGATGGAGTGAGTAATGAAATTTAATAGGCAAATAAATGCATAAAATAAAATGGGCAAGTGAATGGACTACACGAAATGAAAAGAAAATGGCAATGAAAAAACAAAAAAGTCATTAACTCATACGGTTACACAAAACATTATGTACCATTCCAACTTCCATATAATTAAGTGGTGAAGTTTTTTCAGTTATTATATTAATTGAACCATGTGACTCATCACTTCAAATAGATGAGAAATATGGAATATTTGACATGAAAAATAAGAGAAATGATTTAAAAAAAAAGATGAGAAAATAGATAAATAGATTTGTAGACTACATAGACGTATCACATCATTTTATTTAGGACTAACTTTATATTATATATAGATTAAAAGCTCAAACTAGCTAACATGAAAAAGTGGATCATAAATTTTCAAAGTATAGATGATAAACGGGAAAAGGGTCATATTTTCCCTTAACGTTTAGGAAAGGGTTTATATTTGCCATCCGTTAACGTTTGAGATCAAATATGTCATCCGTTAGTCCAAACTTATTGTATTTGCCCTTATTTAACAGATCCGCCATGTGACAGCCACGTGGCAGCCCAATCACCGCCGCCGCCTTAAACGCCGCCATCAGTTCGCCGGAAACAATGAAGTTTGGGTTAATGGTTGAATTGAACGTCGTGGTTTAGTTTATGTTGTAGAGAATGAAGAGACGAACACAGTGATGGCATGCCACCCACCGTCGTCGACGACACTTGGACTGGCCGGGAAAATAAAAAAACGATCGTTTTTTTGATTTAGTCGACCGGGGTATAGGGGACGAATTGAAGGTGATGGGTGGATGTATAATGTCGGCGATAGGATGTGGAGTGTAATGGTACCAGCCCCGACGTCGATTGTAGCCCAGTTGGTCGAAAAATCGACGACGACGGCTAGGGTTCCGGCCAACTATAACCCAAAGGCGGTGGCTAGGATTTGCTCAGCTTCGATTTGTGGGTTGTGACGATTTGGTTCTAATCGAACGACGAAAAGGGTATAGAAATGACGGGGAGGTGATGGCGGTCACAGTGGTGTATACCACTGACGTCGATTGTCGTTGTGATCGCCGGAAAATGCCAAGAACTGGTCGAAAACGTGGGTTTTTCGATCTGAAATTGGTGGAGAATTAGGATGAATCGACGTGATTGGTTAGTATGAAAATGTCGGGCTTGACGAGATGAAGCTAATGGTATAAGTATCGTCTCCAATGGAGAGGGTTCGCCGGTGATCAAAGCTCCGGCGGTGGCGATGGAGGCGGTGGAGGTTGCGGTGGTGGCTGATGAAGATGAAGGTGTGGGTCCCACTTTGCCACGTGTCTTCCACGTGGCTGCCACGTTTCTTCCACATGACTACCACGTGACGAATCTGTTAAATAAGGAAAAATATAATAAGTTTGAATTAACGAAGGGCATATTTGACCCCAAACATTAACGGAGAGCAAATACAAACCTTTTCCTAAACGTTGAGGGTAAATATGACCATTTTCTCGAGATAAACCTTAGTTGTTCAAACTTCCGAGGGTTACGTAAGATGATCGTAATTAAGGTCATACTACCAAGAGGAAGCAAATTCAACTTTACGTGAATCATGATTCATGTGTGACCTTTTCCACCTTACTACTTATAGTACTAATGATTGCTTGTCTTATTATTGGGGAAAATGGGCATATATACTCTTTAATTTTGTAATATAGATTAAATATATCCCGTTAAAAAGTGGAAAGTATATACTCTCACCGTTATACAAAGAGTGCATATATATTCTTTTGTTAACATTTTTATATGTATTGAATTAAAAAATTCTAAAACTGTTTTTTTAAATTTTAAAAATGCCATGTTACATTAAAATATTACAAACTTTTTTTTACCCCTCCCTAACCGACGCAACTAAAATAAAACATAAGCATAATCCCTCTTTTATTCGGTCACTGTAACTCTTGTCTTGTTCTCGCCATTAGAGTCCAACAATTAGCATAAGCTTTTTCTTTTATGTATGAACACTCTCAGTACTCTTTAGTTCTCCTTAAACCCTGTTTTGGTTACACTTGTAATGCATGCATAAATTTCCCCATCTCTTACTAACTCTCATTTCCCCACCATCCAACCTCCACTTTCAGATGTTTGTGATTTATGATTCCATTCTTGTGTCTTTTAAGGACTTGGGTGATAGGCCGAATAAAAGTGGGATTATGCTTATGTTTTATTTTAGTTGGGTCGGTTATGGAGAGGTAAAAAAAAGTTTTGTAATATTTAAATACCGTGGTATTTTTGGAATTAAAAAACCAGTTTTAGAATTTTCTTAATTCATTTAAAATAGGGCTGTTAATGGCGAGGGTATCCTTCACTTTTTGAAAGGCAGTATGTTTACTATATATTGCAAAGTTGAGGGATATATTTATCCATTTTCCCGATTATTTATATGGCGCATTTTAGAGCTGGCCTTTGCTTTTTAAACTTGAAAAAGAAACTCGATACAGGCAGGTAGTTCAAGCCTCAGCAAATTTAAATGAACAAATAATATATTAGGATTATTTATTTAGAATAAGACAAGAGGTATATGACAAACATCATAACACAAAAAGAAGAAATATGAAATGGTGAAAGGTCCGTATTAATGTAACGCCCGAGTCTCGACTGGGATGGACTACATTCTACATGAACCTACTGTTGACCTGTTATAATCTACATGATGTAATTTACCACATAACTGAAAACTTGTATATGAATTTTGTACATAGATGTGGTCATTGTTTTATGACATGCAACTGAATACAAATGACCCAATGACACTGTCTATGATCTCTACGAATACATACTATTGAATAACTAATACAAGTGTTGGAACATGACCCGACTTATTCATAATTTTTGAACATGAAGACACAAAACCTGGCTCAGCTCCAGGTATGGAGCTTGCAACTCTTTCGTTGATCATCTACACTATCTAGCGAACAAGTCTGTCAATATGTACAATTGATCATGCAATGTGAAATATAACAAATGTAGCGTCTCGTGTAAGTATCTTGTCGACAACTTCGAATACATCAGATTCTTAAATTCATTTACAAAGAATTCTCATATAATTCAATCTCACGCCTCCAATCCAAAAATACAATTTTCATAAAAATTCAGTTATGTGTTCTTCACTAATTATATGGAATTGATACCACTGTAGGGTTTCGTCGTCGGGTTCGTACACGCAGCGGAATTTGAAAATTTATGTTTCAAACCCAACAACGGTAATACTGTAGTATGATAATGTAATGCAAAGTAAAACACAAAGTTAATGTAATACTTCAAAAAAAGACTTACATTATGAAACAAATCAGCCAAGCAGTTGAAATCTTCAAGCTTTGTGTAGTTCGGGGTGCACACTCAAAGATCCCTTGATTTGCAAGTTCTCAAGAATTTTGATGTAATTTTCTAACTTTAGAAATGCTAGGAATTTCTAAAGAGTGTTAGAAGAGATTAACCCCTCTTAAATTTCAAGTATATCAAATGGAATGAGAAGCACCTCTATTTATAGTTGAGAGGGAGAACCAACCAGGGGTAAAATAGTCATTCGGACCCCCTGGACGTGCCTCAGAGCCGCGACCCTTGGTAAGTGGCGCGCGGCCCTTCCACGCGCACAGGCGTCGCGGCCTTCAATATTGATATCGATTTTTATGTGATATAGATAATCATCCATATGAAGTGCGAATACTCGTATGATGATTGTAGCGGAAAGGACAAGGTATTTTAAGGCTTACTCTTCTTTCTTTTAGCATGATCAGAATGATAAGAAACGTAAACGAACGATATCCATAATGACCCCGCTCTTAGATATGTTATTAGATATGTTAGAAGATGACGTTCTTGACTTCCATATAATGATATTGATCTTATATTCTGACTCATTGATTCTTCAAAGTAAGTTATGTTGATGATGTTAGTTCCATAATATTAATCGGAGTTGCAACGACCTTACATCACTTCGACGAGTTCAAAAGGTATTTAGTAATACAATTATGAGATTGATAATATTGCCCACAGAGGTCTATGGCGCTATATGCGCAGTCTATACATATATGATATTGATAATATTGCCCCTAGAGGCACACGCCGTGATTATACTTCATTATGCATATTATGGCCTACAGAGGCACTCAGAGTACCCGTTGTATTTCCACTGCTTTACCTTACCTTTATTCATTTAGTTACAATTTCAGTTTTATTCAGTTTCAACATTGTACTTGTTTACAGTTTCAACCTTACATATTCAGTACATCTTTCTTACTGATGTATCTTTCTGGGGACACTGCGTTCATGCTCGTTGGTACATATAGAGATGTAGATGTCTTCCTCACAGTAGGACTCAACTCAGCTAGAGGTTATCACACTCCTTTCTTCCAGAGATGTTTAGTGAATTGATAGGTATAATGGGTGTAAATATGCATATAGTTGGGTATGAAGGGCCCTATCATGACTAGATGTTGTCATTTTACTATTTAGAAGTTTGTAGACAGTCGTGTTGTGTATTATGGTTTTGTGTGTGGCCTTGTCGGCCCCTCTAGTAGAGTTATCGTGTTTATGTTGGCCTTGTCAGCCTAGTTATATATATATATATATATATATATATATATGCTTTGGACCCCTTTTTGAGTGTATGTAGTTATGTTCACATTCAATGGAGTATATGTCAGAGGCCTAGTTGACCCATGAGGTATTATGTATATCTTAGATATCAGGATCGGTACGCTCGTCTGTTGCCGGCCACACCCCAAGGTTGGGGTGTGACAATTAATCCCATTTTCGTCAAAGCAAATTGTTTAAGATGTTCAATTCTTGTCATGTCATTAGTTTTGAAAGTGAGTATAATAGAGAATTTGTTGGAAATTTACTAAATGTGGAATTAAGTTTATCCATTATTTACGACTCGAATAATTTGGGGTCCCGCAAGTCGGAAACGTCATTTTCACACACGTACACACATAGTGCCAAATATCGTAAATTTCGTAAATGAAAGAGATATTGGTACGTAAGTAAAATGTTTGAGACATAGAATGATGGACAATTATTGGCCAAATGACAAGTATTCCACGTTGTTAAATGAAGGAAGACGTGTGCGATGTGTAAGATGAAACGAGTCGGAAAGGACCGCGGATCCGCGACGCCTCCAGCCAGCGCTGCGACTCTAATTGGCAGTTAGCCACTGGAGCTCAGAAAATTCCTTGTTATAGTTTATCTTTGTTCTTGTTCTAATTTGTAATCTTTATAACAATTGCTTACTTCCCGTTTCCATGTAATCATCATTGTACTCACATAATTTTCTATTTTATATTATTTTTGGTGTGCTTGGAAATTTTAAGAACTTCAAATTTAAAGCAGATTTTAAAATTTCCCAAATTATTTGTACATCCACAGGGAAATTTCCTGGAGTTGCTTTCGTGTAGTGGTTCAACAACATGAACACAATGATTAATTATTTGTGGTTAGAAGTGTGAGTCAATTATTTACGCTTTCAAAAATATTTCCCAATTAAAGTGATTGTAGTATAAACTCACTCTGATTTGTCTACCACTTCTCTAAAGACAAACAATTGATACCACTATTACAATTAGTTAGATGGACCTTAGTCCTTAGATATCATGACATTAATTATTTAATTCCAATTAAATCATTTTCATAGGTAATATCAGTTTTGTTTATCATTTTGAAAAGCAACTTTTAAATTAATGTTTAGATTGCTCTTTTCCCAGCTGAAATGGTTAATTTGAGTGAATCATTCTAGTCTCAACTAATGATTAAAGAAATAGGAGCTGCATTTTAATATAGTAAATTTCGGTGTGTACAATAATCTTCAGCACGTAATGTGATAGAGCACTAAACTCTATAATGTATAAACAAAATTACCAACTATTGGAGGTTACTATTACCATTCTTTTCATATTTCTAAAATTAAACATTGAAGTGTTCTTGTCTCTCTCCTTCAAACCCTTCATCTAACCATATCTCTCCTCCAAACCGTCTCCCGATGGACACTTTCTTTGATGGTCTTTCTAATCCCGTATTCCTCTAAAAAATTGTTTTGTTTTGATCTTCTTAAGGTCGGGGGCATAATTTGTGTATTATTATAATGCGAAATATAAATTTATGTTTCGAGAAGAAATTATTTGCATTGTGGGGAAATAATTATAAACCATCATAATATCTCAGATTCACTTTTTTGTGTTCGTGCTAAAGAGCCGGACATCCTTTTGATTCTTACGTGTACCCAAAGAGGCAAAAGTGCATAAATAAAATTTTCACGGATTTTGAGAAAACCCGACATAAGGCTCGAGTTGCCAACCAGAATCCCCTGAAATGGGCTGAGCACAAAATATTAGCGCCTGTATTGGTCCGACGCCAATCTCCTACATGGACTGGGTTTCACTTTGGGCTTTTGTTCCCATACCGAGTACGGGGTTAAGTCCGTAACATCCAAACTTCATACTTACTTTTATATTTGACAAAATATTTTAGTTCCATGAATGAAAAAAATAATATGCTTGGGAAGGTATAACTCTTTGTTATGTGGCTTGCATGAATAAGGCAAGTAATGGATCCAATATTTGCAAATTTAATATTATGGGTTTACCGATGAAGCAAAGAATCTTGAATTCATACATCGGACGGAAGAATGTTTTATTTTTAGGTATACATTTTAAAGATTGCAAATTAAAATATCATAAATATATATTTAGTCTTCTTTCTGTTTACATTCATGCTCCAATAGGTAGGATATGATCACACTCTTTATACTGTATGATCATCATGTTTGTCCTCAATTTTACCTATTTATATAATATTGTATAAATACTTCTATAATAGTAAAAATTCATAAGACTTACACCTTGTCTCATATTAAATAAAATGTTTCATCTTGTGTTTCCTCTTTTTAAAATACCGTTCGTTATACCCTTTGTTCAGTGACCATCTCAGATATTATCTCGTATCAGTTTACATTTTCAGTTCTACGTATCCTTTGTACTTTTTTTTTTTAAATCAGAGAAATAAAAAGAATCTATTAAAACAAAAGAAAAGTTGACCAACGACAAAAAGGAAAAAAACAATAAGTTATGAGGTTGAGAGATCCAATTACATCAATGATCAATCTATGTTTAGATTGGAAAAAATCCATATTCAAGAGTAAATGATACTCCACGACCAAGAGTCAATGATCAAACTTGAATGCTACACTTTAAAGAAAGAGAATACCAAGTCAGGCCACTAGTTAATTCGGACTAGTATTTGCATCAACTCATATTATTAATTTATTAGTGTGGTATAATTAAGTGTCAAATAAAATTACAATAATATATGAATCATAATACATTCAAAATCCCTTTAAATTATCATTAAATTTTATTTAGACATTTTCTCAAGTGTACGTATATAAATTAACCATTTAAAATTTATCACTTTCTTTATTTAAACACATTAGTCTCAATAAGTTATAAAACCTCAAACATATTCTAATTGAGCCGTACGCGTCTAATTAATTGAGATAATATATTTTATGTGGTGAACTTGACTACCTAATAGAAATTTAAAAACACACGCAATATTTTTGTTTTAAAAACTGAATTGCAAGCGTTTAATATAAATATTTTATCATGTGTTCCGATATTCAATTATAATAAATTATAATTTGAGTGTCTAAATAAGATTTAGTAGGAAAAGGTTATCGATATATTGAGCTTTAATATATATATATATATGAATACTTATTTAAAGACAGAAATATTAGTCGAAGACCGAAGAGTCAATGATACAAGTAACAACTCCTACTCAGCTCTTTCCTCTATCGGAAGTCGCGTCCAACGACTCTACTATTTTTAAAATTACCAGTCTATCCACTCACTCATTAACAAAACCGAAGGATATAACCGTCATTTCATAAACCCAGTCACTACTCACTAGTCACTACTCATCAATATCCCATTATCCCCCTTTTATTTTCCAACACTCTATATCATCATCTACTCTAATCCTACGCACTCCTCAACTAACAAACATTAAAAAACACTAAATTCGCTATCGTGCGCATATGGGCAGTGCCGGTGGAAACGGGAACGGCGGTGGAGGAGGGACGCAGCAACCGCCAGGTACGGCGGAGTCACTGTACTCAGGGGCAAGGATATCGGTGTGGTGGGATATAGAAAACTGTCAAGTACCTAGAGGATCTGATCCTCATGCGATCGCACAGAATATAAGTAGTGCACTTGTAAATATGAACTATTGTGGACCGGTTTCGATTTCCGCGTATGGTGATACTACTAAAATCTCTTCATCTGTTCAACAAGCACTAAATAGTACTGGAATTGGCCTTAATCATGTTCCTGCAGGTACAAAGTTACGTTTTTAGTGCGTTTTTCGTTGTTAGTTTCTGTAACTTAAGATTAAATGACTTGTTTTTAGTTGATCTATGTTTAAAAGTTGATTAATTTGTGTGACTGGACAGGATTTGGTTAGATCTTGTTGAATTTTGCCTTTGTGATTGTGTTGTTGGTGATGATGATATATAAGTCAGCGAAGAGTCTTTGATGATTGACTACTCTTGTAATAGATGCATGTGCTGATCTGATTTTCATGTGGCTGAATTCTCATTGTTAGATGCAAAATTGTATCTTTTTCCAGTGAAAATAAGCATATAGAAAAAATAAAGAAAGGATTTTTACATAGAAAAAAGTGATTGATTGTGGTTATTTGTCTTACTTTTCTTTTCAAACCCGCTATCAGTGATAGATATGGAGTGTTTAGAATCTGTTTAGCACAGATTGAAAACTGACACTGTTATGACTTAGGAATTTGTTGCGGATCTTTTTTCCCCGGAATTATTGAGCTCATTTTATCTGGATTGTTTAGAGCCCAAAATAGTGGTTCGAGGTAGATCCAGGATTTTAAGTTACTGGATGCGAGTACTACTGCACATTCCGTACTCTTATATGGCAACGGGAGTGGAGTATGTATAAATGTGTTTTTTAAACATTTTCAAGTATATATAGATTGATGCGGGAGTAGATTCTGGAAAGGCGGATCCACTCATGAGATTGATTGCACTGATTTAGCGTTCCACTTAAACGTGTAAATAAGATGTTCTCTCTGCTATCTTAGGACTTGAACTAAATTTAGCATATATGGTATCCAAGATTTGAGCTAACCTTTTAAGGTGGTTTATAAACTAAGTGAAAACCATTGTATTCAAGATTCTTGTTTTAAACATTTATGGTAGCGTGATTAAATCTGTTTAAAACTGATTGGACTCCATCACGACTAATTTTTTACCAAATATGTACAGGTGTCAAAGATGCAAGTGATAAGAAGATTCTCGTGGACATGTTATTTTGGGCGGTTGACAATCCTGCACCTGCTAATTATTTGTTGATTTCGGGAGATCGTGATTTTTCAAACGCTCTTCATCAATTACGCATGCGCCGATATAATATTCTTCTAGCACAACCTCAAAAAGCATCTGTTCCACTTGTTGCTGCTGCGAAGACTGTATGGCTCTGGACAAGCCTTTCAGCTGGAGGACCGCCTCTCACAAATAGTGAATCAACTCAACTTGTAAATAGCGGCTACGGTTCTTTACCCACTTTGGACGCACTATCTACGTCATCTAGTGACTCCAATCTGATAAGCCAGCCTGACACTTTCGATGAAAGCCCGCAAATGAAGTTTAACAATTTGGGAAGGGGTACAGATATTAAACAGAAGGGTAAATCAGTTCGTAGAAGTGTGAATCAGCCCAATATATCACGAACTTCATCTGCAATGTCCGGCACACAAGAAAATCATAGTGCTGCAAACTTTCATCAGCCAGGATATGGATATCCTAAGCAGTTCATTGATTCAGTGGAGTTGCCTGGAGCTCATAATTCAAGAAATCCTTTTAGTGGGCCTGTACCTGCCTCAAGCGGTGTTCCTGGTAATCCCGAGCCTTCCTGGACAAATGGAAACAACTCACAGAACAATTATCAAAATAATTATGCTCCAATAAAGCCAAACAATCTCCCTGTATCACCGGTAATTCCACCTGGTAATTTCTTACCACCTAATTCGTATGTGCATCGTTCACAATCAATGCCTCCTAGATCTGATGCACCAGGCTTCACTTCAGGCCCTCAAACACCTATACCTGATATGGGTAAGCTAAACAACAGTGAAACCTCCAATAATGGTCATAATCGTCCTTTTTCTCAACCGCGGAATGGAGAATCGAGACAACCTCCTAGCATTGAGAATTATTATACAAATATAAATGGGCCTCATAAAGGACAGAATTCGCAGAAGAAAGCACCATTTTACGCTGAAAAAGAGGTTAACAGGTATCCACATCCCAGCCCTGAGATACCACCAACATCATCTATAACAAATAACAGTAATGGACCTCTCAATGGTGTGTGGGGAGCTCCAGGATGCCCCAAACCTTCTGATTATATTCAAGGCCTTATTGGAGTTGTTTTACTTGCATTGAACACCCTAAAAAATGAGAAGATTATGCCTACTGAAGCAAACATCGCCGATTGCATCAAATATGGAGATAAAAAACACCGCAATACTGATGTTAAGAAGGCTCTCGCTAGTGCAGTTGAACAACAGCTGGTAGTAACACGGAATTTAGGTGCTTTGCAATTATATGTTGGTAAAAATGAGAACCTATGGAGGTGCGTGAATCCCATTGGTGGTAATATGAAACAATATCCCAAAGAAGCATGGGATGACCTCCAGAAATTTCTATCATCTTCTGCTGGACGAGTTGCCATAAGTGCTACTCAGAGCAGGTAATGGGTTCTCATTAGTTTGAACCTTATTGGATTTTGGTGGTTGTTTGGCGAAGTATCTAAAGTTAATATAACATTGTATTGAGTAAAAAGCATTTAGGTCAGGATAATGCCAAACTTACTTTTATCTTTGTTAGGTCCTATAAAGATGGTTCCTCATGTGGTTTTACCTCACCTTTTTCAAAAAATAAAATAAAAAGATGCTTCCTCGTCTGTGTCTGGCTGGTATAATCTAATTTTGAACTTTCTTATTTACTTGATCCTTCGCTAGGTTTGAAGCAGCTACAGTTATTAAGAAAATGTGCTTAAAGGATCTTGCTTTAGGCGAAATACTTCAGATTTTGCATATGGTTATTAACATGAAGAAGTGGCTTGTACAACCTCAATCCGGGTGGCAACCAATTAAGATTACTCTCGCAGAGATCATCCCCGACTCAGGGGTGGTAGGTGCGACATAAGATCTGCAAGATCTGGTTATGGACGGGGAGAGATGACTTATAGGTACTTCTTATCAGTTCCTTCACGCGCCTATCGACTGAACTGGTAACAGGTCAATCTAGCCCATTTCTCCTCTTAAAGTGTCGCAACAGGTTAAGTAGCTGTATTTATGGTTAATTAGATTGTTCTGGAGTAGATATAATTATATCCGTTTTATCGTTTTCCTGGGAAATCAGAAAGCACTGTGATGAGAACTTATGTTGGATGTTTTAAGAAAACCTTCTAAGACGTTGGGGTTTGGCTGGAATTTTAGACTACCTTAAGCGAGAGATCACTATCACATGGGTTATTGGTGCTTCGTATTTTGGGTTATTGCGTCATTGCCCGGTTGATAATTGATTAAGGGGAATCAATATATGTGTAACCAGTTTCAAAAAAAATGTGGAAAGTCCAGAACTGTGATTCTGGAGCTCTTCGTGTAACATATGTGAGAATATCCTAGTTGCTTTTGTATCAAGCATGTACATTTTGAAACTAGGCATCTCAGAAGCAGGCGTACAAAATTCATTGAGAAAGGACATGCTTGTCTTGTTTATATTAATGGCAAAAGTACTGGAGTTAAAGACTCTGAAGCTGTTGGAGGCTTTGAGCTGAGTTATTGTAAGAGTAGTGTTTAAAGGTGTATCGTGAAAGTATGAAGATATTCAGATCTTGCTTGCTGGGCAGAGAATTGAATGCCTCAGACCCTCGTGTTTCAACAAACGGGACTAGATGAACAAAAATTATGTGGCAGATTATGGTATTATGCATAAATAAGAGTTTGTGCGAAGACTGATAAATCCTTCAACCATATCACTTTTCACTTGGAATTATGCAAGAAGTTAGAGACAAATGACTTCATCCTTGGTAACTTCGACAACAGTTGTCATTGAAGGTATGACAATCTAGTGATGGATTATTCTACTTATAATCAGGTTGACTGCATACAAGGAGAATTGTATGTTATGGTCTCACTGCATGTTTAAGGTCTTTATTTCCCCTGCTGTTTTAAATTATTGTAGATATATGTAGTAATAGCTGGAACTTGGAAGGAGTTCATTTTCAGCAGTAACTTTTAAATAAAACTTTCCTTGGGCTTTCTCTTATTTGTTGCAGCGACTCTTTTCTTCTCTCTAATTACTTGGTAATACCAAAAATCATTAGAGCATAATTTTGCACATTCATCTTGCAATATGCTGGTGGTTGATTTTCTTGTAGGGGAACAATTGTGTTTCTGAAAAAAGTTGATTTCCTTCTATGTTTATCAAGATATCCTGAGTTTTGACACAAATGCTCCTTTAAATTTAAGGGTTTTTTGAATTTCATCCTTAAAGTATAGTACTGAGCATAAATATCCCCTGTTTTTGTTTGCGGTTTGGTCAGGGGCTGTTCCAGGCTAAAACAGAAACAACTTAGGAACTCTTGATTGGGTTCTTCTCCGTATCAGAAGCAGGAATAAGGTCTCTATGGCTATGCGGTCTTCATTCTTTTGTGCAGTTTCCTTGTTTATAAGTTTTTCTAAACGTGTCGAACAGGGTGGGAGGGTTGTAAACACAGAATCCATCTATAAGATGCTAGAACTCTGGACCACTACTATTGAAACTAGTGCAAATTCATAATCCAGGAAAATAGAACGTTCTAAAACTCACTTGCTTAAGAATAGTTCAGCGGCTTCAGGTGGGACGTCGGATACGAGTGGAAATATGGAATTCATGGTTTACTTCAAAAACATTGTCTTATCTCAAAAGTTAGCAAATATTTGAGTCACAGTGTTTCTTTTTTGTTTGTGGTGTCCTTTCCTTATGTAAGCTGAATAAAGTGGTTTCTTACAACTAGAAAGGCAAGGGCATAATCGTGGGTTTATGTCTGACTCGGTGGTTTTTGTCCAGATCCGTTGTATGTATTATAAATTTCAAATCTTGGATCTGCAGATGTGAAAAACACAAAGTTAAGAAGTAGGAGAAAATAAATGGATTAATAAAAGGAAGAAAGACTGATCAAAGAGGTTTCCAAAGTACCAACACCTTCCGGCAATTGGCAATGTGTAGTGACGACTCAGGAAAATAATTCCACCATGGCTCTCATGTCTAACATCTGAAATTGCTTATGAAGGATTATGCTTTGAACGAGAAAGTGACAAAGAAAATTATCTTCCGATCAATAACAATATTTAAACTGCTCAAACACAGTCACAGTCGAGGTAAAAGGTCGGTTGGGCTGACCAAGGTTGTCAACTGTGACATGTATAATCCTCTCTATCAATAACATGTTTTTTTTTTTTTTTTTTTTTTTTCTTTCCTGCGTGCCGCCTGATTGAAACTCTGACTGATAGTGATCGGTGTATTTTATATACACCTTTTGAGTCAGTTTTAGTTAATCCTTTGTCCCATTTTGCACATATAAGTGTCGTATTAGGATAATTTTTCGTTCTTTTGAGTCAAAGTGGTTAAAATGGCCAAATGGCGGAAAATGAGCAAAAAGAGGGCAAAAGAGGAGATGCCAGAGCTGGAAACAGAGAAAGTGGCGAACGAGGTTAAAATTGGACCAGGTAGCGGCCTCCTGCGATCAGCGGTAGCGCGGCGCCATTCGAAGAAGGCTGCGAAGATCAGTACGCGGCTTCTCGAAGCGATAGATGTAGGGCGGCGCGCTAAACATCCGAGAAGCTACAGAGTTCAGTAGCGCGGCTACCGAAGCAGCGAATATCCGGTATGGCGCCAAAACACCGACGGATTGCGAGAACCTTGGCCGCGGCGCTGTCTGCGAGGGCTGGCCGACGCGGAAAAATTAGGTCTTTTGACGAATTGCAGGCGAACGAAGAAAAAGAGGAGCGGTTTCGATTTATAAAAGAGAACCCTAGCGGTTTTGGGGTTCCACACTTGACTCAAGACTTTGCTTGGAGATTGGATACCATTAGTTTAGTAATTTCTTTTCCCTTTCTTGTTCTTTATTTGATTTTGTATGATGAACTTTGAATTAGTTCTTGTCGTATCGATGACTAGAAACTAATTCTCTTATAGAACTTTCCGTGTTGAATTGCTAGAAACTTATGTTATAAATTAATGCGTCTTATGGTTATTTTTCTTATTGTGAGATCTATCCAATAATTGAGTTGAATTCTTGGTAATTAATTGTGACTAATTATCACTATATGATTTCTAATCGAGTTAGAAAGGGGATTGTGAATATCTTTGTAAGTTGGGTAGACATTCTTGGATTGGGGATGAAAATACCTCGATTATTTATGTAGCGTTGATGAGAGGCTTAACAACCCAATTTTTGCGCATTGTGCGTGACGGTCAACTAGGTTTTGTTCTTAATCCTCCTATAGAGTTATCCTTATCACCGAAAGGTAGGTAAGGTCGATCTTGAGGTTGAGTGTTTATATAACCCTAACGGGAGTATAAAACGATTTCGTAAACCTGCTTTCTCCAAAAGAAGAACACCATAAGTTAATGCATTAGTAAGTAGCATAAGTGGATAGTAAGGATACATGTAAGCCCTATTTTCATCACCACCGAAGTAAATCTTTATATTAAAATAGCTTTTATAATTCTTAGTTATAAACAACAAATCAATTATCAATTCACCAAATAGATACCAAAAAAATAGATAGTTGGTAATTGAACTCTAATCCTTGAGGACGATATTCGGTCTTATCAAGACTATACTACTTGTCACGATAACGTGCACTTGCGTTTAAAGTGTGTGCATCTTACCACGCATCAAGTTTTTGGCGCCGTTTACGGATTAGGCAATAGTTCAATATCAAATTTGTCTATTTTTAATTTCTAATTTGGTTTTTATTTTAATTTTTAATTTTTACGTTTTTCTTTTGAAAATTCGAGGTGCCGTGATTTATTGTCTGTTTTTGATCTATTTCAGGAAGTCAGTTTATGCGAAGGAGAAGAGGAGCAGACACTCTTGTTCCCTTCAATCCAGAAATTGAGAAAACCTGCAAGCGAGCGAGAAAGAATCGGATTGCAACCTTGTTAGAGATGAGCGGCGTTGAACAACAGCGGGATGGGAGAAAGGTTAGGAGAGAATCAACCCCGTCCGGGAATACCTAGGCAAGCGCCCGATAGGCGTGGAAGAGAGAGTCAAGTCGGCGAGCGAAGTTTGGGAGACTATGTCTTTGCGAGTAAATGGAGCATCACGTGCATTAGGCTCGCTGCGATAAGGCTAACAACCGAGATAAAGCCGTGATTCGAGCATGATGCGGCCTGATGCGGTTCGGAGGCTAGTCGGAGGATCACGTATACGCATAGCTAATTTCTTGGAGCTATGTGCAGCGTTGAGTATAACGGCGTTCGATGATCTTTGTCAGTTGAGGCTCTTTCCGCTTCTCACTTAGGGATAGAGCAAAAGTATGGTTGAATTCCTTGCAGGATTCGATTTTTACATGGCAAGAGCGCGCGAAATTCCTTGTCAAGTTCTTTCCCCGTGTAAGCGGCAAAATTGAGAGGAGTTGAACAACTTTACAGCGGATGGAAGTCATATGAAGCTTGGGAAAGGTTGAATCTCTGAGAAAGTGCCGCACTATTGCGTTGAGTTGTGAAACTTGGTCCACATCTTCTGTGGTGGCGATCTGACGAACCATCGTAGATCTGCGTGGTGGAGCATTCGCGAGAAAAGCGACCCGGCGCTCGTGAGTTATTAGAAGATATGGCCACTAACAACCGTATCACGGAAGAGAGGTCGACAAATGGGAGAAGAACGGTGGGAGTCCACGAAATAGATCTTATTCTTTGCCTTGAATGCTCAGTGACCACAGCGAAGCGATTGCGTGACAGCATCTGATGTCGATAAATGCGGTGCAGATGCCTAAAGCTATGAGATATGTGGTGGCCCATCATCGTTTGATAGGTGTCCTTGACGGATCAACAATATACCCATGGAAGCGGTGAGTGTCGGTACAGGTAATTATCGAGGCAGAACAACCCTACTCAACACTTATAATCCGGTGGAGGAACCTTTAATTTCTCATGGAGAGAGACCGAAGCGTGAACAGCGAGAATCGATACGAGCGTGAAATCGATACCGTGGCGGTGAACGATATAGGGGCGATGCAGAACGTGAGCGAATCGGCAACCTTTCATTCAAGCCCGCGGCCTCAGCGATTGATACTGCGGTTGTGAAAAAGCGGATAGTGGCATTGGCAACGCACCCAGCGCCGAGCGATTCATGACGAAGCTAGATCCTCGTTGAAACTTGAGAACCACAGTGGGTCGGTAGCAAAGCGAGCAAGCAGCGAGCCACGAGGGGACATTGTCGAAGCTGATAAATCAGGAAGGCGATGTCGAAGCGGTGCGGTTGAGAAGTGGAAAACGATTGGAAGCGGCGATCGCTCGGCGATGGTTGAGAAGAAAGCGAGTTAGAAAAGAGAAGGTGATTGAGCCTAGCCCAGCGGTAGAAAACTCGGAGAAGGAGTATCAGAGAAGATCCACTTTCCCAGAGACTACGTGAAAGGCGGTTGATAAACAATTCTCCAAATTTTTGGAGACATTGAAAAACTGCGTATCAACATACCTTTCATAGAAGCATTAGAGCGGATGCCCTCTATTTCAAGTTTATGAAGGAGATTTTGGGAAAAAGAAGAAAGGCGAGAATCTGAAATAATAGCAGTGAGAAGAGTGTAGTGCTATCTTGTAGAAAAAGTTGCCACAGCTAAAAAGATCCGGGGAGCTTTACACTACGCTGCGATGGGCGGGGTAAACTGCGAGCTACATGTGATTTAGGGGCAAGTATAAATCTAATGCCCTATCGGTATTTAAAAGATTGGAGTTAGGTGAAGCGAGCCAACGCGATAAGCTGCAACTAGTAAAGGCGGTGGTTAAATCGAGGCAAGATCGAAGGCGTGATTGTGAAAGCGGGAAAATTCTTCTTTCTGCGGACTTATATTCTTGATATGGAAGAAGGCGGAAATCCACTATCATATTGGGAGACCGTTTCCTAGCAGGCGAGCTTTGATTGATGTTGAAAGAGGAGAATTAACACTAAGGGTGGAGTGCGAAGAAATGGTGTTTAAAGTTTTTAAACCGTCGTTGAGCCACCCAACGGTGAGTGGGTGCTTCTGTCGGCACCGTGAGCCCAATGCGAGCGATACTGAAGTCAACGAAGAAGCGATGAGCCCAAGCGAGCATGATTTCTTTGAAATGCCAGCTAAAGGAGGTGAGTATTCTGAACTCCCCGCTGCGATAATGCTAAGAAGAAAAAAGAAAAATAAAGCGCCAAATGTGGAGGAAATGGATAGGTGAGGCTTAATCCACGGGGTTATTAAGGATAAGGAACTTGCGTCCGAAATTAAAGGCGTTAAAAACGGCGCTACTTGGGAAGCAACCCAGCGTTTTCAATTATGTTATTTTAATTTACATCTTTAGTTTATTTTATTTTGTCTAGAAACGATCTCACGGTCTTGAGTGCTTGTGTTTGTCTTTGTGATTGCCAGTCTGAGAAATAAATTGAAGAGCGAAATCGAAGAAAAACGGAATTTTAGAAAAAGCGGGTAGCGCGGCTCGAGGCGAGCGCGGCGCGAAAGCAGCAAACGCGAAGTTAGCGTCGCGGCGCCGAGGCGGCGCGGCGCCAAAATCGAAAATTTGCCAAGTATAAGCGCGCGGCTCCATGTGGTAGCGCGATAAATCGAAGCGCGTGAGTTTAAGGCGGCGCCAAAAGCGGCCGATCTGGCGGCGGGAATCGAAACTTAAGCGCCTAAAATCAGTTTTCCCGATTCCAAATTCAAAACCTAACGCCTCTCCGAAAACCCACGAAATTCGGTGCCCGCGAATCCTCGCGAAATCCAACTGACCACAACCTAAACTCTTAAATTCCCAAAAACCCTTAGTCGTCTCGACCAACAAAGCTCCGTTCCATAGCCTCGAACCGCAATTGAAACAAAACGAGCTTGAACACCGTAAAAAGGTAATTTTTACGTTTCTTGAATCCTTTCTTTGAAGTCACGAGGTAGTAGTTTGAAGGAGTATTGTAGTTGAAGTAATTAGATCTTGAAAAGTTGATTGTGAAGTTTAGAAAAGAGTAGAAAAGTGTGGGTATTGGGTAGAAAAGTTGAAGTTTGGGGTGTTGTGTTATTGCTAGTTGTCAATTGTGTAGGAAACATTTGTGCCACTAAATTGTAAGCTTGAGCTATTTTAACCATGGCCATCGGGAAAAGAAGAGGCTCACATCCACGACCCAGCGTCTGATGAAAATAGGTTTGTGAGCTACGAAACTACGAAGATACAAAAAGCTTGATACAGGACCATTAATGCGAGAAGGGAATGGGTACGGAGGAGTCATATGGGAAGAAGATGTTTATGAGCCCATTCGGGCGATGATTGAGTTAAGGGATTGGAGGAAATTTGTGAATCAGGAGAAGATAGCACCGATGAACACAACAATAGTGCGTGAATTTTATGCGATTTTAGGAGAAGATGGAAAGGGGATGCTTTGTAAGGGCGTTATGTGCTGTGTGAGAGGATATAAATATACAATTGAAAACATTTGATGTTGAAGAAAGAAGTGATTGGAATCACTTTAGAACATGGTCTGAAGCATTGACCACATCATTGGAATGTCGTTGCGACCGCACGAGCACAGTGATTTGTTGATATTATTGGAAGAAATGGGTCAAAAGCGAGCAGTGCATTGACAAAGTAGCAAAGGTTGGCTATATTTCGTCGGCGCCGCGTGATTCCGTCGCATAACCGCGAGTGCGAGAGGATAAGATTAAAGCGATATATGGAATTATGAGGTTGGCGATTGATGTGAGGAAAGAAATAGTGCGAGCATTGAGAAATCAGCGGGTTGGTAACAGCGGTAGGATTGGGACATGACTTCGATTATCACGGCTATATCACATGAGTGCGGTCCCAAAACTACCAGCTGTTTCATGAGAGAAACCATTGCCGTGTCTATGGGATAGTGCACTCTTTCCGGACAATCCCCCGGCGGGCGGAGTACAACGGCGGCCAGCGAAGGCCGCCGTGGGCGAAGATGAGCTGAAATAGGGGCTCAATATGAGGCGAGAACCTAGCGCCGGCCAACCACGAGCGAGAACCTCCAGCGCCCACGATGGAGCAATTGTATCAAAATCGGATGAGGATGATGCGGACGCTTGGACCGCGATGGTACAAGGGCGGCAAAAGCAGGCAACAAATCAACGAGTTGAGTTCGCATTGTTCAACCATAGTCGATCGTTATCTACCGCCGCGCATTTTAAACCAAAGTTTGTAAGTGTCTTATTTCTTTTATTATCTGTTAGTCTACACATTGGGAATGATGTGTGATTTAAGTTGAGGGTGTTTTATTTTCTTTGTGTCATGTTATGTTTTACTTAAGTCTTTTGATTGTTTTTATGTTTATTTTAGTCATGATTTTTTTGAATTTTGAGTCATAATTGTCTGTCAAAGATCATGTATGCGGTAGTTGCTAGAAACACCTAGTGAAGTAAGGTGGAATAATGTAGCAGATTGAAAACTATCTAAACACCTAAGTTAGATATGCCAAAACTCACGAGAATACATTTGAAGTTTCTTGCTTGAGTTATGCATGCTAAATGATAAATACTTATGTGTTATGAGTGTTTGCTATTTGGTAGAAATAGTTAGGATATGCGTGTTAGGGAGATGACTCGGGCATTTCTTTGATAGTGATTCTTACCATTCCTTTCTATCCGTGCTTTAAAAATATCACTAGTCATTATTTGAGCCTAAATTGAAACTTCTTTGACACCTATATTCCCATAAATTGTACCATAAGTGAAAATATGAAATAGTGAAATACATTGTGTTAAAAAAAAAGACAAAAGAGTGAATAAATCATTGTTTTGCCATACAAAGTAATAAGAAATAGGCAAAAACCTAAGTTTGGGGGTGCTTGTCATTATATACTTAACTCTCCCAAAACAAAGAGGAAAGATAGAATCGAAATGAAGAAAATAACAAAAAGAAAAAGGGAAATGCTGAAAAACAAAAGAGCTTATGGTACACGAAATGAGCCTAAATTGCCTATTTTTACCTACCTATACCTAAGCCTACATTACAACCCTTAAAATTCCTGAAGATCTCTTTTATGCATATCCAGAATTAATGGAGAGTAGCAAGTAAGCATGCCATAGGAATTCTTGAATTTAGATGCATGATTTAGTATATTGACTTCCATTAAGCATGATAAATATGAGTTTGCGAAATATCTAGCTTAATGTCTTTGAAATTTCATGCTATATGTTCTGAATATTATTTTGCTAACCTTATTGTTTTCTAGTTAACACTAATGCAGCAAAAGTGATCAATGGCAGTGAGTCTTTTATTTTTCGTTTCTTTGAGTCTTTTATTTTATTTCTTTCTATCTTTGCTCGAGGGCGAGCAAAGGTTATGTTTGGGGGTATTTGATCAGTGTATTTTATATACACCTTTTGAGTCATTTTTAGTTAATCTTTTGTCCCATTTTGCACATATAAGTGTCGTATTAGGATAGTTTTTCGTTATTTTGAGTCAAAGTGGTTAAAATGGCCAAATGGCGGAAAAGGAGCAAAAGAGGCAAAGAGGAGATGCAGTGAAAGCGAAGAAAGTGGCGAGCAGGTAAAAGTCGGACAGTAGCGCGGCACTCCTGCGATCAGCGGCGCGGCGCCACTATCAGTCGAAGGTCGATGTGTAGCGCCTCGAGCAGCGAATCACGAGGCGCGGCGCTAAACATCCAAAGCTACAGAGTTCCAGCGTAGCTCCTCGAACAGCGAATATCGAGCGCGGCGTAAAACACCGACGGATTGCGAAGCTTAGCCGCGGCCATGGCTACGCGGCAAGCCAGCGTATGAAAAATTAGGTCTTTGACGAAATTGCAGGCGAACGAAGAAAAAAGAGGCGGTTTTGGCTATAAATTAAGCGTTACCACAGGGTTTGAACTTGTGACCAAGATCTCGCGCGATGAGGATACCTGCGCGCGAGACCAGTGATCTAGGGCTTCGGATATCAATAACATGCTTGATGCAAAACAAGGAAAAGGACTTTACGGTTATAAACACGAGGCATTTAATTCCACGTTTTTTTAATCGTAAATACAGTACTGTAACACCCCATTTAAACCGGAGTCGAAAACGGGAGTACTACGTATTGGTTGATTCCTAGAATGTATTTTAAAGGAGTCGCCACCTAATTATTATAGTGAATTAGGACACTGAAAATGTAGCATAAAATACTACGGATGATCTCCATTTTTAAGGTCTGCGAAAGCTATGTGAGATTCTAGGTAAGGATTCTTTATTATCCTAAAGGGAGAGGTTAGGCATCCTAAAGGATCCGCTAACTTGCGGTTGTCCGTTCAAACTTAGGTTAATTATATATTGACTTTTATTCTATCTATCCTAAGCATTTTTACAATTAAAATAAAATGCAATACGAAATAATAAAACTAAAATTAAATGCGACATGAGATAAGAATCCGGGACATCTTTAGCCTTTTTTAGGCCTTCTGCACAAGATGATCTCAGAATCTGCATAGACACTTAGTAAAAGTGTTAGTAATAAAATAAACAATTTTTAAAGTAATTGCAATAATTAATAAATAAAGCAAAAAATAAATCGTCTTTTTGCGAGGAGGCCTTGGAAATCAGACGGAGATTCCTTCATCGGCCAGTGTAGTATCAAATTCAAAATCAGTAAAATACCAAGTGTAGTAACTTGTTCAAAAATCAGTAAAATACCAAGTGTAGTAACTTGTTCGAAAATCAGTTTAACAAAGTAAATAAAGGGCCAAATCCATCAAAATCAATCCCGAAATCCGACGGACAGTGGAAACATCAGCGACACAACTCGATGGAAAACCTTACAACAACAAAAATCCAATCTTTTCGTGCATTGGTTGCCTTCTATAACCTTTTCGTGTCCTTTTTTCCTTCTGGCTGAGGATTGAACCCACGTGAGGATACCTTCATTCACTCAATATCAAGAAACTACTTTTTCCTAATTAACCAAAAAAAAAACACTCAAAAAGAAAAGCCCCAAAAAATATACATAAGAGCAACGAATAAACTAAAAATGAAAACTTTAGCAATTAGTTTGAACTCCACCCTGAGCAAAAACCAAGAAGTAGTCAAGCATATTTTCTCATCCCAAATCCACTTCCACAACTAAATACTACCCATGGAAACTGCTTCACTTGTCCTTTAGACCACTGAAAAGAAAAAATCAAGAAAACACACAAAACAAGAAATACCCAAAACACTCTTTTTGCCAAAGAAACAAATGTTTACAGCAAAACTAAAATCTTGAAACACTAAACTAAGAAAAAGCACAGTAAACTAAGGAGCTTTTTATTTGGTACAGATATTTGAGCTATTTTATTTTTTGTTTCTTGTTTCAGTGTGACTCTATTCAAAGCTACTACAGAAGAAAGGGATGAAAAAGAATGTAAGGTTTTTAGGTGTGTTTTTTTTTCTTTTCATTGTGTATGTGAGGGAGGGGAAGGGATGAAGTGAGAGTGAGGGCAGATGTGAGGGGGAGGGCTGCGAAATGGGGGTGAAAAATGTTTTTGTGCGGCTGAGGGTGAAAAAAATGAGAGTGGGGTGTGCTGATATTAAATGTTGAGGGAGATGGAGTGTAAAAAAAAAAAGAGGTGCTGTTGAAGTGATGTTGGAGTATAGAAATGGTGAAAGTATGGGGTGGAGTGTGGTAAAGGTAAAAGAGGTATGGGGTGAAATAATAAAAAATATATTGGATTGGACTGATTCAAATTGTGCCTCGGACTGGACTGGTTTGACAAAATGCAAGACAGATTAATTATTTAAAACAAAATTATTTAAAAGGATACAAGATTATAAAAATGCAAATCTGAAGCCAATGATACTAAAATTCAATATTTAAGAAATGTTTAATGCACGATTAAAAGTAAAAGCAGTCTTAGATTAATTATTTAAAGAGATGCAAAATATTATAAAAATAAAAATATAATATTAACAAAGACATAATGCTTAATTTAAAATAAAAAGATGCAAAGTCATTTTTGTGAAGAAATAAACATAGAATATCATGTAAAAATATTCAAAATAACGATTAAAATGCGGTGTGCTAAAATACTTAAAATTACCTGAAATATACAAAAAATGGGTCAAAATTGTATCAGCGGTATGTCACTCTTTGTATGCGGAGATGATGGAAGAGTCTTGGACAAAGGCGTTGACTGTAGCGATTTTGTCTGTTTCTAAACGTATGAACTTCAAAAATAGGGATGATGCGGACCGAAAAATGTCGATGTCAATCGAAGATGACAAGGTCGTTGTGATACAAAATTAAAAAGCAAAGCGTGGCGATTAAAATGTCGATGTCGAAGTATGATTGACATGGGTTGCGGGTGATGTGGTCTTTGAAAAAGACAAGGTTATTGTAGGCGTTGATGGCGTCATTGCGTAAACGCGATCACGGATGTTAAATCGTTGCGTAAACGAAACATATATGAAGCCGTTGCGTAGACTTACGTGAGATGGCGTCGTTGCGTAGGCGTGATCTTGATACGTCGTTGCACGGGCGTATTCTTGATGGCGTCGTTGCGTGAAGCCAATCTTGATGGCGTCGTTACTGGGCGTATTCTTCTTTGGCGTCGTTGCGTAAAGCCAATCTTTGGTGGCGTCGTTATGCGGGCGTATTCTTTCTTTGGCGTCGTTGCGTAGGCCTTAATCTTGATGGCGTCGTTACTGGGCGTATTCTTCTTGATGGCGTCGTTGCGTGAAGCCTTAATCTTTGGTGGTCGTTACTGGACCGCAATCGCGATGGCGTCGTTGCTGGGCGTATTCTTCTTTGGCGTCGTTGCGTAAACCAATCGCGATGGCGTCGTTGCACGGGCCTTGATGATGATGGCGTCGTTACTGGGCGTATTCTTCTTTGGCGTCGTTGCGTGAAGCCTTGATATTCTTTGGCGTCGTTGCGTAAACCTTAATCTTTGCTGGCGTCGTTGCATAAACCCAATCTTGATAACGTCGTTACTGGGCGTATTCTTCTTTGGCGTCGTTGCGTAAACCTTAATCTTTCTTGGCGTCGTTGCGTAAACCAAATTTGATAGCGTCGTTGCTGGGCGTGTTCTTCTTTGGCGTCATTGCGTAAACCAATCGCGATGATGTCGTTACTGGACATAATCTTTCTTTGGCGTCGTTGCGTAAACCTTAATCTTGATGGCGTCGTTACTGGGCGTATTCTTCTTTGGCGTCGTTGCGTAAGCCAATCTTCTTTGGCGTCGTTGCGTAAACCTTGAAATTTGATAACGTCGTTGCACTGGGCGTGTTCTTCTTTGGCGTCATTGCGTAAACCAATCGCGATGATGTCGTTACTGGACATAATCTTGATGCTCGCAGTAGAATAAATGCTCGCCTGAGCTTTGTTGTGTCGCGATCGTGGGTTGCGAATTTGACTTTATGCACGGTGATCGCTAGACTTAGTTGTGAACTTTGATTGTTGATCGTCGATGTCCGCTTTACCATACATTGCGTTCTTTACGCCTCTGCTAATATGAAGAAACTGCGCTCGAATAAAATTTGTGAGTTTTGGGCAATGAGTGGTTGATTCGCGTCAACTTTGTAGCTTTGGCTCTTCTTTGCTTGCAGCTTAGACTTGAAGGTTAGTGCATAATTGTTAAGCCAAAAATGACAACGCGTGAATTTATAAGCAATGTAATAGCATGAGTAGAAATGTTATCTGTAAAATGTGATGGCGGTTGTATTGATGTGATCTTTGCAAATCTTGAGTTTAAATCACTTGCAGGCGTGTTGAATGTTGCAGCTTGTTGAATGATCACGAGTCTTTGACGATCTCTGCGGACTTCTTTGGATCTGCGAATGCTTCTTTGAATGCTCTGCGGAGCTTCTTTGAATCTTTGCGAATGTTGGTGAATCTGCGATTCTTGATGTAGTCTGCGCGGACTTCTTTGGATCTTTGTGAAGGTTTCTTTGAATCTTTGCGATTCTTGATGTAGTCTCTGCGGACTTCTTTGGATCTTTGTGAATGCTTCTTTGAATCTTTGCGATTGTTGATTGCTTTTGGAATCCTTATTATGATCTCTTACGTGGTGCATTTTCCAAAATTGTCCCAGTTTCGTTATGCGGCGCGTGGGCAAGACTTAACTGGCGGAAATTGCTCATATCTCTTTTCGAATAACCAAGCGCATTTGTCGCTGCACGAGCGATGGGAAGATTTACGATGGTGTGGCCGAAGCTTAGGCCACTCGTATCATTGAGGAAATCGGTCGAGCGTAGTTCGTGATGCAAAAAGATTGTACAATTTTTTAAAAATGAGGCCAAAGTCAATGTGGCGCTCGTATCCATTGAGTGAATCAAGTCGTCGTAGTTCATGATGCAAAGAATAAAGATTTTTATGAGTTTTCAAATAATGTGGGACGAAGCGATGTGGCGCTCGTATCTATTTGAGGAATCAGTCGAGCGTAGTTACGTCTTTGCAAAAATAAGAATTTTTATGAGTTTTAAAATGATGTGGGGCCGAAGCGATGTGGCGCTACGTATCCATTGAGAATCAGTCGAGCGTAGTTAAGTGATGCAAAATGATTTTTATGTATGCATTTTTTTGTTTTTTTGGAAAGTGGAAAAGCAATCACGTTACGACTTGATTGATACAACAATTAGTATTGTGCTTAAGAATTCCGTTATTCACTTCGATCTAACCAAGTGACACAGGTAATTCTATAGTTTCAAATGGTACCTCGGACACTGAAATCTTGTGACTTCTTTGGCGGCGAGGTTTCGAACTCTGCGTAATCTCGCGTTTCAAGTGCCTGCTGAAAGAAAGTCTCATTTCTCATATATTCGGTATTTTGAATCTTGGGGCGTTTAGAAATGCGCTTCACACTCGCGAGATGTTGATAAATGCAATTGTAATACCATAGGCTTGGCGTCATGTAAGTATCACTAATGTGAGAACCACCGATTATAAGATCATGTAGGGCTTGTCATGGGCATAATGTAGGTTTGGGGAAGGATGGATATCATTTGGGTAAAAAGTGACTAATCCTTCCTCGAGCGTTGGACTACGTCCGTGCTTGACATTTATGTGCTTTAATGCTGACCTGCTTTCTTTTTGTCCCAGTTTTTACATCTTGACTTCTTTTTGAATCTTTCGTTTGGAGCCGCTTTTTCCAAAGTTATTCTCGCATTCATTTTTTTTGTCGGGGCTTTTGATTTCTTCTTTTGTGAGTCGTCATTTGTGTTTTCTTTTCCCTTTTGGGACTTTGACAACTTTTGTCTTTGCAAACCGGCCTTGAAATTTGTCGATCAACAGCATTTCTAAAGCGCTCGGAGAGTCGGGCAAAGAGAGGGATAGTGCGTCTGTAACTTAGAAAGAAGTATAGGTGTAATATGCGGTTGTCGAAAGAATAGGCTTTAGGCTCGAAAGGGGTGTACTATGGATAATGTTATTTGGTAAATTTGAAAAAGGCTCGAAGCGGGTCAAAGAAAGCCTACGATCATTTCCCAGCGGCGTTACTCGAGATTTCGCCTCAACAAACTTTCGGGCAAGTTCTAGATCACAATGCAATGCAATTGAACTTATTCTAAAACTCACCACACAATGCGTGAAGCGATGAGGTTGGTTTCGTTCTTATCTTAGAAGCGTGTAAAGCAATGTCATTTACGGGTGAATAAGAGGTACCGAAAGAATCTATGGTTTACCAGAAGTCGACCCGTATTGATTATTACACGTTAACCTATGCTCCCATTGTGTTGGTATCAACCAAGTCAAACAATGATGCTAAAAATGTTTTGTATTTTTGGATAACATTTTTGTATTTATGAACAAGATATGTTTTTGTATTTTTGAATAAATGATACAGAACAGAGTAGAAATGCTACGTATCTAAATCTTTGACGAGAATCAGGTGTGCGTAGTTCGTTCAGATGTGTTATAAAACGAATGATTTAAAAGAATTTATTCATGAAAGAAATGCAAAAGTAAAAGTTGTGCAAAACAAATGATTGTTTATTGTGGAAGAATGCAAAGTAAAATAAATGCCCGAAAACATGATGAATGGGATGCATGAGTGAGAAATGCACTTTTTTTTTGTTTTTATTTTTGTGGTGGTGTCGAACTCAAAATGAGTTGCCTACGTATCACACCGTGTGGTGAGAATTAGACACGCGTAGTTCGAAATAATTATGATGTAAAATGCATGATATGCGAAAACTATGTAATTAACGCTAAACATATCAATTGAGTTTGCAAATATGAATAAAAATACAAAGTATAAAAGAAGCGAGGCGATGTCTCGTTGAATGCAGTATAAAGCCCGATTTCTATTAGTCAATATAACTATCGCTCATTATTGTGATTTTTGTTTTCTTTTGACGCCTCGACTATTTGCGAGATTTGTTTTCTGCAAAATATGAGAAATAGGTGAGAGTATGAAAATGACAAAATAACAAGATGAAGGGTGTGACCATATAGTCGAGACTCCACGATTGGTTCGGCCCGGTGGTGATCTTCACAAAGTCAGTCGCTTTGTTCAAGAGTGATTTCTGTGATGAAGTCACGATTGCAATGTGAAAGCAAAAATGCAAAAATGCAAAAATACAAATGCTCGAGCCCGAAATCACAAAAGAACAATTATTGAATTAAACAATATGTACAGAGTTGCTAGCGACAAACGATAATAAACAAAAAAACATGCAAATTAAGCGCGTGCCTAATATGCTTGGGACCTCCTTATGCGGTGAGCCTAACGCCAAATATGCGGGATTATGATAAATGAGTCAAGCTAGTTAAAGCTGCAATATTTTGTTGGAAATGGCGACGAATGACGATGCACTTTTTCCAATTTTGGCGTGTCATAACGAGCTTGGATCCGTCTATCATCATCACGCTACACATAGTATGCTAATGGGTCGTTGGGTTGTGAGACGATCGACAAGTTTGGGTGGATTTCTAATTGTGGCGTTAATACAAGGATTAACCACAAGGTTTATGCATGAATGACTTAATAAAAAGTGGTATAGCTCTATCTTAAGTTTTCTAAGATTTGGCTTACTAGACCTGATAGTTCCGAGCGGACTACTCGGTGAGAAAATTCTGCGACCAGGTTGGGCCAGGATTCTCGCGTCTATTACCAACTCTCCTAAATTTGGGTTTTGAAGAAAGAATTTTCTTTGATGCACTGGCGCACCTCGCGTGTAGTGTGTGATAGTGTTAATTTTCGAGAATGGAGGAAATATGAGCGGAATGACAATTTAAGGAAAGCGATAAAAGAATGTAGCAATTAAAGTAGTTAATTACAAAATAAAAACAAACAATATAAAATATTTACAACAAATATAAAAGCAAAATAAAGTGCAATATTTAATTAACCTGAGTATGTTATGATCAAGAACGATATCCCAGTAGTCGCCATCTGTAACACCCATTTAAGCCGAGTCGGCAGTACTACGTATTGGTTGATTCCTAGAATGTATTTTAAAAGTTACCTAATTATTATAGTGAATTAGGACACTGAAAATGTAGCATAAAATACTACGGATGATCTCCATTTTTAAGGTCTGCGAAAGCTATGTGAGATTCTAGGTAAGGATTCTTTATTATCCTAAAGGGAAGGGGTTAGGCATCCTAAAGGATCCGCTAACTTGCGGTTGTCCGTTCAAACTTAGGTTAATTATATATTGGCTTTTATTCTATCTATCCTAAGCATTTTTACAATTAAAATAAAATGCAATACGAAATAATAAAACTAAAATTAAATGCGACATGAGATAAGAATCCGGGACATCTTTAGCCTTTTTTAGGCCTTCTGCACAAGATGATCTCCGGGTACCTGCATAGACACTTAGTAAAAGTGTTAGTAATAAAATAAACAATTTTTAAAGTAATTGCAATAATTAATAAATAAAGCAAAAAATAAATCCGTCTTTTGCACAGGGGAGGCCTTGGAAATCAGACGGAGATTCCTTCATCGGCCAGTGTAGTATCAAATTCAAAATCAGTAAAATACCAAGTGTAGTAACTTGTTCAAAAATCAGTAAAATACCAAGTGTAGTAACTTGTTCGAAAATCAGTTTAACAAAGTAAATAAAGGGCCAAATCCGTCAAAATCAATCCCGAAATCCGACGGACAGTGGAAACATCAGCGACACAACTCGATGGAAAACCTTACAACAACAAAAATCCAATCTTTTCGTGCATTGGTTGCCTTCTATAGCCTTTTCGTGTCCTTTTTTCCTTCTGGCTGAGGATTGAACCCACGTGAGGATACCTTCATTCACTCAATATCAAGAAATTACTTTTTCCTAATTAACCAAAAAAAAACACTCAAAAAGAAAAGCCCCAAAAAATATACATAAGAGCAACGAATAAACTAAAAATGAAAACTTTAGCAATTAGTTTGAACTCCACCCTGAGCAAAAACCAAGAAGTAGTCAAGCATATTTTCTCATCCCAAATCCACTTCCACAACTAAATACTACCCATGGAAACTGCTTCACTTGTCCTTTAGACCACTGAAAAGAAAAAATCAAGAAAACACACAAAACAAGAAATACCCAAAACACTCTTTTTGCCAAAGAAACAAATGTTTACAGCAAAACTAAAATCTTGAAACACTAAACTAAGAAAAAGCACAGTAAACTAAGGAGCTTTTTATTTGGTACAGATATTTGAGCTATTTTATTTTTTGTTTCTTGTTTCAGTGTGACTCTATTCAAAGCTACTACAGAAGAAAGGGATGAAAAAGAATGTAAGGTTTTTAGGTGTTTTTTTTTTTTCTTTTCATTGTGTATGTGAGGGAGGGGAAGGGATGAAGTGAGAGTGAGGGCAGATGTGAGGGGGAGGGCTGCGAAATGGGGGTGAAAAATGTTTTTGTGCGGCTGAGGGTGAATCAAAAGAGAGTGGGGTGTGCTGATATTAAATGTTGAGGGAGATGGAGTGTAAAAGAAAAAAGAGGTGCTGTTGAAGTGATGTTGGAGTATAGAAATGGTGAAAGTATGGGGTGGAGTGTGGTAAAGGTAAAAGAGGTATGGGGTGAAATAATAAAAAATATATTGGATTGGACTGATTCAAATTGTGCCTCGGACTGGACTGGTTTGACAAAATGCAAGACAGATTAATTATTTAAAACAAAATTATTTAAAAGGATACAAGATTATAAAAATGCAAATCTTGCCTTGATGATACTAAAATTCAATATTTAAGAAATGTTTAATGCGATTAAAAGTAAAAGCAGTCGATTAATTATTTAAAGAGATGCAAAATATTATAAAAATAAAAATATAATATTAACAAAGACATAATGCTTAATTTAAAATAAAAAGATGCAAAGTCATTTTTGTGAAGAAATAAACATAGAATATCATGTAAAAATATTCAAAATAACGATTAAAATGCGGTGTGCTAAAATACTTAAAATTGCACGAAATATACAAAAAATGGGTCAAAATTGACTGTCAACAGTACTATACTCCTTAACGGTTGGTTTAGCTCAAAATAATCATTTTAAAATAATCAATATATATATAAATATATATATAAATATATATATAAAGCTATGGATTTAATGGGTGGCCAACGGGGCGGGGTCGGGACGGGGCTGGGGGGTAGGGCGGGGTCTGCACAAGCCCCGTCCCGATACCGATGGGTCGGATTGGGTCATTTTTTTTTATTTTTTCTTAAATTAAATAAATAACACACAACAAAATTGTTTAATAAAAACATCTCAAGACTGTTTTTGTGCCTCTTATATTATTCGATAGAAGTATGATTTTTTTTTTGTTATACAATTTCAAAATTGCAACTTCGTGATATTGAAAGTTGCAAATAAATAACATAGTAAAATTATAATTAAAATAATTACATTTTAAGAAACACGTTTTCTAGTTTCTTTATAATTTCTTGTGGTTCTTCGGTTGGAATTGATATTTGTTGGTCAAATTGGTCGACGTCGCTTGCACATCCGTCGGATAAGATTTTGTTGTAGTTGTAGTCTTAACTTCGTTGATCTCGGTGGCCTCCTCTGCTCATACGAATCCGGTCTACGAATAGAGCGCAATCTCTAATAGTCTCACTGCGATGAATATGCATGCTCACTATTTGAAATCTTCCGCATGAAAAAGCGCTTTGAGCCTGTTGATGGCGGCAGATGTTCACACATCTCGGACCATATTAGATAGTGTTGGAAAATTCTTCTCAATCTCCTCCGATATTTTAGCAAGTCTTCGTATCCTCTTTTTTCAATTGATTAAATGCAGTGACACCCTGCAAAACAAAAACATCAAACTCGCTAACTTTGTTAGAAGTGTTACCACTAAACATTCCATGTCTGAGGCTTTGAACACTATCCACAAAAATATCATGTCGTTTTTGAGGTTGTGTTGAAGAAGAAGATGACATGAAAGTCGGGTTGTTGCTAGCACTTTCTTGTTGGTAATGCGTATATACTTTATTATATTCATCTTGTATGCTAGACAACACTTCTTCTCTAGTTTTTTCAATATGTGGTGGGTCATTTGAATTCTTAGGAGATTTTGGTGGAAGTTTATCTATGCAATCATAAATAGTTTCAATAAGATTTTTACAACGTCTATTTTAATAGACGAATTTAATACAGTACTAATAATATAAATTGGGGGAATAGAAATAAAATATTTTTTCATTTTTAGAAATATTTTTTTAATAGGTGCCTTGTAAGCTGGGTTTTTCATATATTCACTAAGTAATATAAATATTAGAGCTATATAAAATAACATTGATGAAATAGTAGGATAATAAATACCGAAAAATTCTTTAGTAGCTAGATAAAATTTCTCTAAAAATGTATTAAGTTATAAAATTGTATCCCAATCGGAATCTATAAGCATATCATTAGGATTTCGATTACGGGCGTTAAAAAATTGGGTTATAGGTACTATACTCATAAGCAACACGTAGTTGGTTGTATAAAGAATTTCATCTAGTGCATACTTCTTCAGAAACTTTTCTGTAAGGTAGTTGGAAATCGTGACAAGTTTTTTTATATTATTTTAATCGTTGTATTCTATTATTTTTAAAAATATAGTTTATAGCAAATTGTATTTTTCCAAGAATGTCTTCGAAAAGTGATAGACCATCATTACAACTAAGTTATAAATATGACATGCACATTTTATATGAAAATTATCTGGAAAAGATGGAGTTAACATATTTTTTAATAATCTAACAACAGAATTATTAGAAGAAGAGTTATTTAATGTAATGGACATGATTTTATTAGTTATGTCATAATAATCGCAAACTGGAAAAAAAATCATGAATAAAAATACCAGTGTGCCTACTATCTATATATCTATACGCTAAAATACGTTTTTGCATGCACCATTTATAATCTATCCAATGACATTTTACCGTTAAATAATCATGGTCGTTAGTACTACGCCCAATATCTGATGTGATAGATACTTTTTCAGGAAAATGATATAATAAATAACGTAAATAATGTTGATATTCGTGTGTAAATTTAAAAACATCTCTCCTAACGGTTGATCTAGGAAAACCGTTATAAGCAGGATTGTACATTTCTCTTATATAATGAACAAAACCAGCAGATTCAGAAAATGAAAAAGACAAACCCTCCACTGCAACTAATTTCGATAATGCTTCCCTATCTTCTTTTTTTATCGTATTTAGGGCCTACAACTGTCCCGTCATAGGGTCAATTTGATCTTGTACCATCTCCGGGACAATATGTGAACCTTGTACCGACTGAGAGGGCATTGACTCAGCCTTCTTTTTAGCCTTATATTCCTCCCACATAGCTTTGTGAAAATTATTCAAATGCGTAATTAAACCTCCCATCCCGCTCTGACCTTTTCCTACTTTAAATTTATAATTTTTTTTTTTACAAATTCTACATCTAGCTTGTTGATTTATTGTGTCCCTTTCAAAAAAAGTCCATACAAGTAATGTTAATTTTCGTTCTGTTGGGCCTCGTGTCACGACCCGACCCCGGATCCGTGACCGGTGCCTTGACCCGGGCACCCTTGTGACACAACATCAGAGAAAACCAGCGGAATATAAACTCACAATAAACAACTATAATGATATAAAATAGTCTAGCCCAAAATGGCTACCCCAAAAGTACATAAAACGAGCGATACATCCTTAAACAAACCAAGTTATGACAAGACTACAGACCTCTAAGAAGGAGTAACACTATGACGGGACAGGGCCCCGTCATGCCCCTGAATGTACAAAACATCAACAACCCCAAGGAGAACCATACCAAAAGTCGAGCCTCCGAAGAATTGGAGCTCCTGACACCTGAGTGCATAAGCCTGCATTCGGGCAATGTCCATGCCCGGCTGAAGAGCTACTCCCGTGCAACTCTCGGCCAAGTAATCATCCAGTCATGTGACATAGCGGTGTACCCTATCCTCCATGTCTGCCACTAAGACGGGTACATATCGGGCCAACGAATCAAACTCTACATTGTAATCCCGAACCGCCCGCCCGTTCTGCCTCAACATCAAAAATCTATCCGCGCGCCCTCATCTGCGGAAGAAGTGTGCGAAAGGCCTCTGAGAACTCGTCTCAAGCAGTGAGCGCATACTCCCAGGGCGATTCCATGAATCATACCGATCAGCGTAGTGTCCGCGGCCGTCACGAACCTAGTACCACCGACTCGGTCTCAAGCCGATCACCTCATGATCCGTTGGCGCCGGATAAACTCACGAGGATCATCCTCGAGCCTCGACCCATAAAACTACGGTGGCTGCGGCTCAAAAAGTCCCTCGATCTCGCTAGCGACTCTGTCTTTGAACTACGGTACAATGGGGAGCATCTCTGTCTATCCTCGTATCGCCACGATCCTGGCGATGGCCATCTCTCAGCCCGTATCCTCTCGCCCCGCTAGGCGGAGGCTCAGTACGCGATCTCGATGGCGGCTGCCGCCTCGGACTCTCTTTGGGGTTGGCGGCGTTGTAGAACTTCGCCGTCCAAACACCTCATCCGGTAAGGATGGGCCTATGCCACGTAACCCTCGGTGCCTACTAGTAGTTCCTCTCTTTGCCGCCACGGGCCGCGGTTACCTTGCGTGGAGGCATAACTGATACATGAAACAATACGTCAGAGGAAATTCAACCTATAACACAACTCTATTGCACGATCTTAGAGTGAAAGAATGGAAACCAATCCTAAATATCCTGCAGCCTCCTGATTATAGATGTGGTTCACAACACACCGATAATCAAGACTCTACTAGATACGACCTGTAGACCCTTTCCGAGGATTAACTGCTCTGATACCACTTTTGGGGTAGCCATTTTGGGCTAGACTATTTTTTATCATTATAGTTGTTTATTGTGAGTTTATATTCCACTGGTTTCTCTGATGTTGTGTCACAAGGGTGCCCGGGTCAAGGCACCGGTCACGGATCCGGGGTCGGGTCGTGACAAAAGTGGTATCAGAGCCAGGTTTCCCACTGGCGCCAGGCCGCTGAAACCTCCGACCTCTCGAAATTTGTGCGCGGCACTGGCATCTGGCGCGCGGCTGCGCTTCAGCGACCCTCGGTACTTTCGGCGCGCGTCGGCCGCATCCGCGCTGCCGCCGCTTTGTCCGAAACACATTTCTCTCCGACTGCGCACTGAACTTGTAATTCCCATAACTTCCTACTCCGACGTCCTATCGACGAACGGTTGGTTGCGTTGGAATCTAGACTCCACGAACTACGCCCTAGGCCTTTGAAACACTTAGGAACTCTCAATGTATCGGGTCATAACCCGCCTCAAAGTTGACTAAAACCCGATCGGAACAATCCGTCAACCTATCCTTAGAAAATTTTAAGTCTTACATGCTTTCGTACGCTCTCAAACATAGGGTTAGAACTACGGGGTATAACACCTCGTCTCATAATAGGGGGAATAAGAGGCGATTCAGTTTGAGGTGCATTAGTGGGCGTATCATCTAGATTAGTTGGTGTGTCATCTAGATTATCTTCTAAATTAAAATTTTGTTGATTTCCAAAAAATAGCTCATCGTCTAAATCTAATGGTACTTCAGAAAATAATTCAGTATCAATAAAATCGTTCTGTCTAGGAGGAATAGGATGACTAGAAGAAGTACTCTTGCCCTTGTTACCCCTACTAGTAGAAACAGAAACAACCTTACCCACCCTTCGGGGTAGCCAAGTTGGTGTAGCAGTAGAGCGCGGGACCGCAAGATCACGAGTTCGATCCACTGCATAAACCTTCTCGGTTTAGCCTGTCACACATGGCTTGCCAAGTGTAGTTAATCGGCTGACGTGGTTTGCAGGCTATTGCGTCAGTCTGGAGTTTACCCTGTGCGCACTCAAAAGAGTAGCGATTGCGGGTTCCCTAGTAAAAAAAACAACCTTACCTAACATACCTCTTAATCCTTTCATTTTAATTTATGCTAATAACTAGTTAAGATAATGAAATTAAGTGCGCTAATTAAAATAAAGAAACATTAATAATTTAATAAAGGAACAAATGTACCAAACGCCGACGTAACGTCGACGTGTAATCGAGATGTTGAAAATTGAAACTTTGCTCAATAGATGATCCTCAAGCTAGCTGTCAACTTGTGAAATTCGGAAAAAAAATATATATAGTTGTGGTTGGGTTAATAAATATATATATATATATATAAGAAAATAGAATAAATTGCATGAGATAGAGTTAGTGTTAAAGTTGGATAAATAGATAGATGAAATGAAAATAAGAAAAGAAAAACAATATATATATATATATATATATATATATATATATATATATATATATATATATATATATATCTGACATGCGATCGTCCACCCTTCCCCTTATATATATATATATATATATATATATCTGTCGATGCAATACGCCTTCCTTCCTTCCCACACCATTTTCATTTCCTCCACTCTTGTCATTCCACCTCCCATAGGTTATAGAAAACTCTCCACTTATACATTGTATTTATACACAAACAAAGTACATAGCATAAAGGTTTGAAAATCAGGAAAAAACAAGGGAACAAGAAGAGGAAAATTCTGGGGGGAAAAAACAAGAAAGTAAGAAGAACAACAATAAAAGAAATACTAGGGAGCAAGGGTCCCTTGTAGCAACCGAATAACAATCATTTCACACATACAAGGTGAGTTTTCTCACTCAGAAATTATTGGTAACATCCTTTATTTTAAGTTCAATACATGTTAGAATAAGAATTGAGTGTTGAAAAGAAATATTGAACTTTTGATTGTTTAGACAACTAGTTGCGTCATGAACTTTACGAACTGTTCTCACTGAGTTATAATTGTTAGAATTTGATGAAATTCGGAAGAATGGTACAGCTCTCTATTATGATCATATAGAACCAAAAATGAGGTAAAATGGACATACGGTTTGAAAGTTATCATAGTTCAAAGTTCCTGCCATAGATTTGGACGAAATTCGGAAAGGCATAATTACGGACTATTTTTATTGAATTTTACTTATTAGAATTATATGAAAATTTACATGGTTGTAAATATCTCTGTTACAGACAGATATAGATAAATAGTTGTTAAAACGGACCTACGATTGAGAGTTATTGTAGTTTGAATTTGCTGCCTCGGATTCATCGGAATCCAGAAGGGCAGGACGTTGAAACGTAAAACTGTACTAATCTGTGGGGAATATGAAAATTGGTGCTAAATGAAAGTTCTATATCTCTCTGTTTTGAACATTTTGAGACCTTACGGGGGTCTATCCAACTTACAGATTGATAGTTATCTCTGTTTAAAGTTTATGCCTCGGATCTATCGAGATCCAGGAAGGGCAGCGAATAAAAGTGTAAAACTGTACCAAATGGTACAGAATATGAAAGGATGGTTCACATGGAGATGTGTATCTCTCTGTTCTCGTCGTTTTGAGATTTTATGGGGCTTGAACGGGTTTACAGATTAGGAGTTATGACTATTCTAAGATTGAGTTCTGTTTAATAAAAATTCTGCCGAAACAAATTTCATGTGACTGTTTTGAGGATAAATTTGTGTTAGTTACCCAAAGTAGTTTTAAATGAAATTTGGTATAGTGAAAGATCTCCGTCTTACCTTAGTTTCCGCTTGAGAAACACCTTAGTTGGAGTTATGGTTAAAAAGTTATAATCGTTACAAGTATGAATGACAGAATGTTGGGAAAGAGATTATTATTTATTCGATCTTCTGAAAAATATGAAAAGTGAATACGTGTTCACATAAATATATAAATATAAACATAATGGATCGGGTTGCGCGCAACAAAGCGTAAAGTGAATACGTGTTCACAAATACGTAAATATAATGGATCGGGTTGCGCGCAACAAAGCGTAAAGTGAATACGCGTTCACAAATACGTAAACATAATGGATCGGGTTGCGCGCAACAAAGCGTAAAGTGAATACGTGTTCACAAATACGTAAATATAATGGATCGAGTTGCACGCAACAAATATGAAAGATGAATACATGTTCACCTATATATAAATATGAAAAGTGAATACGCGTTCACAAATATATAAATGTAATAAACATATGGAAATGCAGGGAATGTCTTAACATATAATACGAGATAAAATGAAGTGTTAGTTAAACCGAGAAGTTCCTATGATGAGGTGTTGCATATTTAAAAGTGTTGTAACTTGATCTGTTTTTGCAATATTCTTATTACATTATAATGTGATTGCACTTGGAATATTGTGGTGTTACTTTGAATTGCGGGGTAAGGTTCTCGGCCCATTGGATGGTAGGGTGACTCTTTATTAACATGTTTGAAAGCGTGATAGAGAAAGGCTCGCGCAAGGCTAGCGATCGTCCATGACCTCTTGTCATACCAAGTCCATTGTTTGGGCTTGGTACTCGTCGAGTTCGAATGTCGGTTCAATGTCTGAAATGCGTGTGGAATGGTCTCCCTTCTAACTTAGAATAATATTTGTCAGTATGTCTATGTAGAAACAATATTTGCATGAGCATGGGCTCGCGTTATGTTTTCAATAAAGTCATAAACAAATTTCTTTATTGTTATTTTTATTAATAGGTCCGTATTTGAATATAAGTTTAAATTTCTAAATAAAGAGAATTAAATGGTGCTCCTGGTGGGAAACAATTTTCCAGATGCCATCACGCCCTAAGTAAAGGCTTAGGAAAAGTCGGGGCGTGACACAACTTCACTCCCAAATGAATAAATAAAATTGAATATTTAGAAGACAGTGTAGAGATAATGAGAGATAGATTGAGAGATTATTAGAGAGATTGTAGGAAGATTTGTGAGAAAGAATGGATAGAAAATGAGGTATTTATAGGTGAAAGAATTGGGTTAAAGTGTAAATATAATAACTTAAGGATTAAAAATAAATATTAAGGGGTAGGGGTTGGGGTTGGGGGATTTGGCCGTTTCACAACGACCAAATTGGACAAAGCCATTGTGCAACGACTAGAAGGGGTCGGAGAGTGTGGGAAGGGTCGGGGTCGGGGCTGGGGCGGGGTTTGGTCGGTGTCGGAGTTGAATTTTTTTCTCGACCCCGTACCGGTACCGATACCGGTATAATGTCAAGTGGGGTCGGGGCGGGTCGGTATGGGATCAGGGCGGGGTTGGGTAACCCCGTCCCATCGGCCAGCCTTAGGATAGAATAAGTGATGTGGCACCTCTATTTGGCCAAATATCCTATTTTTTTTACCTTTTCGCTCTCTTTTTAAAATTATTTTATTATAAAAAGTCATCTTCATTACTCATACCTCTTTATTTATCATAAATTTTAATCTTAATTAATATTAATAATATCCATAACCTCCAACCCTTTCATGTTCATAACCCATAATTGTTTAATTTATAAATTTATAACATCTTAAAATCATACCATTTTCTATTCATATAAATTTGTTTCTAGCCATGTTGGTTATCCTCTATCTTTGTAGTGCAATAGCCATCACCAATATAGAGTATTTTTTGGGTTCTTTTTATTTTTATTTTTATTGACAAGGGAATCCGCAATCGCTATCCGTAGGTGCGCTCTGGGAAAACCCCGGACTGACGCGTAACCTGCAAACCACGTCAGCCAGATTAACCACACTAGGCAAGTCAGGTGTGACAGACTCCCCAAAGAGGCGAAGGTAGGTCAGTTGCAACACTGGGGGATTCGAACTTGAGACATTGGCCCCAAGCTCACACACACCACCCATTTGGATACCCTAGCATCCTTGACCAACGGGCCAAGTGCTTCGAATTTCCTTGACCAACTTAATTCAAAGTGTTTGGCCCAGTGACCATTTCATTAGGGTATTGCTGCCTGGGGTCTCGTGTTCGATTCCCCTAACCAGCGAGAGTGGACTTTGTTCCCCCAAACAAATACCTCAACTAGTGGAAGACCAAAGCGGTGTATACTAATCCTTAGGGTCAATCGGGGATGGGATTTTTTGGGGTATGGGGTCGTACTGCGGTGGAACAAGTCACTTTTAAAAAGTTTATCATACCTTATTTGGGTTCTTGATGATATGTGTAATACCCCATTTTAACCGGAGTCGAAACGGGAGTACTGTTGACAGTCAATTTTGACCCGTTTTTTGTATATTTGTTGCAATTTTAAGTATTTTAGCACACCGCATTTTAATCGTTATTTTACATATTTTTACATAATATTCTATGTTTATTTCTTCACAAAAATGGCATTGCATCTTTTATTTTTAAATTAAGTATTATGTCGTTGTTAATATTATGTTTTTATTATTGTTATACCGTCGTTTTATTTTAATAATATTTGTATCTCTTTAAATAATTAATTGACATCCCGTTTTAGTTTTAATTAGACATTAAACATCTGCTAAATATTGCACTTTAGTATTATTACGTCGGCATTTGCATTTTTTATAATTTTGCATCTTTTAAATAATTTTGTTTTAAATAATTAACCCGCCTTGCATTTTGTCAAACCAGTCCAGTCCAAGGCCCAATCCGAGTCAATCCAATCAAACACTTTTTATTATTTCACCCATCACTCCACTTTATACTTTATTTCACCATTTCTACTCGATATCAACGAAGACACTTTTTCTTACACTCCAACATCACTTCATCTTTGCATCCCCTATTCCCTATTCCCTACCCTACATCTACCCTACATCTCACTCTTACCAATAAAAACCTCAGCGCCTCACCCTTTCCACGACCCCATTCCGTCGCGCACCCTTCCCTTTCCGTCGCCGCCACTACCGTGAACTAGCCAGCCGCCTCACGACCCATTCCGTCACTTTCCCTTCCTTTCCGTCGCGCCGCCTACCGAACTAATGCCACCGCACTTTCGCCTCACCCCATTCCGTCACTTTCCTTCCACTTTCCGTCGCGCCGCTACCGTGAACTAGCCCACCGCGCCTCGCTCCTCTCGCCTCTCCTTAACTCTAACCACTGCTCCCTTTAACCCCGGCGAACACGCATCGCCGGAGCTCTGCTCCGGCGGACTCCATTAAAACCGTCGAACCCATCTCCTTGTCCGCATCGTTCCGTCGACCATCTGCAACTCATCGCCAGCGACCTCATTTCCGCCGCCACTGCGCTCTCTTTTGTGCTATTATGTATGTTGGTTTCTTTGGGTGATAACTGATTTTACGATTTGGTAGGAGTTTTCTTAAATTTCCGGCGAGTTCGTTTGTTGTTACTTCTTGAAATCTCTGGTTGTCGGACTGATTTTTTTTTAATGTCGCCGGAGTTAAAAAAAAAAAACTCCGGCGAATGTTGGTTATTGCCTCACTGTTTTGTTGAACTGTCCGGCGATGTTGTTGGTTACTATCTTGCTGTTTCTGGTTGGTGTTTGACTGATTTGCGCTGCTATTGGCATTGATTGTTTTCGGGTTCGGGCTATTTTGGACTATTTTGCCCTTTTATGTTTTATTAGACGGATTGGAATATATTTTCAAAAGAACAGATATTGCATTGTGGTATTTTTACTAATTTTGGGCCATTACTCACGATTTATTCTTTGGTTAATTGATTTGAACAAGATGCTACACTTGTATGGCGATGAAAAAGTTATCAAATCGATTTTGAGGCCTCATGATTGCAAAAGCGGAAAATAAAATAAATGAAGCTTTACGGACAAGGATGATTTCTTCCACTTACACGGATAACCAACATGCTGTGGCGAATTCTCGCACCGCACTTGTTTAAGGTGTCTACTTTATTTTTATATATATCTGAGCCCTCCGTGTTTAAAACTATTACTGTTTTGGCGCGGATCCGAAGGTTTTATCTATTTTATTGTTTTCTAGAAATATTGGCCGATGAAGGAATCTCCGTCTGATTTCTAAGGTCTTCCCTGTGCAAAAGACGGATTTATTTTTGGCTTTATTTATTAATTATTGCTATTACTTTAAAAATTGTTTATTTTATTACTAACACTTTTACTAAGTGTTTATGCAGGTACCCGGAGATCATCTTGTGCAGAAGGCCTAAAAAGGGTTAAAGATGTCTCGGAGTTTTATCTTACGTCTCATTTAAATTTTAGTTTTACTATTCTTGTATTGCATTTTATTTTAATTGTAAATTATCTAAAAACACTTAGAATAGGTAGAATAAAAGCCAATATATAATTAACCTAGGTTTGGCAGGATAACCGCAAGTTAGCGGATCTTAGAAGGTGTCTAACCCCTTCCCTCTAGATTAATAAAGAACCCTTGCCCAGAATCTCATTAAGTTTGCAGACCATTAAAATGGAGTTAATGTTTACTTTAAACTAGTTAACATTTAGGTGTCCTAATTCACCCAAACTAATTAGGTGGCGACTCCACGAACCCTTTAGCATTCCAGCACCCTTTTACATTTTAGCACCCTTTTAACATTTAACATTTTTTATTTATTTCCTAACACTTTTTATTTAAGCAGGAGTTAGAAAATAAAAGTCATGCGAAAAAGGCGACGAAATAACGACTCATTTCAGGATTTTAGGTTCTTAACCACAACAGACCTAGGGTTATTATTTGGCATTATTTTGCATTTAATTGGTTGTGCTATATTTTGTTTTATTCATTTTAATTGTTACCTGCTTTACTGCTTTCCTTAAACTGACATTCCGCTCATATTTCTTCCATTCGGGAAAATTCACACTATCACACACTCACGCTATTTGGTGTGTGCTTGCACCGCAAATTTCTTTCAAAATATCCAAATTTTAGGAGAGTTGGCGCTGCGCGAGTTAGATCGGTTAAATGCGATCACCGTAGCATCTCACTCGAGTTGTCCGCTCGGGAACCTTGCGTCTAGTAAAGCCAAATCTTAGAAACTTAAGATAGAGCTATACCATCTTTTATATTAAGTCATGCATGCATAAACCTTAGGTGGGTTAACCCTTGGTATTAACGCCACAATTAGAAATTCACCAAAACTTGTCGACGGGTTTCACAACCCAACGACCCATTAGCATACTATTTGTAGCGTGATGATGATAGACAGATCCAAGCCTGGTCATGACACACTGAAATTGGAAAAAGTGCACCGTCATTTGGTCGCCATTTCCAACAAAACATTACAGTTTAACGGCTTGGACCTGTTATCATAATCTCGCATATATGGCGTTTAGGCGAGCCTGCGGCATAAGAGAGGTCCCACGTAATTAGAGCGCTTGATTTGCATGCATTTGTTTACTATTTTATCGCTAGCAATTCTGTACATATTATTTAATGCAATAATTACCCTTTTAACCCCTGTACATATCATGCTTATAATTCTTGTCATTAGCATTTGCGTTTTTGCACTTTTGTTGTTACATTGTAATCCGGACTTCTACTGCGTAAATCGCTCTTGAACAGTACGATTTGGACTTTGTGAAGCATCAACCACCAGTCCGGTCGAACCAATCAGGGAAGACCGTCCTCGCAAATAGTCGAGGGCGGACAACAACAACAACAACAACAACAACAACAACAAAAAATGAGTTGAGTTATGTTGACGGAGAGATGTCAGCTTATACCAGATTCAACAAAGCATCGCTCTTGGTCTTTTATTTTGCATTTTTATACATATTTGCAAGTCTAATTGATATGTCTAGTATTGATTATATAATTCTTTATCATGCATTTTACAACACAATAATTCCGAACTACGCGTGTCTGATTCTCACCATACGGTGTGATACGTAGGCAACCCATCTAGGGTTCGACACCACCACCAAAAAAAAAAAAAGAAGAAAAAAAAAGACATATTTGGTTCACCCATTTCATTGCACGGACATTCATTATTGCATTTCATTCATTCCATCACATTCATTCATTTTTTCATTACATTCTTTTTCTTTGCATATAGTGAACAATCATTTGTTTTGCACAACTTTTATTTCTTTCATGAATAAATTCTTGTAAATCATACGTTTTATAACATATCTGAACGAACTACGCACACCTGATTCTCGTCAAAGACGAGATACGTAGGCAGTCCTAATCGGGTTCGGTACCATTTATTCAAAAAGAAAATATACAAAAATAGTTTATTCAAAAAAAAAAAAAAAAAAAAAAAACTAAACAAAAACAAAGCTCTTTTAAGTATCATTGTTTGACTTGGTTGATACCAACACAGTTAGGAGTGTGCATGGAAGGACCGAGTAATAATCAGTATGGGTTGACTTCGTGGTAAACCATAGATTCTTTTGGTACCTCTTATTCACTCATAAATGACATTGCCTTACATGCTTCTAAGATAAGAACGAAATCAACCTCATCGTTTCATGTGCATCGTGTGGTGAGCTTTAGAATCAGTTCAATTGCATTGCATTGTGATCTAGAACATGGCCCGAATGTTTGTTGATGCGAAATCCTGAGTAACACTCGGTGTGGGAAATGATCGTAGACTTTCTTTGATCCGTTTGAGCCTTTTTCAGCCTACCAAATAACATTATCCGTAGTACACCTCTTTTGAGCCTAAAGCCTATTCTTTTGAAAACCGCATATTACACATATACCCTTTCTCGGTCGTCACGCATTATCCTCTCTTGGCGACCTCTCGGCGCTTTGAAAATGTGCAGTGGTGAGTCTGCGTCGAGGTTTGCAAAGACAAAAGTTGTCAAAGTCCCAAAAGGGAAAAGAAAACACAAATGACGACTTCACAAAAGAAGAAATCAAAAGCCCCGGCATTATAAAAAAAAAATGAATGAAATGAGATAATAACTTTGGAAAAGCGGGCTCCAAACGAAAATTCAAAAGAAGTCGATCTGAAAAAGCGGGACAAAAAGCGGTCAGTATTGAAACACACAAATATCAAGCACGGACGTAGTCCAACGCTCGAGGAGGGATTAGTCACTTTTTACCCAAATGATATTCATCCCTTTCCCCCAAGCCTACGTTACAAGCCCATGACAAGCCCTACATGATCTTATATTGAGGGTTCTCACATTAGTGGATACTTACATGACGGTCAAGCCTATGGTATCACAATTGCATGCGTTGAACATCTTTTTGAGTGTGAGCGTACTTCTCTAAACGTCCCAAAATTCAAAATACTGGAATATATGTGAGAAATGAGACTTTCTTTCAGTGAGGGCATTTAAAACATGAGATTACGTGTAGTTCGAAACCTTGGCTGCAAGCAAGCGTGTCGATACTTAGGTGTCTGAGGTACCATTTGAAACTATAGGAATTACCCAGAAGTCAGTCTTGGTTAGACGGGAAGTGAATAACGGAATTCCTAAGCACAATACTAATTGTTGGTATCAACTGAAAGTCAGAACGTGATGCTGTCTTTTCATTTTTCAAAAAAAAAAATGCATATAAAATCTTTATTTTTTGCATCACGAACTACGTTTTGACCTGATTCCCTCAGCAGGATACGTAGGCGGCCACATTGGCTTCGGTCTCATTTTTTGAAAAATTGTACAATCATTTTGCATCACGAACTACGTTTTGACCTGATTCCCTCAGCAGGATACGTAGGCGGCCACATTGGCTTCGGTCTCATTTTTTGAAAAATTGTACAATCATTTTGCATCACGAACTATGTTTTGACCTGATTCCCTCAGCAGGATACGTAGGCGGCCACATTGACTTCGGTCTCATTTTTTGAAAAATTGTACAATCATTTTGCATCACGAACTACGTTTTAACCTGATTCCTCGGCGAGAAAGCGTGGCGCCACGATGGCTTTGGTCATTTTTGAAAAATTGTACAATCATTTTGCATCACGAACTACGTTTGGACTGATTCCTCGGCGGGATCGTGGCGGCCATTGGCGGTCTCATTTTTTGAAAAATTGTACAATCATTTTGCATCACGAACTACGTCTTGACCTGATTCCCTCGGCGGGATACGTAGACAGCCACATCGGCTTCGGTCACTCCATTAAAAATATTTTCCTTGTTTTGCACTGGACTCGATTTTGTCCATATTCTCGCATTAGCTTTTCATTCAAGATAAAAAAAAAATTGCATACATGATCGCTTTAATAGCGTCAAGAGTCAACCGTACCCAGTTCAACATCTTCATTTATCAGAAACTGGACATTTTAAGAATTCACTGCAGGGAAATGGTGATAAAAAAAAATTAAAAAAAATAATAATAATAAAAAAACAGGCCAAACCAGTCTGAGCATGATCTTCATATCAACAAAGGCAGGAGCACAACAACAACAAAAAAAAAAGAGCCCATGCGGGTCACAAACGCACGACGTCTATGCAATGACGCTATCTCAACCAGTGGTCACAAAGCGTGCGCCAAACGATGCATTTCATTTTAAGCTGTCTGCGGCTTCATCTATGTTTAAATCTATGCAACGAGCATCTACATTGCGTCCAAACGACGTCATTTCATATAAGCCTATCAGCGGCTTCATCTATGTTTCGTCTACGGCGATGATCATCTGCATTCGTCAAAACGACGTCATTTCATATAAGCCTATGCAACGACCATCTATGTTTCGTCTATGCAACGACGAGCATCTGCATTGCGTCCGCAGCGTCATTTCATATAAGCCTATCTGCAACGGCCGTATGTTTAAATCATGCAGCGAACATCTGCGTTCGCGTCCAAAGCAGCGTCATTTCATATAAGTCTATCTGGCCGTCTATGTTTTCGTCTATGCAACGACGAGCATCTGCGTGCGTCCAAAACGGCGTCGTTTCATAAAAGCCTATCTATGTTTAAATCGTCTGGCAACGACGAATCTGCGTGCGTCAAAACGACGTCATTTCATAAAAGCCTATCTGGCGGCCATCTATGTTTCGTCTATGCAACGAGCATCTGCGTCGCGTCCATGCAACGACGCCTTTTCATTTTAAGCCTATCTGGCGGCCGTTCGTTTATTCACGTTCGTCTACGCGACGCATCTGCGTCACGTCTATGCAAAGACGCCATTTCATATAAGTCTATCAACGGCTTCGTCCATGTTTCGTATATCGCAGCGAGCATCTGCGTCAGCGTCCATGCAACGACGCCTTTTCATTTTAAGCCTATCTGGCGACTTCATTCATGTTTCGTCTATCTGACGACGCATCTGCGTCGCGTCCATGCAACGACGCCTTTTCATTTAAGCCTATGCAACGGCCGTTCATGTTTCGTCTATGCAACGACGAGCATCTGCATCGCGTCCATGCAACGACGCCTTTTCATTTTAAGCCTATGCAACGGCTCCATTTATGTTTCGTCTATGTAACGACGAACATCTGCATCGCGTCCATGCAACGACGCCTTTTCATTTTAAGCCTATGCAACGGCTCTATTTATGTTTCGTCTATGCAACGACGAGCATCTGCATCGCGTCTATGCAATGACGCCATCAACATCCACAATAACTTTATCTTTTCAAGACTACATCACTGACCCGGTGTCAATCATACCCGACATCGGGACATTTTAATCGTCGGCTTTGCTTTTAATTTTTGCATCACAACGACCAGTGTCATCATGATTTGACATCGACATTTTGATCTGCATCATCCCTATTTTTGAGTTCCGGTTTATAAATCGTGACAAAATTGGCTCTGAGTCAACATCTTTGTCCAAGACTCTTCCATCATCTCAGTACAAAGAGGGACGTCTTGTTGTGATCAATTTTGACCCGTTTTTTGTATATTTGTTACAATTTTAAGTATTTTAGCACACCGCATTTTAATCGTTATTTTGCATATTTTTACATAATATTCTATGTTTATTTCTTCACAAAAATGGCATTGCATCTTTTATTTTTAAATTAAGTATTATGTCGTTGTTAATATTATGTTTTTATTATTGTTATACCGTCGTTTTATTTTAATAATATTTGCATCTCTTTAAATAATTAATTGACATCCCGTTTTAGTTTTAATCAGACATTAAACATGTTTTAAATATTGCATTTTAGTATTATTGCGTCGACATTTGCATTTTTATAATTTTGCATCTTTCTAAGTATTTTTTTTTTTTTGTTAAATAATTAACCAGCCTTCCATTTTTGTCAAACCAGTCCAGTCCAAGGCCCAATCCGAGTCAATCCAATCAAACACTTTTATTATTTCACCCCATCACACTCCACCCCCATACTTTATTTCACTATTTCTACACTCCAATATCACTTCAGCAGCACACTTTTTCTCCTACACTCCAACATCACTTCAGTCTTCACATCCCCCTATTCCCTATTCCCCTACCCTACATCTACCCTACATCTCACTCTTCTCAATAAAAACCTCCAGCACCCCTCACCCTTTCCCGACCCATTCCGTCGCACTTTCCCCTTCCCCGTCGCGCCGCTACCGTGAACTAGCCAACCGCGCCTCGCACGACCCATTCCGTCACCTTTCCACTTTCCGTCGCCGCCTTACCGTGAACTAGCCATGCGCACCTCACCTCACCCCATTCCGTCACGCTTTCCCGCTTTCCGTCGCGCCGCCGCGAACTAGCCCACCGCGCCTCTTTCTCCTCACTCTCTCCTTAACTCTAACATCGCTCCCTTTAACCCGCGAACACGCATCGCGGAGCTGCTCCGGCGGACTCCATTAAAACCGTCGAACCCGTCTCGCATCCCATTCGCTATTCCGTCGACCAGCGCTGACTCATCGCCAAACCTCATTCCGCGCCCGGCTGCGCTCTCTTTTGTGCTATTATGTATGTTGGTTTCTTTGGGTGATAACATGATTTTACGATTTGGTAGGAGTTTTCTTAAAATTCCGTGAGTTAGTCTGTTGTTATAACGAAATCTGTGGTTGTCGGACTGATTTTTTTAATGTCGCCGAGTTTAAAAAAACAACTCCGCGAATGTTGGTTATTGCCTCATTTGTTTTGTTGAATCGTCCGATGTTGTTGGTTACTATCTTGTTGTTTAGGTTGGTGTTTGGTGATTTCATTGCTATTGGCATTGATTGTTTTCGGGTTGGGCTATTTTGGACTATTTTGCCCTTTTATGTTTTATTAGGCGGATTGGAATATATTTTCAAAAGAAACAGATATTGCATTGTGGTATTTTACTAATTTTGGGCCTGATTACTCGATTTACATTCTTTGGTTAATTGATTTGAACAAGATGCTACACTTGTATGGCGATGAAAAAGTTATCCGTCGATTTTGAGGCCTCCATGATTGCAAAGCGGAAAATAAAATAAATGAAGCTTTCAGGCAAGGATGATTTCTTCCACTTACAGGATAACCAACAAGTGGCGAATTCATGTGCATGACTTGTTTAAATTTGTCTACTTTATTTTTATATATATCTGAGCCCTCCGTGTTTAAAACTATTACTGTTTTGGCGCGGATCCGAAGGTTTTATCTATTTTATTGTTTTCTAGCAATATTGGCCGATGAAGGAATCTCCGTCTGATTTCTAAGGTCTTCCCTGTGCAAAAGACGGATTTATTTTTGGCTTTATTTATTAATTATTGTTATTACTTTAAAAATTGTTTATTTTATTACTAACACTTTTACTAAGTGTTTATGCAGGTACCCGGAGATCATCTTGTGCAGAAGGCCTAAAAAGGGCTAAAGATGTCTCGGAGTTTTATCTTACGTCTCATTTAAATTTTAGTTTAACTATTCTTGTATTGCATTTTATTTTAATTGTAAATTATCTAAAAACACTTAGAATAGGTAGAATAAAAGCCAATATATAATTAACCTAGGTTTGGCAGGATAACCGCAAGTTAGCGGATCTTAAAGGGTGCCTAACCCCTTCCCTCTAGATTAATAAAGAACCCTTGCCCAGAATCTCATTAAGTTTACAGACCATTAAAATGGAGTTAATGTTTACTTTAAACTAGTTAACATTTAGGTGTCCTAATTCACCCAAACTAATTAGGTGGCGACTCCGCGAACCCTTTAGCATTCCAACACCCTTTTACATTTTAGCACCCTTTTAACATTTAGCATTTTTTATTTATTTCCTAACACTTATTATTTAAGCAGGAGTTAGAAAATAAAAGTCGCGGCCGAAAAGGGGCTCGACAAGTACTACGTATGGTTGATTCCTAAATTTATTTTAAGGAGTCGCCACCTAATTATTTCTAGTGAATTAGGACACTTAAAATAGCATAAAATGCAACAAATGATCTCCATTTTTAAAGGTCTGCGAAACTAATGAAATTTCGGGTAATGGTTCTTTATTATCCTAAACTGAAGGGATTAGGCATCCTCTAAGATCCGCTAACTTACAGTTGTCCGTTCAAACTTAGGTTGATATTATTGTGCTAAATGTATTATGCAATTCTAAGGGTGTTCTAACTAAGAAACTATTTAAAACTAGACATGCAAACATTTAAAATATATATATATATATATATATATATATTTAACAAGATTGTAATGAAAGCAAATAATCATATAAAGAGGTAGTGAAGAGAACTTAGCGGTATTTCACTTTTATTTTATTTTTCTACACAGGCTTTAACTTTGGGATGTGCCTCCGGGTACCTACAAAAGACACTTAATAAAAGAATTAGTAAATAATAAAATAAATTATCAAATAAACACAACGTATATATATATAGATATATGTATGTAAAAGATATATTTTTATATAGTGTGGACTCAACTAGTGTTATTGCAAAATTTGGAAAATTCGGGTCAAAATTTAGTGTCAACAGCAGCCCTGTTTGATCGCATACGATGGAAGAGTGTTCGGGCAAATACGTTGACTTGTAGTAGTCAATTTTGGCCCGATCAGAAGAATAGGAGACGCATAAGAGCGAAAGGATTCCCGAAGGAAAGGAATTGCGATGCTAAGAAGCAAGATTGATACAAATTCAACCTAGTGTAGAATTTTAATGACACTGGGCCATATGTGTTGTGGGAAGCTAGAGGAGATAGTTCCATGTTGTGCTCATATTCCGGTAAATTAAGGTACCTGCAGTTTAAAACTTAAAATGTTAGTGCATAACTGTTAAGATAATATGATAAAGCATGTATATATGAAAAATGTGATTCTCTGAGTTGAAATGTTGTCTTTGCGCATACGTAATTAGTTGCAGTTGTTCGTCATTTCCAGACGTAAAGCAAATATTCATCTTTTCCGGACGAAACGTAGATGACGTCGTTTCCGAACGTAATGCTGATGACGTCGTTTCCAGACGCAATATAAATGACGTCGTTTTCGGACGTAATGTAAATATTAAATCGTTCGGGCGAAATGTAGATGGCGTCGTTCTGAGCGTAATCGCGATGTTCGTCTTTACGGGCGAAGATGTAAATGCGTTTACGGGCGCGATGCAAATGTTCGTCTTTCTGGATGAAATGTAGATGACGTCGTTCGGGCCTTGTCGCGATGTTAAATGCTTTTACGGATGAAGATTGCGTCGTTCGGGCCTTAATCTGAATGTTCGTCTTTACGGGCGAAGATGGCGTCGTTCTAGGCGCTTGTCCGAGATGTTCGTCTTTTTGGGCGTAATGCGGATGTTAAATCTTTTACGGGCGTAATCACGAGATATTAAATGCGTTTATGGACGAAGTGGCGTCGTTTATGGACGCGATGCAGATGTTCGTCTTTCTGGACGAAGATGGCGTCGTTTCCGGACGCGATACAGATGTTCGTCTTTCTGGACGAAGATGACATCGTTTTCGGACGCAATGTAGATGTTCGTCTTTCTGGACGAAGATGGCGTCGTTTCCGGACGCAATGCAGATGTTCGTCTTTCTGGACGAAGATGGCGTCATTTCCGGATGCAAGGCAGATGTTCGTCTTTCTGGATGAAGATGATGTCGTTTTCGAACGCAATGTAGATGTTCATATTTCTGGATGAGGATGACATCATTTCTGGACGCGATACAGAAGTCGTCGTTGCATAGACAAAATGTAGATAAGACAGTTGCACAGGCGTAATAAGATGGTGTTGTTGAGTGGAAGCGATATAGAAGTCGTCGTTGCATAGACGAAATGTAGATAAGGCCGTTGCACAGGCGTAATAAGATGGCGTCGTTGAGTGGACGCGATAAAGGAACGTCGTTGTGCAGACGTAATAAGATGAATGTCGTTGAATATACATGATAAGACGTCGTGAATAGACGTAATAAAATGAACGTCGTTGAATATGTGTAATAAGAGAAATGTCGTTGTGGGGAGTGGGGACGTATTTGATGAACGTCGTTGAATAGACGTAATAAGAGTGATTTGAACCAATTAGGCCAGGCTACTTATGCTGAAATTACCAGAAATATATAAACCAGATAAATTAGGTAGTGCCATAACGTGATTGAGAAATGAGGTGAGAAGGCGGCCTTGTAAGCCGAAATGGTGTCTTAATAGACGTATGCGATTGTGGCCTCGTGGGCTGAGCTGCTATGCAGAACTTTCTAGCAAAGCAAAGAGTTAGTGCAGGATATATGGATATGCGAAATGAATGGACTCAGATGAGAATGTGGCCCTGTGAGCCAAACTGCTATGCGAAAATCTCCTTCAGTGTTACCAACTTTTCAGCCCCAGTTATCGGTATTTAAAAGAAAATATGTGAGATTTGAAAGGGGAGGCTGATTTGTGCAGACTTTGTAGCTTTAGCCCTGACCACTCATATGCCCGATCTGTTTGGACTTGTAAACGTTGTCGAAAGTAAAAGCAGGGAAATCCTACGTACACGTGCATGCTGCTTAAGTAAGTAAATAAGTAAGTATATGTCATTCCGTAGTCAAGTTTGTCGCGCCCTTTTTCGGCCGCGGCATTTTTTAAATAATAGCGAGCCCTGCTCAAAATGCAAATGTTAGAAAATAAACAACTAATAAATAATAAAATGCTAATAAAGTTTTAAGAGGCTTTAAAGTTTTTAAAAATGCTAAAAGGGGTGCTAACATATTAGAAGATGCTAAAGTTTAAAAGGGTGCTAAAATGCTAAAGGGTTGCTAGGATGCTAAGGGTTCGCGGAGTCGCCACCTAATTAATTGGGTGAATTAGGACACCTAAATGTTTAACTAGTTTAAAGTAAAACATTAACTCCATTTTAATGGTCTGCTAAACTTAATGAGATTCTGGGTAAGGGTTCTTTATTAATCTAGAGGGAAGGGGTTAGGCACCCTCTAAGATCCGCTAACTTGCGGTTGTCCTGCCAAACCTAGGGTTAATTATTATGTAAAAATGCTTGTTTTGAAAATATAAAAGATGCTTCAGAATGTTTTATAAAAATGCATGTTGATAAAGTATTTGAGCAAAAGCATTGCGGGCTAAGAATATGTTTTTGACGAAAGAAAAGAAAACGTGTAACACTTCTTTAGTTTTTGTAAAAGGGCATGCATTTATAAGGTTTAAATAACAGGCTATATATGCAAAGATCTATTATGCATATGGACCTGTATATGAGATGCCATAAACATTGGCTAAAGCAATTGCATGCTATAAGGGTTTTATTAAAAAAATGGATTTTTTATATTAGAATTTAGTGATAAATAATGTTTTGACTACCTAAATAGTTATGTGGATGGAGGATTACTAAATAGTTTGATTATAACTTAAGCAAGCTAGAATAATCAACTAAATGGGGGAAAGCAAATTTCTAATGTTAAGCTACTTTATAATCTATTGGTTCAAGGTTTAACTATTATGAATATCCTACTAATTAATGTAGCGTTAGACATATAATTTACAACAAATAAATGAATGAGGCGGGGTAGAAAATAATTAGAAGGACTCGGAATGGCGATGTCCTTGCTGCGCTTTGGAATTCGATGCGGATAGAGAATGCACGTAGATGCGGGTCCTCGTTTGTTGCGGCGAGTCTCGTGTGAGACTCTTCTTTTGCTCAGAGGTATGCCATGCAAAAGATAAAGAAAGATAAGGATTAGTATATGTCCAAACAATATAAGTGAACATGTGCATATTCTAGCTAATATTTAATTAAATTAATCTCTAAGATGATAGAAGTTGACCAAGGGCCCAACGTTATTCAATTGAAATTAGGCCTTGGTAGCGGCGTGACAAACAACAATAGAATGTTAGCTTTCAGATTTTTACGGAGGCATACGCAATGGAATAATGACAACGCAAACATAAGTACCAAATGGGATCGGTCGAGTTGCGAGGGAAGCAGCGCGGTAGGCGGGGTATATGCGGGGGCCATAGGCGATGCGGATGGCAATGGGCGAAAAGCGACAAGCGACAAACAACAAGCTCAATCAATAAGTGAGCATAATGCATCTCAAGCCCAATATCCATAAAAAACAGGGAGGATCACTAGCGTGACGTGTAGGCATGTTAGAGGAACGATAGAGTATGCGTAAGTACTCAGCGGATGCCAAAAATGAAGAAAATTGGTCTCGAGCACGGAATGTCATTTTTAAATTGTTTCAGAAATAATCAAAACTCCAGCCTATTCCCTTCCATTCCCTGGTCCAGGATTCTGCGTTCAAGCAAGCAAGCAGATTCCCTCACATCTTATTTGTCTTCCTTAAGGCGGCGAATATGGAACAAACAAGCTCACGACTACGGTATCTATCCTATCGATCGGGAATAACATGGGCGAGTTTAAGACACTGACTAAACATACCGCCATGAGACATGGTTACAATAAACTATGAAGCAACATGGTAATTACTTCAAACAGTCATATGTGATCAGTGAACCTTAAAGCGGCTATTAAAGAAATTAGATGGTCTATACGTCGTAAGCCCGATTATAAAACTAACACATTAGACACTTAATCATTTAATCACATAAATAATCAACACACGAGGTAATGGCCAACTAAACAAGCTAACTAAACCATAGAAAAACTAAACATGACATTTCACATCTTGAGGGTTTATACATGATTTCAAGTGAAACGATAGTTCACTTAATTGAGCTTCGTATTTCCGATGTACATGTGAGAAAAGTAGAATAGATCGAGACTAGAGATATATATTTTGAATTCACAAACATAACTAGAATCCCTTGAAGCAAAACAGATAATTAACGGAAATAGACTATGATATATATATGACCAAACCAATCTGTCGGATATCTATCATAACACCTTTCATGATTCAAAACGGCTTTGCAGACAAACTCTCACATTTGAAGATATGTCGACGACAACATGTGTTGATCCTAAGACCTAGATGGCACTTCAAATTGATCACATACTTAAATAACATCAGATTTGACATAATGATGCAATCATAGACAAATGAACTACACAAACCAGTAGGCTTACCACAAGTGATCTAAAGGGAGCATTTTGACAGTATAAGGACTATACTTGGCCACTTGATGCATAGGAAAGGTAATACACACATATTTAACCTCCTCGTAAGATCTGAATATACCCTAAGGACATCCTACAGATTTAAAGCTAACCAGTTTACACAAAGAGAATTCTTAGCAAGTTTTTAACACACTAAATTAACCTATGAATAACTTGAACTAATTCTATGCCCTCCAGGATTTATACATGTTCTACCTGACAAATACTTAACCTATGCAAAACAATTACTAGAATATTTATAACGAGCATAAACGACATGATCCAGTAATCCTCAGACAATGACCACATCATTCGAACAGACAACAAATGCTAGTAAAACTAACAATCACTGATGCAAACAGTATAATCATTCATCCGTATTGAATCGATACGCCTTCAAGCAAGCATACAAGACTCGTATTACACATATTAACGGCTACCAACACATAATTATCACATATATCACGAAATATCAATCGAAGGAGAAAATAAGAAAGGAGGCGAGATTACCTTCTCCGGACAGCGAACCGAGGCAGCGTATCAAGTCGTCGATTCACTCGGGGTTATGGCTTTGCGATGCGAGCAAAAAGGCTAGGTTTATTTGCTGATTTCTTGGCTAGAATGAAAAGAAAGGGTTTCGTACTTCCTATTCGTGCGATGCTAATGGTGCAGGTCTTTGAACCCCTAATTCCCGATGCTCTGTCGATTGTTGCTATTGGACTTCTCTTACCATTTGAGCTCTGTCGTCTTTGTGCTCTTCCACATCTTCTGCCCTTCCCCTCTTTGCTCTAAATTGCTATGTTCTTTATTGGACTCTTACGATTTTCAATGTTTGATGCTATCTCACTTGAGGTTATTATTCTGCCTCTGAGCTCTGTGCATGTGCTTATATAGCCTTGGTTGGGATTCTAATGTTGGTAAGCAATTAGAATTTGAGATTGGACGATTGTGTGTGATTTGAGCCGGTAAGGTAAGAGCGGTGTTGATCTGATCCAGATTCGGCAAGATTTGGTACGGTTATGGTAAGAAACACGTTGGTGGGTGCGTGGGTAAAGAAATGCCGGATTCTCGGAGAAATCGGGCATGGCGCGATAGTTGCTTTAGGTTTTAGGTTTGCTGGTTATTGTCGACGAAGGGAGAGTGTAAGGGCTGAGGGCCTCTGATTTCTGGGCTGAGCGTTTGTAATGGATTTAAGGCGTGGGGCGGGTTGGGCTTTGCGGGTCGCGGACGATCTGGGCCAGGCGGTAGTGGGCTGGGTAGAAATAGGTTAGTATTTTAATTAGGTATTAATTAGTTTTATGAGTTAGTCTTAGGTAAAATTAATTTGGGTAGAGTTTTTTTTTAAGTGTATTAATTTTAGGTATCTAATTAGTTAATTAGTAGTAAATTAAATTAATAAATTGTGCTTAAATTATTTTAGGTGCTTTGAGCTTGAGTTTAAATTCTTAATAAAACTAACGACGGACATCTTTATTTAATTAATGCTTAATACGGCGCTTTTATTTAAAAACTTATTATTATGCATTACTGCGACGTTAAATTAAAATTGAATTGAGTTTAGATTAAATTAGTTAAATGCTAAATGCAAGTATGATATTTAAGAATCGTTTAAAGCTTTATAAATGCGGTGCATATATCAGATTAAAATTGATTTTAAATTACAAATGATTACTAATAAATGCGGCTATGCTACCTGACACGACGTTATCGCTAAATTATTTATTTTATGCATTTATTAATTATTTAAGAATTACGACAAAGCTTAAAGTTAATAAATGCGGTAGCGGGCTCTAAGTGCTTAAAACTCTACGTAAGGCAGCGATGCCATTATTAAATTATTTATGCTGTATTTAATGTTTTATTATTGCATTTTATTATAAAAATCCTAAAAATTATTTTACAAAATTAGTGTACTTTTATAGTTAATGGGTGGGCGAGAGGGTCAAAATTGGGTGTCAACAATTTGTCCTCTTTGTATGGAGATGATGGAAGAATCTTGGACAAAAGCGTTGACTCATGCCAATTTTGTCTCGATCTTCGATTGCAAAAATCTTTGGCGGTAAAGTGGCCTAAAATAAAAAGCGTCCCGATGTCGAGTTATGGCGACCTTTGGGCTACCATGGTCAAAACACCGGCGGGCTAATCACGGACTCAAGGCATCCCGGTGTCGAGTTATGGCGACAGCAGGCTACCATGGTCAAAACACGAGGCGGGCTAGCGGACTTAAAGCGTCCCGATGTCGAGTTATGGCGACCTTTGAGTTACCGTCAAAACACGGCGGGCTAACGCGGACTTAAAGCTGTCGATGTCGAGTTATGATGACAGGTTATGGTCTAAAAGTAAAAGAAAATAAGCGGCTTGAACACAGGGTGTCACGTATGGCTTATGGTCTTTGGGTTACATGGTGGTGTGGAAGCGAGTGGGCCAAGCGGCAGGCGGCTACGCGTCGTTGAGAAGGTTGGCCCGGCAGATTGCCGGTTATTTGTAGAGAAAATCCACGTTGTCTCACGCTCACTGCGTACTAAGACTTGAACAAGCGGTTAGTGCATGCTTGTTAAGGCAAAATGATGATCGTAATTTTAAAGTAATGCAAGCGTGAGTAGAAAAGGTTATCTGCAAAAATATGATGCTGCTTTGTGTTGATGCGATCTTTGCAAATCTTGTGATTTCGCCACTGCGCGGGCGTGTTGCGATTGTGAATGCGGATCGTTGTCCCTGCTGCAATTGTCCTGTAGACTAAAGCTCGAAAGAGTTAGTGCATAAGCTGCTAAGGCGAATAATATATGAGAGAAAAAAAAATGCAATTTTGAGAAACGGAGAAATCGTCCTGCGTAGATGTGATATCTTGACTTGTCGTCGTTTTGGACTTGTCGTCGTTTCGGACTGTCGTCGTTTTGGACTTGGCGTCGTTTTGGACTTGGCGTCGTTTTGGACTTGGCGTCGTTTTGGACTTGGCGTCGTTTTGGACTTATCGTCGTCTTGAACTTGGCGTCGTTTGGACTTGGCGTCGTTTTGGACTTGGCGTCGTTTTGGACTTGGCGTCGTTTTGGACTTGGCGTCGTTTGGACTTGGCGTCGTTTTGGACTTGGCGTCGTTTTGGACTTGGCGTCGTTTTGGACTTAGCGTCGTTTTGGACTTGGCGTCGTTTTGGACTTATTCTTTCTTTGCTCGCAGTAGACTAAAGCTCGAGAAGAGTTAGTGCATGCTTCTTAAGCGAGAATAATAAAGCATGACTGATAAAAATGCACTTTTGAGAACAGCGAAAATCTTCGCATGTAGATGTAATATCTTGATGATGGCGTCGTTTTGAACTTCTTTGTCTTGATAACGTCGTTACTGGGCGTGTTCTTCTTTGGCGTCGTTGCGTGGACTCATTTGTCTTGTCGCGTCATTATGCGGGCGTATTCTTCTTGGCGTCGTTGCGTGGACTTCTTTGCTTGCGATAACGTCGTTATGCGGGCGTATTCTTTGGCGTCGTTGCGTGGACTTGCTGATTACGTCGTTGTCTGGACGTGTTGCTGCTGGCGTCGTTGCATGGACTTGTTGATTACGTCGTTATGCGGGCGTGTTCTTCTTTGGCGTCGTTGCGTGGACTTGCGATTACGTCGTTATGCGGGCGTGTTCTTCTTTGGCGTCGTTGCGTGGACTTCTTGATCACGTCGTTGCACGGGCGTATTCTTCTTTGGTGTCATTGCGTGGACTTCTTGATTACGTCGTTATGCGGGCGTATTCTTCTGCTCGCCGTAGGATAAATGCTCATAAGCTAAGCGAGAAAAGGCGTTAGTGTATACTGTTTAAATGAAATGATAAATACATATGAAGTGCAATTTTATGGGTAGAGATGTCATCCACGAGATGTTGTCTTTGCGGACATCTTTGAGCGTTGCGGTGGCCAATTCTTAGTGATGCCTTTCTTTGTGTGCGATCGTGGGTGGCGATTTGACTTTATGCTCGAGTTGATCGCTAGGTTTTGTTGCGGAACTACGAACTTTGATTCTTGATTGTTGATGCCGCTTCTGCTGCTGCTTTGCTCTTGCTGCGGACTTTGGATTGTTGTCATCCTCTGCCTTTCTTGCTTTTCACCTTACGAAGAAACCTTTTAAATCGTATTTTACTGTTTAATTTGTTGCACTTTATGCTTATTAATATTAAAAGACTGCGCTCGAAGAAAAATTTGTGAGTTTTGGGGGTCGATTCATATTTGACTTTCTTTGCCTTGTTCCTTGATATCTGCGTGCACGGCTTGTTTGGACTTACAACCACATGCAGTTTCTACATTGTCGATTTTGAAAAGGGTGTTTGGCCTAAAATGGGTCTCGATGTAGTTCTTTGTAGGCTATGTGTATTCTTGTCATTTTCAAAGCAAAGGAAAGTTTCCTAATGGTGTGGCCAAAGCCGATTTAGGCGCTACGTATCCACATGAGGAATCAGTCGAGCGTAGTTCATTCTGGCGAATATTGAAAAATTAAAATTTCTAGATGTGGGACCAAGGCGAGGCGGCGCTGCGTATCCACTAAGGGAATCAGTCAAGCGTAGTTCATTCTGGCGAAACGAAGAAAACATTATTAAAGCTTAAATATGAGTTTATAAATTATTACGCTAAAATAAATCGTTTTCCTATCCGGGCTCTAGGCGGACGAGACAAGGGTGCAAATCCAACCAATCGCGCCTTCTTGCTGCGTCATGGTTGGGTCTTCGTGCTCTGCTGTCAGTATCTCCTTCTTTTGGCTTCTGCGTGGTGCCTGCTTGGATAAATGACCAATTCAGGCGGGGCGGGCTCTGGCCAGGGAATGCCTCTCTTCCTTTGGGGTTCATTGTACTCGTTAGGGTAAGCATCCTCCACTGAATGACTCCTCGCGATCGGCTCCCCTTACTTTGTCTCTCGAGTGTATAACACCTTCCCACGTCGTGTCAGATGGCTCGAATGGTATCTGTGACTTTTGTTTCCATCATGAGCTTTGGACTTGGGATTGGGCACATTCTTTGGAATTGGTGGAGTATCCTGCAAACCTCGACCTCTCGTCTGGCTGCGATAAAGGCTCGGCTAAATGGGCGTATATTTTGGTGGCCTTTACGTGGTATTCAAAGTGGTCAGAAGATGTTTGGTAAATAGGTTTGTGGAGGCCTTTGGTTTGTGTTTAGCGAGATCGTTAGGCGTTCGGTTTTGTGTGGAATATATGGGTGCATTGTATATTGGTGAGCAGGATATGTAGTAGCGGTCATCGTAATAATTTGGAGGTTTTTGGTATTTTGGTTATTTGCGATGTGAGTGCTCTGGTGAGGTTCTTGAGCCTTTTGATTTCGCTGCGAGGTTGCCATTTGTTGTGGTAATTGTGCGAGTTGCTCATTGGATCTATCTTTGTCTTTCTCTCACGAGACCTTTGCTTTGCTTATAGGAACGAGCGGGTTCAGGTCGTTCGCTCGGATGTCCTTGAATCGATCGTATTCTTTGGACCGTGCCTTTGATCTTGTGAAATATTGATGCTCTGCCATTGCTAAGTCAAATACGAATCGACCTTTGGGGAGATGATAAATCTTTCTAAAAATGCAACAAACGGTGTTAGCATAAAGCACATAATTTGCAGGTATCTAGCAGATATATTGCACATAGCATATTCAAATGTTTCCTAACATGCAGGGGGACCTCTTTATGCCAGAGGTAAGCCTAAACGTCACTTATGCGAGATTATGACGGATTTGGCCAAGTCGTCCAACTATAATGCCTTTGTTGGAAATGGCGACCAAATGACGGTGCACTTTTCCCAATTTCAGCATGTCATGATTGGGTTTGGATTTGTATGTCATTGCCACGCTACACATAATATGCTGGTTGGTCGTTTGGGTTGAGAAACCCGTCGACAAGTTTGGTGTCTTCCTAATTGTGGTGTCGATGTCAAGGACCAACCCACCTAAGGTAAATGCGTCGTGCCACTAAAATAAGGGTGGTATAGCTCTATCTTAAGTTTCTAAGATTTGGCTTTTACGGGCCTTGAGTTCGGCGGACAACTCGAGTGAAAGGCTACGCGGTGATCAGACGAACCGATCTAACTCATGCGAGCACCAACTCTCCTAAAATTTGGATATTTTTGAAAGAAATTTGCGGGTCTTGCGAGCACACCAAATAGCGTGAGTGTGTGATTTGTGTGAATTTTCGAATGGAAGAAATATGAGCGGAATGCGGTTTAGGGAAGCGATAAATCAAGTAGCAAAATAAACAAAATACAATACACAAAAATTAAATGCAAAATAATTGCCAAATAATAACCCTAGGTGCATTATGGTTAAGAACCTAAAATCCCAGTAGTCGCCATTCTGTCGCGCTTTTTGGCGGCATTTTTAAATAATAGCGAGCCACCTTTCAAAATGTAAATGTTAGAAAATAAACAACTAATAAATAATAAAATGCTAATAAAGTTTTAAGAGGCTTTAAAGTTTTTAAAAATGCTAAAAGGGGTGCTAACATATTAGAAGATGCTAAAGTTTAAAAGGGTGCTAAAATGCTAAAGGGTTGCTAGGATGCTAAGGGTTCGCGGAGTCGCCACCTAATTAATTGGGTGAATTAGGACACCTAAATGTTTAACTAGTTTAAAGTAAAACATTAACTCCATTTTAATGGTCTGCTAAACTTAATGAGATTCTGGGTAAGGGTTCTTTATTAATCTAGAGGGAAGGGGTTAGGCACCCTCTAAGATCCGCTAACTTGCGGTTGTCCTGCCAAACCTAGGGTTAATTATTATGTAAAAATGCTTGTTTTGAAAATATAAAAGATGCTTCAGAATGTTTTATAAAAATGCATGTTGATAAAGTATTTGAGCAAAAGCATTGCGGGCTAAGAATATGTTTTTGACGAAAGAAAAGAAAACGTGTAACACTTCTTTAGTTTTTGTAAAAGGGCATGCATTTATAAGGTTTAAATAACAGGCTATATATGCAAAGATCTATTATGCATATGGACCTGTATATGAGATGCCATAAACATTGGCTAAAGCAATTGCATGCTATAAGGGTTTTATTAAAAAAATGGATTTTTTATATTAGAATTTAGTGATAAATAATGTTTTGACTACCTAAATAGTTATGTGGATGGAGGATTACTAAATAGTTTGATTATAACTTAAGCAAGCTAGAATAATCAACTAAATGGGGGAAAGCAAATTTCTAATGTTAAGCTACTTTATAATCTATTGGTTCAAGGTTTAACTATTATGAATATCCTACTAATTAATGTAGCGTTAGACATATAATTTACAACAAATAAATGAATGGGGGCGGGGTAGAAAATAATTAGAAGGACTCGAGGAATGGCGATGTCCTTCGCCTGCGGCTTTGGAATTCCGATGCGGATAGAGAATGCACATAGATGCGGGTCCTCGTTTGTTGCGACGAGTCTCGTATTGAGACTCTTCTTTTGCTCTGAGGTATGCCATGCAAAAGATAAAGAAAGATAAGGATTAGTATATGTCCAAACAATATAAGTGAACATGTGCATATTCTAGCTAATATTTAATTAAATTAATCTCTAAGATGATAGAAGTTGACGAGGCAACGTTATTCAATTGAAATTAGGCCTTGGTATCGCGTGACAAACAACAATAGAATGTTAGCTTTCAGATTTTACGGAGGCATACGCGATGGAATAATGACAACGCAAACATAAGTACCAAATGGGTGGTCAAGTTGCGAGCGAGAAGCAGCCGGTAGAGCGGGGTATATGCAGGGGGCCATAGGCGATGGCGGATGTGATGGGCGAAAGCGACAAGCGACAAGCAACAAGCTCAATCAATAAGTGAGCATAATGCATCTCAAGCCCAATATCCATAAAAAACAGGGAGGATCACTAGCAGTGAGGCGGTAGGCATGTTAGAGGAACGATAGAGTATGCGTAAGTACTCAACAGATGCCAAAAATGAAGAAAATTGGTCTCGAGCACGGAATGTCATTTTTAAATTGTTTGAAATAATCAAAACTCGGCTATTCCTTCCATTCCTGGTCCAGATTACGCATTCAAGCAAGCAGATTCCTCACATCTTATTTGTCTTCGCCAGTTGGCCCAAATGACCGAACAAACAAGCTCACGACTACGGTATATCCTATCGATCGGAATAACGTGGACGGGTTTAAGACACTGACTAAACATACCGCCATGAGACATGGTTACAATAAACTATGAGCAACATGGTAATTACTTCAAACAGTCATATGTGATCAAGTGAACCTTAAGCGGCTATTAAAGAAATTAGATGGTCTATACACGTCGTAAGCCCAATTATAAAACTAACACATTAGACACTTAATCATTTAATCACATAAATAATCAACACAAGGGTAATGGCCAACTAAACAAGCTAACTAAACCATAGAAAAACTAAACATGACATTTCACATCTTGAGGTTTATACATGATTTCAAGTAAACGATAGTTCACTTAATTGAGCTTCATATTTCGATGTACATGAGAAAAGTAGAATAGATCGAGACTAGAGATATATATTTTCGAATTCACAAACATAACTAGAATCCTTGAAGCAAAGCGGATAATTAACGAAATAGACTATGATATATATATGACCAAACGATGCCGGATATCTATCATAACACCTTTCATGATTCAAAGCGGCTGCGGACAAACTCTCACATTTGAAGATATGTCGACGACAACATGTGTTGATCCTAAGACCTAGATGGCACTTCAAATTGATCACATACTTAAATAACATCAGATTTGACATAATGATGCAATCATAGACAAATGAACTACACAAATCAGTAGGCTTACCACAAGTGATCTAAAGGGAGCATTTTGACAGTATAAGGACTATACTTGGCCACTTGATGCATAGGAAAGGTAATACACACATATTTAACCTCCTCGTAAGATCTGAATATACCACAGGACATCCTACAGTTTAAAGCTAACCGATTTACACAAAGAGAATTCTTAGCAAGTTTTAACACACTAAATTAACATATGAATAACTTGAACTAATTACATGCCCTCCAGATTTATACATGTTCTACGACAAATACTTAACTATGCAAAACAATTACTAGAATATTTATAACGGCATAAACGACATGATCGGAATCCTCGACAATGACCACATCATTCGAGCAGAATGACAAATGCTAGTAAAACTAACAATCATCGATGCAAGCAGATAATCATTCATCCGTATTGAATCGTCGCCTTCAAGCAAGCATACAAGACTCGTATTACATATTAGCGGCTACAACACATAATTATCACATATATCACGAAATATCAATCGAAGGAGAAAATAAGAAAGAGGCGAGATTACGCTCTCCGACGTGACAGAAGCGGCGTATCAGTCGTCGATTCACTCGGGGTTATGGCTTTGCGATCGCGAGCAAAAGGCTAGGTTTATTTGATTTCTTGGCTAGAATGAAAAGAAAGGGTTTCGTACTTCTATTCGATGCGATGCTAATGGTGCAGGTCTTTGAACCCCTAATTCCGATGCTCATCGATTGTTGCTATTGGACTTCTCTTACCACCGAGCTCACGTCGTCTTTGTGCTCTTCCTCTTCTGTGCCACTTCCACTCTTTCTGCTCTAAATTGCTATGTTCTTATTGGACTCTTACGATTTTCCAATGTTTGATGCTATCTCATGAGGTTATTATTCTTGCCTCGAGCTCTGTGCGTGTGCTTATATAGCCTTGGTTGGGATTCTAATGTTAGTAAGCAATTAGAGTGAGATTGGACGATTTGTGTGTGATTTGAGCCGTAAGGTAAGGGCGAGTGTTGATCTGATCCGATTCGAAGCAATATTTGGGCGCTGGTTATGGTAAGAAACACGTTGGCTGGGTGCGTGGGTAAAGGAAATGCCCGGATTCTCCGGCGAGAAATCCGGGCATGGCGGCGATTGGTTGCTTTAGGTTTTAGGTTTGCTGGTTATTGTCGACGAAGGGAGAGTGTAAGGGCTGAGGGCCTCTGATTTCTGGGCTGAGCGTTTGTAATGGATTTAAGGCGTGGGGCGGGTTGGGCTTTGCGGGTCGCGGACGATCTGGGCCAGGCGGTAGTGGGCTGGGTAGAAATAGGTTAGTATTTTAATTAGGTATTAATTAGTTTTAGGAGTTAGTCTTAGGTAAAATTAATTTGGGTAGAGTTTTTTTTTAAGTGTATTAATTTTAGGTATCTAATTAGTTAATTAGTAGTAAATTAAATTAATAAATTGTGCTTAAATTATTTTAGGTGCTTTGAGCTTGAGTTTAAATTCTTAATAAAACTAACGACGGACATGCTATTTAATTAATGCTTAATACGGCGCTTTTATTTAAAAACTTATTATTATGCATTACTGCGACGTTAAATTAAAATTGAATTGAGTTTAGATTAAATTAGTTAAATGCTAAATGCAAGTATGATATTTAAGAATCGTTTAAAGCTTTATAAATGCGGTGCATATATCAGATTAAAATTGATTTTAAATTACAAATGATTACTAATAAATGCGGCTATGCTACCTGACACGACGTTATCGCTAAATTATTTATTTTATGCATTTATTAATTATTTAAGAATTACGACAAAGCTTAAAGTTAATAAATGCGGGCGCGGGACTTTAAGTGCTTAAAACTCTACGTAAGACGCGATGCCATTATTAAATTATTTATGCCTGTATTTAATGTTTTATTCGCTGCATTTTATTATAAAAATCCTAAAAAATTATTTTACAAAATTAGTGTACTTTTATAGTTAATGGCTGGACGGGAGGGTCAAAATTGGGTGTCAACAAAGTTAATCAACTTATAATATACTTAATGAAAGAGCATGAGAACCTAAAATTAGTTTGTAATTTCAAAACTACAATTTAATTCATATGAGGCTATTTATTGATATGTAAAGTTGTAGTCTTAGTTTTTCATTTTCTTTTTGTTGATAAAAGTCCTCAAGTTTTACGGATTTTCATAAATCATTACCACCATTTTTTTTTGATAATCCAGGTCTCGGGGTGGTCTTAGTACCCCATATCGCTAGTACCTGCACAAGTACTGGTACTAGGATCCTGGAGGCGATGGAACTCGTCCTTAGCCGCCACCGCCGGGTAAATCGCGGGATGTACACCCCGCATTCAGTGTCTGATCGCTACCAACGGATCAATGCTACAAGGTCTGACCCCCTAACAGGACTTGTCTGGAGGGAATCAAACCCACACTGCAACATGCCCGCGCGGTTAAGCTACCAGGCTTTAATACGAGACATATGCCCCGGAGAACATATCCGTCGAGAATCAAACTTGTGACCCTAAAGGCCACAAATTTGATTAATGGTCACTGAGCCACTATCCGTGAATATTACCACCATTTGTTGATTATATACTCTTTGGGCTTACTACTTGAAAAACATACTAACAGTATTGGGTTAGAATAAAAATAATTTAATAAAGGTATTTGTTTCACCCTTTCTGTCCAAGAGAGGAGAGAGGTTGTTGTTCGCGGGACATCCATTCAACATTTTTTTAATCATTTATAGAGAAGTGAATTATTAGTGTTGGTATGAAATATTGTTTTCCGGGTTTAAAACATGGGAAGGAGTAGTAATAATTAATAAATGAGCAGTGGTAAGAAAAATTAGTCAAAACATAAATATTTTAAGATATTTCATAAGATTAACCTAATCATTAATAAAGATAATATATAAATAGAGCAAACATTTAGTTAAATACTCCAAATTAATACTCCATTCGAATTAAAAATAGTGTTCATTTAACCTTTAATTTTTGAGTAAAAAATAGTGTCCATTTAACCTTTAATTTTTGAGTAAAAAAGAGTGTCCACTTACAAAATCAAGAAAGAATCAATCTTACTTTTTTTTTCTTTCAGATTTACCCTTATTAATTGTTAGATGATCAAATCCGAATAGCAATTTAATTAGGGGCATTTTAATCAAATTATTTATTTTTGTTTAGGAGTTAGTATTTTTTAAAAGTTGTGATAATAGCCAAGTTGAAACTCTTTTTGATCCGGAGAGAGTATTACTTAAGGGAGTGTAAAACAAAAAACTTGAAAACTATGAGGAGCCAAGTCAGCCAACTCTTACCTCCCCAAAATTCATGGCCTAAAGAGCAAATACACCCTTTTTGTAGTCTTGTTTTGACCTTTTTCTAGTTTTTTTTTTGGTTTGCTCTGTTTTCCCTTCATGTTTCTAACATTCACCTTTTTTTTTTATCAGGTCTCGAGGCTTGCGCTTTTCTATCGCTAGTATTGATACAAATACTTGTAATAGGCTCCTGGGTTAATAACACCGACCCCTCAACACTATTACCAGTAAATTGCGGGATGTCTTGATAATCGATTAATCGAGGCGTCTGACGGATCACTAACACAATATTAATCCCCTCTATGTGCTTTGTCGATCGAGCCACGTTGTGCGGTGTGCCGCTTTATAACGCTTCACTTTCTGGCTAAGCCCATCTTGGAGACAACATTCACCTTTCTTAGTTCCCCATGATTCTGTTCCCAGGTTAGGATTCAATTCTGTACCTTTGGATAGTCCCTCCTTCTCTTCAACCTAGCTCAATTATATATACATGTTTTTGTACTCCATCACTTCTATATTAAGTGTCATCTTAGCAAAAGAAATTTATTTAAAAATAAATGTCATTTTAAAAATTTAAAATATAAATTGATTACTTTTTTCTTACTATATTCTTAGACAAAATTGATAAATTTTCTATTAAAAAATATTTATTGATAAATTTTCTATTCAAACATAATTAATACTTATGCAGGATTTAATCAAAAGGGAGAAAAATACTTACTAAATTGGCTTAATTTGGTAAATTTTCAATTGAATTATTGATTTCAGGTGACACGAGACGGAGGGATTAATATTGACTAGGCATTATACTTTTCTTTTTAAGTTGAAACATTAGTGGCCACGCCACCAGGGAGAGATAACAACTTCAATGGTGATAAAGCTCACAACTTTAAACCTTCCCAAGAAAATCCCCAAATGGGTTTCTTCAAAACCCTCTATTTCTTCACTTTCTAGTGCTTGTAGAATTCAAATAACCCAAGAAACCAATCAACCGTCCACCAGTTCTTCTGATTTTGAAATAAAGATTCAATCTTTAAAGAATAAGCTTCACCCACAAACCTTAACAGGCATTCTTGATTCTACAACTGATTTGGACTCTTCATTGAAGCTATTTAAATGGGCTTCCCTTCAAAGAAAGTTTCATCACTCTGCTGATACGTATTTTCGGATTATATTGAAGTTAGGTATGGCTGGAAAAGTTGAAGAAATTGAAGGGTTTTGTAATGAGATGGTAAAGGAGAAATGCCCAAATTATGAACATGTTCTTTTGTCTTTGTTAGATACATTTGTTAGATATAGTAGGCTTAGTGAGGCTTTATGTGTTCTTTCTTGTATAAGTTTGTGTAGTTTAAAGGTCTCTATATCTCTATTTAATCAATTATTGGATGCACTTGTCAAGGAAAAGAACGAATTTAAGGACGTATTATTCGTGTATAAAGAGATTGTGAAAGCCGGAATTGGTCCCGATATTGATACACTTAATTATCTGATGGAGGCTTTATTTGCTTCTGATCGTGCTGATGCTGCATTGGATCAGTATAAACGACTTCATAAGAAAGGTTGTAGTCCTAATGGCAGAACTTTTCAGATAATTATTGGTGAACTTGTTGCTAGGGGTAGAGTGGACGAGGCACTTGTAATTTTAGATGATATGTTTAGAATACGGTGTGAACCAGATTATTCTAGCTTTTACGCTTATATAATTCCTTTATTTTGCAATATGAATAAATTAGATGTGGTAAGGAGGTTGTTGAATATGATGAGAGCGTCTAAGTTTGTTCCGGATTCACCAACTTATGGGGCAATGATTAAGTGTTTTTGTGAGAATCTTCTCGTGGATAATGCTGTAAAACTTGTAGATGAGATGGTGGGTAGTGATGTTAGGCCAGATGATGGTGTGTTCATGAGTATAATAGACGGATTATGTGAATTGAATATGTTGAGTGAAGCTAAGGAGTTTTTGAATGACAAAGAAGTTGCGAGCGTATTGCCTTACAATGCACTTCTTGAAGCTATTCTAAATGATGGCACCTTTAATATGGCAAGAGATCTGTTTGATGAAATGTTTGAGAGAAACATCACAGATCATCGTTCTTGGAATATCATGATTCAATACTTGTGTGATAATAAAAGGCTGAGAGATGCCTTGAAGTATCTTGCTAGAATGGCTATTTCCTCCGTTAGCCCTGATTCATCTACATATTCTGCTCTCATCATTGGTAACTGCAAATTAGGTGAGTGTGAGGATGCTTTGGCATTGTTTCGTCGACTTAGGGACAAAGATGGGTTAATAGATTTGGTATCATATGCTCAACTTATTGAGTGTCTTTGCCAGAAGGAAAAGATTCTGGAAGCCGCCGAAGTATTTTGCTTCATGTCAACAAAGAGATGTGCTCTTCAATCGACCTCGTTTGAAAAGCTCATGTATGGACTTTGTGTTAGTGGGTACACTATTCGAGCAATAAAATTGCTGCCAATTGCATATTATTGTGGTACGTTGTCTTCTTCTTCTGCTTACAACAGCATAATGCAAGGCCTGTTCAGTTTAGGAAGAGCAACTGATATCTTTATAGTACTCTCGAGAATGGTCGTAGATGGTTGTACATTGGATGGGGAAACATATTGCATTCTTATTCAGAGCATGATTTCACTTGGACCTATAGAGAAGGCTGCTATATTCTTGGATTTAATGCTTTGTCAGGGTCTATCACCGGATTCAGAAACACTCGCTAAACTTCTAGAGTATCTGGTGGAAAACAATCAGGTCCGGATGATATTTTCTTCGATAGATAAGCTTGTCTCAGAATCTGAAGTTGTTGATTCAACGATTTACAATATGCTGATAAATGCCTTCTTGAAAGAGGGATACAAAAACAAGGCCTCTTTATTACTGGATTTGATGTTGGAAAAGGGCTGGGTTCCTGATACTAGTACTCATGCTTTATTAGTGGGTTCCAGTGTAAAAGATGAAACAGATACCGAAAAGCCTTCCCGTGACAAATTTATCACACAGGATACTGTCGGCAATATACTTGCTGAGGGCCTAAGGAGATCGGATGGACCTGACTACAGATTATAATACAATAATGGGAGAGTGGTGCATAAATTTAGAAGATATGTGGTCTAAAGTAAATTATGATGTATAAGGGCTTATCTTGTGGTTCTTGCTCATCTCTGTTCTCCAAATCATCCATCAGACCGTTACATACATGCTTCAATTGTCAAGGACTCACCAATCTTTTGAAGCACACCTAGAACTAGAAGTGAGTTCCTTCTGTTATTTTATTTCTTCATTTCTTGTAAACCTTACACATACTTTGATATTTTAATAAATCTAGGGAAAATGGTCAAATTTGCCCCGCTACTATGTAAAAAGGATTAATTTTACCCTCTGTTACCTAAATGGCTCAAATATGACCCTCCTCCGTTAGAGCTGTCCAAGGTGGAAGGTCCATGCTACGCGGCACTAACATTTTGTTGAAGTGGACGTCACATGGCATGCCACCTCATCACCCCAACTCATTTGACCTCTTCCCTCACGCGTCTTCTTTCATCACTAACACCTCCTATCCCTCCACCATCAACACCACCATGACCGCCACCATTTTCATTGTCTTCTGCTTGTGTCCATACATGGAGATCTGTTTTCTACCCATCCAGAACGATGGTCAGAAGAAAAATCGTGGTGTCTGAGCCAGGTTGCGCTCTCCTCGACTAATACACCAGTACAATTAAAGGATAACTCCGTTCACCAAGGCTTAGACTAACCATTAGAAAGAAATCCCTTAACTTTTTAGCCTCTGCTGGACTGCAGGTGAATTGTACTCGACCAACATAAGGTTAACTATGTCACATGCTGAGCAGCTATGTAGTCATAGGTGTTGAGATATATGTGCTCAGCTCTGTTTAACAAAACTCAATTCATGTGCTGGTCAGTGTATTTTTCTGATAGAAGCCACGAGATATGCCCAGCTCTTGACATTCTCTCAATATGCTGGCTGCTCAGGGAATTTCAAGCTTAGTTAGAAGGAATAAGAAGGAAGACCAGAACAGTACTTCTTAGCTAGTCAACACATGCGCTCAAGCTATGACAGAGATATAGTTAATGTACCCGCTCAATTTTGAGTTGTAAATTTATTTTATAAATCCACTCTGCATAGTGAGTTAGGCGGTTACTAGCTTTCTCATTTTAGCTGTTTAACAAACCACATCATGTATATAGGGAGGTTACTCTTGAACATTGTACTCGAACACAAATGAAAGAAATAGTGAGCTTGATTCTTCTCCCTTTCCATTATCTTGACGGGGGATAAGCAGATAAACTGTTGACTGTGATTACTTTTCTGAGGGTTTTAAATGATGCTAGCTGCTGAAGGGTTCATGGAAGATAGTTGATCAATCTGAATTGTTGCACCTATTCGCAGATAAGCTTCTTATAGAGAAAAACGCGCTTTCACATCTTCTTAACCCGAAATGGCTGGGGAGAGGAAAGGTTCCTTTTTTTGAGGGTACTAGTTGACCAAATATATTAGCTGAAGATGGAACAGGCTTCCCGCATCAAAAACATTAACCATCAAAATTATTCATCTTAGAGTCTAAGAGAAAACTCTTCTGCTGAAGATTTACGTTCGAGTTTGGGTAGCACGTACCTTTTAGCTACCAAGCAACCATACAAACTTGTAAACGAGAGTCTAATCTAGACATTCAAAAGTGTTGGGGCTCTGAATATGCTGTTACTCAAATATGGAAGTATACAGATGTATCAATGCCTTGGTTGGAAAAGTTGGGCGAGTGGGGAAAAGGTTCAAAAATACCCTTGAACTATTTGAAATAGGTCAATTGTATCCTCCATAAGGTTTTAGGCATTTTTGAGCCAAAAACATACGAAGGGTAAAGTTGACCTATTTCGAATAGTTCAGGAGTATTTTTGACCATTTTCACTTGTGAGAAAATATTATTATTGAATTGTGTATCTACATTATTACATTGAGCCTTATTTATAGACACTACATCCTAATTCTTTTCACTATATACAAATCCTATTCCTATTCATATTCTAACACTCCCTTCAAGCTGGTGCATACAAGTCATATGTACCGAGCTTGTTACAGATGTATTTAATACGAGGACGACTGAGTGACTTGGTGAAAATATCTGCAAGCTGATCATTCGACTTCACAAATTTAGTAAGAATATCTCCGGAGAGTATTTTGACAAAGTGACAGCCAATCTCAATGTGCTTAGTCCTCTCATGAAATACCAGATTTGATGAGACATAAAGGGCCGCTTTGTTATCACACAAAATTTTCATTAAACTGATTTCTCTAAATTTAGTTCTCTGAGCAACTGCTTAATCCAAACTAGCTCACAAGTTGCTACAACCATTGTTCGATATTCTGATTCAACACTAAATCGAGCAACGACACTATATTTCTTACTCTTTCAGGACACCAAATTATCTCCTATTAACACACAATACTCGGATATAGAACGTCTATCAGAGCGTCTGTATATTCAACTATCTTCTCAGCCTCGATTTTCGAAAAACAGTCCTTTACCTAGAGTCACAGAATGCGAACAACTTCATTCCAATGATTATCACAGGGAGAATTCACAAACTGACTTACAACACTCATAGGAAACAAAATGTCAGGTTAATCAATGTGAGATAATTCAACTTACCAACCAGTCGCCTATATCTTCCTGGATCACTGAGTGGCTTTCCCTTATTGGCAAGAGTTTAGCATTCGGATCTATAGGAGTGCTTATGGGTTTACATCCCATCATTTATGTCTCCTAAAAAATGTTCAAGGCATACTTGCGTTGCGAAATAACTATATCTGACGTGGATTGGGAAACCTTAATACATAGAAAATACTTCAGTCTGCCGAGCCCTTTAGTCTGAAAATGCTGAAAGAGATGTTGCTTTAAATTAGAGATATCATCTTGATCATTGCCAGTTATAACGATATCGTCAATATAAATCACCAATTAAATACTCAAATCTGGAGTAGAATGTCGATAAAACACAGAATGATCTGCTTCATTGCGAGTCATGCCAAATTCTTGAATTACTGTGTTGAATTTACCAAACCAGGCTTGAGGAGACTATTTCAGATCATAAAGTGATCGACGCAATTGACACATCAAAATTGGACTCCCATTGAGCAACAAAACCGGGTGGTTGCTCCATATAAACTTCCTCCTCAAGATCACCATGGGGATTTTTTTTAATGTTCAACTGATAAAGAATCCAATGACGGACAATAACTATGTATAGAAAAAGACGGGCATATGCTATTTTAGCCACAGGAGAGAAAGTATCACTATAATCAAGCCCAAATATCTGTGTATACGCCTTCGCAATAAGACAAGTCTTAAGCCGATCAACTTGACCGTCCGAACCAACTTTGACTGTATAAACCCAACGACAACCAACAATGGATTTACTTGAAGAAAAATGAACAAGCTCCCAAGTACCACTCGTGTGTAAATCAAACATCTCGTCAATCATAGCCTGTCGCCATCCAGGATGAGAAAGAGCTTCACCTGTAGACTTAAGAATGGGGACAAAGGACAATGATGATACAAATGCATAATGGGATGATGATAGACGATGATAACTTAAAAAAGTATAATGTGAGTTGGTATTACGAGTGGACTGTTTATCTTTTCGAAGTGCAATCGGCTGATCATGAGGAGACAAGCCCGCAGTAGGTATAGAGTCCGACGTAGGTAATGAATTATCTGGCCTGATATTGGGTCTGATGCTGGACGCGATCGACAATGATAAGTCAGAAGTGGTGGCACTGTGACTGGAGATGTAAAAGTAATTGTAGATTCCTCAAAGATCAATGTAGGTAAAACTTGAGGTATATGTAAGACCTCAGAGATATCAGGATGGTCAGAAAAAAATCTAAAGTAAGGTTGAGACTAAAAAATGTGACATCGGGAGACATAAGATATCTACGGAGATCAAGTGAGAAGCAACGATACCCTTTTTGCGAAAATAATCAAGAAAGATTCATTTAAGAGAACGAGTAGCTAATTTATCTGTCCCCGGAGCTAGGTTATGTACAAAACATGTGCTCCCAAAAACACGAGGAGGAAGAGAGTATAGAGATGCTTGAGGAAATACTATGGAATCTAGAATCTAGTTCTGAATAGAAGATGATGACGTTCGTTTAATTAAATGGCAAGACGTGAGGACTGCATCACCCGAGTCAACGGCCCATAATGGAGTTGTACTAGATTGCGAAACACAAGCGAAAAATTACCAGCAACAAAAGTATTAGGTTGAGAATATGTGGCTACTTGTGCGGAAGTATTAGACTGAGATGTCTGCTTACTTGCTCGATACTGAAGGTACTCATTATATTCCCCGTTAGATAAAAGCCTTAGATTTCCTGTAGTCTCAGTTTGAGCAACACGAGCATTGTTGGGTGGTTGACTATGCAGAGCATGACATACGTCACGAGTGTGTCCAAACTTGTAACAATAACTTCATTGAACATCATTGGGTAGTGGACCATGTAGAGCACAACATACGTCGCGAGTGTGTCCAAACTTATGACAATAACCACACTTAGTTCGAGATTTTTCAAAACGACCTCCTCGTTGATTATCGATAGACTGAGATGTTCGATTCTCTATGGTTTGCGATGCGAGAATAGAGGAGTCAACGGTTGGTGATGAAATCACTGTGTGATTAGGAGGCGCAGCAAGACGAAGCAAATGAGAAAATAGTTCATCAATTGTAGGAACTGTAGGACTACCCAAAATCTGATCATGCATTGAATTAAGGTTAGTAAGAAGTCCAGTAAGTCTAAGAACTAGAAGCAACATCTGTCTTTGCTCCTGTTGTTTTTCAACGTTCGTAATAACTGACATCAACTGTTCAAATTTCTCCACGACTGCCCGTACCGTAAGTAAGTAGATATATCTGATACCTGCTTCTTTCAGTTTGTCATTTGAGATATCACATCATAAAATCGATATATGTTATTAGTGTATAAAGCGCGAGCCTTTTCCCAAACTGAATAACAGTCTAGAAGCAACGAAACAAGGCTTTCAATTTGGGATCAATAGATCGCCACATGAGACTACATAATTGAGCGTCAACCTTCTACCACTGTGCTTTGGCCTTTTCTGTCTCACTAGCCTCTGCTTTTTCATTAATCACAATAGTCTTTTGCATTAAGCGATCTTGAACACCTTGACCTTTGCACCACAACTCAATCGAGGAAGCCCAAGCTAAATAGTTTGAACTTTTCATTAATGGTTCGTAAGTAATCATAGGGTTTGAGGTTTCGATTCCAGAAGCTGCCACAAATCAACAGCTGAAAAATTTCGCCGGAAAACTAAAAGTGATCGGAAGTGCTGGGATAGGTGCGGAATCGCTGACACACCAGATTGGGTAAAAAAAATTGTCAAAAAAGTGGCCGGAAAAATGAAGATTTGCCGGAAGAGTGCAACAGTCTCCGAAACTCTAATTCCGGCGATCGATATCTTCTGCAAACTGATATAAATTGCTCGGAAGATCTGAGTGACCTCAACTGAAGAGAAACAGATCGAAAAATTGTGCTGTATCGCTGGAAAAATAGTGCTGAACTGTCGGGAAACACTGTTCACGTCGAATTATTTATTTATTTTTTATCATGGCTCTGAAACCATGTGAGAAAATATGGGAGATTGAATTGTGTATCTACGTTATTACATTGAGCCTTATTTATAGACACTACATCCCAATTTTTTCCCATGTAGGATACTATATACAAATCTTATTCCTATTCCTATTCCTATTCTAACATCCCTTAATTGAAAGATAGGCAGTAAAGTTTTTTCCCCCTTCCTCCAGGAGCCCCCTTTGCTTCCTTGGTGACTCGAACTCGCAACCTTCGGCTTGAAGTGAAGGTATCTGAGCAACCCCCTCTTGTGAGCAACCCCTCTTGTCGATAGGCAGTAAAAGTACGAATTTCTTTTTAAGTATTAGTACTATAATATTAAACTGCTAGCTGCCTGCATTTTATCTTTTGCTATTGTCTAACCATATAATTAATTGAAAGACAAGCAGTAAAGTTAAGCATAAGCAGGCTGTTTGTAGATTACAATATGTGCTGCCTCTCATATGAATGTAGGGTCCCTTGATTCAAAGATCAAACAAACTGAATAACAGTATATTTGTCAAACTCTATTCTTTAAATTGCAGTATAAATTCCACTACAAATTGTTCACAAAAACGGAGGAGGCCGAGCAGTAGCTGATCCAACCACAAGCTCAGGTACCGGAGAACCTAGTGCTTCTAAATTCTGAATTGGCCACTGTGGAACGAGGCAGATGGTTGTAGAAGAAGCGGAAAGGCGTTGTGTGGTGCTGGTACCATCTCCCTTTCAAGGACATATAACACCTATGCTTCAACTGGCCTTTGTGCTTTATGCTAAGGGGTTCTCCATTGTTATTAATCACTCGGAGCTCAATCCTCCAGATAGCTCCAAGTATCCTGAATTCACATTCTTGCAATTGAAGGATGGCTTGTCAAACAGTGATCCTTCTTTCTTGAATCTGTTTGACATTATACCAGAAATGAATATGAATTGCAGAGTTCCATTCCAAGACTATTTGGTTGAAATGATGGAAAAAACAGAAACCTATGGTCAAATCTCTTGCATTGTTTATGACCACCTCACGTACTTCACAATGGAAGTGGCTGATCACCTTAAACTTCCAACTATTCTTCTCCGGGCTAGCAGCTGTGCGTACATGGAAGCTGCTTGCACCTTTTTCCTACTCAAGGCAGAAAATTATTTTCCCTTGCCAGGTAATTTATGGAGAATATTGTGTTTGGTACGTCGAAAAATGTCTTTCTATAGAGAAATCATCTTCCAATGTTCCGCTATTTGAATCGTGTTTTTTTTCTTCATAAAGAAAATTTGTTTCCAAATAAGGAAAAATGACAACATTTATGAGCAGGGACAGAGGCAGATGCAACCTTCAATGAGTTCATATACTAAAATTACTGAAAGTACAACAGGTATCGAGTTGTCAAGTTGCAACCTTCAATGAGTTCATATACTAAAATTACTGAAAGTACAACAGGTATCGAGTTGTCAAGTTTAACCCTAGCTCCAGCTCTAGCGAGGGGTGTCATTTTTGTTTACAAATATCCCAGCTTTTAGTTCATATCAGCTTCACCATCCTTTAGTATTCAAATTTCTCATTAAAATGCATTCTTTTTGCCAATCAATAACCAAGAAAATGGTTTATCAAAGTAAGGTATTTTTACGAACTATTGTCACAACCTGGTCCTGAGATTTAAGACTAATTTACCTACTTGTACAATTACAGTGTAGCCGCTTCTACCAAGCCCACAAGCTTGAGTCTTCAATCTCTTTTGCTCTTTATGGTTTCAGGCATCACTTTCGCTGAGCGAGAAAGGTCTCTTCTTTCCTTTCGGTTTATTCACTGATCTCAGTTGCTGGATCCAGTGCCTAAAGTACCTACCCTCAGGTTCAAGGATCTTCCATTTGTTCTCACTTCTGAAATTCCGGAGCCTATATCGCAGTTACTTGAAAAGGTGGCTAATGCTGGGTCTTCTGTAGCTATCATTTGGAACACTATCGAAAACCTTGAGAATCAAGCACTGTCATGGGTTCAGCAACATTATCGAGTTCCTATTTTCACAATAGGGCCTTTACACAAAATAACCTTGTCCTTGCAAACGAGTTTAGCAGAGCAAGATACCAGCTGCTTTCATGGCTTGATATTCAAGCCCCTAACTCTGTTCTTTATGTAAGCCTAGGTAGTATAGTAGTTATGGATAAAGAGGAGTTCATTGAGACGGCTTGGGGTTTGTTCAATAGCAACCAGCCATTTCTGTGGGTAGTTAGGCCAAGTGCTACTGAACATGACCTACCCGATGGCTACTTGGAAGCAGTTGGAGATCGAGGTCGCATTGTGAAATGGGCACCACAAAAAGAAGTTTTGGCACATCCTGCAGTTGGAGGATTTTGGAGTCATTGTGGTTGGAATTCAACATTAGAAAGTATTCTCGAAGGGGTTCCAATGATCTGTAGGCCATGTTTTGGTGATCAGAATGTGAACGCCAGATACTTGACTCATGTATGGAAGGTAGGCCTTGAAGTAGAACCTGATGATTTGACTAGATGTGTCATAGAGAGTATAATAAGAAAACTTATGGTGGAAGACGAAGGCAAAGAGTACTTGATATGAAACAAGAACTCCAGATGTCTTTTCTAGACGGTGGCTCATCACATAACTCCTTAAAGAGTCTTAACAGAATTCATCTCTTCATTCTGATCAAGGTTTAAGTTGAAAGATTATGTATTCTTGCAATGATGTGTTGCCCTCTATCTTTTCTGTGAGTGATATTATGTTTGAATTTTAATATAAATGTGTATTAAACAAATGACCTTGAACTGAAAGTTCTAAGCAAACAAAGGAGCAATAGATGCTATAAAACTCGCGATCTAACATACTCATATATAAATTTCATTAACCTGACAGTTCTTAAGAACATGAGAATATAGCAGGTGCCATGTATAAAATATTTGCCTTTGTTTAACTTCTTTCTTTTTATCTCAGATCATAAATTTCAAAAATATTATGACATATTTAACCTCTCGAAAATATTTACTTCTTTCATAAATTTCTTCGCTCAATAAAAAAAGTGGCATACAATGAAATCGATACAATGAAATCGAGGGAGTAATATTGATGATAATATGTTGGTTATCAAATCAATCAGTCAACTACACAATTTGTTTGTTATCAAATCAATCAATCATCTTTAATATTGCGAAATTATCTATCAAAAAAAAAAAGACGAATTTTTAAAATGTTTTATTCAAGCTCATTTTGTTTTAATATTGCGAAATTATCTATCTTTTAATATAAGTTAGAAATTTTCAAAATTAGAAGTTCTTAGCTCTCGTCTGGTCATAGATTTTAAAGTTGAAACTTGAAATTTAAAAATTTGAGTTTTTGAAGTTAAAATTTTTGAAACTTGAAGTTGTGTTTGTACATATATTTTAGTTGAAAAAAAAATTAAAGTTTTGTGAGTGAATCCCAAAACCCAAAAACTGCTCTAGACCAACCAGTTTTTGAAATTGAATGTTTTTGACGATAGATTTTCAAAATCTGATCTAAAATCTATAGCTGAATCTCATATAATTATCTCTATTTGAACGATTGTTAAGGAAAACTTTGCAATCATATATTTATTTAACTTAGCATAATTCGGAACTGAAATAGTCCAACAGCAGAATTAGCAACTGAGAACTGAAAGACTAATATACCCTTATCGTTTGGCTGATCTAGCGAATGAAAAAGCAGCTCTCGTCTTGCTCAACAATCCCCAACATAGTAAACCCTAATTTCCCCTATCTGTCTCATCCTATACATGAAGTTACTCTACAAAAATGACCAAACAAAACTTGTCAACCGTCAACCCTACAACCTGCGGCAACTGCTCCGTCGAAGAACGTTTGTTCCTCCACAACGTCCGTCACAGAGGAATATTCCGTCGACTTTGCACTAACTGTGTCCTTAGACTCCACACTCAAGCATTTTGCCCTACTTGTTACTTCGTATATAACCCTAACCCTCCACCTCCCCCTTCCCAAAACGGCCTCGTTTCATGTGTTAAATGTTATTCCTTCTCACATAACTCATGTGTGGGTCCCAACCCTCCTCACCCTTACCTTTGTCCCCTTTGTGTTAACCCTAATACCATTCTTTTTAACCTTAACAAGGGTAAAGATGTTGGTTTGGATAGTAATTCTAGGGTTGTTGATAGGAAGGCTTCTAAGGTGTTGTTGACGGCGGCGAAGATTGCTGCTGGGACTGTTAATAAAACGGCTTTGGCGGCTCGAGTGGAGGCGGAGAGGAGGGCGAAGGAGGCTGCGTTTACGAGGAAACGAGCTAGGGAGGCTTTAGAACATGTTGCTTATCTTACTGCTAGGGATAAAATGAAGAAAAAGGATGTAATGCCATTGCCGCATTCTAATGGTCCGGCATTGGTTGGTGGTGGCAATGTGATCAATAGAAGCGGTGATCGATGTCTTAGTATGGTGGTGGCAGCTGTGCCATTGGAAGAGCAGAATGTTGTGAATGCGGATAGGTTGGATGTGTCGTCTGAGGTTTTAGAAGCGTTGAATGCTGTGGACTTGAAAGGGCTGCCAGCTGGCAGTAGTAATGGATCTGCAATGGATGTGGAGATGAATGGCGGTGGTGCTACTGGAGCTGAGGACGAGCGTGAGAATAATGGACAAACAGAGATGGTAAATGATGGAATGGTGGCTGAAAAGGATGGGAAACCGAATGGTAGTCTGTCACAGCTATAATTTGTAGAAGGAAAATGGTAAGATCAAGGTTGGGTTAAAAAAGATGCTGATTTGTGTAATCAAGTTAGTATTTTGCGGTTACTTGTGGCATATATTACCTTTTTTCGCAGATTACTTGGCTCGCAAAGGGTAGTGTCTGGGCATTCAATCATCTGAATGTGAAGACTGGGACATGGTTCACGTGGGTTGTTTTTGTTAGACCAAGGATATTATTCCATACAGTATTCAGTATATTCTTGTGTAGAGATGTTCTTTGTACTTTTATCTAATGGAAGGTCAGTTCTGTGCGCTAGTGCTTGTTTTGTTAGTTTGGAGATTCCTTGCTTCATGCTTTCTTACATTATTTTACTGACATTGATCAATTTGTTAGTTGTGCTACCTTTGAGCTTGCTATTAGTGTACTTCAATTGCAGCAAAGTTACAAAGCATAAGATAAACCTCATCCTCCTTTTCTAAATGGTGTTTTGCTTGATGTTGTAGAAATTTGCTTGAATTCGATTTTAGCATCTGAGTGTGGAAGGAATGTGTCACGACCCGAACAACCGGGAGCGCGTACCTTACCTCCCTACCTGTACCGTATATATAGAGAGAGAATATGATGCACATAACACAACACATAACCATAAAGGATAAATCATAAGCGGCCCGGTAGATAAGTTTAAATCTCATCAGCAATACTTAAACAATATATTTATAATACAAGCCCGGATTTCAAAATATAAATATATAGGTGGCATGAGACCTCACAAGATAACAAGCGTGGCCCGGGGCGGGAGCCCGCCGTACCTGGATGTCTGAAATATATCAGCGGAATATCACATACCGGATAAATAAATAGAGAATGAATGGGCTTGACAGGAATAGTGATCCTAGAGGATCCTCGATATGCGCTTACTGCCTGCGGCGACGGCCCAGGCCCAGGGGAGAGAGCTGATAAATACCGCATGAGTATATAAAGCTGGGAAAAAATTTGTAATATGATATCGTAAGTCTAAAAGCAAGGTGAGTCATGGAAAATGAGTAATACGCACATATGCTGCTACTAACGATGAGGTGGAGTGTATACTATATATATATACTTTTGCATATCCAAATAGGCTATCGAAGCAGCGAGATTGCCTCGCGAAGTAGTATCAAAAATCAAAACGCGACCCTGGGGTATTTCACTTGCGTGGGTCCACCTTGGTGCCGCGTGAATCTCTCCGCATCAATTTGTACTATGCGTGGGACTATTTCACGCGTAAGCCATGAAGGACGTGAGCGAAGTACTCCCATCGTGGGTAGCAAATCCCCGCGGCACGGGTGGTATAGCGATCTTGGGGACTTTTCGCCGGATATACTCTTTACCGCAGAAGCGGATGGGTAAACGCGATGTTGGATATACTCTTCGGATATACTCTTTGCTGGGCGGATGGTGAGGCTTGCCGGGGCTTGCCCGCCGGATATACCTCATAGTGGTCTTGATATACTTGATCTTGGATCCCCTTACCGGATATATACGGCGGATGGTATGGCGATCTTGTGGCCTGGCAGCGTCTTTTACTCACCTTCCGAAACTCACATCATGGCGATCTTGGGGAAGTTAAGAAAACTTACTTTCTTGCCACTATCTCAGTGTCGTCTACTCGTAATTTACTTAAAAGAAAAACATAGCCTTTTTTTACTTGTTCACATCTGCGTTTAGTTTAGTTTAGGCCCAGCAAACTCAATCTTTTAATAAAGAAACAGAATTTAACCCAGTACTACATCATGACTCTTCAAGCCTCAACACTTACTATACGTATTAAAGCTTTTGGTGATTGATTTTTTTAAAATTGATTGCCTCTTGTATAATTTGCTATCTTAAGAATTAAACTTAGTAATTAACCTTTTTTGAAGCTAAACTTTAAACTTGTAATATGTTATATTAACTCTATTAATATTTAAAAATCACACTTTTCACTTAACAGAGAACATCGGTCTTAACCGCACATAAGTCATTTATACATTCACAAGTAAGAGATATAAAATCTATGCATCTGCCATACTCACATGCTGTTATCCTATTCATGCTCGAGATAGAAAACTTATACCTCTTTTGGTCGTCTTACTAGCGATCATTCAACGCGATGATAATATTTCAACTATAATAAGTAAGCGTCGTTTCAACACCTCATTTCTTAAATGTAGAACACAATCTTCAGAAGTCAATAAATTCTAAGAAAGTCAAAATGCGCTCAATTGTTTAACACTTCTTGCCACACTTTCTCAGTAGGAAACTATCATCAAAACACCAACAATAAGCTCGATCAATCAGCGCGTTCTAGGCTACTTTGAAAATTTACGCCTCGTAGGTTTACATTTCATCAACAATTCTAATTTACTTCTTGGATTTAATGGCGTATTATGCATTATTTCTCTGTCGTGCCGTCCGCGAAACCACGCCGCTAGAACGTGCAGACTACGAAGTTACCTATAAGTTTACCACGAGATCTTGCTTTCTAAGCATGCCTTCTTGGCGTTTAAAGGAAGAAAACACCAACTAAAGTTAATGCAAACTTTTTCCAAATTATGCTTTAGCCAATTTCGCGGGTTTTGTACAATGATGATAATGCCCCAGCCTGAAGAGCAACAGACACTCTTATCTTTGATTTTTTATATTTTTAGAGGGCTATTTGAGAGAAGATGAAGGGGCGAAATGGCGGGTCTTGGTTCATGAAGAAAATGAAGATAGATGGGGAATGACATCTGGGAGTAGTATCTTTTAAAGGAATAATCCGGACAAATCAACGCCCCCGCCTTCCCGCCTCGGCGCGGACTTTTAGCAGCGATACTTTTATTTCGTCCCGGGCCTTGCTGCCGCATGGCGGCTGCGTCTGGCGCGGCTGCCGACACCACTAGCCGGTACTTTGTAACGGCTACTGATGCCTGTGGCGGACGTAATGCGCCTTGCTGGGCTGAATACGCCATTGCCGCATACGCTCCAACTCTCGCCTTTACCGCCCGATGCCACTGTCGGCCGAGCCGGTTGGTTCGACTTGGGTCGACTTTCGACTCGAACTCGTCTGGCTTGGTAAGCGCCGGGAACTAGGTATGTTCGATTACGTATTAGCGTCCGAGTTGACTAAAACCACATTCTTCTCTCCCAGCTTTGTCGGCCGGAAATTTAAGTCTCGCGTGCACCGATGCGTTTCCATACAAATTGGTCGTCATAACGGGGTATGTAACACCGTAGAGTTCAATGTCGAATGTTCATACGATAACTTTCGAATCCTGTATGGCGCAGACATAGCAACTATTACGTTCGTAATAATCGCGCTCCGCGACCTGTTGTCTGAAGCGTCATGTGGAAATCAAAACTATTCGTTAAAGTTTAAGACTGGCTGCTCCGGAATAAGGACATCTATGCTTAATGCCTAAATCCTCTGCTTTCGCGTCAGGTCACTAGAGTATTTAGTTAGCCGTGAAAACAGGACACCTGACGGAGGCTTGGCTGTCTTTCGTCAGAAGTCGTCAACGACGATCGATATCATTATGGGACGGACACATGTCACGATGAACTCATAACATTCTTGGACATCACCGGGCCAAGGTGCGCTCACACTCTCATCTCCAATAACTCACTTAACTAACGGCATTAGCGGATCTGTTATGCCGAATCGGACGATACGTCCGCTTTCATGGCGAATACCCAAAACTACGGAGCGATCGTCTGGTGATGCACGCCGGGCTAAGCAAGCTGTACCGCCTCTCGTAGCGGCCATTACGTACGCTGGGCGGGCCCTTCACCGCTTCAAATTTCAAGTGCTTCGCCAGCCAGATGATGCGCATCGACTTCCCACTACGGTGTGTCGGCGGCTCTGGATAAACGCTTCGGCATTTTGTCTGTGGACAAGTGCAGTGAATAGCTGGACTTCTCCCGCTCGAACCAACCTACTAAACTAACTGCGCGCTTCCCTCGTGTAAGGCCTCCAAGCCGCCAATTATAATGCGGAAGACCGAAAATATGCCCGAGCAAACTCCACGAGAAGTAAATGATCGCTCGGTACCACCGAAAGAAGATACCTGAGCCTTTCCGTATCGCCGGGTCGTATGCGGATAGTCTTTCGGCTTCCTCGTCCGTCACGAAGGTGAAGCGCCCCGTCACGAGCTTCGCGCCGAGGCCTAACCCGCCACGGACCTGTTGTATCCGAGCCAGGAAGCTGAGCTCTACATACGATATGTCGACCACCGGGGCCGAATGATCTCGACAATCTGCAATGCGGTATCTGGCATCCATATTATATGCCGCCAGTTTCAAGGAAGAAAATCAATGGTTAAAAATACTGTCGTCGTCGCGAATAGATCATGCTTCCTCTGATCGTGGTAGCCTAGTGGTAATCATATTGCTCGCCTCAGCTTCCAGTATCATATCAATGGCTGCTGACGGCCACGGACTGCCGGCGTCGCAATTTGTCACCGAAGCCGTGCCTGAACTCGCGCCAATCCTGCTGAGCCATCACGCCCAGTGAACACACAACCACTTCACGTTGGGCATAGTCGACCGGGATGAATAGAATAACGGCGTTGTGTGCCTCGCGAAATCTGTGACGAGAATCTGTCCCATCGGGAACAACGGCCGGCTCCGAATGCGCGCGGCCAGTGGCTCATCGTAGACTCAGCAATCTTGCGAAAGAGGCTGCGTCTCGGCAAGAGAGCCAATCGGATCCTCGTCGTAAGCCTCGACCCCTCGCCGATGATAGAGGCACTCATAGCCTGAACCAGATTCCCTGATGCAGACCAACCAAAGCAGACAGGCTTATGGCGATGTAACTCTGGACCGTAATTCTTATGCAGGCAGACATAAGACTCGGCCATCGATCTGCGACCAAGGCGAAGAACCCATTGCGCCGTTGGTAAATTAGAATATCAGCTTGTCGTAATCCTTGATTGTTTAGCGACCAAATGCTGCTGTCGCCCGAGTTGTGTCGCCGGCGAAGATATCCTCCGGAACTGCGTCAAGTTATAAAATCGCGCATGAACAAGATATAAATAATGTCTCCGGATCTTTCAATAAATGACGCACTGAACTCGCGGCTCAGTACTCTTGTGGGATAGTTAGCACCTGCCATGTTTCCCTAAAAGGCTCGTGTACGCCGTAAAACAAAACCTTGCCGTCTTCAGCGCCGCGCGCGAAAGCTACGACGCTCACAACCTGCGATAAACCCAGTGCCTGAAACAAACCTACACTGTGATACACCACCGGGGCGGTTATTCGAATGCTTCGACCTGCTTATTTTAGACCCGGACAATCACTTGATAGTCACCGAACTGTATCTTAGCAGCCAGTCGATTTAGTCAAAGTCTTTGAAATAAACAAGCTTTCTTCCTGACCTCAAATAATACCTGCTGAGCCCAGTGCGCCCCTCCCGATTCCAGTAGTGGGTACACCAAGATATTTCTTCAAACACTCTTTGTATCATCTTGAGATAAAACGGCCCAACACTTGGTCGAGAAAGCCACGCGCCGGCGAACTTCGTAACCGAGAGAACTTGGCATCTGGCTGCGGTCTCGGAGGACTCCGATCTCTCGATAAATGCTCGGCGTATGCTCGCTCACGTGTACACGAATACGAATATCGTAAATAAACACTATATGAGCAGTATCGCTCTCAAGAAGTCCGAAAATGGCACAATCCATACTAAATACGTTGGGGCGTTTAGTGTGGCCCGGCGTCACCTGAACTCATGGTGCCCGTCTGGGTCTGAATGCGATCTTTGGGATATCTACCTCTCTAGCTTTCTATGCACGATGATAGCATTAAAGCCTTCTATCTTGGCGCTCTTTTGCACCTTCACCACGTGAAACCAGATCGTCATCCGTGATGGCTTCGTATATCATCATATGATAGTTACCTTGTTGTTGCGCCTTGTCAATGCGTCTGTGGCGTCCGTCCCTTCTTCTTTACAAATAACTGCTGGTGCGCCCGAGGGAGAAAGCAACGCTTTAATAAAGCGCTCTAAATGGAAATCTTTAATTTGGTCCTTGGTCTTCTTGAACCTTGGCGGTGCACGTCTGTATGGCGGAATGAATGTCGGTAGAATATCACGGCGCCCGAGCGTAAGTGGCTTCGATCGCTTCGGAGGTCTCGGAAGCTACTCACAAATGCAGGAATAATTCATAAGCTACAGCAGCCCAGGAGTAGTGAAGTGCGTGCACGCCGGCCTCTCCGTTAAAGATCACATATCCAGTATGGTAGATATCACTGGTTCGCCGCGCTATCTTCCACCCAACGCCAGGGTAAGAAATAACAATGCCCACCTACCGAATGCGGTATTCCGCCCCCTTTCGATGCCGTTTTCATGGGAAAGCGGAAACCGAACTAATCTCCTTATGCGCGTTGGCAGAGATGCGCGATCAGGACCGTAAAACGTCGCCCGCAGTAAGTATATCCTCTGTCGAGTCGTTTAGCGGGCTATCATGTACATTCGCCTGACCCGTTCGCTCGCTCGACGCTGGATATAGCACGATATCTGCTCGAGACTCGGTCTCTATCACTGGACTCCGCGGGCATCCTGCCTCGTGCATCGCCCGGCTATGTAGGACAGGTAGAATGCGATCAGCCGGATATCATCCGGGGCCAGCGATGTATGCACGCGGCGACATGAGCGACATCAGCGGGGGCACGCAGTCTGTCGGTGGGCGCACGGTATGGCCGCGTGGCTGGATGCGCACCGACGCGATCTACCACCGGCCCTAAAGTACCGTTCTGAAGGTCGCTGTATGAAGATGGTCCGGCCAACGAACCGTCCGCGCCGAGCGCCTGCTCACCACTTGGGGCGTCGGATCCTTGGGCAATAAGCCTGCGTCTCCAAGGACTCTAACCATCGCCGAACCCATCTGGCGCTCGCCGGATGAACTACCGCGTCTCTCGGCAGGGCTTAGGTGGTCTCGATCACCGCTTGGTCTCTGCCTCGCAAAACGGCGATCACCCCTTTGAGACCTGCTCGCAGAATAACCCACTGATCGGAGCTCGCCAGAAAGCGTGAAGGAGCTTGGTGAGGTGTTTGGAAGGCCTTGGTAGTCACGCTGCTTGAGGCTGCGCCTCAGCGCTCGAGAACCCGATGTCACGGCGGCCTCTTGGTGGCGAATCTAGGCGAGAACGCGCTTTGGTGGCTGAATCGTTGAGAACGCTGCGGAACTCCGATATCCGTGCACAATTTGAAGTGCCAGCTCTGGCCCGATGTCCAAAAGTGCGCTCCTCGCGTATCTATCAACCAGCAATACGCCGTCTGCGGTGCAATGGTGTGCGTATCGGCGAGTCAACTCATGGTGTACTCCTGATGATCACTCAGATCTCGAGCGAGGTAACCTCAACATCGGACGGGTCCTGCACCGAGGAGGCAGAAGTGGTCTAGGAGCGGTACGTGTGAACCAGGAGTCATCGTCCGAAGCATCGTCACGCCCGGCGATACCCGTGACGCGAGGCGACTCAACGCGGTATCGTGGCAGGCTCGGCATCACTCAGCCTTCGGTCGATGCCACAGAACCTGCGTGGTCATTGTAGCTGCCGGAACCAAACTCCGCCACGAAACATCACCGGTACGAACCATCTTACTTCGGGTGGGTGACGGCCAAATCTAGCGATCCGCCACCGACGTCACTCTTCTGGCGCAAGCCGCATCGTGTTGTACAGCCTTTATCTTGCGCGCGATAGCAAGATACATTCCCCGCGTCAATCCATCCCTCGCCACACAGTGCATTGAGCTCTCGCGTGGAGATGCCGGTGGCAATATCTGGCCTCGAACCGGTGAGACAGCGCGGCGGCGTGGGCTTCAGCGCCACTAGGGTCAGAATCACACAGCGTTCTCTGTACTGCGTGATTCTCAGCGTCCTTTAGCGGCACCGCCGGTGCCTTGCCGCCCACGGTAGCGGTTGCCTTGCGTGGGCATAAGCGATCGTAAAGGAAAACGCCGAACATCGACTATCTTTCGGCTACATTACGATCTTAGAAGTGAAGAATGGAAACCAATCGCAAATATCCTGCCGACCTCACGATTATAAGCGTGTATTGGCGTGAGTGATAATCGTACTCTGAACGCGAACTGTAGACTGACCGCGAGAGGACTAAGCGCTCTATACCACTTTTGTCGCGACCCGACCGGGGCGCGGTATTAACCTCTTTGGGGTACCACAGCCGGTATATGTGTGAGAAAGAATGGAGAATGGCGGTACCATATAACCTGACAGTTACTTCTCAAGAATAAAAGTCTTGGCGGGTATGCTTCATGCATCTTAAATCGCGTATTTATAATACATTGATTCTTATAGCCCAAAATATATAGGTGGCAGAAATCACAAAGATATGGCTGTGGCGGGGCGGGCGCCGTACCACGGATGTACCAAAATACCTATAGTCTCGGGGAATATCCCGCCCACGAGTAATGATCTTATAAGCGATGGGCTTGACGGAAGGAATATCTAGGCAGTTCTCAGTCTAACTTGCCGATACGTATACCACACGGCCGAAAAGGGCTACTGAGCCTATAGGACGAGTAACAAAAGTGGGAAAATCTTTTTGTAATATGTATGAAAGTAAAAGCAAAATTTGGAGTCGTGGGAATAAAATACCTTTAGTGCCTTACTATGATAAGTTCCTTATATATACATAGCAATAATGCTGCGTACTGGGTGAGGCCCATATATATTACCCCAAACACGGGTATAAAGTATCAAAAGAAACCATCACCGATATATACTATTTCACCCAAAGGTCACTGTGGACCGCGTGAAGTCTTTGCCTCGTTTGTACTGCAGTACCGGATTCGCGTGATAAGCCCATGGACATCGGTAGAGGTATTCGCATCATGGGTAGCAACGCCAGGAGCAATTGGTATAGCGCCCTTGGGGACTTTCGAAGGGATATACTCTTGAAGCAGGATGGTATAACGATCTTGAAGGACATTACCTCGGATATACTCTTGTAGCTGGGCGGATAGTATAGCGATCTTGGGCTTGCCCGCCGGATATGCATACTAGGCGGTCTTGTTGGTTGCCCTAAGCACTTTCTCCCCGCTTTCCGGATAGAACGAGCCCAGGCCGGATGGTACTTACTTCCTTGGGGTGGCCTTACTCTGCGATCTTTTGTGGTGCTGGAGAGTGGAATGGCCGTCTTGGGCTACTTTCTTCGGAGGCGAGGAGGTACATCTCAGCGTCCCCCGTATGCTCGTAATAATAATAAACACTTCCCATTTATAGTCTTTTTAGTAATGTTCGTACTACTAAAGTAAAATACTTCTTTTTTTTAACCATAGTGGACTTAAAGATTCTTATTTAACCACTTTTATAAATCTTAATACTCTTTCAAGTTTACTCTTGTACTAATACTCTAAAAGCTTTTGGGCAATTGATTTTAGATAAATCCAGTTGCCTCTTCGTATAATTTCACAGCTTTGCTGTAAATCCGCTTGTTGTAACCTTTTATGAAGCTAATGCACTTAACCAATCCTTGATTGTTTTACAACTCTGTCTTTAGTAAAATTATACTTTTCCGCAACGAGGACTTATACGTGCTAAATTGAAGCAAGTCATTTTATACTCAAAAACAGTCCATTTACTAAATCGTAATAAAAGCTGCCATACTACTAAGTTAGCTCAAATCATGCTTTCGAGATAGGAATTAAACGCACCTGCTAGTCGATCTCTCATATTAGCACATTGTGAGTTTTAATTCCAACTATAATAGTCATGTCGTTTATAAACCTCTAATCTTAATAACCCATTTCCAAGTTCAATTAACTTTAAATTCTAAGAAACACGATTGAAGTGTTCCTTTGTTTCTACTCGACTGCCCCGTCATCTCGCCACTCTCTCAAGTTTAGCGCGGTTAGGCTGATCAATAAGCCAGCTTCCAAAGTTTTTAAACTGAAATTGCACTCGCCAAGAACAACCAAATCACAATTTAATTCTGGTGGTTCCAACAAGCTCTGCTTTTAAATTCATTTTCTTATGGTTTTTCTTCATATCGAGCCATTTACTTGCAATGCGAAGACTACAAGTGCATTATTTTTACTACAAGATCTTGCTTCTAGCGTGCAACTGAGACTAAGTTTAAAGGACACTTCACACCAGCAAAGTTTTAGCGAGCTTATTCCAAATATTACTGAAATTTCCTTGCGAATTTCACAGCGACAATGCGACCGGTATTTACAACTTAAACTTTTTTCTTGCAAGCTCACATGATTTTGCTAGGGTTTTACTGAGAGACTTTCAATTTTTCAGGAGAAGATGAAAGATAGAAGCCTGCCGAGAGAGAGAAGACGAGCATAAGAAATGAGGAAAATGGAATAGGACACTTAATCCCACTCCGTTTCACTGTTGCTTACAAAAATGAGATCACAGCAGTTTTAGCCCAAATTTCTAAAGAGCGCTTGCTAGGCTTTCTCCCGTATCTTATGTGTAAATCCATGAGTTCTCTGAACCGGCCGCTTGCGATCAAAAGACGTCGAACGGCGTTCACTGAACCCTGCGACCTCGATGCCAGACATGACCACATCTGGCATTGCATGGCCAGTACTTCACGCGTATAACAGGGATGCATTGCCTGTTCTTTTGTACTTTGTTGGCATTCTTTTGAGCAGTTTCCTGGATGAAGTTTTGGAGTGAATAATGATCTGAACCTTGGAATGTCTACTGAGCAGATTACTACAAGTGTATGCATTGACGATAAATTTTATCCTATGAAAACTTGTCATCTTGTTTAATAAGTATAACTACTTTTTGCCTGTGCCAATTTAAAGAAATCTATGTCTCAAAAGCTCAAAGAAGGATAGTGAAAAGAAGATATACAAGTGAAAGGGTGGGCATCATTCTTTGCAGGATGCGTTATGTCTTTTCATGTACTTGTGACCTAAGTTGCGCGGACTCTTCATTTTTGCTGCTGTACCCGTCTCGACATGATGCGGGTGCGGGATACGGTCAACCAACTTTGGATACCGGAGTCCATGGGGGAACATTGAGATTTTGATTTCTCAAAATGAAAGATAAAACAGATTTAAGACATGAAAAGTGACATACCTTCAATATTATAGTCCATTTGTCTCATATTTGGTGCTTCATGTTTCAGACCAAACAGAGAGAAGCAAGAATTCAAGGGGTTGTGTTTTGCGTTCTGACTTCTGGTAGACAGTAGCAGCGATCTGTAAGGAGAATTGATGGAAGGTCTTGAATGACTTTCTTTTTCTTCTTTTGAGGGGAAGAACCAGAGAGCTTGAAAGGAGAAGTTGGGGTCTTTGTAGCTCTATTTTTATAATTTGAATTTTCTTAGCCGAATCCCGCACCCGTATCCATATCTACATCCGCACCCCCAAACCTTAAAATTTAGATTTTGCCGAATCCGACACTCGGACCATACACGTATCGGATACCCGCGCCTGAGTCCGAGCAACTTAGCTTGTGACATTACCTTGGAAGTTGAAACTAAATTGAGATTTTCTTATTCAGCTCAGGTTGTTTCTGGTGATTTGGCTATCTTCTTTTATTTTATCCAAGCAGTAGCATAGTAGAATGTTCATTCTGTTTGTCATAATGATTTGGAGAAGAGATTTTAGAATTTTGGTGGGTTGCAGTGTTGCTCTGGATTTAAATCCATATATTTTCTTTCTTTGACATGTCTGAGAAAAAGAATTCTCAAGAGGAATGTATCAACAAAACTGCCCTTCCACAGAGATCTTGTGGCATGAACTTCGTCAATAGATTCCTAGCTTCCTATTGATGTTGCTCCTCCTGAAGGAGGATAACACTGTGAATCCAGTTGTTTCAGGGAGATAATCCGAAGATTAGGCAGAGTGGTTGACCACGACACAACTTTCAATGGCCGTATGACCGTCAGATTCATCTGGATATCAGAGGTTCCAGTTTCCCTTTTAGTTGTAATATACTCTTATTCCAAAGCTTTTGTAACATGCATTAGTGGTTGTTTTTGAATCTTTAATCATATCCCTTGAGTTTCCTTAGTTGTAACTTTTCATTCATATCTGGAGGTGTACTTCATATATTAAGTATTTTATTGGTGATATCGTAACCTTCACTAAATCTATTTTCTTGTATGATGTTTCTTTAAGAGCATTGACGCCCTATCCATCAGTCCTAGTTTTAACAGTGGAGTCCAGTTCAGCGCGGCACCTCCTATTTCAAGGGTACATGCATCCTCCCATCAATTTTACTGGGTTACCCTCCCACCAATGCTTAGGAAATTAGGAAGATATAACCTTTGTTTTGTTGCTGCTGCTGGTATTGATCCCTGGTTTCTCATATTATTCATGTCAGTTCCACTGATCACTAGTCTACATCCTGGGGCACCTCTTAGTTGATGTTCAACGACCGTGTCAATAGAAATTTGCTTGTTCATACTCCTAAATCTTCCTCTCTACCTTTCATTTTCCTGTTATTTGGGGGTTCATGAGTGATTCTTTGTTATAGAAGGGACATTAGATTCAGTTGGAGTTGATTCACGAGATCATGTAGCCAATTCTTGCAGCTTTTCTCCTTGCTTTATGTTGTAACGAATGTTCCAACTTTTGAAGGGATTTGATTAAGGTCATGAACAGATCTCATGATACATCACGTTCACGCTATTATAGCCCATATTCATCATAGTATAAAAGAAACAAAAGACAACAGGACATTATCAATAGAGCCTAGCAGATCGGATTTACATTTCTTCTCGTTGCTAGGATAATTTATTTATTTTTCTACCCCAAAACTAGGCTTTCTACTTCCATTTTTTGCTCATGAGTTGAATGCTGTGTATTGTACAAAATTAATATTGAGCACACTGGATTTGGAATTTTTCCGTGTATTTTATTCATCAATCTGTGATGTATATATATACAATGCTATGCAACAAAATAAAATAAACTAATTACACTTGTCCTATTCTAATTTGTTAATGTGTAACAAACTTTTGTATTCACGTGTTGGTCATGTGACCACATTAAATCTGGTATAATTCTAATCCAAAGGTGGAGATTTAATCTATTAATTATGTGCTGTGTGGCTGAGATGAAAACAAATGTCTCTGTCCAAAAGAAAGAGAAGTCCTTCACGTCACGTCTTTTTTTTTTACGCCTCAGTACAGCTGTCTTCATCTATCTCTTTCTTCCTCTTTCATCTGTCCTTCTCTTTTCTCTTTCATCTGTCTTCCTCTTTTCTCTTTCATTTCTTCTTTGCAGATTCATGGAGTTTCTGTGTGCTAACATCCCCCCTCAAGTTGGTGGGTAGAGACATGACCCCCAACTTGCATAAAATTTCTTTGTGAGAAACCCCAGAAAGGGGCTTAGTAAAGAGATCTGCAAGCTGATCTTTAGAGGGAACGAAAGAAAGTGTAATCAAACCGGATTGAAACTGTTGACGCACAAAGTGACAGTCTAACTCAACATGTTTGGTGCACTCGTGAAAAACCGGATTACGAGCTATATGAATGGCAGCTTGGCTATCGGAGTGGAGCGGGATTGGGAGTGAAATTGGAGCAGAGAGATCCTCAAGAAGACGAATTAACCAAGTAAGCTCAGCAGTAACACGACGCATGGACCGATATTCCGCTTCTGCGGAAGATAAAGAAATGGAGATTTGTTTCTTCGATTTCCACGAGATCGGAGCACCTCGCGGTAATAAAACCAGCGATGACTTACGAGAATCTTTACGAAGCCCGGTCGCATCGCAAAGCTTGATGAAAAGGATGGATTGGAAGATAGTAAGATCCCTTGACCCGGATCTGAACTCAGGTATCGTAAAACTCGTAAAGCAGCCGATAAATGTGACAAACAAAGTCGTTGCATGTATTGACTCAGAGCGAGAACAGCAAATGACAGATCTGGACGAGTATTGGTCAAATAATTCAACTTTCCGATTAAGTGACGATAAAGCGTGGGGTTATCCATGCGAGGACTATCATCTGCTCGAAGTTTGGATGATGGATCCAATGGAGAACCAACTTTAGGTAAATGAGAGACATCGAATTCACGAAGCAAGTCTGATGTAAACTTTCTTTGATTTACAATAAAACCATGCTCCTCTCGTAGAATTTCCATGCCAAAAAAATAGTGAATTTCTCCCAAGTTCTTAACTTTGAATTCTGTATTGAGAAAACATTTGATATTCTCGAGTTCACTCAAATCATCCCCTGTCAGGAGAATGTCGTCTACATAGACTGCTAGGATGGAAATTTGTGACCCATTCTGCTTGAAAAACAGAAAATAATGTTTAAGGAAGAGGAATAACCTTTGAAACTTAATGCTCCTGCAAGCTTAGCATACCACTGACGTGAAGCTTGCTTTAAACCGTATAGAGATTTTTTCAGAAGACAGACGTGTTTAGGACTAGGAGGTGTCATTCCTGCTGGAAATTTCATAAAAACCTCTTTTTGTAGGTCACCATGCGAAAATGCATTGTTCACATCTAGTTGTGAAACATTCCACTTTTTCTTAGCTGCAATGGTAAGTAAACATCGGATAGTGGTCATTTTTACAACAGGTGAAAATGTTTCTCCATAGTCTATGCCCTCTCTTTGAATATCCCCCCTCACCACAAGCCTTGCCTTTAGTCTTTCAATGCTGCCATCCGAAAGGTGTTTTATCTTGTATACCCATTTGCAAGGTAAAGCTTTCTTCCCCTTAGGCAATGTCATAACTTTCCAGGTGTGATTGTTTTCCAAAGCCTGAATCTCTGAGTTCATGGCATCTCTCCATTCTGGATGTTGGGAAGCCTGGTTGTAGCAACTAGGCTCAGTAATGTTAGAAAGGGAATGAAATAGTTGCTGATTGTTGAGGGATAGTGAAGAGAAAGCGTAACTCCTAGGCTTATGTGGGTGATCAAAGCAATTTGTTTTTAGATCAGTGAAAATCACACTATTACAAATGTAGTCTTTTAGATAAGCAGGCTCATGGGAGATCCTGCTAGACTTTCTTGGTGGATTTGTTATAGGGACAGAGGTGGAAGGAGAAATTGCTGGTGAGAGAGAATTTGGGTAAGAAGAGTCAAGTTGTGGTAGTGGGGGCTGATCTGTAGAATTCATTTGTTGAGGAGAACTCAGTGACAAATGAGTGAGTGTAGATTCAGCTCTTGGATATGTATGTGGGGGTCCGGAGGGTGTAGTTGGATGAAAAGAATCATCAACAGATGGTGTTGGTTGAGTGTGGAGAGGGAAATCAGAATGATGATCTAAGGAAGAAGGGGAATTTAAAAAAATAGGTGTGTGTGAATTATCAGATGAGTGGAAAGGGAAGTGTGATTCATGAAATTTGACATCTCTGGATACAAATACTTTCTTCTTATCAAGAGATAGCAGTTTATATCCTTTTTGTTGTAAAGGATATCCTAATAAGACACAAACAGTAGCTCTTTCATCAAACTTGGTCCTTCATTGTGCTAGAGTGGAAGCATAACACAAACACCCAAAATTCCTCAAATGATCATAAGTAGGTTTTTGTCCAAACAATACTTCATAAGGTGTCTGTCCCTTGAGCACACTAGATGGCAGTCTATTAATGATATGTGTAGCAGTCAGAATAGATTCTCCCCAGTAAGACATAAACAATTTGGATTGGAACATCAACCCTCTAGCAATCTCTAAGAGGTGTCTATGTTTCCTCTCAACAATTCCATTTTGTTGAGGGGTAGCTACACAAGACAATTGATGCAAGATCCCCTGTGAATCAAAAAATGTTGCTTCTTGTGTTCCTTTCCCCAACTCCAAGGCATTGTCAGACTTGATCATTTTAACCTTCACATTGAATTGTCTTTCTACCATAGATAGAAAACCTTTTAGCACAGGAAAAACATTACTCTTAGCACTTAGTAAGAAAGTCCATGTTCCTCTAATGAAATCATCTACTATGGTGAGAAAGAACCTGAAACCATTGTAAGTATTACACTTGTAGGGACCCCAAGTGTCTATATGGATGAGATCAAAGATGTGTTTGGACTTTATGCTACTAGTAGGAAAGGGTTGTCTAGTTTGTTTAGCTCTAGGACAAACATCACAAATAAAATCAGAATTAAAGTCACAGGGAAGAAAACTTAAATGTTTCATTGCTGAAAATGGGAGGTGTCCCAGCCTTACATGCCAAAGCTTTACATTAGGAACATCATTAACATGTATTGGATTAGAAACTGAAACTGATTGTGAAATGGAATTTCTTCCTTTTGGAATTGAAAATACATCATTGGAATTGAAAGTACTTTTAGACTTAGCATTATCAGGCTCCAATAGATAGAGTCCCTCTCTAACTTCACCAAAAGCTTGAGGACTCTTCATTGAAAGGTCCTGCAACAAACATCCAGTGGTTGTGAATAGGAGATCATATTGAAATTGAACACATAACTTGTGGACTGATAGCAGATTATACTTAAAATCTGGGACAAGGAGCACATCAGTTATGACATGACCTGGTAAAATAGAGATACTGCCTATATGGGTTACACTTACCTTGAAAGAATTAGGTAAGTTAATGTTTAAAGGCACAGGGAGAGGAATTAGAAATAAGAAAGAGTTGGAATCAAAACACATGTGTTCTGAAGCTCCTGAATCAATGATCCAACTATTTTGTTTAAGACTAGTGAATACAGAATTTGAGTATTTAAGAATGGTACCAGCCACTGCATTTGCATTGATTCATGTTTTTCCTGCTTGTGTCAATTTACTTTGCTTATACATCTGCATCATTTCTGCAATCTGCTCCTTGCTAAACTGCTCTTCAAAACTGCCATCATTGACTCCAAAATCTTGTCCTCCAATATTTTCCTCTTCCTCATAAGTTAAACTTGCATTTGCTTTAATCTGGGGTTGATAGTTTCTGGAGTTGGTAAACTCAAAATCTGCAGGGAATCCATGCAGTCTGTAGCAATCATCTTGCACATGTCCTATTTTTTCACAATAGGTGCAAGATACATTTGGTTCATATTTCTTCTTCCCCTTAAATTTGTTCTGTGGCTTGGCAGTCCTCTGGTTTGGATTATTGTATTTTTGATATCTCCTCCAACCTGGGTATCCTCTTCCATAAAAAACAGTGTTGACTAGAGTCATACCAGGTGAATCTGAATTGTTTAAGTGATAAGAATGTCCAATTTCATATGTCATTCTTTTCTCACCACTGCCTGATTCTGTTACACTTGCTTCAGTCATTTTGGTTTACTAAGAGTCTGAAGAAGATGTTGACACAGATCTGGATCGAGCAAGCTCTGATACCATGTACAAAATTAATATTGAGCACACTGGATTTGGAATTTTTCCGTGTATTTTATTCATCAATCTGTGATGTATATGCAACAAAATAAAAGAAACTAATTACGCTTGTCCTATTCTAATTTGTTAATGTGTAACAAACTTTTGTATTCACGTGTTGATCATGTGACCACATTAAATCTGGTATAATTCTAATCCAAAGGTGGAGATTTAATTTATTAATTATGTGCTGTGTGGCTGAGATGAAAACAGATGTCTCTGTCCAAAAGAAAGAGAAGCCCTTCACGTCACGTCTTTTTTTTTTTTACGCCTCAATATAGATGTCTTCATCTATCTCTTTCTTCCTCTTTCATCTGTCTTTCTCTTTTCTCTTTCATTTGTCTTCCTCTTTTCTCTTTCATTTCTTCTTTGCAGATTCAATGGAGTTTCAGTGTGCTAACATGTATCTTCCCAAATCTATCCATTACCTCTTCTGATATAGCATAATCTCTTATATTGTACTCCATTCTTGTTCCCATTTTGGCCTCTACTTTTCTCAACCTTAAATGACAATAATAATAATAAGTAGTACTATTATTTTACTTCATTTGTACTTTCAACTCAATTAAAAATGGTCTTGATTTATCAAATGCCATATATACCTCATGATAAGTTGATATGTCATCAATCATTCGATGTAATATTATCGATATAATGGTATTTTTTGACAACCACTCAAAATTTTCCTCGATGGCAGATTTCATGCCCAAACGTATTATTAATTTATTATTATGAGCAAGTAATATGTACTAAAAGTAAAAGCGGTTTGTAAGTACGGAGAAACAGGTGCATATATCGTTTTTTTTTTTACTCGACATAATAACTTGGTGCTAGAAAATTCACTTGAAAGAGTATACCGGAGAGCCAAGTGGAAGAGTAGAATTTATTTACAAATCTAGCCTCTTTATATGACTATGAAAAACAGCCATCTTTTTCCCATTCTTGTAAAATATTCCTTAATTAGGATTTGCAGCCATCGCATGTGGTTGCCTTACTTGACTAAATCAAACATTGGTCACTGGATATATATGCGGTTCAAATATAATTAAAATAGTCATTCCTTAGTGCAGCATTACATTTAAAATTAACGACGTGAAAAAAAATGTGTTTTTGTGTGTATATATATACATATATGTCAATTTTGGCTCAAATGTCAAATACAATAAGCATTCTAACAGTATTAAAATTGTATTTCTAAAATCACTCTACCAGCGAAAGATAAAATTCTAACCAAAGATATCGGGTCAAGTCATTTTACTTCTTAAATCACCATTTTGGACTTTCAAATATGAAATTTTACTTGAGATCTTTGCCGTTTGATCTTGAGGTATGCAAGTTAAGAATTATTAGCTCCTCAAGTTATAGTCAAGTTTAGAAAAACTCCAATGTTTTTAACATGCATTAAGTTTGACCCCTCTAAATTATTTTTTAAATCAAATACTCATCAATTTGTTTGGTACTATTTCTTATTAGTCCTCGTTACAAAAAGAATATCACATTTATTTATTTAATAGTCACACGAATAAAAGCATGCTCGGAGAAAATTGTGCTTAAAATATTGCATATCGTCTTTTCATTGAATTAGTTATACATCTCAATTTGCATAAAATCAACATTAACATAGTAAAATACGACGGCATAGATAATTCAACTTTGAACGGGAAAAATATGACTGATTAGCCATCAATCTTGAACTTGAGAATTTTGGCAGCAACCATTTCGTCCTAAACCAATCAGATTTTGGAAATTTTGCATAGAATTATAATGAGGAGAAATATTATATTTTTAATCCAATAAGTTAATTTATTGGAATAGGTATGCCCATCCAACCTCTTAGGAAAGAAAAAGTTATATTACATCCTTCTAACTCTAACCCTCCTGTCTGCCATGTTTATGTATTGGGTTTTGAATACAGCCAAAATAAATCATATGGGTAAAAGTTTTTTTTTTCATTTGACGAGTCTCTTTAGGTTTAATCTAAAAAATATGTCAACAATTGCATATGTTTAAATTTCGTTTCTTCCAGATAATTGTTTTTCTTTAATCAAAATATGGTAATTAAGGACCGGGTGTGGTTGGTATGAAGTAAACCATTTTTTAATATCTTCATGTTTGGTCGGCTAAAATATTTTCTACAACATTTTTACTCGATAGAAGCAATGAAAATGATAAGTTGCATAAGTGACATTCTACATTGGTTATCTCCTAGGACCCACACCCACCCCCATGCCGCCCCCTTCAAGTTCCCCACCCAACACCCACACCCTAAAACCAACTCCTGGCTCCTTACCCCAACCCTCAACCCACCCAATAATGTTTGTCTAAATTATATATAAATGCTATTGAAATTAATAATATTTTTGCTTGAAAATAAGTGAAAAACACTTATCTTTCAGATTTCTTTTTCCGTGAAAGCATGTTTCCTCATACCAAACACACCCTAAGATGCAAATATTTAAGTAGTTCGAAATAAATAATAGCAACCAATATTATGAATAAACAATCATGAATAAAGTTTTGATATAATGGGCTACCAATTATGGTGCAGGTAGTACTGAATCTAAAGACTTCATAGATTAACATGATGAAAGTGTATGATCCAGCTAGAGACGCACTTAATTAATATGTTTCTCGGTTCGGCCATGCGGTAACCTTTTCGGACATGCATACAACTGCTTTTCCTTTGTTGAGTTGGAGAAAACCAAACATTGGCACCGACAGGATTATAAAAGGGCTTTTAACACATTTGGTTGCTCGGTTCAAAAATAATTACAACCACTAGTAGGGGTGTTATCGGTCCGGTCCGGACCGAGAACCGGACCAATAAGGTTTTGGTCCAGAGTCCAGATCCGGAACCGGACCGAAATCTTATCGGTCCGGTTCCGGGTCCGGGGCCCAGATATATGTTTTCTTTTTAAAAATTAAATTTTCAATACTGAAATTGACATTCTCGGACACATTACCACGAAATTTGTACATTGAAATCTATTGTATATCGCGAGATATTTAGATTTGAAAAGGGGTAAAACGTAATGATTTGGGGGGAAAGTGAAATTGATTGGCAAGAAAAGAGTTAGGTAAAACGGACGTCCGAGCGCAAAGTTATGACCATATAAAGTTTGATCAATTTACAACTACTTTCTTCTCTCTCTATATTTTATGTCAATGCTTCACATTAAAACATAAAGTCTATATCACATATATTCTTATAACATGTAAATAGTCCAACATAGAGAATATTGCAATTAAATATAATTAGGGTTGCTGGGGGAGGAGGCTGGCTAGGGGTGGGGGCGGGGGCTGGCTGGGGGGTGTTACCGGGTATTTTACCGGACCGGCTCCTTATCGGTCCAGGTAATTTTTGGTACTCGTATCCGGACCGTTAAGGTTTCGGTCCGGGTTTACCGGTCCGGTTTTCGGATAATTACCGGGAGTATTCGGATCGCTAACAGTCCTAACCACTGGTAGATGTACAGAAAATATACATTAATTATATACTATAAAATATATATTTTTCGTATATTAATTATACTATACAAAAAATATATATTTACTAGCTATTATTTTGATGTACGGCAACGAAGAATAAAAATATCATTATAAAGATGGGTGCTCGAATGGGGTAATCACTGGTGACCATATATTATACCACAGTTGGACATGGGTTATAAGATATTATTATGAATATTCTGAATCAGCGAATTACAGTCCGCTGCACAATCAACAGTGAGTTGTAGACATGTTCATCCTTTGAGCATAATACATGGGAACACACTACTAAATAAAAAGGTATACTGCCACCAGCACATTGTTTTTCTTAACAGGTTTACAGTGAACCAGCATAATAATCCAAGCATGAATAATGGAATTAGAATCTTTAAACAATATGATTGCGCTCCTTCTAGTTACAAAAGAATAAAAGAACGAATAAATTGCCACTATAGCAGAGGCAGATGCATTGTAAACCTGGTGGTGCAGTTGCATCACCAGATTTTTTAAATTATTTTGCCTTCTAGGCATAAAAAAAATGCGTAATTTGCACCACAAGATTTTGTTGTCTGAATCCGCCACTGCACTATAGGTTTCAGCTAAACGAGCTATTAATATTATTCATCGACTATCCCTTTTCTTCACAACGGAAAACATTCCACTGGCTTCAAAAACTCAATATAAATATTCCGACCATTCTGTGATCTTAGTATTATACAAGAAATCCTTATCCCGAAAGAAAAGATTGATGGTCTACACGTTGGTGATTAGCAGTGAGGATAAATTAACCAACAAGTGGAATGATGGGACCATGAAAAAACATGCAGTTAAATGGCGCATACTGAACTGTCACTTTGATTCCTGCATGTGATCCCTCTTAGCCATAGGTTTTTTTACTAGCCCAGTTCCACTGATCCCGGCACATATGACATATCATCAATGCCATATTTTGCCCTGAAAATTAAGTCAGACATTTAGTACAAGACATATAAAAAAGTATATGTCATAAAGAAAGGGGAGGCAGGAAAGTTCTAGCTGAGGTGAGGGGAACTATCAGTGTCACCCCCTCAACTATTTAATTAGATTGATTAGCAACCAGACAATTGAAGTATGTAAACAGGTAAACAAAGTGATATATTTGTAATTATCACTTAATCACTTACCTCCAATTCAAGTCTCGCTTTCTCTGTTGCTGCATATACAATTTCAGCATCCCCAGGTCGTCGACCAGACATCACCAGTGGAATTTTCTAGTAAAGCAGAATAAGAGGTACTTAGTGCACCAGGAACACTAAGTGATTAATAGTCCGAATTCATGTGGAATAAAAACAAGAACTTTTAGAAAAATATTAATATGCACACATGAAACAATAGTACAATAAATATTTTATGTAATAGTATTTTCAAGTTGAAACTGGAAACAATTAGCATTGGATTGAGACAGACGCCATTGAAGGAAATAAAACTACAAAAATACTTTCTCCATTTCAATTTATGTGACATAGTTTGAATTTTAAAATCTAAACAAAAGCTTTTTACGCAATTCTTCGTATGTTCTTGAAATATAAAATTTTAGTTATTATAACTTATAATACTTTCATATAATTTTTTTTTTAAATTTAAAAATTATATATTCAAAATAAAAAAAATTATCTCTCAAAATTCAAACTTTACCGTATAAATGAGGAGACAATTTCTTCGTCCCTTCGCAGATATACGACGAAAGAAGAGAATATGACAGACGGCCGCCCAGGAAAAGAGCAGACGCCAATAGGGGAAAAAGAACACAAGGAATTAAAAATTTCAATATCTTTTTTGTTTTTAATAGACAGACGCCAGGGAAGGAAATAAGAAAGCATTAGGAATAAAAAAGGAATTAAAGGCATCATATACTATAGGTTTGATGCATTTTACATTGTATAAATTTTAGGGTGAAGTCATGGACTGTTTGTGTATTTAGCTTAGACATCTACCTGTACCCTCCAATATCACTTTTAATGTGTCACATAGATACAATTTGTTGAGCTGACACAGCACGTGCAGTACACTGCCCCAAAAGGAGTGAGAAGCCATTTTCTCTTTATATTTTTTAAAAAATATTATAAGTAAAATAAATATATAATTAAACACCTAGTGTGAATATTCTAAAATTTAGAACTGATTCATAATTTCGTGCCTAAGACTGACATGTAACACTTTATAACAAATAGTGATTTGAAAGAAAACATATAGCACGCCATAACATGTTATAGCCAACGAATTCGAACTCAGGATGGTAAACTTAATTCCATATATTTGTATTATCTCCTCTCCAATGATCAGCTAGTACATAGTCAAAGTAAGGCAACTGGATGACTGCAGCAACAATAGTCCAAAAGTTTCTTTCTCTTAAAGGCTCTCACCATTATAAATACTCATTCTTTCTCTTCCATTTTCCATCAACACTTGTTCCCTTCAATTGTTTAAAGAAAAAAAATAAGTTTCTCTGCTTTTTCACAATCTAAGCTTAGATCCTGTTCTATAGAAATGGCCCCAACTGGTCCCCTTAATAACGAAGAAGAGATCGTTCGCCCTGTTGCCAATTTCTCTCCTAGTCTTTGGGGTGACAGTTTCCATTCTTTCTCCCTCGATAATCAGGTATTTAATTACAAAATCTTATTTTTTGTTTGGTTAATTAATTAGTGATACCAATTTATGTAGCATTCTTATATGAACATATTCTTTTAAATAACTTTACAGGTTGCTGAAAAATATGCTCAAGAGATTGAGACATTGAAGGAGCAAACAAGGAGTATGCTGTCAGCTGCTTGTGGTACAACATTGGCTGAGAAATTGAATTTGATAGACATTGTTGAGCGCCTTGGCATAGCTTATCATTTTGAAAAACAAATAGAAGATATGTTGGATCAAATTTACAAAGCCGATCCTAACTTTGAGGCTCAGGATTACAATGATTTAAACACTTTATCCGTTCAATTTCGAATCCTAAGACAACATGGTTACAATATCTCCCCAAGTAGGTTCCTTACATACATAATTCCTGATTTGTGTTTTTCAATTTATTTCGGCAAGAAAACTAATAATCTTTTGCTTTATTCATGATCCAGATTTTTTTAGCAGATTTCAAGATGCAAACGGCAAGTTCAAGGAGTCTCTTAGTAACGATGCAAAGGTTCTATTGAACTTATACGAAGCTTCACATGTAAGGACTCATGGAGAGGATATTTTGGAAGAAGCACTTGCATTTTCCAGTGTACATCTTGAATCTGCAGCTCCACATTTGAAGTCACCACTAAATAAGCAAGTGACACATGCCCTCGAGCAGTCTCTCCATAAGAGCATTCCAAGGGTCGAGACGCGCTACTTCATATCCATCTACGAAGAGGAGGAATTTAAGAATAATGTGTTGCTTCGATTTGCCAAATTGGATTACAACTTACTTCAGATGTTGCACAAGCACGAACTCAGTGAAGTATCAAGGTACGCTGATGTTTTAATTTAAATGAAAAATATAAATTGTCTGTTCATATTACTTTCTTAAAATCTGATATGTTGTTACTTACTTTGTAGGTGGTGGAAAGATTTGGATTTTGTGACGACACTTCCATATGCTAGGGATAGAGTAGTGGAATGTTACTTTTGGACGATGGGGGTGTATGCTGAACCTCAATACTCTCGGGCTCGTGTCATGCTTGCTAAGACTATATCAATGATTTCGATAGTAGATGACACATTCGATGCTTATGGCATCGTAAAAGAACTTGAGGTCTACACCGATGCCATACAAAGGTAGGAACTTGCCTCCCCAAAAATTTACGGATTTAATTATTAGGTGGTTTCTTAAAAGAAAAACTTACTAAATCTTTCTCATATATTAGGTGGGATATTAGTCAAATTGATCGACTTCCAGAATACATGAAAATCAGTTATAAGGCTCTTTTGGATCTCTATGACGATTATGAAAAGGAATTGTCAAAGGATGGTAGATCTGATGTTGTCCATTACGCAAAAGAAAGAGTATGACTCACTCACTCATATATATTCACTACGCGTCTATTTTCAAAATCGTGTGTATTTACCTGATCTTTCTATATAGTAATATTTATTTTTCAAATATTGATGGTTAATATATCTTTATTTTTGTTAAATAGATGAAGGAGATCGTGAGAAACTATTTTATTGAAGCAAAATGGTTTATTGAGGGATATATGCCATCTGTTTCCGAGTACCTAAGCAATGCACTAGCTACTAGCACATATTACTTGTTAACTACCACATCCTACCTGGGAATGAAGTCAGCTACCAAGGAAGATTTCGAATGGTTGGCTACGAACCCTAAAATTCTTGAAGCTAATGCTACATTATGCCGAGTTGTTGATGACATAGCCACCTATGAGGTACACATAGCATTACTCTACATATATAAATCATCATATTATAAGAGTGGCAGTAAATCCATATAAAATGATTTCACACTTACATATTCATTATAATTTCCATTCCAGGTTGAGAAGGGTAGGGGCCAAATTGCAACAGGAATTGAGTGTTATATGAGGGATCATAGCGTATCAACAGAAGTAGCCATGGAGAAATTCCAAGAGATGGCTGAGATAGCATGGAAGGATGTAAATGAAAAAATTCTTCGACCAACACCTGTCTCTACAGAAATTCTTACTCGTATTCTGAACCTTGCTCGTATCATAGATGTCACTTACAAGCACAATCAAGATGGATACACTCATCCAGAAAAAGTTCTAAAACCTCACATCATTGCTTTAGTGGTGGACTCCATTGAAATCTAAACCATTGTTTTTTAAATCCGGAAAATTTAAAATTGCATGTTTGGTGGATGTATTGTACTGATTTATGGGGTTTACGGTAAAAATAGATGGAGATGCCTTTTGTAACCGTGGAATAATTTGTTTTTGTACTGTAAAACCTTTTTGTACCATTATTGACATATGAATAATATCAGATCTTTTTGTACCTAGCTCGTTTTTCATTTATTTGCTAATTTAAATTATTATATTTTTAAAAAAAGCAAGCTTATTGACTATTTAACCATACGAAGAAAAGGTGTAAAAAGAAAAGCTTTAGATGTCAGTAGATTAAAGATGCTAAGTCTTATATTATAAAGATCAAATCAAAATTTATCAATAACTGATCTTAGGACTAAAAATATTATTATTCCTTCCGAAAATAATGTGCTATATGTACTCCGATTGTGATTTGTGACAATACGTATATACTTCCATCTAGGTGCTTCTTAGCCTTCTCAAGTCCAAAAAAGCAATTGCTTTGAACTCCAATAATTGAATGTCTTTTATATAGATATCGCCATCACCTTATGCAGCGAGCGAATCCATTCTTGCCATTAACAGAGAATAATTACAAGATCATTAGATGAATGCCTCAAGTGATCAAGTTTTCTTTTTACTCCAAAATAGATTTGAACCATTTAATGTATAATTTTTTTTTGACATTCTACATAGTGATAAAACAAATAAGATCATTAGATGATGATCGAGAATCTGAAAAACATGTATCACGCCAAAAACAAATTAATTTAAACAATCCAAAATATATGAAATTATTTTTGTCACTCTACTCAGTTAAAAAATTGAGATTGCTAGGAAGTGAGAGTTTGAAACAACTATTGCATTAATCTTGAACGTTTCTTAAAACATTACGTAAGTCTTTGTGAATAGCAGAGATACGTACAAGATGGCTCAAACAATACTATTATAAATAAATTTAAATAAAAGTAAATGCAAAGGTTATTATATAAATTCAAGATACATTAATTTTATTTTACATGATAATCTTTATTTTTTAGTTTGTTTAAAAAAAATTACACACAATTTTCTATTTAAAAGCTCTTTAATCCCAACTAAGGCTGTTTCATCTCCGGCGGCACTGCCAGTTCAGCCGAGGGCTAACCAAATCAAAGAGAAGATGGTACGTGAAATTGAGGAAGAATTAACAACGATACCCGTCTAATTTGTACACCACACTAAGGAAAATGTAAATATTGTGATTATTTATGTCACCTACTCGATGCATGTTCATCTTACTTAAGAGCTTTTGAGGAGCTATAATCACAAGCGGATTTCTAGTAGGTGCATGCTAAAGGTTGACTTACGAAAAGCATTCGATTCGGTCGATTGAGAATTTTTAACGGTCACCCTCATTGGTCTAAACTTCCCTGATCAGTTTATTGCCTGGACTATGGAGTGTGTCTCCACCACTTCGTACATGGTGGTGTTTAATGGGAATTTACACGGGCATTTTCCCTTCTTGTTCGTCATTTTCCTTGAGTACCTCTCTGAACAAGAACACTAGGACTGCGGGGTTCAATTACCACCCGAAATGTGGAAACTTGAAGATCACTCACGTTGCCTTTGTCGATGACTTGATACTCATGTCTAGGGGAGACACCAATTCGGTACATATTCTTATGGACTGCTTACTCGACTTTCAGAATTGCTCCGGCCTGAAATCTAATGCCCTCAAGTCTAATTTATACACGGCAGGCATCGCCACTCAAGACCTTGAGAATATTAAACAGATTACTAATTTTGAAATCGGTGAGATGCCCTTCCGCTACCTTGATATCCCACTGGCGGCTGAAAAGTTGAGGATTATTCATTATGAGCCGCTTATCACTAAAATTGTGAGCTACATTAATGCATGGATGAGTGCTACCCTCTCCTATGCTGGCATGATAGAACTCATTAAATCAGTGCTCCAAGGAGTGGAATGCTTCTGGCTTTCCATCCTCCCTGCCCCATCTACTGTTTGTGGTAAAATTATTAGCCTTTGTAGAACCTTCCTCTAATAATAAGGTAAGCTTTCAAACCGTCGCCCTTTAAAGGAGCGGTGTGACACTCAAAACACCCCCTGGTTTCGTGGAAGGAATGCACGCTCCCTAAGGAAGATGGGGGGTCTGGGCTTTAGAGATTTGAAGGCTTGGAATAGCTCCTTACTTGCAAAATGTCTTTGGAACATCCATAAAAAAAATACCCTTTGGGTATGATGGATCAACCATAAATACTTGAACAGCAGCAACAACATTAGCATTTGGACGTGACAGGCTAGAAAAAATGATTCTCCTATGATCAAACGCCTGCTCACTATTCGGGACTTTGTTTTAGAGCGGGAAGACACTTATGAGCACACTGATATTACTATGGCTAGCTGGCATGGTGACACTAATCGCATGACTGGCAAACGGAATGCTTATAATTTCTTCAGGGATCACCATCATAAGGTTCTGTGGGCCAGGAATGTTTGAAATGTTTGCATCCTTCCAAAACAAGAATTCATCCTTTGGCTTTGCATAAAGAAGAGGCTACACACAAAGGACAGAATGTCTTACATGGACACCGATGTACTTTGCCCTTATGCGGAATAAGCAACGAGTCTGTTACACACCTCTTTTTTACCTGCTCGGTCATCACCTACATCTGGACTCGAATTAGAAACTGGCTCGGTATCAATCGTGCAATGACCACCATTGACAGTGCACTGAAATTCATCAAGAAATAGGGACGGGGCACTGGTCTGCAAGCCAAGGCTAAACGTATAGCGCTGGCCACAACCGTCTATCACCTTTCGCTAGATCGCAACAAGATAAGTTTTTAAGGTTCAAGATTTGACAAGAATTCACTTGTTTTCAAGATAAAAACCGATATTGTTTGCCCTTTTCCCTCATTTCCTTGATAGGTTTATAAATCTAGTTAGTGGCTAGTTTTTTATTTTGATTAAATCTCCGTACTACCCGACATGTGGGATCATCTGGAGTCTCCAACTACCCAACATGTGGAATCAGCAGGAGTATGCTTCTTGTTTGTTTCTCATGATTTCCTGGCCTGTGGGTAAGCTTGAAAATGGACTATGCTCGACATTTTCAGTGTCAGTTCTTTTAACGTTTGTTTAGCAGTATAGGAGTTAGGAACCATGACAATTGCACCTTAGCAGCATAACGTGTGAGGTCCTCTTCCCTTGTCCGTGGATTTGTCCCATTTGGGTTTACCATGGCAAGGATTTAAGAAGGCATGCGGCTGCAATCTTATGTCTATACATTAGGAAATTGTCATGGGCTAGGTTTCTATCGTGACGTTCCTTTTTGGCACTCTTGACTACCCGACATGTGGGAATAGCTTGAGTTTTTGTTATTGACGATCCTAAATCTTGTGCTGATCTGCCTTGCAGGGAAGCATAAGATTTATATCATCACTATGCATGTGGGTTCGCCCACAAAATCTGTACTTTTTGATGATCTTTATACACATTTACCATTCCATAAAAAAAATATTTGTTCAACTTGTCCGAAATGTAAATACTTAAACTGCCCTTGAAACTTTGAGAGTGAGTGTGTTTGTTGAGTTTTTTACAAAAAAAAAATACTTTACCTGATACAATTCAACTTGGAATAAACACAGAATTAAACAACATAAAGTAAGATAGATTGGATAGGAGAAATATAGGTGAGAAAAAAAAGAAATGATTGAAATTAAGTAATTGATCACAAACCAAGGGAGATGAGACTTGAAATTATTCTTGAATTATCAACTTGGATAGATTCAAAAGAATTTCAATTGAAGAGATTAAAGACTAATCTCTACACTCCACTAGGAGCACTATCCTAACTCTAACTAACAGAGAATCACTCTCAATCAATATTCATCAACTCATCAAAAACTACATAGTGAAATAATAAAGGTAGTATTTATACTACTTAAGATAAGAATACTACTAAGCTATTACAATTATACATTTAATGAAGTTAGAGCGTTGTTTGGTAGTCTTTCAAAGAAATGATGGCTTGAAATAATATTCTATTTGCATCAATAGTCACCGTATCTTTGCACAAATAGCCTAAGTTGACTCATATCATCCATGATTTCTCCCATAGCTTGATCCGTGAGTACTCGGTGGTCTTCAAAGTCTTCTACACTATCTCTCATGACTTGATCCGCGAGTACTCGATGGTCTTCAAAGTTTTCCACACTATCTCCCATGGTTTGATCCGCGAGTACTCGATGATCTTCAAAGTCTTCCACACTATCTCTCATAACTTGGTCATTCTTACACACCTTCTATCATCAATGAGTGTGTAGCATAGAAATACACATTTGAAATCCCTTGAAACTTCTCAAATATGATGTCAATGCTCCATAATCGGTTATTGATTTGAGGCCGAGCTCCATCACAAATCTTAACTCTCATAATATTCTTGAGCCTCTAGCATAGACAGAGAAAATGTACTTTACCCGTACTATATTGAGAAAATATCATCATTCACAGTGGGCAAAGAAACAAAAAAAAGGTACCATCATTGGTTTGACCACCCATTCTTGTCCATTATTGTTCAAGAAAAGGCATTGGAAGTAAAGAATGTTATGGATGATATACAAACTCCACCTTTCCCTATAGCCTCAACTCCTCCCTGGCAAGAAAAAAAAAGGATAATTTGTATATTATTTAAGATTTTGATACTAGTTAAAGAAACTATTAAATAATATCAATATAAGGAGTATTTGATTAAACTAATCTATCTCTTCGAATACTTAATGATTTCTTGAGTTAGTAAGGTGGAGTTGGACCATTTAAAAAAAACTAAAATGTCAAATAAAAAGGATCGGAGAAAATATTAACTACTATCTTTTTTGGTGCATAAGAATATGCTGATAGGAGTATATGCGTTTGAGAGATTCTCTATTCTTGAGTATACACTACCGCCCCACAGTCTACCCCCAATCTAATAAGTTGCACTCCAAATTCAAAATATTCATAGTATATTGTTTTGAATATATGTAAATGCTCTTAAAATAACATTTTTCGATTTATGTATCAAACACAAAAAAATAAATAGAAAAATTACTTATTTTTCGAGAATATAGAAAATATTTTTTGTCGTACCAAACACACCGTTAGTTAAATAATAGGACAAACTTAATTGAAGAAGATTGACCCTTTAACAAAAAAAAAAAAGTACTACAAATAAATTTATGTCTAAAGATGAATTTAGAATACTTTAGAACGTAAAAACACTTTTAGGGCACTTATTACACGTCTCTTTATTTATTTTTTCTTTAAATTCTGCCATCAAGGAAATCCAATATTCCGAGTGCCATCAAAATAGACCCGAATCAACATTCCAAATGCATGTGCAACAATGATAACAACAAAATAATGCACACGTACAATGTTTCATACTTCCTCCGTCTTATTTGATATGATATATATAGTTTGACTTGACACAAAATTTAAAAAATAAAGAATTTTTTTAAATATTTTAATATAAAATAAGTCAAATATATTTGTGGGGTTACAAATCATCTCGTAAATATTAAAAATTAAAATTAAATTGTTATAAAATAAAAAAAATGTATCACATAAATTGGATAGTTTAATGTAATAGACGTCGTTTTCTGAGTTAAAATTACAAACCCTAAGGAACATCGGACTACTCTCGACAGATGCCAAAGAAGGAAACAATTAGGGCACGAGGAATAAATAATGATAAAAAGAAATAATTTAATTTATATATAGCGATAATATAAGAAATTAATTATTAAGCTAATATGTATATATAACAATCCATAATAACGGACTCATTAAGTTGAAAACAAAATATGCTAACTTATAATTTTTACAGGTCATCTTTACTTGTAAAAGGAAGGAATATGTCTTATTTTCAAATCTCATAAATTCAAGGAAACTTCCCTATTTGGTATTCTTTGGAATCAACTAGTAGTAAAATAAGTTAGACCAACAACATATATAACTTAGATTCAAAGAAAAAAAGCATGCTGCCATATTATATTAGGATATCATTTTATATTATATCTATATATTAGCCCACTTATGACCAGTAATATAGTCAAGTGTGGCAACCAGACGGCACGCAACGTGAAAGATTGATGGCTGTGACAAAGGCTCTTACTAATATTCATTATAAATACTTATTTCCCTCACTTCCAATTCCATAATCACTTATCCAGTACTTCTCTAGCACCTAAGAAACAAAAGAAAGGAAAGGAAAATTTTCTCTTCTTTTCCACAAGCTAAGAGTAGATCGAAATGGCTCCAACTGCTGCAGTGATGAGTAACTACGAAGAGGAGGAAATTGTTCGCCCCGTTGCTGACTTCTCTCCAAGTCTTTGGGGTGATCGTTTCCATTCTTTCTCCCTTGATAATCAGGTATTTTATTAATTTGTCTCTTCGTTTTTTATGTTACTATATAATCCGTTAAAATCATGCATGCAATAATTTTCATTTGAATATATAAATTTATAGGTTACAGAAAAGTATGCTCAAGAGATTGAAACATTGAAGGAGCAAACAAGGAGTATGTTGTCAGATGCCTGTGGAAGAACACTGGTTGAGAAATTGAATCTTATAGACATTGTTGAGCGCCTTGGCATAGCTTATCATTTTGAGAAACAAATAGAAGACATGTTGGATCACATCTACAAAGCTGATCCTAACTTTGAGGCACATGAATATAATGATTTAAGTACTTTATCAGTTCAATTTCGACTCCTAAGACAACATGGTTACAATCTCTCTCCAAGTACGTAATATATCGATCAACATGGTCATACTATACTTCGATCGTCTTTGTTCTTGGAGTAATTATATTCTTGCATACACAAGGACTAATCTTTTGCTTCAACTTTTCTTTCTTGAACCAGAAATTTTTAGCAGATTCCAAGATGCAAATGGCAAATTCAAGGAATCTCTTAGCAATGACATCAGGGGTCTATTGAACTTATACGAAGCTTCACATGTAAGGACTCATGGAGAGGATATTTTGGAAGAGGCACTTGCTTTTTCCACTGCTCATCTTGAATCTGCAGCTCCACATTTGAAGTCACCTTTGAGTAAGCAAGTGACACATGCCCTCGAACAATCTTCCCATAAGAGCATTCCAAGAGTCGAGACGCGCTACTTCATCTCTATCTACGAAGAGGAGGAATTTAAGATTGATGTGTTGCTTCGATTTGCCAAATTAGACTACAACTTACTTCAGATGTTGCACAAGCATGAACTCAGTGAAGTATCAAGGTACACTGGTGTTTTAATCTAAATGAAAAATATAATTTGTGTTTATATTCTTTTCTCAGTGATACTATTTTTTACTTACTTTATAGGTGGTGGAAAGATTTGGATTTCGTGACAACACTTCCATATGCTAGGGATAGAGCAGTCGAATGCTACTTTTGGACGATGGGGGTGTATGCTCAACCTCAATATTCTCAAGCTCGTGTCATGCTTGCTAAGACTATAGCAATGATTTCAATAGTAGATGACACATTCGATGCTTATGGCATCGTAAAAGAACTTGAGGTCTACACCGATGCCATACAAAGGTAGGAACTTGCCTCCCCAAAAATTTACGGATTTAATTATTAGGTGGTTTCTTAAAAGAAAAACTTACTAAATCTTTCTCATATATTAGGTGGGATATTAATCAAATCGATCGACTCCCGGAATACATGAAAATCAGTTATAAGGCTCTTTTGGATCTCTATGACGATTATGAAAAAGAGTTGTCAAAGGATGGTAGATCTGATGTTGTCCACCACGCAAAAGAAAGAGTATGACTCACTCATATATATATTCATTAATGTCTATTTCCAAAATCATCGTATATTTACCTTATTTTTCTTTATAGTGATACTTATATTTGGGATATATATTGATGGTTAATAGTATATCTTTATTTGTTGTTAAATAGATGAAGGAGATTGTGAGAAACTATTTTATTGAAGCAAAATGGTTTATTGAGGGATATATGCCATCTGTTTCCGAATACCTTAGCAATGCACTAGCTACTAGCACATATTACTTGCTAACTACGACATCCTACTTGGGAATGAAGTCAGCTACCAAGGAAGATTTCGAATGGTTGGCTACGAACCCTAAAATTCTTGAAGCTAATGCTACATTATGCCGAGTTGTTGATGACATAGCCACCTATGAGGTACACATAGCATTACTCTACATATATAAATCATCATATTATAAGAGTGGCAGTAAATCCATATAAAATGATTTCACACTTACATATTCATTATAATTTCCATTCCAGGTTGAGAAGGGTAGGGGTCAAATTGCAACAGGAATTGAGTGTTATATGAGGGATTATGGCGTCTCGACAGAAGTAGCAATGGACAAATTCCAAGAAATGGCTGACATAGCATGGAAGGATGTAAATGAAGGAATTCTTCGACCAACACCTGTCTCTACGGAAATTCTTACTCGTATTCTCAATCTCGCTCGTATTATAGACGTCACTTACAAGCACAACCAAGACGGATACACTCATCCGGAAAAGGTTCTTAAACCTCACATTATCGCCTTGTTGGTAGACTCTATTGAAATTTAAATATCACCTAGGAGCACTTGGTTCTCCGCCCGTTAAATAAGTATTTGATCTACATTTGACGGATGTCTAGTCGGTATATCTGTAGCTAGCAAGGGTATGAGTTGCTGGCGATACATTGTTGTTATCGTGCACTGAAGTTAGCTTCCTTAAATTTCTTTGTATCATCATTCACATTTGAATCATGTTGTTATCGTGCAGTGAAGTTACCTCAAATATTTTGTATCTCTATTGACATTTAAAATATATTAATACTTCTTTTGAACTATCTAAAACAATTCTGGATATGATGTGAAATGATATGCTTCAGCAGTTGCAAGATCTTGATTAAGTACAAGGAAATGAATATTCTAATAATAATGGTTTAGTGACAGAATAAGCACATGATAAGACATCAAAATATAAAAGAAAACTCCCAAAAATTGATCAAGAGATGGCATCTTCTTTCTCCTATCTTGTGCAATATTTTTCTGGCAAGACAATCTAAATATACCAGTTAGTATTAGAGAAAGAAAATGATTATGGGAATCCATAGTTGTCACTGTTTCCCATTAGCCTTCATCATAAGTGTGTTCTGCTAATTCAGTAGAGATAACATTTGAATTTGCAATCTTCAAGTCATGAGTATGTTGAATTAACCTCGAGCTTGAACTTACTTCACTTTAGTGTATAATTAGACTGCAGCGCTTACAGGGAAAGTTTTCAAAAAGGAGGCTCCATAAAGCTAACAATCTATGGTAAGGAACGTCACCTAACATTATTCCGTGGAAAAAGAAACTCACATACGCGTGTAAGTAGTATTTTAAAACCAATATGTATACAATAAGTCGATACAGCTTAAAAATAAGTAAAGTAAATATCAATTTGGGGTAGGAAATAAAACCTTAAACCACCATAGTCTCAAACATAAAGGTATTCACAAAACGAATTATAACAATTGCTTGTACAAATTCTGCATATGCTCTGCGAACAATTGTTGTCGTGGTCTAATGCAGGGCAAATGGTCCATACTGACTAGCCTCATCAAATTATGTTATTGACTAACACCATCTCATAATCTTAGCAATTACCTTATCTTTTTCGAGTTCTTGGACAGTATAGGGTCATTAGACGGAGAAATAAAGGGAAGAAAAAGAGGGGTTGTCGGGGGAGGAGAGCCAGGGAAGAGGCAGTGCATAGAATGTACAAGCAAAATTGCACATCTTATGCTCTGTCTCGTCCCTGTCTATCCATTCCACACCATATTTTACCTCAATAGAGAATTTCTTTACCCGCGCTTTTAACATTCCCTCAACCTGGAGAACAAATAAAAGTTCTGTTCTTGAAAATTGCCAATGGCCAAAAGGTTAGGGCAATGACTGCTTTATGATAGAGTAAGGACTAGAAGAAGAAATAGTCATAGTACAAGTGCTAGTACTACAAAGTACTAAGAAGTACAGACATAGTACTCGAAGTTCCAGTTGTGCATATTTGTACTGCAGATTTCGGTTTGTAGTACAAAATAACAAAGTTTGCCCCAACGACTAAAACGGTAAAACCTATTTCTAGATAAAAGCTCTTTTAAAATAATAATACCGATTACAACTCATAGAAAACAATGTAGAGCAAAATTTTTGGTTGAATTAACGCACTTAAAAATAGAAATTTGATGGCAAAGAACAGCACGTCCGGTTTAAGGATTTATTTTTTGCGTAAATTTTTTAAAGAAATCAACTTACATGGTTGGACCAATCTCCTATCCAGGACAACGTTCCACTGAAAATTTGGTGACTAACAACTTAGAAATCATGTTAAATCCGGTGATAACTTTTGTTGTTCTGATACCACGTATTAGTTTTACCAGTTCAACTTTCTCCTTTCAATTCCAACTGACAACCACCCTCCGGAAAAAAAGAGATTCCTGTTCAGTTATTTTAGGATGGTGACAAGCAAAGTATTTGATGATGACACAGAAAAACATCTATGATCCGCTTATTGATGTCTGCTCTTGAACAAGTGGTACCAAAAAAGACAAATCAGTTGAAGGACTGCTCTTAAGTTTCACAAATCATAAGTTGCGCTTTTCATCACTAAAGGTGACAGCCTGAATGCAGAATTCGCCACATTTACATTAGAACAGAGGGGTCATTCCAGATTAACAGAGAATCATATATCCTCGTTTATGAGCCACTAACATTATCATCAAACTGCTAAACAACTACCCAGAAACTTAAGTTGGAACTTAGAAATACAGATTGGAAGAATGATCAAGAAAAGGAATCTTTCTCCCAAGGCTGGACCACTTTTGTCCATTGACCTGAAAGAAGAAAAAAATCATTAAGAAGCAACCAATTTGCCCCACTCCCAAATGAGACTTTTCAGCACAGATATACTATAGAAGTATAGAGTCGAATTGCTACGCATCCGATCGTATACAATCAAAACAAGTCCAAAATAACATCCGAATACTGGGAGCACAAAGATATACAAGAAAACACATTGGGGTTGCTAAAGCAAGAGAAACAACCAATCAACATGCAATACAATACGGTGTTACACGGGTTATACTATACCAGGGCTGGAGATATGGTTTTGTTTGACTTCCATATCAAACTTAATAGTGCTAGGAAAAGACATTAAATTGATTGTGGAAGCAAAAACAAAATCTGTTCGATAGAGAAAAACACAACATTCAATTCTTTCAACTCGTGACTTGATTGAAATGTGGAACTTCCTCCCGAGCTGTGATACTAACGAGTCTATTAGAAAGTCTAGTTAGCAACTTTTACACGAACTTTCAAGTGGATGAGAGATCATTTGAGTGGTCCCAGTTGGAGATTAGAAACGATGTATCACTACATGTTGGATATGCATCTAACATTTCAAAGCATCCTAAAATGGATAACGCATACAATGAATGAGGCTAGGGGTGTATTTGTGGCGTACACTAAGACGATCAACGATATGTATGATGGAGCCAAGACCAAGGTTAGGACAATGGGAGAAGACTTGGAGCACTTTCCAGTGATGATGGGATTGCACCAGAATCACCTCTTAGCCTATTTTTATTTGTCTGGGTGTTCTGCGGCAGTAAGTGAAGGCAGTCGGTAGCCGACATCCGCTTGACCCGAAACTGAACACTTTATCATTCCAACTAAACCTATAACATTTGACTTTGCTTCTAGAATGCCGACTACATGGGAACAGATGTTATATAAGTTGATTATAATTCTTGCTGCTCGAGCTGATAGATGGATGAATATACATTTGATGGCCAGTTCTATGAATCAAAATCTCGAGTTGGAGGCATCGCTGCGAAAAAAGCCAATTGATTCGGTTTTCTCGAAATCAACGAGTGGACTTGAAATTGCAGGGTTCTTCGTTAGAATTCAATCCAGCTCTAGGTTCGGCTAGACCTACCTTGTTTCGTGCTTTTCCCCCTTCCTTATTTCGATCATGGTAGCAACTTCACCCGTGCATCCTTTGGTTGTGAGCCCCGCCCAGAGGGAGGCTCCTACACCTACCGAAACTTTAACAGAACAACTACGGATTCTCACCATCGAGTCAGGAGCTCGCTTTCAATCTCTAAGAGCCGATTCGATGGCATCTTCTCTTATGATCTTTCTAGTTAGCTTCAAAGATTGTTCCATTGGTAGATTCCGTTGAAGAAAGAAATGAATGAATCCCCTTTTGGGTGATGGATGGATTGATGCGGTAAATTCAATGTGAGGTGTCAAATGTGAGGTGTCATGGTGTATGCTATTCGCGGATGACATTGTCCTGATTAACGAGACTCACATCGGAGTTAACGCTAAGCTGGAGGTGTGGAGACAGACCCTAGAGACTAAAGTGTTCAGGTTAAGTAGGACCGAAACAGAATATTTGGTGTGTAAGTTCAGCAACGTAACGCATGAGGCTGACATAGAAGTGGGGTTGGGAACTCAGGTCATTCAAAGGAAAGAAAGTTTCACGTATCATGGGTCTATTATTCATGGAAATGGAGATATCGATGATGTCACGCATCGTATTGAGGCATGGTGGATGAAATGAAGACTTACATCCGGAGTCTTGTGCGACAAGAAGGTGTCACCCAAATTTAAAGACAAGTTCTACAGAGTTGCGGTTAGACCCACTATGTTGTATGGGGCGGAGTGTTGGGCTGTTAAGAACTCTCATGTTCAAAAGATGAAAGTTGTGGAAAATGAGAATGCTACGATGGATGTGTGGACAACTGGACATACTACAAGTGATAGGATTAGAAATGAAGAAATTCGAGATAAGGTGGGAGTGACTTCAGTGGAGAATAAGATGTGAAAAGCGAGGCTAATGGTTCAGGCATGTGCAGAGGAAATGCACATATGCCTCAGTGCAGAGGTGTGAGAGGCTGACTATGGATGGTTTCAAGAAAGACAAAGGTAGGCCGAAGAAGTATTGGGGAGAGACGACTAGACAAGACATGGCGCAGGTCCAGAGGACATGACTAGGGGTGTTATCGGTCCGGTCCGGACCGAGAACCGGACCGATAAGGTTTCGGTCCGGAGTCCAGATCCGAGACAGGATCGAAACATTATCGGTCCGGTAAGAATTTTCTGGGTCAGGTTCCGGGGCCCGATTTTTTTTTTTTTTAAATTGAATTTCCAATACTGAAATTGACATTCTCGGACACATTACCACGAAATTTGAACGTTGAAATCTATTGTATATCGCGAGATATTTAGCTTTGAAAAGGGAAAAAACGTAACGATTTGGGGAAAAAGTGAAATTGATTGTCAAGATGGATGTTTTTGGAGAAATCGGCTGAATCAAACGGCCTTTAGGCGGTTTGGTTCGGTTTCGTCTCGAAAAATTACGCGAAATCAAAAAACAAATTATGTCAAACGGACGTCCAAGCGCAGAGTTATGACCATTTAAAGTTTCACTAATTTACAACTACTTTACTTTCTTTTCTCCCTACCTAACCTACATTTTATATGTTAAAGCTTCAAATTAAAACATAAAGTCTACATCAAATATATTTTTAAAACATGTAAAATAATCCAACATAGGGAATATTGCAATTAAATATAATTAGGGGTGGCGGGGTTCTGGGTTCTGGGCCAGGCTCCTTATCGGTCGGATAATTTTTGGTACTCGTGTCCGAGCGTTAAGGTTTGGTCCGGTTTCTGGTCGATTCTCGGATAATTACCGGGAGTATCCGGACCGCTAACAGCCCTATACATGACCTTAGATAGGGGGTTATGGAGGACACAGATTAGAGCAGAGGGTTAGAAAGTAATTGAGTGTTGTCCTACTTATTCTTTCAGGTTAGTAATCGTAATATTATCTTGGTAGTTCTTTGCCTTTCGACTGTTACTATTTATTATTTTTTGTACTTTGATTATCGTCCTACATGTTTGTTTGTTTTCACTTTGTTGTCTTATTTCCTTGTTGCTATTACTTCTTATAATCAATGTTGCTTTCGTTTCTACTTGAGTCGGGGTCTATCGGAAATAGTCTTCCTATTCGTCAAAAGGTAGGAGTAAGGTCTGCGTACACTCTACTCTCCCCAGACCCCACCTGATGGGATTATACTGGATATGTTGTTGTTGTTGCATTCAATGAATATGAGATGAATTACTTGGGGAGGGGGGAAATAGATAATTCTGAACTATCTTATCAGTTATCATGTTGGTACTTTCATACATTCAGAAGCTTCACTTACCGAAAACACAGTAATGTGCTTTTCTGTAAGCAAGTCCATAATTACTCAAGCTAGCTTATTCAGTTAATGAACAAAAAAGAAGTCTTAACAATCTATAAGGCCACTCTCAGATCAGCTTCCTAATTAAAGTAATAGCATCTAGTCTCTAGAATCAGTTTCTTTACTAAAGAAGGTCAGATTCCATCTGAATCTTTTCATTGCCTGTAGATGTGACTACCACCTCAGGTTTTATGCAAAAAACTAACAGAACAATTTGAGCATGCTGTTGCAAACTACGCCAGTAACATTCTACATTGTTTAGCTTTTTTTCTTTTTAAGATACATGGTATGTTGAGTTTCACCTTCTATTTCAAATTAATCTCACTTATAGAGGTCTTTGGTGTTGCCAATAGACAGTCTTCAATTATGTTGATAATCATTTTCCTTTTTGAAAATCAATTTAATTTATTAGTTGACTGTTTAGAATAGTTTCAAGTATCTTGGGTCTATTATCCATTGAAAATGGAGATATCGACACCGATGTCACACATCGTATCGGGGCAGTGTGGATGAAATGGAGGCTCGCATCAGGAGTCTTGTGTGACAAGAAGGTGTCACCAAAACTTAAAGGCAAGTTCTACAGAGTTGTGGTTAGACCCACTATGTTGTATGAGGCGGAGTATTGGGTTGTTAAGAACTTTACCGTTCAGAAGATGAAAGTTGCGAAAATAAGGATGCTACAATGGATGTGTGGACGGTGGACCTACTAGGAGAGATAGCATTAGAAATGAAGAAATCCAGGGCAAGATGGGAGTGGCTTCGGTGGAGGATAAGATGCGGGAAGCGAGATTGAGATGGTTCGGACATGTGTAGAGGAGATGCATGGATGACCTAGTGCGGAGGTGTGAGAAGTTGGCTATGGACGGTTTCAAGAGAGGCAGAGGTAGGCAGAAGAAGTATTGGGGAAATGTGATTAAATATAACCTGGCACAAGTCCAGCTTACCGAGGACATGACCTTAGATAGGAGGTTATAGAGGTTATAGAGGTTATGGAGGACACGGATTAGATTAGAAGGTTAGGAAGTAATTGAGTGTTGCCCTACTTATTCTTTCATGCTAGTAGTCGTAGTATTATTCTGGTAGTTCCTTGTCTTTAGATTTCTGTTACTATTTATTATTTTTTTGTAATTTGATTATTGTATTATTTTGTGGTAGTTACGACACTTTTTTCCAGTCAACTTTATCATGTTTTCTATGAGGCTTTTTATACTGCTGTAAATTGCTAGTTTTTGTGTTAAGGGTCTACCAGCCTCCCTACCTCCCAAGGTAGGGATAAAATTTGTGTACACTCTACCCTCCCTAAACCCCACTTAGCGGGATTTCACATGGTATGTTGTTGTTGATTGTATAGGATATACATGTGATCATAAAAGGAAAAACCTTCTTAGTTCTAAAATTTTCAACATTTTTTCTAGTCCAGTGAACCCCAAAGAGGTGAATGTCCTGTACAAACAACACATGGCCCAAACAAGAAATAATTCACATTTGAGGCACATGCATATTTTGCATATCTAAGTTTACTAGTTCACTTGGATGTTTAACCAATATCCAATTTTTTAGAAGAAAAAAAATTGTGATATAATGGAATAATAATTTAGTTGGTGAGACTTTGGAAGTTAGAAATGAAAATATAGGTGCAAATTTGGGTTAAACTTCTGTAAGACTGACGACATAGTTACTCTATAGTATTTGAGCTTTATTAGTAGTGGTACAGATGATGTTGATAATCATAGATATTTCACCCCAACTAGCCAACTACCCGTTCCTCGTGCCACTATCTCTCCCTCACATCGTGTTGTTAATAAGAAATATAACAAATTGGAAGAAATTGGTGTCTGATGAAAATGTATGCATTTGGATAAGGTAAATAGGGAATTGAGATGCATTGGAGAAAATCTGAGACTATCTAAATGCAAGTAGTGTAACTGTTGAAGTGAGGGGCACAGTACACAAGAATTAGCCTGGTAAAATTTATTGAAGGGAATGATCAGCAAGTAATCAGGATGAACCAGGATCCATAAAGCATCATTGAATTTGGATTACTGAATTACGAACTGAACCAAAATCTCAAACATTGCATTGCATTGGCAAATTATTGAGTTTACGCAAATAATACATGTGAATAGCAAATAAACAAACTTGTATACATGTATATATAGATAAGCACCAACCAACCCCTAACCCCACAAGCAGAAAAGTAATAACAAAAAATAAAGTAAGTACCTCTAGACCTTATCTTTCCAGTAACACCTCTTTGCAAGTAGACTTATTGTGGCCTGTACCCTTGCATCTACTACATTGGAGTTGACGCCTAGCTACTTCATGGGAACCCACCTTCTTAGTAGTTGGCCGCCCTGGTGGACGACGGGTGGGAGGAGGGGTTACTGTTACAGCAGCTTGAGAAGCATCCTTTTTCTTGGGCCTTTCTAAGCTTGGAATTGGATGTATTGACTCTGAATATGTTGATCTGTAACTATCAGCAGTAAAGAACCTGGCACAATGGTCGTATGGATCATGCGCAAGGCAACCCATGACAGCTATGGCATGGCAACAAGGTAAGCCAGATAGCCCCCAATCTCTGCAACTACAGTCGCACTGCTCAATGTCAACTACTTCTATGGTATCTCCCCGGACCTCAAATTTGGTACCATTAGGCATCAACACTTGAAGAGAATTAAATTTTAGGCTTTCTTTCTCTAGCTTTTCCTCCATAGTTGGAGTTAGCCTTGTCACCCACTGATTGGACTCAGTCCGCCGGGTATAAATTAGCTCCATTATCTTACCTCTTATTGCATCAACCATCTGGGTGATTGGCAAGTCATGTGCATCTGATACCCAACCATAGAAAAGCTCTCCAAAGTTTGATGTCATGTGGTTATATCGCATCCCACGGAAGAAAGCATTTGCCCAGTTAATAGGCTCACTCTGCATTACCCAGTTATAAGCATCTAGTGAAATACTTTTTATGCTTTCAACACATCTCTGGAAGCCTTCAGGCTTTGGTGCATAAGCTGCACCGTAAAAATCCTCAACCAAAAGGCGCTTGACTTCATGAGAAAATTGCCCTCTCACATCTCTGATAAGTTGTTCAGAAAGATAGCGTAGACAGTAGCCATGAAAGACGTCCTCGCCCTGAAATATTTCAGCAATTGATTCTCTAAGCCCCTTCTCTCTATCAGCCACGAAAGTAATACCACGACACATTGACAATGCAGTTCTAAGCTGTAACAGGAACCAACGCCAATTATCATCAGATTCTGAGTCTACTATGGCAAAAGCAACAGGAAAAACACCATCGTTCCCATCAGCAGCTGTTGCTGCTAACAGAGTGCCTTGGTATTTAGACTTTAAAAATATACTATCAAGGAAAAGCAGAGGCCTGCAGCCTTGTTCGAATCCATAGAGTGAAGCATGAAATGCTACAAAGAGCCTATGAAAGCTTGAGTCATCCTTTGTAGTGAAAGTTGCAAGACTTCCAGGATTTGTCTCCATCACTTTTTCACAAAAAAATGGCAGCTGACTATATGCCTCCTTATAAGAACCTTGAAGCTGCTCCTTAGCAATCTCTTTTCCACGCCATGCCTGGAAATAATTTAACTGGATTCCATATTCCTTTTGTATGTCAGTGACAATGTCCTTTGGCTTGTAATTAGGGAAAACTTTCAACTTCTCCTTTATAATACTAGCCACCCAACTCCTTGTTGCCTGATAGCCATTAGTAACAACGGCCCCTTCACATGTGTGGGTAGGATTCATTTTTTTAATGCAGATTAATTGGGTGGTTGACAATCTTGATGCATGAATTCTCCATGGACAGCCCTCTGCTTTGCATTTTACAGTCACTCGATGACTATCATTTTTCTTGTACTTGAAAGCAAATTGATTTGCAATAGCATATTTTCGCAATGTCTCACGAAATTCATGTACACTATTAAACCTTTGGCCCACGCCAGTTATATCATTCTGCCACTGCTGAGCAGCTTTAGCATTCTTTTCATCATAATTAGCAGCAGCAAATGAAACAGGAACAGGCATTTCAGCTTCTATCTCAATTGTGTCGTCAACATTGTCCGCATCACCTACAACATCAAAATTGGCATCAAGCAAGAGGCCAGGCTCATTAGGGTCATCCACGATGTCCTCCACGACACTCAGAGGAGCTTCAACTAGGACCACCATTTCTGATAAAGTCGTCCGGCTTGACCTGCAACACAGTATGTCCTATATATTTCATCCTTTAAAAAGGGAGAATTCTACATATTTTAGGCAGCAAGGAATCTACCTACTGCCAGGCATGTTTGAGAAATCAGGATCAACAGCTTCTTCAGTCATCACGTAGATCTCTGTAGTATCAGAGTCACCATGGAATTTGATCATGCGCTTAAGGTCTTTGTCATTGGAGATTGTTATAAGTGTCTTCCTGTTTCCAGGAAGAAAATATTTAACTGACATAGTAGCAAGGCTGCAGTTAAACATCTCAGCTACCTCCATCTTGAAATCACTGTAGTTCATTTTTTCATCCATTTCCATAGCATGAGCATCTCCGCCTTTATATGAAAGGAAACCATCTTTATCAGTCTCAAATTCACCACCTGACTGACATATGGCTATAACTCTCTTCCCAGCCATGACCTAAACCAACATTCACGAAGCAAATATAAGATTAAACACCTAATGCAAACATCCAGCCAATAAAGCACTAAGCTCTTGCTTCCCAAATATCTCAGAGACAACCCAAAAAAATCAGTCATCTCGAAGGAAAAATTAAATTGATGAAAAGCCTGAACATTAAACAAAAGCAAGTTCGAAATAGGAAGCTCATTCAGATCAACCACAGTCAAAGGAGGAATTTGAGACAGAACCAGCAGCCAATCTTAAATCTGTATAACCAAATCAAGGATCGTCTTTAAAAATCAAGGACCAATATCTACAAATGCAGAAACTACAGTATTCTACATATTTACATTTTCTCAAAATATTAAAAATACAACAACAACATACCCAATGTAATCACGCAACTGGGTATGGGTCTGGTAAGGCACCTACCTTGGGAAGTAGAGAGGTTGTTTCCGAAAGACCATCAGATCAAGGAAAAGCATAACAAAGCAATACTAAAAAGAAATAACGGAAGTAAAGAAGCCACAACAAAATACTAAAGGTAGCATGACAAAGCATTCTGAAAACTCAAAATATCTACAATGCAGAAACTAAAACCCCTAATCTCATCAATATTCATGAAATATCTGCAAGTGTGCCAATTGGGAAATGCTTAACCAGTTTTAAACTCCAAACAACTACTCCTATACTTTTTTTTTACAGCATATATCACAAGACAATCCAATAAATCAAACAAACCAAGAAAATTAATTACGGAGGCAAAAAACAAAAACCCAATTGAATAGCCAATAAACAAAAGGGATAACAACGTAAAAAGACAGTACCTTTATGCCTGGGAGATGAAATCTTGAAGTGGGTATTCAAGAACGGGACAAAATTGTTATGTATACAGATGAAATCGAATTGGAACCCTATAATCTGCATAAAAAGGGTACAGATGGGATTTTGGGGGTAGTAGATAGAGTGGTGATTTGGGGTTTGAATAAAAATACAAACAAAGATGACTGACTATTTAGCGTGTAACAACATACCGACGTGGATGTCTTCCACTATCCAATCATAATGCGTACCCTATTTTTGTACTTACATTTGACTTCTCATTTTAATAAACTTCATTACCTTACCAAAATTCCTATATTGAATTGGTCTCTTTTGCGGTTTTGCCACACCATACCAAAGTTAAAACATTGTACCTCATAGGCTTTTTCGTCTTTTCGCCATTTCCTCTCTAATTAGTAATTTTAAAGGAGTAGTTTGCTTGCCGTAAAGTGTATGCGTACCATTGAATTCGAATTTAATTGAGTTCTAATGCAAACATCGAATAAAAAATTAATGTTAAGTGTATCATAATAATTGTATGAGTGTAAAACGGTTATGAAACTACACTAAAAGAACGGTTAATTATTAGAAATGAGCAGGGGCGACTCAATAAAATCGATAGCCTAAAGCCAAACTTTAACGGGAGGTCTTATTTTTTCTATATAAAATTATATATATTTTTGTTTGAAAATGTTGTGCAACGATTTAGCATATGTACAAATCGATAACCAATTAGCCGAACATAACATTCAAAATTGAACCGAACCACCCGATAAGCACCTCTAGTTCGAGCCTCAGAATAAAAAAAATCTTGTTATGGAGTGCTTTCCTCTTTAATCGATTTTGCGTGTCTTGAAATCAAATTAAACAAAATATTCAATATAAATATCGAACAACAAATGAAAAAAATGGGGCTCTAAAATTTTGGGGCCTAAAATTCGGGTTTAGTGGCTTGACCCTCTGACCGACCATGGAAATGAGATGTAGTAACTTTTTATTACTCATTTTAGTAATTATTATCTCTACTTATATGAGTTTCACATTAGTTGATCTCACGTAACCCGATAAAGAGGAGATCTTATAATAGGTAGACAAATATTGAGAAACAGTGATAATATCATGAATCTTCTGTTGGATATTTGGGTGGAAAAATGAAATGGGAATGCAACAACAACAATTAATGTGAACAATGTAACGTGTCTTGCTGAGTCAATTGATGATCAATCTCTCTTTAAGATAATATTGCGTTGTATATCCTTTCAACGGTTGTAATGACAACTTATCTCCCAAGATAAAACAACAATCAAACAAATGAGCAAAGAGCTCAAGTGTTTGTTTTGGAAGAAAGATCTTTGAGTGTTTGTAATTGCAAGAGAGGGAGACAATTTCAGAGAATTGTTGACTGTAAGATGTCAAAAATGTGTTTTGCAAATGAGCCAAAGGCCCCATTTTATAGTGTTGAGAAGAAGACCCTCCAACTAGCCAATTTATGGCTTTGAATGACCAAGTAATGGCCATTAGTATTGAGTTACAATCCATCCAAGTAATGACTGAATTCAAGAGAAAAATAATGAGGAGTTAATCCTCCAAAGTCAGCTCAAACGTCAGTTTTTATTCTTCTCCAATGATCGAAAATGTCGCGTGTGCGGCACTTGCGAGTTGCGCGTGGCGCGGAACCGAGAGTTTGGCGTCGCGTGACGCGGCTAAGGAGATGGTGCCGCGGCGTCGAGATGTTTCTCCGGCGTCGCGGTCCTTTTTCCGACTCGTTTCGACATTCACACTTTGTACATTTCTTCCTTCATTTACCAACGTGAAACCAACGTCATTTGGCCAATAACCGTATATTACCTTACGTCTCAAACAATTCATATACGTACCAATATCTCTTCCATTAAGGAAATTATGATCCTTGGCATTATATATACACGTGTGTGGAAACAACGTTTCCGACGTGTGGGGCTCTAATTGTTCGATTCATAATTAAATAGGATTAACTTTATTTCACGTTTAATAAATATTTCCAACAATCCCCTCTTGGAATAGATTTTGGTGCACGCATATGGTGTCGTTCTAGCAATCACTTGGCAGAATGATGTTGCATCTGGAGAGGTAGCCGGAGCTTTGAACCTTCCATAGTAGAATACCATCAGACATATTTACTGCGCGGTGAACGTGATGTCTTGAACCGTCAATGTTTAGTATATGTCAAGACAATGATACCAACACAACACCTTTCCTACTCAATCTTTCTAGTGTTTTGTCCGTCGTGGGCCGTGGACACACTTGGATTCTTAAGTACGTTTATTTGAGGCGGTCTGTCCTCGTACTTAAATAGGTGGTCTCCTACAAGGTATCCTGCAATACCCAGCTATACAAGTGTTAGGAACCATTAAAAATTTTCCAACCTAACCTCAAGTATTGAGGATCATTAAAGGTTTGGAAACTTATCCTTTACCCCTCTAGAGGTAGCATTTTTTGTCTATCACGGGAACAGCCTTGTATTATGTTTCTTAAGAAGAAATCATAATCCGAAGTGCTTTTGCTTCCACCGAAGCGCTCACTGAACCTTTACAATTTAATTTTCTCATTGACTCTTATTCCTGGGATCTCTAGTCTGTAAGGTTGGGTGTCCACTGTATCGGTTCTTATTGTTTGGGTTTAAGCCCATTCCCCTAGACAGGCAGAACATCTGATCTCTGGACATTCCCTTCGTCAAGGTATTTGCGATGTTTTCCTTAGATTTTACGTAATCAATAGAAATAACACTCGAGCTGATCAGCTGCCTAATGGACTCATGTCTCCGTCAAATATGACGAGACTTATCATTGTAAATAGAACTTTGTGTCCTTCCTAAGAGCCGACTGACTATTGCAGTGGATCATTACAGAAGTCACGGATTTATCCCAATATGAAATATCTTCTAAGAGACCATGCAGTCATTCAACTTACAAATGAGTCTTGCCAATTTATTGACTACATACGCGATATTAGGTCGAGTGTAGTTTGATATACATCAGACTCCCAATTACCTATGCGTATTGATCCTGGCGTACGAGCACACCAAGATGTTTGTCAATATTTTGACTTCTATCCAATGGTGTCGTTATCGGTGAACTGTCGAACATCTCAAATTTCTTCATCACACCCTTGTTGTAGTGAGATTGAGATGAGACCAATTCGTTAGTTGTCTTAGAGATCTTGATCCCTAAGATAACATCTATGACTCTCATATCTTTCATGTCAAAGCATTATTTTTACCACATTCTTAGTCTCTAGGATTACCCTAGGACTACACCAAGTGATCAACGAGTCGTTTACATAGAGGAATGTTATGCCTAATGAATCGGTCATTACTTATGCCTAATGAATCGGCCATTTCCTCTTCATATAAACACACTCGTCACACTTGTTAATAGAGACCCATTTCGATAGTAGGGTACTATCAAATTTCTCGTGCCATTGTTTAGACCTATTTCAGCCTGTACAATGATTTGACAAGCAGACAGACCTTTGTCTCTTGTTCTGGAACCACATACCCCTCTAATTGGTCTATGTATATTTCTCCTTCCAAATCATTATTTAGGAAGATTGTCTTAATATTCATTTGATGTATTTCAAGATCCCGCAAGGCGGCGATGGTTGTGAACATACGTATGAATGTCTTAGATTTTTACTTGTCTATAGACCCATTGGCATTGTTGGTTCTCAACTTTGTTTTGTGGCGTTTAGATGCTTTTAGAAGCTTCGTCTTTACTTTTAAGTAAGTAAAGGTAGCACAAACTTGTGCCATCATCCAAGAAAGTCACAAAGTACTTGTTCCCCCTCTAGCTTGAGCAAACTTTAAAACATATATGTTGATATGTATGAGTTCTGGAGGAGCGATTTCCCTTTAGACGGATCTAAGGGGACTTCTTGGAGAGTCTTTGCCTCTATGCCCACCTCACACTTATGTTGAGGGTTTATGTCGATAGACAACAGTGATTCCAACTTTACCAATCTTAATATAGATTGATAGTTAACACGTCTAATTTATGGTGCCATAAATTAGAAAACACAAACAAGTAAAAGGAAGGCTCAATTTTATTGATAATAGAAGGTAGTACACGTATCGTATTTGCCTTAAAGAGGCCTTCACAGGCGAAGCCCCTTTCTAAGTAGACGGTATTATAGGTGTAGCCCCTTTCTAAGTAGACGGCATTAACCTTAAGGAGGCCTTCACATGCGAAACCTCTTCCTACAAATATTCCATTTTTAGTGATTACAAACTTATTAGCCTCTAACACTAGTCTAAAACCAACATTCACTAATAAATTTCCAGAAATTAGATTTCGTCGACTTTCTGGGACATGCATCACTTCCTTGAGAATCAGCTCTTTTCCGGACGTCATCTTAAGGATTACATTTCCTACCCCAGCACCTCTGAAGATGAGTTGTTGCCCATGAACAACGTCTTATCTGTGACTGGTGTATACGTGGAGAAAGCGTCTTTATTAGAATAAATGTGACGGGTAGCACCCGTGTCCAACCATCATTGCGTTGGATTCTCAACAAGGTTTGCTTCTAGCACCACTGCTGAGAATTCTTCAATCATATCATCTAGGAGCGTGTCTTCGACGATGTTTACTTTATCTTTGCCTTTATCATATTTTTTCTTGCGGTAGTCTTTGGCCATATGACCAACTTTACCACAATAGTAGCATGTTCCCTTAAACTTTTCAGTTGTTTGGGACTGACCATCCTTCTGGAACTTCCGCTTTTTGTTTGGATTCCCTTTGACTTCCGTCAAATTTGCCTTAGCCTCAGCGGGTTGTTTCCCCTTTGACATGACCTTCTTATTGTCCTCTTGAATCTGGAGTTTGACAATAAGTTCGTCTAAATTCATCTCATTCGTTTTGAGTTTCAAGTAATTCATGAACTCATTCCACGAGGGAGGCAACTTCTCGATTAATGCCCCAACCAAGAATTGTTGTTGGGCTTCAATCCTTCCAAGTCTAGATGATGTAGAATCATTTGAAATTCCTGGACTTGGGATGACACACTTTTGTTGTCCACCATTTGAAATTTTAGAAATTTTCCAATGATGAACTTCTTGCTACCCGCATCTTGGGTGTCGTACTTCTTTTGTAGTTTGTCCCACAACTGCTTGGCAGTTTCAACGGTACAATATACCGTGTAGAGAGGATCAGACAAAATGTTTAGAATGTAGTTCATGTACATAAAATCACTGTGTTTTCATGCTTCGTGAACCACCCTCATGTCGTCATCAACATGGTTACCTCGGCCCCCTCCTGCCAAATCATTTGGCTGAGAGTCCGTGTCTTCCCCATCCTGTGGAGGGTCTTCGGTTAGGAAATATTTTAGTCCCATAACCGTCAGGAAAAACAACATCTTTTGCTGTCATCTCTTGAAATGTGCACCCATGAACTTTTCGGAACGTCATGGTGGAAACCAGCAAGAGTGCTATATTGACCAGTAGCAAAGGCATTGTAAATACCTTGAGCAGGAGCATAGGCATTGTGAACGCCTTGAGGAGCAGTGGGGGAACTAGTTGTGTCAAACGTATTGTTGACACCAGTTGTGCCAAACGCAACAGGTTGGAAGGCATTTGGAATACCTGGATTAGTGGGAGGGTAGGCAATGTCATTGCCTTGACTGGTGGGATTGAAGGCAGTGGGATTGCCTTGAGCATTGGCGTTGAATTGATCTTCAGCAGACATGTTGTTGTTGTTGAAATAGCGAATATTATCTTAAGCTTGCTGGATATTTGGGTGGGAAAAGGAAATGAGAATGAAACAACAACAACCAATGTGAACAATGTAACTTGTCTTGCTGAGTCAATTGATAATCAATCTCTCCTTAAGATAATATTGTCTCTTATATCCTTTCAACGGTTGTAATGACAACTTATCTCCCAAGATAAAACAGCAATCAAACAAATGAGCAAAGGGAAATCAAGTGTTTGCTTTGGAAGAAAGATCTTTGAGTGTTTGTGATTGCAAAAGAGGAAGACACTTTCAGAGAATTGTTGACTGTAAGATGTCAAAAACGTGTTTTGCAAATGAGCCAAAGGCCTCATTTTATAGTGTTGAGAAGAAGACCCTCAAACTAGTCAATTTATGGCTTTGAATGACCAAGTAATGGCCATTAGTATTGAGTTACAATTCAGCCAAGTATGGCTGAAGTCAAGAGCAAAATAATGAGGAGTTAATCCTCCAAAGTCAGCTCAAACGTCAATTTTTATTCTTCTCCAACGGACTGAAACTGTCGTAGCGCCGCGGCCCTGCAGGTTGGCGACGTGGCGCCGGAACTTCAGAGAGTTTCGGGAGTCATAGGCGCCGCGGCGTCGAGATGTTTCTCCAGCGTCGCGGTCCTTTTTCCGACTCGTTTCGACATTCACACTTTGTACATTTCTTCCTTCATTTACCAACGTGAAACCAATGTCATTTGGTCAATAACCGTCTATTACCTTACGTCTCAAACAATTCGTATACGTATCAATATCTCTTCCATTAAGGAAATTATGATCCTTGGCATTGTATGTACACGTGTGTGAAAACAACGTTTTCGACGTGTGGGGTCTCTAATTGTTCGATTCGTAATTAAATATGATTAACTTTATTTCACGTTTAATAAATATTTCCAACTTCTTCCCGAACATTGTCACGTTAAGGGACTAGTAATTAAGCTTACATGTGTTTTAAAAATTAAAACCTAGGACTTTATTGTCACGCCCCGAACCCCGGGACCGCGACTGGTGCCCTACCTGGACACTCTTCTACCCATACATCACATGTAACCAGCGGAAGCTAAAGAAAACTCATCATTTTTTAAAGTAAAATAGGCAAAGCCGACAAGGCCGCCATTATATATAAAACAACCCAAAGGAACTACAACTGTACAACTCACGCAAGTCCAGCCTACATATGAATACAGACCTTTAAGAGTTTGGACAGTAACCTATGATGGGACAAGGCCCCGCCGTACCCCTGAATATACACAAGTCTACTATCAAAGACCTGTACCAATATGACAAGCTCCGGAACAAGGAAGCCATCTCAACAAGCTGGGCAAGGATCTTAAGCTCGCGGATCCACAAACTGTGTACCTATACCTTCGGGCATGAACGCAGCCCCCCGAAGGGGGTCAGTACAACAAGGTACCAAGTATGTAAACATGAAGTACAGTAAACAAGATCATAGCTGTACAAAAGAATGACAGAAGCAAGTATGAAAACTCAAATACCAGATCCTACCGTGCCATATAAAAATAAGAGTCAACTGTACCACTGTATCACTGTACCACTGTACCACTGTACCCTTTAAAATATGTTTTTTTAAAAGTGAGATCAACCGTGTCATTTCAAATTATGAAATCAATACCATTTCAGAATATGAAAGTCATGCCAAAATCAGGGTCATCCGCCCTCAGAATCATTATGCAATCATACTCATAGGACTATTTCACCCGCATGGGACTATTTCACCTGCATGGATCTTGTAGACCCGCATAGAAAATTTGTACCCGATACCCGCATCACGGAGAGCTAGTCCATGGAATGTGTCCTGGGAATTGAACCCGCATGAGTCCTTCAGACCCGCAGTGAGTGTGTACCATCTCACGTCATGGGAGCTACTCCATGAAATATATATACAATGTACGACATATTCCGGCCCATTCTGGGACTCGGTGTAATATGCTATAAGTCAAATAAGGTACGACATGTTCCGGCCCATTCTGGGACTCGGTGTAATATAAAGGACTGTACACCTATAGCTATCACAAGCAACTATGTACAATTTAAATCATCTTTGACTCTCATTAGAACCACTATACTGAACCTTCGCTTTAGAAAACCAAGGCATTACCATGTCTTCCTTTTTATAAACACCAATGTAATACCATGTCTTGCTCTTTAGAAATACCAAAGTACTATCCCATCATGTAATATTAGAGACTTGAACCCCAAAAGTATCATGTACGTCCGTCGTACATCCTTTCTTTTATAAAACCCCAAGACACTAACACTTGTAGCATCAAGGCACCTACTCTTTTAAATCCAAGTGACTTCTACTTTTAAAATCAAGACAAGTATACTTTTAACATCAAGTTACTACCACCTCATGCACCACATGAAATCTAGATTCATCTCGCTCATCTGGCTAATATTATGGAAACATTTGCATAGTGATAACCGATCCGAATTGGCAAATTAATCCATTTATGAGTCGTGATTAATATATATCATGAGATTTTATCTAATCAGTTGTGAACCTAGAAAATGTAAAACGAACGGGTTATATCTTAGCTTCTATGCAGATGGATGGCATTCTACTCATTTCAATATAATTGATTGTCGATTCCTTTTTCATTTAACGTTGCAGTGGCTTGTTCAATACCTTTTCTCATTAGTGTTGTAACTAACAAGATCAATTCGACTCCAATATTTCCTAAAAACTCTTACCAACATCTCTCATAAGACTTGGTAAGGACTTAGGAATAATTTAGACATGTCTTTAGCATATAATCAATAACATGAATACTCCTTAACTTCTAAGAGTAAAATAACTTTTGAAACAATACCACAGTTATGGTTCACACAAAGAACATGCCAAAAGAGAGAAGGAAGAGGTTCACATACCTTATCCGCTTATTCCAACTTGAAAACTAGTATACGTTTCAATGTAGTACTTCAACCTATAGATACAACAACACTTCTATCAACTTCTAGCTCACTTAGTATAAGATATACACAAAGTAATTGTCCTCTTATTCTACGGAAATTTGGGCAACACTTCCCCCGTTTATACGTACTTTTCCACCTTTTCCAAGGCCCAAATTCAACAACAATCAAGCCTCATTTAAGACACAATCAAAACAGCAACCAAAGGGGATTACATGCTTATATGACGTGTAAAATTCGGCCCCTTAATCTATACAAAACAACCCATAAAAACAGGCCAATATCCAACAACAACAATGGTACAATGTGAAGCCTTTTAATACCTTTCTACACTCTTATTCCTTAGGGCTTTCATTAGAAATTTTACCACATTAAACATGCATATATGTCACGACCCGACCCCGGGCCCGCGACTGGTGCCCTACATGGGCACTCTTTATAGGTATACATCAGAGAATAGCAGCGGAGCATACACAACTCATAAAAATAATTATACATTAGACATCAACAGGCTAGCCGATAAGACTACCTTTCGTAACATATACATAATATAAATAAATAAAACAGTACCTCTCTGTTCTTACAACCCAATCCACAAATGTGACTACAGACCTCTAAGAATAATAATTGCGACAGGGCCCGCCATACCACGAAGGTACAACAAGCTACAATACCGAGGATGCGAACGAAGGACAAGCCTCCAAATAATGGAGCTTCCTTACTGTTGAGCAGTGATCCTAAGAGGGGATCAATCAGTATGTACATCAACTCGCGGCATGAACGCCTCGGCGAGGTCGATAACAGTACCAGTATGTGAAATCGAAAGCGAAATGAAATCATACCATTTTAAAACCAATTCACAAACATGTACGAAACAAACCAATTAACAGTACATAGTGCCACAGAATATACAAGAGCAAATAGGTGTAACCCAACCGGTCTTTTCTAGACCGCCAATGATCGAAGTAGGGCCATTCGCCCTTAGTATCATTGTGCGAGTCTAATCCTGGACTCCCGTAGTCCGCATAGGTCCCGTGGACCCGCATGAGGTACTTCTCGCATCGGGGGTAGCTAACCCGCGGTATTTCCTGGATTTCCGCAATCCGCATAGGCCACTTGGACCCGCATGAGGTATTCCTCGCATCGGTGTAACACACCCGGAGTGATTCCTGGACTACCGTAGCCCGCATAGGTCACGTGGACCCGCATGAGGTACTCCTCGCATCGGGGATAGCTAACCCGCGGCAACATAACAAGTCAGGGGGGTAGGTGATATAACCCAAGCACAACCGGCGCATCGTAAACAACATAAGCACAACGAGAGAACCCCTTACCACAACAAATCTCAAGACACTAACACCCGTAGTATCATAACATGTTTACTTATCAAACCAACTTACCACACATTCAGAAATCGTTACAAGGCTTCTATAAACAAGTAAGTAAACCATTCTTTTTATCTTCCTTAAGTCGTTATAACTAACTTCCCATAAAGCTAGTATAACACTTATATTTCTTTTATAAATCAAAACAATCACATTTGTTTGGAAAAACCAAGAGAACTTATTCCTTTTAAAACCAAGTGTTAATTTCCTTCTGAATAATGATTCATAACTCCTTTTTGAAATACTTCAAGATACTTTACATTTAGAACTCAAGTCAATGACATCACAGTGAAACCAAATTCATTTGACACACGTACGTCTACCGTACTATATATTTTACAATCATCATGCTCAAGAGGATGGGAAGAATCACATACCTCCTCGGCTAAATCCACTTGTCAAGTCGGATATGCCGCGCGTAGAGTATCAACCTATAATAATCAAATACGTCTATCAGCGTCTAGACTTCTTCGTAGCATATTCTAAGTATAAAGTTCCTTATTCTACAGAAAATTGGACAGCACTTCCTTTGTTTCTACATACTTTTCCACCTTTTCAAGGTCCGATATCAATAGCCAACATGCCATAATCAAGGCCTAACAATTCAGTAATACAAGGGGATTACACGCCTAACCGGACGTGTAAAATTCTGCCCCACAATACATATTAAATAATCCAATAAGTTTAAGGTAGTATCTCAGTTATAACATGCTCACATATCATCATTATCCAATCCTTTCAAATCCAAATCGTTATTCCTACATGTTATATACCTAAAAGCAATATCGACAACCACAAGTCCTTTCTTCCTCAACATGCAACACAATTTACTTAAAAAGGAGAATGGATTGTTACCTTGGAGTTCGCCCAAAACAGTCCAACAAATCGCTCACTTGCCCTCTTTCCACAATTTCCTCTTCGTTAACATCACCCCTACGAACCTCCTACAAGCTTGCCAACATATTTCCTTCTTGCCGCCTTTCCGAGATTTTTCTAGGCCTTGGTTTTTTCTTGAATTTTTAGTGAGAAGGGAGAGGAATTTTTTTAGAGAGAAGGAAGATGAATTTTTTTAGAGAGAAGGGAGAGAAATTTTTAGAGAGAAGGGAGTTCTTGAAGAATGACCAAGTCTTCAAGACTTGGTCACTAAATAAGACTTCCTCTGTCAAAAAGATAGGAGGGACACTTGTCACCCTCCCATGGCCTTTACAAAAAAATATCTTCTGATTTTTTCCCGATTTCCAAAAATCCGCCTCGGCCTGCGGCCGTGGCGCAATGAAACCTCAAAACTTCAAGATTTACGCCGCTGCCCTCAGATTCGGCGCCAAGGCGCTGCAACTTCAGAGAACTTCAAGATATCCGGCGCGCGCCTCAGATTCCGGCGCACTGCCACTGTGGCATCGATCAAAATACTCTCATTCTTGTCTGTGCACTGAACTTGTAACTTCCATAACTTTCTACTCTGATGTCCTATCGACGAGCGGTTTGTTGCGTTGGGAACTAGACTCAACGAACTACATACTAGGCTTTTAAAACACCTAGGAACTCCTAATGTAACTGGACATAAACTGCCCCAAGGTTGACTAAAACCCGTCCAAATCATTCTGTCCACCTATCTTTCCAAAATTTAAATCTTAACTCCTTTCATACGTTCTCATAAGCATGACCTGAATTACGGGGTGTAACAATATAGGTGGCTGATTTTCTAGCAGCCTAACACCACAAAACATTCCATAAAAACTGCACGACAATATCCAACAGTTTTATAGATTCTACGGCCAACATCTACAATCCGATAACTCTTTCCTTAATCATTTTTATTCCAATTCAAGTTCCAAAACTTCTATATAAATTATATCAACTTGTTAACAAAAATATTACTCTATTATAACATGCAACAAGTCTAAATAACAATAATAATAACCAACAAAATTTCTAGCTCTCGGCCCAACTTCACAAAAACTGTCCAAACACTTTTTAATCTTCATTATTTTTAGAACAAGTTCATCTATACATTATAACAATAAGTAATATCCAATTACTTCAAGAGAAGGAGTAATTTTACCTTAAAATAGCTCAAAAGCCGCCAAAACAGGCCACTCATTTTTGGTTCACAATTTTCGTTTCGCTCCACTTCTTCAAGTTCCAATCACTCCCATGCATCCACAACAAGCTTATAACCAACTTCCCTTCACGTTTCACTTCCAAAAAGTCGACGAACAAGCCTAGGGTTTCACCCAAATCTTCGTCCAACACACAAAATTGGAGGATCTTGGAGAGTTAACTTGTCTTAGAACTTGATTAGGGCTCTTAATCTTGAAAAATAATCAACACTTGTTCTTGGAAAATCCTTGGAGAATTTCGAGATTCAAGCTAAGGAGAAGAGAGAGATGAGAGCTCATTTGTCAAAGCCAAGTCTTGCAAGACTTGGATATGTATAGCCAAGTGGAGTGGGACCCATTGTCCACTTGTCCCCAAGTCTCAAAATATCTAAATGTGTAGTCATCCTTGCAAGACAAGTGGAGGGGTGACACGTGTCACCCTCATATTGGTCCAAAAATATTATAATTTTCGAACCCGCCCAAAATTGTGAAATTTTCGGCGGACCCCATATTATCAATTCCAATACTTCGTAATCCAATACTACGTCCATAAATCCAATTAGGAGTATTAAATTCCAAGTTAATAATTTTTCCGTCGTCACATTTTTTTCCCGAAATTTTCCTTAAGAAAATGTAATAATTCTTTCCTTTCAAAATTCAAATCTTAAATCCTTAATCACGTTCTCAATTAGTAGCTCTGGTATTACGTGGTGTAACATTTATGTGTCAATCGTGTGAGGTACAAAATAAAATTTCGACAATTTGATATATACCGATTTATTGCTTTAGAATGTTTTTGATATTTTAGTCCTCATTTTAACGAATTTAGTGGTTGAGAGTGAATTTTTTTCTCATGCAGTGATTAATATTATACACTCAAAAAGTGTCAAATAATTTGAATTTTATGATATAGTTAGATGATTGCTTGAGTTTAATTATGGTTTACAGCCTTTTTGTGGTCATATCAATTTGTTTTTGTTGAGGGAAGATATGATTATCAGTATGAGTTACAACAATGGTTACAAGGAAGCAGAAAGTAAGTAACTATTACAAATTACAATCTGAAAGGTTTGCTGAGTTTAGTGATATTCACTCTGTCCTTAAGACAATATTGTCCCGTATAATTTTTTTTACGGTAATGGACAACTTATCTCCCAAGATGAAAAAGCAACTAACAAATGAGCAAAGTAAACTCAAGTGTTTACTAAAAGAAGAACCTTTGAGTGTATGAGAGATTGCTTAGAGAAAAAGATCTTAAAATCTGATTGTGGTGTGTTCTCCAATTGAGTCAAGTCCTCAATTTATAGTGTAAGGAAGATGACCCCTCAACTAGCCAACTAATGGCTTTCAATAGCCCTGTAATGACACTTATTGAGAGGTTACAATCAGCCAAATAATGGCTGAATTCATGTGCCAAGTAATGGAGATTCAATGCTCCAAATAGCCCAATAGTCAGAAACTTTTCAGCTTTCCGTCGACCTTTCTGCCTCCGAAGCGCCGCGGCTCAGCTAAATTAGCATTGCGGCTCTAGCCTAAAGCGCCGCGACCCTTTCCGACTCATTTCATCTTACATGTCGCACACTTCTTCCTTCATTTACCAACGTGGAATACTTATCATTTGGCCAATAATCGTCCATCATTTCTAACATTTTAATTATGCATCAATATCTCTTTCACTAATGAAACTTACGATACTTGGCACTACGAATGCACGCATGTGGAAATGACATTTCCAACGTGCAGGGCCCCAATTGTCCGAGTAAAAAATAACGGGATAAACTAATTCCATTTTAGTAAATTTTCAACAGTATGTGAATTCTTTATTGAGAGTGGGGTGGGGTGACGGAGCATAGGAAGACTTGGTGATTTGTTGGGGGAGGGGGTGGGGTGGAGGAGCATAGAAAATTATTTTTCTAAAACATATTTTATACTCACTAACCAAACATAAGAAAATACTTTTCGAAAAATATTTTCTACTCACGAATCGAACACAAGAAAATATTTTCCATTCACTAAACAAACACAATAAAATAAATAAAATAAAAACTCATTTATTTTTCACGAAAACATTTTTCATAAAAAACATTTTCCTTCGTATCGAACACACCCCTAGAGTCCTAGTAAAGTCTAATGCTTGGGCCTTGGAACAAGCAGTGTTCGAGGTGATCGAGTTTCCGTGCACGCAACCCTCTCCACACTTGTAATGAGATGCATATATATTTGACTTTATGTAAAACATATCCAGAATTTTAAAAGTCGTTTTTAACTGTATTAGGGAAATACGATGCCCCCAGGGGTGTCTTTGGGCCTGTGCCAACTGTGCTATAGCACAGGGCTCAAAGATTTTAGGAGCCTCCAAACCAACACCCCCTAGTGTCCTGCCTCGTATTATCCAAATATGACTGTGGGGTTTCTCAGTTAGTTTTCAATATTCTTGTCAGTACCTGGAGAACACATCCACCTGTACTTATTCTCCAACCTTCTAGACATCTCTTACATTGTCCAATCGAAATATCCTCTTCCTTAAAATGTGTTCCACCATATTTGTTTCCCTTCAGTTCAGAGCATTCTTCAGCACTCTCCCATGACAACTCTTTATGCTATTTTTTCTTTGTGAAGAGTGGCTCAGTATGCGTGAAAAAAATATACCAGTGGTTTTTTTTAAGGATCCATTTTTATAAATTAGAACAGGGTCCCCAAAATGTTTGAGACGACCCTGGATGTCCCTAATCACATACTTAATTGATTATCCACAAGTGTTTTATCTAAGGTTATATGCTTATTTTATTATGACAATATGATTTTTCATATCAAACGTTTGATCTCCTGCTCCTCCCAACGCTAGTCGATTTGATATATCATGTGGAAATACATTATATTAGGAGTAACACGACAAAAGAACACCTCTATTTAAACTAGAAATGCAATCTTGATTTGCAGTAGTGTATTTCCTCATGCAAAAATAAAATTTAGTATTTACTTATCTAGGGGAACAATTCGAAGAACAGTCATGACCCTAGTTTTGGTTAGGGGTGTTAGATGGGTCGTTTGGGCTGAAATTGAGCGGATCAAGATGGATCAATACCAACCTGCACTACTACATTTCTGGCCTAATGCGACGCTTCAAAATCGTCGCAATAGGGCATCCTTGTCGTCGCATTAGGTCTAATGCAACGACAAGGAGCCGTCGCATCAGAAGGCGTTGCATTAGACCTAATGCGACAGCAACAGAGACATATTGCAACGACCTGTTATAGGCGTTGCATTAGATATGTATCTAATGCGACGACAAGGTACATTCGTCACATTAGCCTCAAATCTAATGCAACGGCTACTAGGCCTAATGCGACGGCTGGGTACTACCGTCACATTAGATATGCGAATTGATGAGAGGAGTTTCCAACCACCTAATGCAGCGACTATGTTGGCTAATGCGACGGCCTGGTACAACAGTCGCATTAGATGTGCACCTGATTGCTACATTATTCACAAATTACAAAATGTACAATATTAATCACAAAAAGATTAGCTCACAATATTACAAAATGACAAAATAAATAATAAAAAGAGAAAGATAATAATAAAAAAGGATTGTCTTACTAATTATTCACAAATGTACAATATTACAATATTAGACCCCGCATCTGAGACCGAAAAAACAGCTATTTGGTTCATGACCAATTGGATCCTGACATACCAGTAGGTACCAGAGGAGATCGCTATGATCGTTATTGTATTCGTATCGAAGAGATGCCGATGACAGCACTCCACTGCTATCGTCATGTACATGGTACAACAAGAAGAGAATTAGCAGTCTCCCCTTCTGGGTGGGTGTAAGTCTGTCTTTCCTTCCCTTGAGGGGTGAGCTTGTATGCATCAAAAACTGTGGTTTCAACGGGGTAAATACATTCAAAAGGGAGAAATTTTAGCCGACGGTTAACGAGGAAGAGAAAGAAAAAGCATATGCTAACTCAACCGAATAAGGAGAGGTTTTAGGCGGAAGAAAACAGCTCGGCTAACAAGGGTTGCAGTTGAACTCTCTGCCTAACCTACTCAACTACGGTAGCTCAATCGAAGACCCCTTAGCGCTAGCTCAAACACTATTTTAAGTAAATTCTCCTGTGGTAAGAAAGAATTGGCTTGTTCGTGACAAATTTGGAATATAGAAAAGAAATAACTGCAATCACAAAACAAATATGAGCAAAAATCATTTTTTTATAAATGTTTGAGTACAAATCCAAGTATTCCCTGATTCTTGTCTCCAAGTTGTTCGCCTTGATTCGAGGGCGGAAGCAGCGTGTTTCTCGAATGAAGGATGATGTGGACCTCCTCGTGATGTATTTGATCTCCGAGAAAGTCGGGCAGCACTTCGGGTTGATATTGAGGAAGAACTTCTCTTGATCACTTCACCCTTGCTAGAGAACTCCCATGAGCTTATTATCCGCGGTCGGAACAAGTTGATAGGATCCCCGTGTGGCGACATGGGGGCGAAAGAGAGGGGCTTACTCGTGACGATGTCGGGCAGGGTGTCATAGAAAGATGTTTGGGCTTTCCACCAAGTTTGTCACTTTTATAAACCTCTACACTAATTACCTAGTAACTTTGAAAAATGAATTTTCATTTTTTGAAACCTAGCTCACGAGAACAGAGGCCGAGTCTCTAAAAGCTAATCTGTAGATAACCCTTTGGCTTTGGGCAGAAAAGGCAAACGGGAATATAGTGACCTTGGTGGAAGAGGTTATAAAAGGGGGATCGATTTTCGTGACTTCTTTCCATAGGCATAGATTGCAGTCTAACCAGCTTTCTCACTTTAGGGGACCGAGAATCCGTCTTTTGATCCTCCTGTTAAAAAGTAAGATTTCGAAGATCTATCCTATTGTAAGCCTAGATATTCACCTTACCTATGAGATTTCATGCCGAGATAAGACCTTCTTTATATACGAGAGTGAGTATGATGGAGTTAACGAACACCAAGCAAAGGAAAGATGAACCAAGGGAAGAAATAATATAGTAATATTTACCTTTTCATAAGCTAAATATGAATTGAGACGAAAGCATTATAAAACCCTTTGTAAAGATCCTGATCTTCCTAGTGATATGCGGGACACACATCGTTAGTTGTTGTCCAAGTTGCCAAGAAAGAGTTCCTTTGCACCTATCGCTTTATCTAAGCTCCAGTTAACCCAATGCAAGACAGAGAGATCTATAACCAGACTGACTCTTCTCTTTCCAAAAGTGGAATGCTTCTTTTATGCCATTATCTTCCTACCTCTTTTTTTGGGCTACAACTTAGCCGAGCCGACTAGCATCCCTTTCCACTGTGCATTTTTCCCTGAATCAATCAAAAAGCTTATTGATTTGATTATGTCCATGGAAAAAAAATTGATAGAGGAAGATTAGGCGCTCACTGAACAACAGTTCTCCGCCTTACTATATTTAGAATAGTGGTCGATCCTTCGGGAGTTACATTCGTAACAACATGTAATGTTATGTTCACGCGGTGATATTCTATCTTTCCAAGAGTACTACCCTATACGTAGTCTATGTCTGGGAGTAAATGGGCTTCTAAATGCGGTATTTCGTTAGTGACCCTTTCAGGGCCTTAAAAGCAAGTCCCATTGCTGAATATTTGCTCTAACTGTTCATTCATAAAAAATTCTATTCCTTTTAGCCTTTTTGAATTGAATTCCTCCCAAACCAAAATGAGAAGAAAATTTGGCAAACCCATTTCGGGACGCGCTAGTGCGTTCATCCGCTGTTTGTTGTGAATTAACACATCATATGTTAGTGTGGAAGGCCACATAGCCCATATAAGGTGAAAAGCCATTGTTTGGCATTCTGCTATCCTCAGTGAAAATATCTTCGTTCATGCCCCATACCCTTTCTCAAATCGAAGAAAGGCGGGGGAGACTACTTTCTTCATTCCATTCCGTCCTGCGGGAGGTCCTTTCAGAGAAGACTTCTCCCGGATCAGCATCTGAGCTGGGTCAGTGTCATACAGGAGTTTTCTCTTCTACTCCCGGGTATTGAACCGGGGTGCTTTGGTACTAGACTGGGCGGGCGAGCCATAATCACAGGGGGAGAAAGGCGCAGATCTTTTCATCCTCCGCCAACAAGCAGAGCCGACACCGAGCTACTTCCTACCTTTTTCATTCAAATGGGAATGACTCACTGGACGGGCGTGCTTCGACCGTGTCTCTGGGGCTGCATCACAAGGAGCAATTGTGAGGAATAGCCATTCTAGAACAATCATTTGGTTTGGTTCATTCTTTGACTGCTCTGCTCCCCCCAAAAAAAAGGCACAGTTGAATGTAGATATCATGAACGCGAGGTGCAGGATACCAGACCGAGAAACCCGGACAACCATTCCCCTATGTGCCAATCGCTAGCGCATCCAGGATTGGAAGAGTCAGCATGCGGGGTCATTTTCACAGTTCCGATAGTACAGTTTAAGGTGCCAATAATTCATCTTCGAAAATCATTCTATCTCTGTTTGCCGCCTCAAGCAAGCATTTTATGGTCTTAAACAAGCACCCAACCTATACAAAACAAAGGTCTCTCTATAGGTCGAGCCTCTTTTTCCCTCTCACTTCGTTCTAGCTGAATTACATTCACCCTCTCACCGCCCTATTCACTCAGATCGGAGATCAAGATTGAATGCAATTTCTTTTCTAAGAAAGAGATCATAGTGATTGATGGTTGCTGAAAGAATATAATAGATATCATTATTAGCCGGCTAAAGCGAAAGATTATTCTAGAGAAAGGTACGCTTGCAAACCCAGATGATAGATCCACGGGACCGGTCAAACTCTCGAAAAGAGAAGGAAAATCCGAAAACTCTTTATTATGGTGGTTATAATGTCATAATCTCAAGTCGGCTCATTCATCTTCCACGAGAAAACTACTATTAAATGGTGAGATCATTAGCGAGATCTTCAAGAAGAGTTCAAGGAGAGTCGAAATAAGAAAACAGTAGCAGAAGGGGGCTGCATCAGGCGAGGGCGCGACTTTGATGATCTTTTATTTCATTCAACGCAGAGTTGGTTGCGGGGCAATCCATTTTCGGAGACATATGTGAATTAGTACAATTCATTATTTTTTGGCATATTCAGGATTCCAAGAGAGACTGGGTCTGGTTTTTCAACTCGATCCATGTATGTAATGGAATAGAGTGCCTTATTTCTTTTTATCGGGAGGGGACCTTTCGTTTTCTGCATTATAGAAATTGGTCTACAGTGAGAAACTCAAGCGAAGCAAGAGAGAAGATGCCCGACCGAGAGGAAGTCATTTTTTGTTGTGGAAGGATAATGACGCTACGAGGAAGCTTTTCGAGCGGTCCATCTCCAAGCAGCAGAGTTTTTTTTGGTTGACTCTTTCTATTGCCAACAAACCAAGAATATATAAAAATGCTTTTGGAAGTTCCCTACTCCAGTCTAGTTCAATAGCTCCAATGGACGAAAAAGGGGATGAAAAAGAGAGAAAGCAAGCCGGAAACTTCGAACAGATCAAAAGGGAGTATGTTAGTCAAATAGAGTGCTCTCACGGGGGTGTAGTCCATGGGATATACAAGAAAGACCTGCTCTAGATCCCCAAGTCTCCATGGTCCTCCAATTCATGAATTTCTCTAGGTTTATGATGTCGAGAGGAAGAGGAATCCATTGACTTCAATCCCTGACCCGATGTGATATCCTATCAACTATTCCCTCGCTAGGACTCATCCAGCTGAAGTAACTAAGAACTTCGGACAAGTCATCGAGTGACATATAAAACAAGGAGACATCTTTATGCATGCGCAAAAGGTGATTAATCGAGATAGTGCAGAGGTTTATGCCTAAAATCTCTATTTCTGCTAATATTTCACGTGTTTCTATTTATGGTTCTTATGGAGATACATTGCAACAAATCTTCTTTTTCTGCAGCATTGCTTCTATGATCTTAGGAGCACTGGCCGCCATGGTCCAAACTTCGATTTATGTGCTGGCATTTGAGTTGTCTCCCTTTCTCTTTCAATCGAAACACTCGACGCAGATAGCTCCGGTGGCCCCCGCCCTGTGATTTCATTCTTGATTTATTATGATTACGGGTGGCTGGTTGAGCTCAAGCTCCTGCTTCATGGTCACCACAGGAGCAGAATCAAAGCGAGAACCCTTAGTTGTTCTATACCTTGCGTCTCCTTTACCGGGGGGTTCCCACAGAGATATTACAAGCAGTTCTCAACCTTCTGAGTGCCCTAGGATTACCGCTGATATCCTTCTTGTTCTTCCTCTTGAATTCTTGAACAAAATGGTTGACCATCCTGTTGTCAAAGTCCTCACCTCCAAGATGAGTGTCTCCAGCAGTAGCCTTCACCTCAAAGATACCTTCCCCGATATCACTTTATTTAACCATTATTACTTGTACAACAGTAATAACATCTATATCTTAATCCCAAGAAAGTTAGGATCAACTTATACACAGGAGGCTGCCGGACATTTAGGATTAATTTCTATTCTTCCATCTCTTAGATCGTGCAATAGAGCAATGTTATTAGGATAATCCTTTTTCTGACGACTTACTATGTTTACAGCTATGCCTCCGGTTAAGAGCAATGCCTGTAGGTCAAATCTACAGCGGGGGATACTAGTCGGATTCAGAGAGTTACTAGGTCCCGTACTCAGTCTACGCCGGAGACTGTGTCCCCGTCGATGAGCTCTGCTTCGTCACCACCACCAGAGGCCCCAGTTCAGGGGTCGGCATCACCAGTTTCCGAGACCCCAGCATCTGAGCCTCCAGCTCCTCAGCCAGGGGCAGAGGACAGAGCCATGAGGGATGCGGTTCAGCTGCTGACTAGGTTGGTGGCAGCGCAGACATATAGACAGGGACCAGGAGTTGACCCCAGAGCAGTTAGTGTGAGGGTCCGTGATTTCTTGAGCTGTGGTCCACCAGAGTTTTTCGGGACAAGGCCCGAGGATGATCCCCAGGAGTTCATCCGACAGATACAGCGGACGTTGAGGGTGATAAAGGCCTCAGAGACTGAGTCGGTTGTATTGGCCTCATATCGGTTGCGGGACGTAGCCACCGGTATGAGTCGCGAGCCGCTAGGGGCGAGGGTGCTGCTCCCACAGTATGGGAAGAGTTTTCAGAGGCTTTCCTTGGCCACTTTCTGCCACCAGAGGTGAGACGAGCCAGGGTGGACCGGTTTCTACAATTGAGACAGGGCGGCAGGAGCGTGCGAGAATATAGTTTGGAGTTTGACTCATTAGCTAGATACGCGCCTGCTATTGTGACTGACATGGCGGATAGAGTACATCGGTATGTGATGGGACTAGACCGCTACTTGATTAATGGATGCATGGCAGTGGCTCTTCAGCCAGACATGGATATTGCCCGGGTACAGGCTTATGCACAGGGTGTAGATGATCGACATAGAGGGCGTCAACCAGATAGAGACCATGGTATGGGCCAGCATTAGAGGGCCAGATCAGCTGGGTATTCGGGTGAGTTTTGAGGCGGGCAGCCTCAACAACGTGTTAGGTATTCCTCCCAGCCAGCACAGAGTGCACCCTCACAGTCCACTGGTAGACGGTTTGACCACACAGGGTATTCAGGAGCTGGTCAGGGCTCCTGGGATTCAGGTTCTCAGAGGAGCAGAGGTTCTGGTCAGTTGAGGCTATCTTTTCCTCGGTGTTTACAGTGTGGCAGACATCATCCCGGGGAATGCCGTCTTGCCATTGGTAATAGTTTTTCCTGCGTCCGTCAAGGTCATATGATGAGAGAGTGTCCCTATAGAGGTGGTTCAGGTGATATAACTCAGCCTACGGGGTCAGTTGTTGGTTCGTCAGCACCTATAGCTATGCGTCCTACAGGGCAAGGTATTCAGGCGCCAACAGGCCGTGGTAGAGGTCGCGGCGGAGGTTCTAGTACTGGCAGTCCTTCGAACCGCATTTATGCTTTGGCCAGTAGATGTGATCAGGAGGACCAGATGTTGTCACATGTATATTTTTTATCTTTCCGAGACATGTTATATACATACCTATGGACATGATGACTTTGTGGGTAAGCATTCAGGGTTACTGATATGTTTCTCTATTTTTCTTGACACAGTTATGATCTCATTTACAGTCTTTCATGTTTTACATACTCAGTACATTATTTCGTACTGACCCCTTTTCTCGGGGGGCTGCGTCCATGCCTGCAGGTATAGGTTCTCAGCTAGGTGACCCTCCGATTTAGGACATCTACTCAGTTGTTGGAGAGCTCCATTATTCCAGAGCCAGTCATTTTGGTACATCCCTTTATTATTTGGACTTATGTATATTTTGGGCACGACGGGGTCATGTCCCGTCTTATGTCATTATTGTACTCCTAGAGGTCTGTAGACAATTGTGGGTTGAACGTATGTAAATCTGTTGATCAGTCATGATGGTTGTATTCTGTGTTGGGGTGTTTTCGCGTATTTGTGATGCTATTTGGTGGCAGCCTTGTCGGCTAGCCTATTATGACATGTTGGTTAGTTGTGACTCCTCCGGAGACATGTACACCCTTATGTAAGGCAGCCTTGTCGGCTCACCTACTTTGGGCATATGTTATAAATGCAGTGTTATGCTGCCGAATTTTTTATTACTCTTATGTGTCAGTTGACTATGTGACATGTTAGTGTAATGGCGTCATTAGGGCGTCGGGTCGGGTCGTAACAATATGAATCCTCAATGTCCATATCGCTCCAGTTAACCATTACTGCATGTACACGGAAAAGAAAAGATTAAAAGTTTGAATACAAAAGTGTAACTAATAACAAAGTACCAGGATAAAGGGTGTATCCTGCAATAACATCAAGTTATTCAACAAAAAACTAGCTATATAGTGGTCAAGTTTTGAGCTCAGCAAGCTTCCAGAAGCAACACAATGATACAACTACTAAAATCTTAACACAATACAATCAGAAAAAATTGCCACTTAAATGCATAACCACCATTTTTACTAAAATAAAATCAGATCCCAATCCAAAAGTGGATTGCATTTGCTCAATATGTAAAGGTTTGAGATGTTGCAAATATCATCACATAGTTAAAACAGAAACCTCTAATATATCCTTCTGGAAGTCTATCTTTATGTTTTTAATATTACAAGAGACCAGTGTGACATGTCTCCTCAATTCACATTTTTCTTCTGCAAGCCTACACACTAAGGGTGGTGATTATCATTAGTGTATCATTTTTCCTCTGCAAGCCTCAATTTATACGGCAAAACTAGGGCTTATTCCAGCACCCAGAATAATACGACAAAACTACTCCAGATCCTCTCTAAGTACGTCTCCTTAACAACTTCCCACTATAACAAGCATAAAGATCTTCCAGTATATCTACATGATTTATATCCAAAAAACATCAAACAAACTGAAATAACCACGACATTATATAAAACAAAGATATATAAAGCATATTATAAGTTTACTTTAGCCTCTAAATATGTAAATTTATTTTTTTACAGTAAATCTAGTTTGATTTAGCACATAAAGTTAACAAGATTGACAATAAGTACGCAAAACGTCAAACAAATTGAAACACCCGCATCAGTATAAATTTCCAGTATATCGACATGATTTATATCCAAAAATCTAACCTTGGAGAAGATGATGAAGCGGATGCGACGACGAGTGGAAAAGGACGACGAGGAGTGGAAAAGGGTGACGACGAGCAGTGGGGGAAGGGGATGGCGATGACGATGAGCAGTGGGGGAAGGGGATGCGGCGGCGACAGTGGGGGGAAGGGGATGGCGACGACGATAGTGGGGGAAGGGGATGGCGACAACGACAGTGGGGGAAGGGGATGGTGACGACGACAGTGGGGGAAGGGGATGGCGACGGCGACAGTGGGGGAAGGGGATGGCGACGGCGACAGTGGGGAAAGGGGATGGCGACGGCGAGTGAGGGAAGGCGAAAATTTCTGGAGGGTTTAGAAGTGGAGGGTACTGGAGCGAGGCAAAATGAAAATATAAAACAAGGATTTAAGATTTTAAATCGTTGCCCGACGCATTAGCCTCTTAGGGCCGTCACATTAGCCTTAGACAAATAAGACGTCGCATTAGCCTCTTAAGGTCGTTGCATTAGCCTTCTATGAGTTGTTGCATTAGTCTTGGACACATGAGCCGTCACATTAGCCTCTTAAGGCCGTTGCATTAGCCTCCTATGAGTTGTTGCATTAGCCTTGGACAAATGAGCCGTCGCATTAGCCTTGGAGTGTCGTCGCATTAGATAGGCTAATGCGACTACCATGTTGGGACATTGCATTAGATCATATGAGTTGTTGCATTAGCCTATCTAATTCAACGGCCACGAATTATAACGTGTACCCGTCGCATTAGTCGCATTAGCCACATCTAATGCGACGACACTACAATGGACGTCGCATTAGACCTACATGGGCGTCGCATTAGGTCAGAAATGTAGTAGTGTTGCATAAAACTTACATGAGCTAAGATGAACGGGTTAAAATGTGCTAAATGACCGGATAGGTGGGGTGGGGTGGGTTGGGGATGTGGTAAACATATTTTTTTATATAAAAAGTTTATAAAAGTAAAATAAATATATAAAATAGAAAATTTGGGGTGGGAGGCGGGGGTAGTGGGGGGAGAGGAGTTGGGTGATGGGGTACGAAAAAATTCTAATTTCTAATAAAATATTATATATAAGTAAAATAAATATATAAAATAAAACCTTAGGGGGTGGTGTGGGAGGGCATGTGTACGAAAAAATTTCATATTTTAAATAATTTTTTATAAAATAAAAAAATATGAAATAGAAATTTGAGGATGGGGGTAGGACATGAGGTGGAGGGGGTAGATGAGAGGAGGTAAGAAAAAATTTCATATTTGTTATAATTATTTTTATAAAAGTAAAAAGAATATGAAATAGAAATTTGAGGATGTGGTAGAGCATGGGGTGGAGGGGGGGTTAGGGTGGTAGGGGGTAAGAAAAAAATTCATTTGGGTGGGGTGGAGGATGTAGGTGTGGGTAGGGTGGGGGGAGAAAAAAATCATTTTTTTATAAATTGTTTATAAAAGTAAAAGAAATAGAAATTTGAGAATGCGGTAGGGCGGGGGAGGTGGGTGTAGATGGGTAGAGGGGGTAGGGGTGGTAGAGAGGTAGGGGTGGGATTAAGTAGGCAAGGTAGGGGGGATTAAGTAGGCAAGATAAGGGCAGAGATGTGAGGGTGGTTTGGTGCTTGGGTGGGAATTGGTGTAGGGGAGGGGGTAGGGTGGATATATAGTGTGATGGTTGATTGGGGTGTGTTGGTGTATTTTTCTTGTTCCAAAATAATAAAGGAATTTTTTAAATAATTATTTATAAACAAAAATATTAATATAGAGTGGAGCTTCAATAATTAAGATTGAACATTTTCATGTGTCAAGTTTGAGCATCATCATGAGTTCATTTGGGTTGTTGATTTATGATGGGTCAACTTGGATTATCTCAAAACAATCCATCATCAAAATCACTATTATCCAAACTCATCAAACCTTTGACGGATTGAACGGGTTTGAGTTTTGATTAATTTTGACACCCCTAATTTTGGTCCACATGATCATGAAATGATGAAGCACATTCTCGAGATTAGACCTTATTAGTATAATAATAATAATAATAATACGTAATATAGTGTCGTCACATTTCTCGATTACGTGGATGAAAAAAAAGATTATCGATTACTGTACTTTAATTAATAAAGTAAATCCTTTTGATTAATCGAAATAAGTTTTGACATGGTATTATTTAATTGTAAAGCAATTAAGTTTGGGATGCGTATAAACACTATTAAAAATTACTATTTTTCCACTGAAAAATATCCATTGTATATTCACACAGATATGGAAAATAATAATAGTGTTTTCACATAGAAAAAATAGTAAGTTACCCGAAATTTCAATGGAAATCTGATTTCTATCATGCGTTTTTCCAGTGAGCTGGTCGATGGAAATAAGATAAAAAAATTATATTTTATAACACATTTTTTTCATTAATTATCAATGAAAAACCCCTTGGTTTCTAGTAGTGAAGTAGTCTCTTAATTAAATTTTTAAATAACTGTGGTAATCAATTTGTCAAAAGTTATAACTGTGGTCATCAATAGCAGAAACCACATCTTTAAATGTGAGTTTCCACTAAATCTTTTTAACCATTCCCGACAAATATAACACATATAATTTATTAAATATTTGACCTTGAAAGTGCTCACTTTTGATAAACTTAAAAGATTGAAACAACTCAAGCTAACATAAAACGTTTGTTAAATATTTGTGATGATCAAAAGTGCTCGATATAGACAAATTTAAAGAATAAAAACTGCTAAATATATATGTTTAAGGAAATACTTTGAACCTATCCTAAACATGAGAGATCATTATAAATATTTTCTCACTTCTTTAAAAAGAAATGGCATAATCATTTTGCCACTCAATTATAAATTTTTAGACCGTTAATATATATAAGTTAAAGTATCTATTAAAATAATTTGTAAAATATTTTAAGAACTACGTATAAGGTTATGATTTAAGGAAAGCTACATACGTCTTTCTTGAAGTTTCAATATTTAATACATGTCACTTTAAATTTTCGAATTTACACAAGCCGCCGTCCTTGGAATCTGCCTGACAACTATTCCACTATTTTAATCCAAGAATAATTTGGTGCACAAACCATCACGCATTAGTAGAGTTCGATAGAAGAATCGCATTCCAATGATCATGATGTAGACAGTCTATCTTAATGCAAATATTAATGATTGTTTTCTCGATTCGAACCTGTTATCTATATGTCACACGAAAATAACTTTATCATTGCTCCAACATTCCCGTTCTATTTTAACCTATTAAAAGAAAAGGCTTATGCATTGAGTTTGTTTTCTCATGGCTCATGGTCCATGGGACAAATGATCCTACCATCTTAAGCTTCTTCAAATAATCACCGAAGAAAAACAAAATAGCTAAAAAGTGTAGGATATTACAGTGGATGTATGGAAATAGTATACAATTATCACTAGTGCTTAGAAAGGATAAACAATTACAATTCTAATATAATAGGCTTGAAACCTAACATCAGTTGTGACAACATCAACAGGTGTTGATGATCTTGATCTTCGGTCTTTGATCTTCCTTCCAATCTTGTGATCCTTGTTGAAATTGCAGCAAGCCCCTTGAGAACAACAACAACAATATGTTTAGTAATCTGGAAATATGACAAGATAATTGGCTTGCTGAGTCGACCGAATTCTCGATCTATCCTTAAGATAATATTGTCTCGTATATCCTTTCAACGGTGTAATGACAACTTATCTCCCAAGATAAAATAACAATCAAACAAATGAGCAAAGGGAACTCAAGTGTTCGCTATATAGAAGGATCTTTGAGTATGTAAGATTGCAAGAAAGGAAGAAATTTCATGAACTAGGAAGAACTTATAGAATATGTATTCTATGTGTGTTCTTCCACTTTTTTATGTTCAGTATATATCCTCATATTGTGTGTTCAATGTATTATATTGTATGTGTGTCCTCAAATCTAAAACAAGGCTTGTTTATATAGTTTGGAGGATGAGGAGAGGTGTTAAAATGTGTTTAAAAGGGATGTTAATGGCCTTCATAAAGGTCATAAACGTTGTGGCATAAGTGCCAAATGTTTTGACAAGTAATGGTCATCATTCTGACTTATTACCGTTACTAGAAGCTTACTGGACGTGCAGCACCGCGGTGTCTGTCTTCCAGAAACTCCAGGGACCGAACTGTAATTAAATAAAGTTTTGGGGTCCAACAAGATAATATCAGTAAAAAGCCATTAGCCCCGCAGCCCGCGACCCGGACCGGGCGGTGGTGGCGCGCGTGTGAGCCTAGTCTCGAACCCAAGCACACCTAGGTCCTCCCTCCTTCAAACACAAGGGTTACCCCTTGGGGTCCCAATCCCTTATCCAGTTTAGAGACTTATAACATGAACAATTCTTCTTTTTCCTACCAATGTGGTAGATTTGTCACACACCACTCTTCCATGTCTCAAACACATTACTTCGTGGACCAATATCTCTTCCATTTCTCAATGGAATTTGACGATTCTTGGCCCTACGGTCATCTACTCACTTAGTAGATTATGCACATGTGAAGAACCAGGGTCTCTAACATATGGAACTATGATGTTTAAGTTATTGAAGATGGGCGGACCCAACCTTCACCAAAGGCAAATTTTCAACAATCCCATCTTGGAAGAGATTTGATGCACACACATAGTGTCTTCTTTCAAAAACCTTTTTAGCGGATCAATGTTTGCATCTGGAGAGGTGGCCGGAGCTTTGAACCTTCCATAGTAGAATATCATCGGACATATTTACTGCGCGGTGAACGTGATGTCTTGAACCGTCAGTGTTTAGTATATGTCAAGACCATGGTATCAACACAACACATTTCCTACTCAATCATTCTTTGTGTTCTGTATGTCGTGGGCCGTGGACACCCTTGGATTCTTAAGTGTGTTCGTTTGAGGCGGCCTGTCCTCGCACTTAAATAGGTGGTCTCCTACAAGGTATCCTGCAATACCTAGCTTTACAAGCGTTAGGAACCATTAAAAGTTCCCCCAAACCTTACCTCAACTGTTGAGGATCATCAAAGATTTGGAAACTTATCCTTTACCCCTCTACATGTAGCACTTTTTGTCTATCACGAGATGGCCTTGGATTATGTTTCTTAAGAAACCATTATCCAAAGTGCTCTTGCTTTCATCGAAGTGTTCAACTGAACCTTTACAATTTAGTTTTCCCGTTGAACCTTATTTGTGGGATCTCCAGTCTGTAAGGTTGGGTGTGCACTATATTGGTTCTTATTGATTGGGTTTTAAGCCAATTTCCCTAGACATGCAGACATATTGATCTGTGGGTAACCCTTTACCTTTAAAGGGTATGTTATATCCTTTGATTTGTAATTAAGGATGTGTCACCCGATCAACTGCCATACGGTTTTATGTCTGTGACATGTATGTCTAGACACCATCATTAGTGCTCTCACAGTGTCAAGCTAGAGCAGCCACGAGTTACTCCCAAGAAGGGTCATCATCTAAGAGGTTTACTCAACTTCTTGTCATGCTTTGTGCAAATCCATGACCTCTGATTCCATCATGAATCGTCCAATGCAAGATTTGCTTAGAGGATTTTCCTAAGACACACCATGCACATTGGTGTTCTTCAGGTCTTACGTCCAGTTTGCATAATTTGTTCACCCAGAACCACTTGACATACAGACTGTCATAATTCATAGATAAGCGAATAATTTTGATGTCGTCACATCTTATTTAACGCCTTCTGTTGATCATTTCCTGAATTACAAGTGAACCTTAGTTCAACTGATCTTCTTTATGAACCAATACTAAGTCAATCGCAGTGTGACCCGAGCATATCCCTCCTGACATATGGGTGCACCATAATTCAAATCAATACTATGATTTAAATCCATTGGTGACTTTAACGAGACTGTCATGCTCCTCACAGATGAGTTGGAATTAGACCAGTCTGTTAGATGTCGTAGGGATTCCAACTCCTAATGTCATCTGTAGTACCCATATCATTTCATGTTGAAATCATATATTTGAGGAGATTTCGTGCCAATACTTTGAGCTTGTTTCAGCCCGCTCAGAGATTTGACAAGCCGACATACTTTCTTCTTTTTCCCGGTGTTGACACCCAATTTTGACCCTCCCGTTCAATCATTAATCATAAAATTACACTAATTTTTAGAGTAATCTTAATAATTTTAATAATAATAATACATGCATAAACACATAAATACATAAATACACAATTCAATAATGACATCTCAAGCATTAAACACTCCATATTAATTTAATAATGACGTCACATTTATATAAATGTCCTAAGCATTCTTAAATATCACATCCGCATTTATTAATACCCAAAGCAATTTCATAATTATTATTTGTAATTTAAACCCCCGTTAAATTAACTTAACACCGCAAAATAGTTTTAAATAATGATAAAATATGCACAATAAATAATATTTTAAATAATAATGTCGCATTTATAAAAGCATTAAGCAATCCTTAAATGTCATATCCGCATTTGTCATTTTTAATAATATTTAAAGCAATTTTATAAATAATTTAAATCTCACTAATTAAAACTCTACCAAAATCAAAATAAATTAAATAAACCCCAAGCCCAAAGCCTTCTTTATTTTTTTCCTCTTGCAAGCACAATACCCGTCTCCCCAAACCCGAGCCCAACGCACATACCCAACCCAATTCATTTTATTCATCCACTTTCTTCATCCATATACACCACCTTCCAAAAATAAACCAACGAACCCTACGAACCGCCGCCTCCACCATTAAAACACCCCTCAAAGCTTACCAAAAACCATCTCAAATGTTATACCCCGTATTCTCAGGGTATGTATGCGAGGACGTACGTACGAGAGCACGACAGAAAGAAAAATTTGGAAAGAAAGAAAGATGTGAGTTTTCGACGGAAAAGTTTTCGGTTATTTGTGAAGAAAAAGGTTCGTTAATGGGAATTGGATTCCCAGATTTGGTATTTGGACTTCATAGATTATATTAGAATTTTGAGATTTTATTTTCGGAAATGGTCACGTGGGCCCACGGAGAAATTTACTGCTTTTGTGGGCCCACTTTGTTTTCTAGATTTTGGCCATTGTGGATATTTTTCTAAGACGCTTTATGAGGGCCATTAGGAGGGTGACACGTGTCACCCCGCCAGTGGCTCGCCGAATGACATTTGTGCACAACACCCTGCTAGAGTCGTTTCCGACAAACGCTTTCAGAACTTGCGAGGAAAATTCCGGCTATGTCGCTTTGTATTTTTATGGATTTTTCCGAGAGACGAAATATTTTGGACCAACGGAGGTGATACGTGTCACCTCACATTGGAAGCAGTGCTTTGGGCGATTTGGGCGCCCAAGAGGACGCTTGGCCTCGCATAATCGTTCCTTGTTTTGGCCTTGTTTTGTGCCTTGTTTGTGGCTTGTTTGGTGCAATGTTTTGTGGAGTAGGTTAGGGTGTACTTGGCTTGATCAAGGCCATACACTTGCCTCAACATGGCTTCGATTGGCCATCGTCGCCTTGGCTTTCCTATAAATACCTCTCTCAAGACTTCATTCATCCAAAATCTTCCAAGTCTTGAAACCCCTCCTCCTCTTGTCGACTCGCCCAAGAGCCCTCTCCCTTAAAATTGGCCTTGGCCAAACCCTCCTCTTCCTCGAGGTGTGGCCGAGGTACTACCCTCCCTCATGGTGCTAGCAATGGGGTACCCCTAGCCTAGTTGTTTTCGTATAATACCCCTTTTGTGGTATAGAAATACTCTCCTAGTATTGTTATAATGCCCAAAATACCTTAGCCTTTACCTAGTAGTATTTCAAAAGTTACCTCTTTACGTAGAGTCTTAAATACTACCTTTTGTCCTTTTAGTCTCAAAACCAAACCCTAAGGAAATCTTCATAGTTGGTCAAGTATTTGAGTAAGTTGGTTAGAACTTCTAAGGGTTGTTTGGAGCGGATTGAGCGCACGGAGTAGAGCTAAACCTTGCTCAGATCGACATTATAACTTGGATAATTTTGGGCTTGTCGAGGTAAATAATCTTGTCCCTTTTGTAATTGGAAATTACATGTTAGAATATATAGTCAAGTATACTATATATAGAATCAACATTATTGTGCGGCAATGTCTTTTGACTTAAGCCCGAATGTAAAGAAAGAATCGAATCAGATTTACATAGATCAGTATTGCGCAGACTTGTGTAAGATTGCCGAGTAGAATTGTACACGCCCGTTAGACGTGTAAACCCCGGTGGCTTGGTAGCCAGCCTCGATAGAGAGGAGATTTACGCCACATGTGGGGAGGTGTCGAATTTTCTCAGAGAAAGATAGAAACTTGTGTTTTGGGGTTAATAGACGTTTGTGACCTTTATAGGTGGAAGATTTCAAGAGTAGCGTATTCTACTCGAGGAGTGGAAAGGGCTAGTGCGTTGTAGTACTTGGAGCATTTTGCTTATTGTCGATAAATCGTCGCGAGGTATGTGAACCTCTTCCTATCTCTTCTAGCATGATATGTGTGAACTATGTAGTACGGTAGACGCATACGTGTTAATGTGTTTGATTGTTCTTAAAACATAAAGTGTTATAACGGCTTTATGGGAAGTTGGTTATAACACTTTATGTAGGTAAGAAAATACTTTGTGGTTTTAAAAAGAGTTATACTAGCTTTATGGGGAGTTAGGTATAATGTCTTAAGAGAGGTAAAGAAAATGGTTTACTGATGTTAGAAGTTAAGGGACTTGATCTTATAAGATAAGAGACTTAACTTATTTGTTTTAATGTGAATGTTTGTGTGAAACCTCATTCGTGAGTAATGAGTACTTGGTTTTATTTAAAGGGATAATGTTTTACTGATTTCGAAATCAGAATGTGTATCGACAGACCACCGCAAAGTTAATAAAGGAAAATGTATTGAATAATGATGTATCGTATTAAAACCAGTAGAAACCTCCATCTGCATAGAAACTAAGATGAGACAAAATGATATTACATTTTCTAGATCATGGCTGCTGTAATAAGAATGTTGTAAACAAGAATAACCTACTCTCACGTGAGACATATATTACTCAATTGTTCTAAAAAGGAATCAAGTGATTAAGTTTGGGAACTATGAAACCATTTGAAAATGAGAAGCTTGAGTAATCAAACTAGGCAAACCGAACTTAGGAAAAGAATGTTGTTACTTGATTTTGAAAAGGAATGTGGGTTGGTCATTCTAATACTACGTATCGAGTGACTTTTATAAGTAATGGATCTCTTTTAAAAGAACTTAACGATGTAGTACTTTGGGGTTAAAACCCGACTTTGGCATAAAATGAAAGTACTTTGAGTTGTGAAACTTGCCTATGCTTGTTGTTGTGAAACTTGCCTATGCTTGTTGTCAGAAACTTGCCTACGCCGTGATGATAGCCTTGTTGTGCAAGTGTGGTATTTCGTGTTACCGCGTCTCGATAGGCGGTTGACTTGTCGAGAACTTACTTGGGCGTCTTGCGGCGATGGAGAATTCCACTGTATGTTTCCATTTTGATTATCGCTTGTTGCTGATGCCATGGACATGTCTACACCGACGCAAAGATTCCGGCACGCGCACGCGCCGGGTTGATTACCCGATATATGGTTATTACCGCAACATGGACGCGGTTCACACCGACGCAGATTCCGGCACGTGGCTACGCGCGTGGTTGACCACCCAAGATATTTTTATTAAGGTTACATGGGCATGTCTACACCGACGCAGATTCCGGTACGCGCCACGCGCTGTTATTATTGTTGCATCATGGACATGTCTACACCGGCGCAAGATTCCGGGCATGTGGCCATGATGCGAACATGATGGATGGCGGGCGTGAGACCCATAGTTATATTTGAGTGGTGACTTTGAGGCGCGAGTCCACGACTTGATCGCTTATGTTGCGCATCGTATTTTGGTTATCATACACGCCTCCGCTTTATATAGATCGTTATGATTTAATCGCAGATTTACGCTTCACATACTGTAATTGGCCAGATCGACTCTCCTTCGGGCCGTTCATGCCGCAGTAGAGGTACATCGGCCGTGGATCCTCGCCTTAGGATCTCGCTCAGCGTTGGAAGCTCCGCTTTCTCGAGGCTTATCTTTTGTATGTGTTCCCCGAGTTGTAGGTTCTTGTACATCTGTGGTACGGCGGCCCCGTCGTCATAGTCGTGTAAATCTTGCAGGTCCGTAGTAATCTTTGTGGGCGGGATTGTAAAAAGGATTAAACTGCTCGTGTTTTATGATATATCAAGGCAACTGCTTTTGACTGCTTATTATTATATCTATTGTTGCATGTCTAAGTTTTTATTTCCGCTGGTTTTTCTCTGATGTTGTATCACTAGGGTGCCCGGGGTAAGGCACCAGTCACGGGCCCAAATTTCGGGGTGTGACAAATCCGTCCTTAAAATCATTCTAAATAACCCCAAAATCGTAACCAAGATCCCCTTTCAACACACCAATCATTTCCTTACCATAAACCACATCTAATTTCGTAAAATCATACCAAGAACTTACCATTCTGGTAAGAATCAAATCCGAGAATCTCCCAAAATATATCACATAAACAATACCGAAAATAGACAGAAATCGGCACTAAAAGTCGTGCAAAATCAGCACAAGGATATCGAGTGAAATCAGCCCCATATAAACTTACCTTCCCGAAAATCATACCAAATTTACCAAATTTGAAAGAACCATACATAAATAACTATATCAAAGCTTACCAAGAACAAATACCCAGAAATCTTACACCATTAAAGCCCGTCGCTGGTTTTGGTAAAAGAAAAACGCCCAAATTGAGTACCAAAATTACAACTAAATCAGTCCAAAGACCATCCCAAACCTTACCATAACAAAGTCACAATAAAATCAGTACTAAAATCGCACCAATAGCTTACCCAAATTAAAACCCATAGTATGGTTATAAAAAGGAATCAATCTACACATCCTGGAGGATCGAAAAAAGAAAAATAAATGAGGCGCCGATTTCCATCCTTTAGCAGCAATTAATAACCCAATCGGCGAAACAGTCCAGAGCCCCTTTTTACTGTCAATGCACCTTCGAACAACAGTCAAGCAAGTCTGGGAATAAATTCTCTAAAAGCAAAAAAGACAAAGCATCAGTTCCCTTCGATTGCATAGCAACCCAAACTCCGAGTGGATCGACGACTTGATACGCTGCCTCGGTTCGCTGTCCGGAGAAGGTAAATTCATCTCCTTTCAAATTACTACATGATACCTGTACAACGATTATATATATTTTGTCGAATCTGTTTAATACCGCTTAATTCATCATCGGTGAATGATTTGAAGTGCATTTGTCTGGTTTGAAGCTATTTAGTTAATATTGATTGATGTTCATATCCGCGACTGTGATCGTTGATGCGTTTAGGTTAATCTTAGCGTTGTTGTGTGTTCGGACAGATCAATTATTGTTTAGATTTATAGGATCGACTGAGTTGTGTTATTTGTATCTACCTAGTCTATAGTCATTGTAAATGCTACACTAATCGTTTTGTGCTCATCATGTTAAAGTAGTTGAATATGAATAAATTCTTGAAGTTAAAACTGGCCTAACGCTTAATTGAGACATAAATAATCGCACGAAACCTGTTTTGGAGTAATTCAATCCATATTTTTTACGAGATATACATGTATTCATATGCTAAGCCTAATATGAAGTTGTCTTAATATGATGTTAGTTCGCTGCCATTCTGCTAGCTTTAAGATGATATAATCGGTTCTCCTAAGACTGCTTAGCATTGTGTCAAGGGCTCTGTAGCTTATAGTATCTGTCTCGTATGCTATATTGAGTCCATATTAAGTCTAGAAATGCTAGCTCCAGTGAATCTATCCATGCTGAGGTCTCCAAGTTACAGTTAAGTTCCCGCTATTGTTTGCAAATGATAAACTTGATTTTGTCATACTCTGAATATTATGTGTACTCATCCTTATATATATTCATCTTGCATATTATTTACTATTCTATTGGTCGATCTTGGGAATGTGGATTCTTTTCCTTTTGATACTTGCCCCTGTATTTTGTCGGCCTAGCAGTAGTATTGTCCAGAATTTTGGCAGGGTGTTGGTATAAATAATCCCCCTATATCTCTTGATTACCATGTTTTCCTTTCTATTCCCCTTAATGTCCAAGGCCATAAGGATTCACTTCTGTTGAACCACTGGTTGGTCATAAGTTGAGTCTATTGAATCATCTCCCTACTGCACAATTTCAGCCTATGATTCTTGTTTCCTTTACTCTGTAAGCATGCATGGATGATGCCAAAATAGCCAAAATTCTTTCTTGTTTAGTCTGGTTTCTATTTTTATGTATATACCTGCATTATTGAGGCGACTGCACACTTGTCTAAATCCTAAAATAGGTCCCTGATAGAGTATCTAACGTCGTCAAAGCATTCTTAGTGCTACAACAAGTCTGCTGAAGTTTCTTTGTTTTGAGTCCACCATTCTGTACCCATCAGATACACCCGAATACTACTCCACTGTATCCATCATAAAACACCTCTATGACACCTTGTAGTATTCCTTAAAACTCCCCTACGCCATGTTTGTTGAATGGTACATGTGCCCACATTCATGTCAATTGCGAGTCCTGGTTATGCATATATTTAAGTGTTCATTATTGGCTTTGATATACTTAGTTCTAGAATCTGTCCTTGTGAGCACACTTGTAAAATAGCGTTAAAACCTTGGACCTGCATGCAAATCAATGAGTAGTCAGAAATAAATTTGGTGTATATGTCTTGGACTGGTCCCCATTTTGTACTCATCTCTGTGTTGTCATTAGTCCATTGTGTATGCCCTCTTTTAAAATCTGAAACCCAACATTCTTGTCATGGTTGTCGCGATTACGGTGGCCAGTTTGGGCTGAATAACGTTGGGCCCTTGGTCGATTTCTATAACTTTTAGAGATTAATTTAATTAAATGTTAGCTAAAATATGCACATGTTCATTTATATTGTTTGGAATATTTACTAATCCTTATCTTTCTTCTTTTACATGAAACGCTTCAGAGCAAAAATGAAGAGTCTCATGTCGAGACTCATCATAAGCTACTTCAAATGGAAGATCCACATGCATCCACCTCGCATCAGAAATTCCAAGCCGCAGGTGAATAACACCGGCATTCCCTCGAGTCACTTTCATTAATTAGGCCCTGCCCCCATTCATTTATTGTAAATTATTTGTCTAACGCTACATTAATTAGTAGAATACTTAGAATATCTAATCCTTGAACCTCTAGATTAGAAAGCAATTCCCTATAAGTTAATTACTTTAGACTCGCCACATATTGCTTAAGTTATACTAAACTATTTAAATAATTTTATATTCACATAACTGTTTATGTAGCTAGCATTTTATTATTAGATTTCTAACCCATTTTATTATAAACTCTCATTAACATTTACATTGAAATCTTATTTCTTTTACTAAAAATCCTCCTAAGCATTTGATATATTATGATATACTAATAAGATTCATTTAGTAAATAAATGCCTAAGTCAGCTTTGCATATATAATAAATGCATATTTTATCTAGAACTAGCTTACATGTATTTTATGAAAATAGTCTTATAAATCTTTTATTGAAATGCATCCTTTTTTATAAAACCCTTATAATATTTTTACTTCCAAAACATGCATTTTCTATAATATAATAATTAATCCCTAGGTTTGGCCGGACAACCGTAAGTTAGCGGATCCTATAGGGTGTCTGACCCCTTCCCTTTAGGATAATAAAGAACCATTGCCCAAAATCACATTAAGTTTAGCAGATCATTAAATGGAGTTAGTGTTGACTTTAACCTAGTTAACATTTAGGTGTCCTAATTCACCAAAACTAATTAGGTGGCGACTCCGCGAACCCTTAGCATTTTAGCACCCCCTAGCAACCCCTTAGCATTTTAAGCACCTTTAAGCACTTTTATTTTATTTTCTAACGTTTTAAGCATGAATGTTGCGGTCGAAAAAAGGTGTGACAGAAATGACGACTCCGCGAATCCTTAGCATTTTAGCACCCCATAGCAACCCCTTAGCATTTTAAGCATCTTTTAACACTTTTATTTTATTTTCTAACGTTTTAAGCAGGAATGTCGCGGTCGAAAAAAGGCGTGACACCTGGAACCACAAACCCATCGGGTTGTTCCGTATTCCTTTTATTCTACCACTTTCGGATTTTTGGTTTTTCAACTGTTGGTTTTCTAACTTCAGAGTCAATATTTCTGTAGTCAGATTCATTGTTTCTGTTTTATCTGAAACTTTCAGGACTAAAATGTAGATATTTTCGAGACCATAAAGGAATTTCAGGAATAAGCCCAACAGTTCTCAAACCCAACTCTCCGGTTAGGAAGGCTGTCTTAACATCCATGTCATGTAGGACTGCGATGGTCCTGAATAGTAAGCTATTCACATAGGAACACATGTCATGATAGCCGATGTCTTATACTTGTCAATAGATTCATCTAATGTATACTCAACTCGAGTATCCACTTATACAACCCAAAGGTTCTTTTCCCGGAGGAAGATCAACCATAACATAAGTATGGTTCTATCTGACGGAATCTATTTCTCTATTTTTAACTTCTTTCCAAAGCGATGCTTTTTGGAGTTGACAATTCTTTGTTAATTGTCCATGGTACATTTCAACCATACAATCTAGAAGGCCCGGAACAAGTCTTTGTCCCCTCTTTTGCTTCGGTTTGGTTCAACATCTAGAATCCCTGAGTTCTGTAGATCTGGAACATTAAGTTCCGGATAGTCAGTAACTTCTGAGTCCTATAGATTTGGAACGTCTCGTTCCGTATAATCAAGCCCTCGCGGATTCTTGTTAACCTCGAGCAATTACTTCTTTTCTTTTTCAAGGAAAGATAACTTCAAAGAATTCAACATTCTTTGACACCAAGATGCGACACGCACTACTGTTAGTTGCAGATCTAGTGGATATGCAATCTATAGTCTTAGATCCAACTTGACCTGTTTTGGCTTAGGTGTTTTGTTACACCCCGTAAGTCCAGGACATGTATAAGAGAATGTACGTAAGGAAACAAGACTTGGAAATTAGTACGAAAGGAAGAATTGTTTTTCCGACGGAAAATCTTCCGAAGGTCGGAAAGGAAAAATGTTCGTTATTGAGAATTGGATTCTCAAAATGCATTATTTGAAGAGTATGGAACTTATAAATAATATGGAAATTTATTTTTACGGATTTGGTCATGTGGGGCCCACCCGAGGAAATTTTACATTTTTGTGGGGCCCATGAGGTTACTGAATTTTATGGACGAATGAGAGGGCGACACGTGGCACCCCCATAAGTGGTCTTGGTCGAATTAGAGGAGGGGTAATATGGTCATTGAACATCTTGGAAGATAAGTCTTCAAAGCTTGACATAATTGACTAGTCAACTTGCCACATAAGCTTGATCCATGTGATTTTAATCCTAGCCTCACATTTGTTTAAGTCTAAGCCCTCCAATATGTGTTATATACTAACTAGTAGCAAGACTAGCTCATTTTAACACTTAGAGAAATTAGAAGACCTTGTGTTCTTCAAGAAAGCTCTCACTAGTGTAATTTCCCACACAAAAATTTTATAGTTTTGATCCATTAGCCACAAGACTTTAACCCAATGTCCCTGTGGTATTGTAAGGATATCTCAATAGAAAGATTTCGGAAAAACGTATTTTTACGTTAGTCGCAGCGGAAACTAAGGGAGTTCTTCAACTTTGAAGTTGGAACTTGAAGATGGGTTCTTCATAGGCCTCAAGGAGTGCTTGGAGCGGATTGGAACCTAAGGAAAGGAGCTAAGAATTGCTAAGGCGCGACTTTGGAATCTTGGAAATTTTAAGGGCTTTAAAGGTATATTCTTGTCGTTGTAGCAATTAAGGTTTACTTATCATCAGAGCTATGGTTTTAGCAAGCATGAGTTATATAGTATGAAGTTTGATATGTTTATCGCTATTGGAACCCTAATCCAAATCTAGCATGTTTAACTTTAAGATTTCAATTCTAGTCGATTATTAGTCTAAGCGCATGTTGTATAAAGAAGGAAATTGTAGTTGTTGAAGTTGTTTAGACTATATAACATGTTAGACCTTAGAACTTGGAATTGTAAGAAGGATTGAAAAGACTTAGTGTTGTTCTAGAGGTCACGAGAATGGCTTTTGGCATATTCACTATTTCAGATGAATTGGGGCGGAATTTTACACGTATTGTAAGGCGTGTAATCCCCTTTGTTTGGTTGTTGTTTGGAGCCTTAAATGTGGCTTGTTGGTTATTGTATTCGGCCTTGAAAAAGGTGGCAAAGTAAGTAGAAACAAAGGAGGTGCTGCCCGATTTTCCGTAGAATTGTAGATCAGATACTTAGTATTATTCTACGTAGAGACTAGAAGTTGATAGTCTTGTTGTGACCATTATAGGTTGACACTTCTACGCACGCGTATTCGGCAGCTTGTGGATATTAGCGAAAGGTATGTGAACTATCTCCTCTTCTAGCATGATTCCTTAGAATAAAGAAAGTAAGTTCTACTCCTTGAATGATCCATTCCTTGCTTGTATTTGGATTGCCTAAAATAGAATTTGTTCTATGTACTTCCTTGAGTGTACTTTGATGTTTAAATTGTAAGTAGTATAATCCATTTCCTTAGGGAAGTTTGGATTCTTAAAAGTGAAGGTATTTTTCTTAAAGTACATAGAGACTTGAAAAGGAATTGGTTTCCAAATCTTTTGGCTAGTGCCTTAGTTCTAAAACCTAAAGGTCATTATAATGACTTTAGGGGAGTCAAAGGAGTGATTTACTTATTTGATTTAAAAGAGGAGAAATGACATGATTTAAGAGAAGTAACTTGCGTTAAGGGTGAAGTTACTTGAGGTTTAAAAAGTAGAAGAAAACTTGTTTTATAACTATTAAGAGACTTGAAGTATTTTGAAAGTTAAGAACTTGATTTGTAAGTATGTGATACTTGGTTTTAATAGTATAAGTCTCTTGGTTATTGAAGGAATGGATACGCCTAAAACCATAAATGGTTATAACGGCTTTATGGGAAGTTGGTTATAACGGCTTTATGGAAGGTTTAGAAAGTTGTCTATTTTGATTAAATCGGCATAAGTTGCCTAGATTGTGAAAATTTGGAGTTACTTGATTTCAAGCTTTGAAATGAGTTTTCTAAAAGTGTAGTAACTTACTTTGAAAAATAGACACGCCTTGATACTACGGGTGTTAGTATCTTGGGGCTTTACATAGAAAGGTGTTATACACCGTATTTCCAGAGTATGTACGTGAGGGCGTACGTACGAAAGTTTAGCCTTAAAGTTTAGGCCTAGGACGCTTTTTTGGGCACAACTCACACAAAGAATCGTTTTTCGACGAAACGTTTTACTAAACTCGCGTAGGGTAAATTCCGGCTATGTCATTTCTAATTTTTGCGGATTTTTCCGAGAGACGAAACATTTTGGACCAACGGGAGGGTGACACTTGTCACCCTCATCGACGGCAAAATGGGGCAAGTTGGCACGTTTTTTGTGCCTTGCACAAAGTCAAGGAGTTGGTAGGATATTTGTGTAGTAGATGGATAAGGACACTTGCCTAAATCTCCACCTTACACTTGCCTTGCACTTGGCATCATCTTGGCCATTGGTTGACCACTTCTTGACCTATAAATACCCCCCTTTAGATGAAGAGTTCTTCATCCACAAATTAACTTTCCAAGTCTAAAATCCCTCCCTCTCCCTTGTGAGCATTTTCGTCCAACACTCCCCCCTCCCCTTGTGAAGGCCTTGGCCGAAACACCCCCCCTCTAGCCTAGTAGTCCTAGCCGAAACCTACCCCCCTCCCTTGGTAGAAATGTTGTCTTCCAAGTATAGTTACTATTCCTAAATACCATAGCCCAAATCCCTTATAGTATTTTAGTAGAAGTTGTGTAGAACTTCTAAGAGTTTCTTGGAGCTAGCGAGCGCATGTTGTGAGCTAAACCTTGCCTGAGACATTTAACTTGGATAATTTTTGGGCTTATCGAGGTAAACACTCTTGTCCTTCTATTGTAATTGGATATTACATATAAGAATAGTATAGACTTGAGTATAAATACTTAGAAGGATATTAAAGAATAGAATTGAACTGTTAACACAGTAGAAGGGTTTAAAAGAAGAATAGTTGAACTGCATTTACATGGGATCGCTTTCACAATGAGACTTGAGTAGCTTGACTGTAGGGAAGTGCTGCCCAAATTTCCGTAGAATAGAGAACCCTCCGCTTAGAATCACGTAATAGTCTAGACGTTGATAGGCGATTTGACTATTATAGTCGATTCTTCGCGCGACATATTCGACTTGGCGGTGGTTTTCACCGAGAAGGTATGTGATTCTTCCTATACTCTTGAGCATGATATTTTAAAATATATATATATAGTACTAGAGACGTGATTTGTTAATCAATAATAATTACGGCAATGTCTTTTGACTTAAGCCTGAATAATACAGATCTTAAAAAGTCTTTCAAAAGAATTATAAATCAGTTTTGAAAGAAGAAGAATATTTGTTTTTAAAACAAGAAGTTTAAGAGTTATACTAGCTTTGTGGGAAGTTAAGTATAACGACTTAAGAATGATAAAAGGAACAGTTTACTTATGTGTTTATAAAAGACTTATATTGATTTCTGGAAAGTATAATATAAAATGGTTTGATGAGTAGACATAATATGATGTTATGTGTGTTAGTGTCTTGTAACGTTTGTAAAAAGGGGTATTCTTGTTGTGCTTATGTTGTTTAACGATAAGCTGTTATGTTAGTATAATATCACTCACCTCTTGACATGATACCGGGGGTTAAGCCGCTCCGACGCGGTAGACTCAGCGATGCAGGACCATGATTCGAGAATACCTACGCGGTCCAGGGACCTATGCGAGCTACGAGTTCCGTGTTAGTGTGCGGGGTTATACCTCACGCGATTACGCTGCCATGCGACTACGAGTCCAGGACATTGTCGAGTAGCTACCCTCGACGCGGGTTATGCCTCACGCGGCTATGTGAAGGCCATGCGGACTACGGAGTCCGTGATTAGGCTTGCATAATGATAATATGGGCGAGTGGCCCCGCTTCGATCATTCGCACCTAGAAAAGACCGATAGCCACCTATTGTTGCTCTTGTTTATGATGTAGCACTATGTGCGCATTACATTCGTTGTTTCGCGCATATTTGTAAAATTGGTTTTAAAGTGATATGATTTCATTTAAGTACTTTACGCTTTCACATACTTAGTACCTGTCTTGCCCTCCTTCGGGGTTGCGTTCATGCCGCAGGTAAGGCAAAGGTGTGCTAGATCCACATCCTTAGGATCTTTGCTTTGATGTCGAGCTCCATCTTCTCCGAGGCTCTACTTTTGGGTATGATCTCCTCAGATTGTAGATAGTTTTGTACATTCGGGTATGGCGGGCCCTATCCCGCCATAGTTGTTTACTTCCTTAGAGGTGCAGAGTCCTATTGCACTGGGATGTAATCGCAAAACTTGGGTTATATATATACGCCGAAAGGCAAGCTTTTCTTCGATAAACTGCTTTCTTTTCATAATGTTTCTTGTCTTGTTTTATGTTCCGCCGATTACGATGTATGACTACTGGGTGTCGGGTAAGGCACGATCCACGCCCCGAACAGTCGTGACAAAAGTGGTATCGAGCGATTAATCCTCTGAAAGTGTCTACTGCATCGTATCTAGTAAGTTCGATTATCGGTGTTGTGCACCACACCAATAATCGTGAGGCTATAGGATATTTAGGATTGGTTTCCATTCTTCTCACTCGAGATCGTGCTTTAGAGCCGTGTTATAGGTTGGACCTCTAACGTATTCCTTTTCAGAATGATTATGCCTCCACGTAAGGCAACCCGCCCGTATGGCAAGCGGAGGAGCCGCTAGTATGACACCGAGAGTCACGAGGGCTCGTGCCCGCCTACACCCGAGACGGCGAGTTCCACGACGCCACAAAGCGAGACTACGCGCATTCGCACCTCCCGCCCCACACCGCGGAGGAGTTAGGTACAAAGAGACGCCCTATTGGCTAGGATTGTGGCGACACGAGGATAGCCGGATGCGCAGCCTGGCCCAGTGCATCTGATCGTGGTTCACCCGAGGGCAGATAGTTTGAGGCTACGGGATTTCCTGAGTTGTAGCCCGCCAGAGTTTTACTGTCGAGGCCGCAGGATGATCCGCAGGAGTTCATCCGTCGATTCTGAAGGATTATGCGGGTGATCAAGGCTTCAGAGACCGAGTCGCGGACCGGTTCTCATCGGCCCGTGATACCGCAGCCGATTGGTTTGATTCGCGAGCTTTCGGGAGAGCATGCGCTCAGCAGATGGGACGAAGTTTTCGAGGCCTTTCACTCACTTCGCCTCCATGCATGGCGAGGGCACGGGCCGATAGATTTTTGTTGGCCGAGAGAGGACGCACGCCAGTGAGTACAACGCTGAGTTTGATTCGTTGGCTCGATATGTCCCTCGCTGGTAGCAGATATGGAGGAGGTGCATCGTTACGCCACCGCTAGATGATTATATGGCCGAGTCCATGCGGGTGGCTCTTCACCAGCATGGATATTACCCGCACGCAGCTCACGACTTGGTCGCTGGCGAGCGTAGAGGCCGACGGGTTTACAAGCGCAGCAGAAGACCAGACGGCGGTCTTTTGGTGGCTATCGTGGTGGCGGCCTCGGCTAGCCTAGATTTGCACCACGCCACCGAGCACTCTGCACCGCCCTCAAGACACCCGAGTATTCGAGGGCGACCAGGCCCTGTGGCTTCGTGACGCCCAGAGCGAGAGGATCGCCGACGGACCACCTCGCAGGTGGCCGACGCGTAGATCCCACTTCGAGTTGTGGTGCGCTACGGAGCTTGTTTCGCCAGGCCAGCAGGTCACTTTGCGGAACCGTCCACTGGCGGCGGCGATAGTAGGGTCGGCCTACGTGTTCTTTCACGTCTTCTTCATCCTCGACAGCTACTCGCCCCGAGGGCAAGGTACTCATAGACCGGTCGCGGCAGGTCGTGGCGCGGTCAGTTCTAGCGGTCCTCGAACCGCATTTATGCCTTGTCGGTCGGCAGGACTGCGAGGCCTCACCGATGTCTTCACGTACCTTATCGCCTCCGATTATGATGTATGCCTTGATAGATCCGGTTCTACTGTCCCTATATCTCCCTTGTTGCTAGTAGGATAGGGATAGAGCACGAGTCCATAGACCCTTTCAAGTAGCTACGCCAGATGGGTGATTCGGTGGTAGCTCTGGCGGGTATATAGGGCTTGTCGGTGACCATATACTGATCCGACCCTAGCCGACTTGATAGAGTTGGACATGACCGATTTCGACGTGATCACGGTGGTATGGGTAGCTTGCTACGCCAATGTAGACCGCAGGAGAGAGTAGTGCGGTTCCAGCTTCTGAGGCGAGTTGTTGAGTGGGAGGAACACCAGACGCTGGCGGTAGGTTTATTTCCTACCTCAGGCTGGGAAGATGGTGCGAAGGTATATCTACCATCTCGTCGGTGTTTGATACCGAGGCTGCAGCGCGATTTCCGGCCGATGAGTCGAGAGTTCCCAGACGTGTTTCGCACGACCTCCCGTATCCTCCCGAGAGGGAGATAGAGTTTTGTATCGACGATGTCTTGCCGGACACTCGGCTTATTTCCATTCCGCCATACGTAATGGCACCGCCGAGTTGAGAGAGTTGAAGGACCAGAGATTTCTTTGGAGAAGCGGCTTCATCGACCTAGTGTTTCTCCCCGGGAGCGCCGTATTGTTCGTGAAGAAGAAGGACGGACGCCGCGCACGTGTTGACATGTGCAATCAACAAGGTGACCATTAAGAATGATACCCTTCCCGTGATTGATGATTTGTTCGACCAGTTGGCGCGAGATGTTTCTCAAGATTGATCTGCGATCGCTATCATCAGTGCACGAGTCGAGAGGTGGATGTCCCTAGGATCGCATTCCGGACCCGTGACGCATTATGAGTTCGTGGTCATGTCTGGGTTGACCAATGCTCGGCGGTATTCATGGATTTGATGAACCGAGTGTTCAAACCATTTTGACACGCTTGTGATAGTGTTCATTGATGATATCTTGTTTATTCTCGCCAGAGCGAGCACGCGAGCATTTGGCGATCAGGCCGACGCTTCTCCGACCAGCAGCTTATACGCTAAGTTTTCCAAATGTGAGTTTTGGTTAGCTTCGTGGCTTTTCTTGGGCATATTGTCGGGCCGATGGTATTCAGTGGATACGCCAAGATCGAAGCGATCGAGGACTTGCACCTACTACTCCGGCAGAGGTTCGCAGCCTTTACGGGCCTCGCAGTTATTATCGCGGTTCGTAGAAGTTTGCTTCTATCTCGCACCATTGACTAGCCGACTCGAAGCCTAAGTTTCAATGGATCGATGCGTGTGGCGGGGTTTCCGATTACTAAAGGAGAAATCGACGATCGCCTCGCTTCTCTCTTCCAGGACCGACGGTTATGTTGTGTATTGTGATGCGTCGAGCATCGCCGGGATGTGTGTTGACGCAGAGGTAGAGTTATAGCGCACGCATCCCGGCCTTAAGAAACACGAGAGAACTACCCCACCCATGATTTGGAGTCGCGGTGATTCACGCCAAGATCCGGAGGCACTATTTGTATGGGGTTCATGTGGATATTTATACGCACTACAAGAGCCTCCAAAGATATCTTCAGCCAGAGGGAGCTGAACTTACGACAGAGACGGTGGTTAGAGTTGCTTAAGGATTACGATGTTGATATCCTGTACCACCCGGGAAAGGCCAATGTTGTGGCAGATGCCCTTAGTCGTAGGTCGATGGGTAGCCTATCAGATGTGCAGCCAAAGAGGAGGGGCATGGTTCGCGATTTGCATCAGTTAGCGAGCCTTGGTGTCCGTTTGATCGATTCTGATAGCAGTGGGGTTCGAGTTCGTGAGGTTGTCGAGTCTTCTATCGTCGAGGAGGTGAAGAGGCAACAGTTTGATGATCCGGTTTTGACGCGGTACCGTGATACGGCTCTTCGTGAGGGGAAGGGTCCTTTTGAGGTAGCATCTGATGGGGTGCTAAGGTTTGAGGGCAGGTTGTGTGTTCCAGATGTTTCAGGACGCAGCAGGTTCTTGGGGAAGCACACAACGTGCGTTACTCTATCCATCCAGGGTCGACCAAGATGTACCACGACCTTAGATCTGTGTATTGGTGGGATGGCTTGAAGAGGGACATTGCAGAGTTCGTAGCTCAGTGCCCGTGTTGTCAGCAGGTGAAGGTAGAGCACCAGAGGCCTGGTGGTTTGTTGCAGACGATAGAGATCCCGACCTGGAAGTGGGAGGTGATCAACATGGACTTTATCACAGGATTACCTCGCACTCAGAGGAGACATGATTCTATATGGGTTATCGTCGACAGGCTGACGAAATCAGCCCACTTTCTTCCCGTCAGGACGACTTTTTCGGCTGAGGATTATGCCAGACTTTACATCCGAGAGATCGTCAGACTGCATGGAGTCCCTATTTCGATCATATCGCATGCAGGAGCCCGGTTCGCTAACTTCTGGAGGTCTTTCCAGAAGGGTTTAGGGACGCAGGTGAGCCTGAGTACTGCATTCCATCCACAGACAGACGGACAGGCAAAGCGCACTATCCAGACTCTTGAGGATATGCTGCGAGCCTGTGTTATTGACTTGTGGTAGGGAGGATCATTTGCCTCTAGTTGAGTTTGCGTATAATAATAACTACCACTCCAGTATTCAGATGGCGTCTTATGAGGCCTTGTATGGGAGGAAGTGCAGATCGCCGATAGGTTGGTTTGATGAAGGCGAGGTACAGTTAGTGGGACCAGACTTGGTGCATCAGGCAGTGGATAAGGTGAAGCTTATCCGAGCGCTATCGACTCGAGTCGGCAAGTCGATGCAGATCATCGTCGCGATCCGGAGTTCGCAGATTGATGATTGGGTTTTCTGAAGGTGTCACCCATAAAGGGTGTGATGAGATTCGGAAGAAAGGGAAACTCACCAAGGTACATTGGGCCGTGACGATTGTCCGCAGGTAGGCAAGGTTGCCTATGAGTTGGATCTGCCGTCCGATCTGGAGGCGGTGCATCCGTGTTCCACGTTTCTATCTTTGAGGAGATGTATCGGATCCATCTAGGTACACCCGATTGACGATGTCCAGTGACCAGGGATTATCGTATGAGGAGATTCCCATAGCGATAGTCGATCGTCGGGTTAGGCGTCTGCGGACGAGGCGTGGCTTCCACAAAGTCTTGTGGCGGAACGAGCTCAGGGAGGAGATGACGTGGGAAGCTGAGGAGGACATGAGGCAGAAGTATCCTCACCTATTCCCCACACCTCCAGGTAACTCACTTTCCTTCTTATAAATTTTCATTGTCATATATGCCTAAGTGTTGTTTTGTGGCCGTATGTGGCATTTGCAAACTGTTTAAATTATGAAGAACCTTATCGTTAACTGTCTTGGGAAGGAACATTCGAGACGAATGTTTCTAAGGAGGGGAGAATGTTATACCCCGTATTTCCAGAGTATGTACGTGAGGGCGTACGTACGAAAGTTTAGCCTTAAAGTTTAGGCCTAGGACGCTTTTTTGGGCACAACTCACACAAAGAATCGTTTTTCGACGAAACGTTTTACTAAACTCGCGTAGGGTAAATTCCGGCTATGTCATTTCTAATTTTTGCGGATTTTTCCGAGAGACGAAACATTTTGGACCAACGGGAGGGTGACACTTGTCACCCTCATTGGACGGCAAAAATGGGGCAAGTTGGCACGTTTTTTGTGCCTTGCACAAAGTCAAGGAGTTGGTAGGATATTTGTGTAGTAGATGGATAAGGACACTTGCCTAAATCTCCACCTTACACTTGCCTTGCACTTGGCATCATCTTGGCCATTGGTTGGCCACTTCTTGACCTATAAATACCCCCCTTTAGATGAAGAGTTCTTCATCCACAAATTAACTTTCCAAGTCTAAAATCCCTCCCTCTCCCTTGTGAGCATTTTCGTCCAACACTCCCTCCTCAAGGCCTCGCCGAAACACCCCCCCTCTAGCCTAGTAGTCCTAGCCGAAACCTACCCCCCTCCCTTGGTAGAAATGTTGTCTTCCAAGTATAGTTACTATTCCTAAATACCCTACCCCAAATCCCTTATAGTATTTTAGTAGAAGTTGTGTAGAACTTCTAAGAGTTTCTCGAGCTAGCGAGCGCATGCTGTGAGCTAAACCTTGCTCAGGAGCGACATTTAACTTGGATAATTTTTGGGCTTATCGAGGTAAACACTCTTGTCCTTCTATTGTAATTGGATATTACATATAAGAATAGTATAGACTTGAGTATACATACTTAGAAGGATATTAAAGAATAGAATTGAACTGTTAACACAGTAGAAGGGTTTAAAAGAAGAATAGTTGAACTGTACTTACATAGGACTATTTTCACAGTAGACTTGAGTAGCTTGACGGGTAGGGAAGTGCTTCCCAAATTTCCGTAGAATAGAGAACCCTCTGCTTAGAACTGTTTACAGAATAGTCTAGACGTTGATAGACGTATTTGACTATTATAGGCTGATTCTCTGCGCGCGACATATTCGACTTGGCAGGTGGTTTTCGCCGAGAAGGTATGTGATTCTTCCTATACTCTTGAGCATGATATTTTAAAATATATATATAGTACGGTAGACGTACGTGTGTTAACTGAATAATAATTACGGCAATGTCTTTTGACTTAATCCTGAATAATACAGATCTTAAAAAGTCTTTCAAAAGAATTATAAATCAGTTTTGAAAGAAGAAGAATATTTGTTTTTAAAACAAGAAGTTTAAGAGTTATACTAGCTTTGTGGGAAGTTAAGTATAACGACTTAAGAATGATAAAAGGAACAGTTTAATTATGTGTTTATAAAAGACTTATATTGATTTCTGGAAAGTATAATATAAAATGGTTTGATGAGTAGACATAATATGATGCTATGTGTGTTAGTGTCTTGTAACGTTTGTAAAAAGGGGTATTCTTATTGTGCTTATGTTGTTTAACGATAAGCTGTTATGTTAGTATAATATCACTCACCTCTTGACATGATACCGGGGGTTAAGTCGCCTCCGACGCGGGTAGACTCAGATGCAGGACCGTGATTCGAGAATACCTCATACGGTCCAGGGACCTATGCGAGCTACGGAGTTCCGTGTTAGTGTGCGGGTTATACCTCATGCGTATGTGGGCTACGCGGACTACGAGTCCAGACATTGCCGAGGAGTAGCTACCTCGACGCGGTTACGCCATGCGGGCCTGTGAGTGGCTCATGCGACTACGAGTCGAGATTAGGCTTGCATAATGATAATATGGGCGAGTGGCCCCGCTCGATCATTCGCAGCCTAGAAAAGACCTTCTGATTCACCTATTGTTGCTCTTGTTTATGATGTGGCACTATGCGATTACATTGGTTGTTTCGTGCATATTTGTAAAATTGGTTTTAAAGTGATATGATTTCATTTAAGTACTTTACGATTTCACATACTTAGTACTGTTGTATCGACTCCTTCTGGGCCGCTTTCATGCCGCAGGTGGCAAGCAGTGCTAGATCCATATCCTTAGGATCTTTGCTTTGGTGTCGAGCTCCATCTTCTCCGAGGCTCTACTTTTTGGGTATGATCTCCTGATTGTAGATAGTTTTTGTACATTCAGGTATGGCGGGCCCGTCCCGCCATAGTTGTTTACTTCCTGAGGTCCAGAGTCCTATTATGCTGGGATGAATCGCAAAAACTTGGGTTATATATATATGCCGAAAGGCAAGCTTTTCTTCAGATAAAATGTTTCTCTTTTCATAATGTTTCTTGTCTTGTCTTATGTTCCGCTGATTACTCTGATGTATGACTACTTGGGTGCCCGGGTAAGGCACCAGTCACGGGCCCCGGAACGGGTCGTGACAAAAGGAGTCTTTTATAAAGGAATGTACGTACGTAGTACTTTGGCTTGTTAAAAGAGAATTATTCTATGTATGCCTTGATAAGTACTTTGGCTTGTTAAAAGAGAATTATTCTATGTATGCCTTGATTAGTACTTTGGCTTGTTAAAAGAGAATTATTCTAAGTGTGCCTTGATAAGTACTTTGGCTTGTTAAAAGAGAATTATTCTATGTATAACTTGATTAGTACTTTGGCTTGATAAATTGAGGATTTGTCTAAGTGTGCCTTGATAAGTACTTTGGCTTGTTAAAAGAGAATTATTCTAAGTGTGCCTTGATAAGTACTTTGGCTTGTTAAAAGAGAATTATTCTATGTATGCCTTGATTAGTACTTTGGCTTGTTAAAAGAGAATTATTCTAAGTGTGCCTTGATAAGTACTTTGGCTTGTTAAAAGAGAATTATTCTATGTATAACTTGATTAGTACTTTGGATTGATAAATTGAGGATTTGTCTAAGTGTGCCTTGATAAGTACTTTGGCTTGTTAAAAGAATTATTCTAAGTGTGCCTTGATAAGTACTTTGGCTTGTTAAAAGAGAATTATTCTATGTATAACTTGATTAGTACTTTGGCTTGATAAATTGAGGATTTGTCTAAGTGTGCCTTGATAAGTACTTTGGCTTGTTAAAAGAGAATTATTCTAAGTGTGCCTTGATAAGTACTTTGGCTTGTTAAAAGAGAATTATTCCATGTATGCCTTGATTAGTACTTTGGCTTGATAAATTGAGGATTTGTCTAAGTGTGCCTTGATAAGTACTTTGGCTTGTTAAAAGAGAATTATTCTATGTATGCCTTGATTAGTACTTTGGCTTGATAAATTGAGAATTTGTCTAAGTATGCCGTGATAAGTACTTGGGCTTGTTAATCGAGAATTGCCTATGTGCTGGAAATAGCCGGTTGTGTGCTATTGGTATATCAGTCGTTTCGGGGTCATTCCCCGGGTTTGTGGCATTTGCATAATTCCGTGGATTTGCTACCCACGATGCGAGGAATACCTCATGCGAGTCCGTAGGGCTTATGCGGGTGAAATAGTCCCGTGCGCGGGTCCAATTTATGCGAGGAATACCTCACGCGAGTCCGTAAGGGCTTATGCGGGTGAAATAGTCCTATGCGAGAATACCTCATCCGGTCCGAAAGGGCTTATGCGGGTGAAATAGTCCCACGCGGCGGTCCAAACTATGCGAGAATACCTCACGCGTCCACGCGACCTACGGGTGAAATAGTCCCGAAATAGGATTGCTAAATGATACTTGGGCGGATGGTCCCGCTTGATCATGAGCTTCCTAGTTTATATTGTAAGGATACTATCGCTTACTCTCATTGTTAGTAAGGCACAATGTGTTGTATTTTGATTATCATATATGTCCCGGATTTGTTTGTGTTACCCTTTGGTCACGCTTTTACGAGTGGGATTCCGGCATGGGACCACGAGGTATTGAGGACACGGTGGGACTTGGTGTTCATGTATCCTTATTGGTGTTATTACATCATAGATCACGGCAGTGAGGAAGGATTCCATGGCGTGATTGATATTATGGGCGAGACCCATGGTTATATTGAGTAATGACTTTGGCGCTGCGTCACGACTTGATATGATCGCTTATGTGTTATGTCTTGTAGTCGGATATCATACATGTCTCCCGTGTTATTTAGATCGCTATGATTTTATTACGCATTTCATCGCTCACATACTTGGTACATTCTTCGCATCGACTCTTCGGCCGCGTCATCGCCGCAGTTTAGGTACGCAGCTCTGATCGGCAGTGTAGGATCCTGCCGGGGTTTTGGATAAGCTCTTCTATTCCGAGTTTATCTTTGGTATATGTCCTTCAAGACAATGTGCTTTGTATAGTTTTGGGTACGGCGGGCCTTGTCCGTCATAGTTCGATTTAACTCCAGAGGTGCAGATTCATATGTGGATTGGACTCTGCGTATGCGGTGTAGTGTCTTTTGTTTATGTATATATGGCAGCCTTGTCGGCTTTGCCCTTGCACGTACGTTTGTTTTAAAAAAAAATGAGGTGTTATTTCAGTTCCGCAACTTACTTGTATTGTTAAGGTAGAAGGGTGCCCAGGTAGGGCACCAGTCACGGGCCCGGGGTTCGGGCTGTGACATGTTTCAACCCTTTGCCACACTATCCCATATCACAATATTTGCATATGAGATTCTTTCCATGTTTCACATGGAGGATTATTCTTATCTTTAGGCGGAGTTCTATTAAAAATCGCATTAGCGGTAAGAATCGCCTTGCCCCATATGTCTCGGGCGTACAGATCTGCGCTTGGCTAACACCGTTAGTCTGAGTTAAGTAACGATCAGTCATTGGATCAACGATGTTTCGCATTCTCCGCCTCTATCACTACAAATTTCTCAATCCGTAGTCCTTTTAATTTTTCTTCCGAAGCATCGCGGTCCTGACTGAGAGGCACCACAGTGCCTGAATTTCAGTAATCTACAAGAACACGGGCGATATTTAGAACCGTGGTCCTTCGGGGAGGCACCGCGGTTCTTGGTCGAGGCACCGCGGTTCCGACGGGTTGCGCCGCGGTTCCGACGGGTTGCACCGCGGCCCTTCACGGTTCCGCGGCGGTTTCCGACTCGTTTCATCTTTGTTCTTCAACAAAGGATGCAATACGTTGTATCATCATCAATTAAGATCACGCAGTACTTGCCTTCCCCCTCTATTTGTACAAATTTTAAATCACCCAAGTAGGTGTTACTAAGTTATAGAGGAGCGATGCTTCTTTCTCTAATCCTTTGATGGAATGGAAATGTGATTTTGCCTCTTCGCCTACCTCACATTCACTTGAGGGTTTGTGTCGACAGACGACAACAATCTCAATTTCATTAGTTTTTGAATGACGTTCTATTTAACGTGTCTTAATCTATGATGACATAGATGCACAGATTACAAACATATCATCCACTTGTTAGCTTCGGTGGTCTTTGAATGACTTTCTATTTAACGTGTCTTAATCTATGAAGAAATAGATGCACGGATTACAAATATATCACCCACTTGGCTACAGTTTTACTGTACCACTTTTGGTTATTAACTAGACTGTCTTATATTCCGGTTAGGACATATAATCACTCAACCCCAGTGCAGAACCCTTATATATTTCTATGATAGGATTTACCACATAGGAGAATTAAGAACAGTAACCTATAATGCTACACAAGTATCAGAGTACTTTCGTCCACGATTTTAACCTATGTCTAGTCAATTACAGCATATCCAAATCTCCCATCTCGGTTTTTGATTTGAAATCATATAGGTTATGATAATTAGTGATCAATTAATTATCAAACATTCATACCCAAATATTGACTAAATCTTAATCGAGTGAAGAAGAAATCATACTACTACATTAATTCATGAATAAAAGTTTCAAGCGATGCATAAGGAAAGCCCTAATATAGTGTTTAGCTCCTAGCCATAGTCACGATAAGAACGAACACAATATCCATACATAAACTGAATTTAAAACGAAAGAAAGAAAATTACGTAGAACAAAGTCTCAAATTGTAGCTCCAAATCCGCCTTGTGTTGTGTTGTAGAATGACCAACCTCTCATAATTAATCCCTAGGGCTTAAATATCCTCTAATTTTCGTACCCTATGGACCAATCTGCCCTTAGCCAATTTTCCTTCAGAACTAAAATTCTCGCGTAGGCATCGCGGTTCTGCATACCGACATCGCGGTGCCGAAACTCCTGCAGCTTCTCAGCACAAATGGCACCGCGGTGCTGAAAGTTCTGTGGCTCCTCGGTAAATATGGCACCGCTGTCAGATAAAGCACCGCTGGTCGCTTCTTTCGCTCTAAGTTGCCAACTTTGGTCCTTTTCGCCTCGGGAGCACCTTTTCTGCCCATTTCTCATTCCTTTTTGTCATTTTGCCTTTTTGCACCGCTGTGACTCAAAAGAAAGAAAAACAAACCTACTACTATACTAAACACAACAAAAATGAGTAAAATACCAACTAAAAATGACTCAAAAGGCGTATACAAAATACGCCTAACAGTGTCTAATTTCTTTTCTGCCTTGATTTGGCCTTCAGATCTATTGAGATCTGATAACTCTGAACCACTCCAGTCGTCCGGAGGCTTTGTGTGACTGAGTGTCAAACATCGTCAAGTCATGTGATAGATCTGGCCCACTCCGCCGTCCGAGGCGCCAGATGATCGAGTGCCTCGCATTATCCCGCCGAAAGACGGATCTTCGGTTTAAAACTACGGCAGCGATTGTCACTAGTCCTCTAGTCCTTGTATTTAGTCCTCTTCCCATGCTTAGGATTGTCCATAAAATAATTTTATTACAATCTAAGTCCATATATTTTGGGCTGTTATTTATAACAGTCCAATATTTGAACGGGAAGGTAAGTGAGATTAAACTTTCTGATTTTAAGGCGTAGGGAATATAAAGATATACTTTCATATTTGTAGCCTTATTCAATTCATTTTAATCAGACATCTTTTAATCTCATTTTTTGACAAGGAATAAATAATTAACTCATACCTTTGGGATTTGGCCCACGTTCATCACGTGTCCAAATCCTTCTTACCATAAGATGTAGACTTCTTCTTACAAGATGAACCATCATCTCCAGCCTTCTCCTCAAGTTTCAATTGACATCCTCAATCTTTGTAGACACTTGTTTACACCACTCTCGGGAGCGGTGACAACAACTATTCTTTGACTCTTAGCCTTGCCAACAAGACTATCAACATTATCTTTCAAGTTAAAGATCAATCATTGAGATCTCACCTTTGACGAAAATAGATTTGTAACTATCGTCAAAGAGAGACCCAAACTCGGACCAGAATTGTTGGCCCTCCTCTTTCTAGCACTAGTACAATATTATCTTAAGACTGTAGGATATTACAGTGGATGTATGGAAATAGTATACAACTATCACTAGTGCTTAGAAAGGATAAACAATTACAATTCCAATATAATAGGCTTGAAGCCTAACATCAGTTGTGACAACATCAACAAGTGTTGATGATCTTGATCTTCGGTTTTTGATCTTCCTTCCAATCTTGTGATCCTTGTTGAAACTGCAGCAAGGCCCTTGAGAACAACAACAACAATATGTTTAGTAATCTGGAAATATGACAAGATAATTGGCTTGCTGAGTCGACCGAATTCTCGATATATCCTTAAGATAATATTGCCCGTTTATCCTTTCAACGGTGTAATGACAACTTATCTTCCAAGATAAAATAACAATCAAACAAATGAGCAAAGGGAACTCAAGTGTTCGCTATATAGAAGGATCTTTGAGTATGTAAGATTGCAAGAAAGGAAGAGATTTCATGAACTAGGAAGAACTTATAGAATATGTATTCTATGTGTGTTCTTCCTCTTTTTTATGTTCTGTATATATCCTCATATATTGTGTGTTCAATGTATTATATTGTATGTGTGTCCTCAAATCTGAAACAAGGCTTGTTTATATAGTTTGGAGGATGAGGAGAGGTGTTGTTGACACCCAATTTTGACCCTCCGTCCAGCCATTAACTATAAAATTACACTAATTTTGTAAAATATTTTTTTATGATTTTTATAATAAAATGCAGCGAATAAAACATAAATAAATAATTTAATAATGGCATCGCGTCTTACGTAGAGTTTTAAGCATTTAGAGTCCCGCGCCCGCATTTATTAACTTTAAGCTTTGTCGTAATTCTTAAATAATTAATAAATGCATAAAATAAATAATTTAGCGATGACGTCACGTCAAGTAGCATAGCCGCATTTATTAGTAATCATTTGTAATTTAAAATCAATTTTAATCTGATATATGCATTTAATAGCACCGCATTTATAAAGCTTTAAACGATTCTTAAATATCGTACTTGCATTCGGTATTTAAGTAATTTAATATAAACTCAATGCATTTTTAATTTAACTTCGCAATAATGCAATAATAAGATTTTAATAGCGCCGCGTTCTAAAATATTAAGCATTAATTAAAAAGCACGCCCGCATTTATTAGACTAATTTAACACCTAAATAATTAGACTAATGTAGCACCTAGATAATTATAATAAAGCACCTAATTAATTTAATCACAACACTAACCTTTAAATAAACTAATACCCAATTAAAACTAACCTAAACTAAAACCTATTCTAATACCTAAAAACTAACTCCTAAAATCCTACTCAAAATAAATACACCTTTTATCTACCAAGAACTTTTCGCCCAGCCCAATTCTTATCTGCCCAAACATCAGCCCAAACCTGCGACGCGACCCGACCGCATGCAAGCCCAGCTTACCCAAACGTTATAACCCTTCGCTTACCCCTAACCTCAAGAAGACGAAACCTAAAAAAAAACCTAAAGAAACTAAGAACTGGGCCGCCGTCGCCGAGATTCTCGCCGAGAATCCGCGACCTCTCCTTACCTTCCTTACCCATGCAAGCACAACCACTGCCCCTTACCATAAGTCGTCCAAAGACGTAAATCTTGCCCAAATCGTGTCAATCGCAACTTACCATAATCCATTCAAATCACACCTAGAATCTTACGAAATCTCAGTACCGATATTAGCCCAATCTCAGCCCTAAAAGCTTACCATTATTGGAACTCAATGGGGGCTATATAAGAACATGCAAAGGCATCGATAGGGGGCACGTCGACAACATTTAAGAAACACAGTAGGGACGGGGAGAAGCACAATACGACAGTAGAACTTATTAGAGGAGACAGCAGGGCTCAGAGGGGTACGAACGGCAGAGCTCAGTCAGGCATAGGAAGTTAAGGGGCTCAAGACATAGACAATCAAAGATAGCACTAATAGGAAGTTCGAACCCTTTTCTTTCAATTCCACTTTAAATCAGCAAACAAACCTTACCCTTTCATTCGCATCGCAAAACCCGTCGAGTGGACCGACGACTTGATACGCTGCCTCGGGTCGCTGTCCGGAGAAGGTAATCTCGCCTCCTTTCATATTTTCTCATTCGATCTGTGTTTCATGACATGTATAATGGTTATATGTTGTTGAAATATGCTGGTTTAATTCAGCTTGTGCGTGTTAAACCATTCAAAGTTTGTTGATGGTTATTATCTGAATCTTTTCGCTTAATATGTCTAACCATGAAGTTTGCATTATAGACGCGAGTTAAGGGTGTTAGTCGGCAAATGAATCATATCGAGGCGTAATTAGTTAGTTCGCCGGCTATTAAATGCCCTCAAACCAATACCCAAATCATGTTGTGTGATACGAGCTCGGATTAGTTAATGTTATTTCATTGTAGATCGGATCAGATTGTTCAAACCAGGCGAATGTCCTAAGTATGTCTATCGGGTTCCATCTAGCATTAAGTAATATAAAATCGTGATGACGCTTGTCCTGCTTGTCTTTCAAAGATGATTTAGGTGTTACTATGAGATTACCCGAGTGTATATTACCAATATACGTGCTTGACTCGAACTTTGTGGTCACCGCCAGAGTAAACTGTTTCAAATTATATGAGCCCCTCTCGTGAACATAGCCCTCCCGTAACACATAATCGGGCCTCGCTAGCCTAAGCATTATTTGGAATGGCCTATTTGGTTGTCAAAGGTCTAGCACGCTTGTTAAATCACCATTATTTTCTAAGTGAATACTTCTGCGCTAAAAATCTAAACCATAAAATATGCCTATACGCCTCTACTTCACTAAGAAAATGCTTACCATCGCTTTCAAATAAGCCGAGATGATACATGTGGATATATGATTTCTTATCCATCTCTGTTTATATTTTAAGCTATGCATGATCATTCTACATTCACTTCGTGGTAGGTATGCTTTTAGACATGATTCATCCTATAATCTCGGATACCTATAATTTTCTGCTTGAATGAATATTTACACGTCCGTAATTTCGTCTCAATGAATATTCGCTCGCTTGCATAAACCGCCACCGCCGCTGATTGCCGCATTCTTTGTTGCCACTATAACACATGCTTAAAAGGAACCGTGATTCACCATCTACTTTACTATATGCCTCCAATTGTTAATATTCAAGACATCGCGATTTGAACCACGAGATTATTCTCTACATGTTAACCTCATCAACTCCACCGTCGCTGGTCCTGCATCGATCGCTGCAGAATTGACCTCGCCATCGATCGACGGCTTATATATCTCTCAGATATCGCTTGCATAAGCACAGATCGTGTGTGTGTGTGTTGTTCTTTTATGGTTCAAATAATTAAGATGTGTACTAATCTTTATTTTTTTTTTCTTTTACATGGCGCGCCTGTGAGCCAAACGAAGAGTCTCGCCACGACTCATCATGAGTTATAACAAACAAGGATCTACATCTGTGTGCATCTTCATCTCCGCCTTGAAAATCCCGAATCGCCGTCGAAAGACATCACTTTTCCTTCGAGTCATCCTTTATTGTTTTTTCTATTCCCGCCTCATTTATTTGTTGTAAATTAATTGTCTAACGCACACTAATTAATTAGTATTCAGAATAGTTAAACTTTGAATCAATAGCTAGAAATTAGTTTGACTTGCTTACCTTAAGCTAATTATTTTAGGCTCGCCTTGCCTTTGCTTAATAGTTGTGATAAACCGCTTCATAATCTACACCTGCATAACAAGCTGGAATATCAGTTGCCTAGACATTCTTAAAGAAAAATCGTGGTACAATTTCCTATTAAAACATAATAAGACCTACTGCTGTAGCATAATAGACATGTCCTCTCTCTTGTCAAAATAGCATTATATTCTCACGATAAGCAATACATACCCCTTAGGTAAGAGAATACTTGCACACATTTTTACTCCCGTTATACCTATAGCTAATATAGTATTTAGGCATCTTAATTGCATCTTTTTCTAAACTGACCTTGGCTTTATACATAAACCCTTGCAAAAATATTTTAGAAAGTATATCTTATACTCTTCCTCTTAAACGTTTTTTTTTATATATATATTTTTTATATATACTTCTTCCTTAGCATAATGATTAACCCTAGGTTTGGCAGACAACCGCAGTTAATGGATCTTAGAGGGTGCCTAACCCCTTCCCTCTAGATTAATAAAGAACCCTTACCCAGAATCTCATTAAGTTAGCAGACCACTAAAATGGAGTTAATGTTTACTTTAAACTAGTTAAACATTTAGGTGTCCTAATTCACCCAAATTAATTAGGTGGCGACTCACAACCCTTAGCATTCTAGCAACCCTTTAGCATTTTAGCACCCTTTAAACTTTAGCACCTTTTGCAATTTTAGCATTCTTTAAAACATTTTAGCTTTTATTTTTATTTTCTAACCTTTTATTTGAGCAGGGTTTAGAAAATAAATGTCGCTATCGAAAATGGGCGCCATGTAAATGGCGACTCCAATCGGGATTTTAGGTTCTTAACCACAATGCATCTAGAGCTATTATTTGGCAATTATTTTGCATTTAATTTTTGTGTATTGTATTTTGTTTATTTTGCTACTTGCTTTATCGCTTTCCCTAAACCGCATTCCGCTCATATTTCTTCCACTGAAAATTCACACAATCACACACTACACGCGAGGTGCGCTGGGTGCATCAAAGAAAATTCTTTCTTCAAAATCCAAATTTAGGAGAGTTGGTAATATACGTGGAGTGCCCGGCCTAACCGGTGTCGCGTAGCCTTCTCACTCGAGTTGTCCGCTCGGGAACTCAAGGCCCGAAAAGCCAAATCTTAGCAAACTTAAGATAGAGCTATACCACCCTTATTTTAGTACGCATGCATTTACCTTAGGTGCTGGTCGGCCTCGCATCGCACCACAATTAGGAAGACACCAGACTTGTCGACGGGTTTCTCAACCCAACGACCAACCAGCATATTATGTGTAGCGTGGCGATGATAGAAAAATCCAAACCTAATCATGTCAGGCTGAAATTGGAAAAAGTGCACCGTCATTTGGTCGCCATTTCCAACAAAAGCATTACAATTGGCGACTTGGACAAATCCACATAATCTCGCATAAGTGACGCTAGGCTTACCGCATAAAGAGGTCCCCTTTGCATGTTAGGGAAACGTTTGAATGTACTATGTGTGATATATCCGCTACATGCCCGCAAATTATGTGTTTTATGCTAACACCGCTTGTTGCATTTTTTAGAAAATTTATCATCCTCCCCAAAGCGGCCTGTTCAGATTTGACTCAACAATGCCTGAGCATCCACACTTCACCGTGTCCAAGGCAAGAAATGATGATATGATCGCTCGGCGCCCGAGCCAAATGGTTTGGGAATTATTCCGCCAATAAAATGTAACCTTCGTATGGAGGAATATCACCAACAGAAGAATGTATTGCAGACAACCGCAACAAATTGTTGATACGCAGTTGAGATGGAGAGGCTACTAATCGACCAACCTATCCATTAGCTTGAATACCCCTATGCCGATCAAAGGTCCACTACTTCACAAACCATCCTGCATCAACCTCCACCACCACATATCTCCCAAAACTCCACAAGTGGCCACCAACACCGAACAAACCGCCGCCCACCAACCTCAACCCCACCTTCAAAACGACCTCCTACTACCCATATACCTCACTTCGCCGCTACTTCACCATGATCAGCCCTAACCGCCAAAGTGCCAACCAATACCCACGCACCACACCCATTACCAAATTTCAAAGAAACAACCTGCATACCTAACTTACGCAATGTGCTCACTTTTACCGCCCCCTGCTTCACCAAGGCGGATCATTACGAAGAAATGGAGAGGGAAGTCCGAGCCAAAATGGACGAGGACGTGGCCAAAGAAATTCATAGTTGAAAGAAGCGTCGGGCACGCGATCGACAAAGGTCACGGGCGACTAGACTACGAGGATCTTTGCACGCATCCGCACGCGAACCGCCATGGGTACAAGTGCCAAGTTTGAACTATTTGATGGAAAGTGGAATCTCGCGCACACTGAGATCATATTGCGACAAGTTAATCTGGCAGGAAGAACCCAATGGCCATTATGAAGTTGTTCATTCGAGCTCGACCGCGAGGCACTAGATTGGTATACCACCAAGATCCGCGAAATGGCACACCGGAATGCATCGCCCAAGATTTTGTGGAGCGTTCAGTTCAACACGTAAACCGTCATGATGTGTTCTACTTAATGGTCGAGAAGAAGACTACGTAAACATTCGCAGAATACGCCAGGTGGCGCTCGTGAGAGGCCGAAAGTGCAACCACCCACGCGAGAGAGACGACCACATTATTCGTGACAATCTTTGAAGGATGCAACCTACTATGAGCGGATGATAAGCGCCATCTGGCGGAATTTTGCTGGTTATTAGAATGGGCGACTTCGTAGGTTAAGGTATTAAACCGGTAGGATTACAACCGCAAAGATTACAGTAACTAATAAGGCAATTCACCGTGACACTGGGAGTACTTCAGAGGAAGAAAGAGACGCTTCTTCCATGCTTGTACAAGAACGCAAACCCAAGCATTTATGACATACCAAAACCCATCATACTACCACAACTACCATACACACCTATATATAACACTTCACAAGCACCCGCTTATCCCGCCCGCATAGATCCACCCATCAAGCCCGCCAACGTATAGAGCACCCAATGCACTCCAGAGCAAATAAGAATTTCAAGGAAAACCACCCAAAGTGCGACCCCACTACCGAACCCATACCTCAAATATATGAAAGGTCATGAGTGCGCAGCCTAATCCAACCGATTCCGGAAGGATCCCCGACCCTATCCCAAGATGGTATGACGAGAACACCGCGCTGCAGATCACCCAATAGCCTGTGACATGACATCAAGGTTGCCACTCCTCGTGACGGATCGAGGCGTTAATCGCAGGCGGGTAATCCAACAAAGGATCATGCCCCAAATGTGCATGATAACCCTCGCCAAACCACGCCACGCCAATGTGCACCGATAACCTTAGATGAGGAATACACTCGCCTATGCCCATTCCGCCTCGAATCGGGCCATTTATCCGAGCACGCACCACGCAGAGGCCGTAAGAGGAGATAGCGAGCGTGAAGACCCGCCCATCCACGCGCAGAGCATGGGCGCGTATCGATTGGATTTGCACTCGCTCGTCCGCCAGAGCCCGGATAGGAAAAACGATTTATTTTAGCGTAATAATTTATAAACTCATATTTAAGCTTTAATAATGTTTTCTTCGCTTTGCTTGTAATGAACTACGCTTGACCCGATTCCTTAGCTGATACGCAGCGCCGCCTCGCCTGGCCCCACATCTAGAAATTTTAATTTTTTCAATATTCGCCAGAATGAACTACGCTCGACCGATTCCTCACTGGGATACGTAGCGCCTAAATCGGCTTCGGCCACACCATTATGAAACTTTCCTTTGCTTTAAAAATGACAAGAATACACATAGCCTACAAGCAACTACATCGAGACCCATTTTAGGTCGACTCTTTTCAAAACTGGGATGCATATGGTCGTAAGTCCAAACAAGCTGCACGCAGATATCAAGGAACAAGGCAAAGAAAGTCAAATACGAATCGACCCCAAAACTCACAAATTTTTCTTCGAGCGCAGTCTTTAATATTAATGTAAGCATAAAGTGCAACACCAAGCGTAAAATACGACGGTTAAAGTCTCTTCGCAGGTTAGAAAAGCAAAGAAAGGCAGAGGATGACAACAATCCAAAGTCCGCAGCAAGAGCAAAGAAGAATGCAAAGCCGGCATCAACAATCAATACCAAAGTTCGTAGTTCCGCAACAAAACCTAGCGATCAACTCGCATAAAGTCAAACTTCAGAACCCGCGCGATCGCACACAACAAAGGCATCATAACAATTCGCTACCGCAGCAAGTGGCAACATCTCAAGATTCGCCGTGCATATCGTGACGACATCTCTATCCATGAAATTGCACTTCTCATATATATTTATCATTTTGTTTAAACAGGTATACACTAACGTTATTCTCAAGCTTAGCTTGCAGGAGCATTCATTCTACGGGAGCAGCAACACGTCCAGGCAACGACGTTATCAACACAGCAAGTCTACGCAACGACGCCAAAGAAGAACACGTCCGGCAACGACGTTATCAAGACATCAAGTCTACGCAACGACGCCAAGAAGAACACGCCCGCATAACGACGTAATCGCGAAGTCCACGCAACGACGCCAAAGAAGAACACGCCCGCATAACGACGAATCAAGAAGTCCACGAACGACGCCAAAGAAGAACACGCCCGCATAACGACGTAATCAAGAAGTCCACGCAACGACGCCAAAGAAGAATACGCCAAGATAACGACGCATCGCAAGTCCACGCAACGACGCCAAGAAAGAATACGCCCAGACAACGACGTAATCGCAAGTCCACGCAACGACGCCAAGAAGAACACGCCCGCATAACGACGTAATCGAAGTCCACGCAACGACGCCAAGAAGAACACGCCCGCATAACGACGTAATCGCAAGTCCACGCAACGACGCCAAAGAAGAACACGCCTGCATAACGACGTAATCAAGAAGTCCACGCAACGACGCCAAAGAAGAACACGCCCGCATAACGACGTAATCAAGCAAGTCCACGCAACGACGCCAAAGAAGAACACGCCCGCATAACGACGTAATCAAGAAGTCCACGCAACGACGCCAAGAAAGAACACGCCCAAACAACGACGTAATCAAGAAGTCCACGCAACGACGCCAGAAAGAACACGCCCGCATAACGACGTAATCGCAAGTCCACGAACGACGCCAAAGAAGAACACGCCCGTATAATGACGCGACAAGACAACAAGTCTACGCAACGACGCCAAGAAAGAAGACGCCCAGTAACGACGCGATCAAGACAAAGAAGTCCGAAACGACGCCATCATCTGATATCACATCCGCATGGATGATTTTTCTCTGCTTCAAAATTGCATTTCTCTCATTCATGCTTTATTCTGCCTTAGCGCTATGCACTAACTCTTTCGAGCTTTAGTCTACTGGGCAATTGCAGCAGCGACAACGATCCGCATTCACAATCGCAACACGCCCGCGCAAGGGCGAAATCACAAAGATTGCAAGATCGCATCAACACGCAGCATCATATTTTTTGCAGATAACATTTTCTACTCACAACAGCATTACTTTAAAATTATGATCATCATTTTGCCTTAACAGCATGCACTAACCGCTTGTTCAAGTCTTAGCACGCAGGAGCAGGAGCACAACGTGGATTTTCTTACAAATAACCGGCAATCTGTCGGGCCAACCTTCCCAAATCGCGTAGCGCCTGCCGCTTGGCCCACTCGCCCACATCACCATAACCCAAAGACCACAAGCCATAAGAAGACACCCTGTGTTCAAGCCGCTTATATTCTTTTACTTTTGCACCATAGCCCAAAGGTCACCATAACTCGACACCGACAGCTTTAAGTCCGCTGTAGCCCGCTTGTTTTGACTATGGTAACCCAAAGGTCGCCATAACTCGACACCGACGCTTTGAGTCCGCTAGCCGCCGTGTTTTGACCACGGTAACCCAAATCGCCATAACTCGACACCGACACTGAGTCCGCTAGCCCGCCAGCGCTTAGACTGGTAACCCAAAGGTCGCCATAACTCGACATCGACGCTTTTTGATTTTTCAGGTCACTTTGTCTACCGCCAAAGATTTCGCACTCAAGATCGAGACAAAATCACATGAGTCAACGCTTTGTCCAAGATTCTTCCATCATCTCCATACAAAGAGGACATCCGCTGACACCCAATTTTGACTCCCGCCCACCCATTAACTATAAAATTACACTAATTTTGTAAAATAATTTTTTATGATTTTTATAATAAAATGCAGCGAATAAAACATAAATAAATAATTTAATAATGGCATCGCGTCTTACGTAGAGTTTTAAGCATTTAGAGTCCCGCGCCCGCATTTATTAACTTTAAGCTTTGTCGTAATTCTTAAATAATTAATAAATGCATAAAATAAATAATTTAGCGATGACGTCACGTCAAGTAGCATAGCCGCATTTATTAGTAATCATTTGTAATTTAAAATCAATTTTAATCTGATATATGCATTTAATAGCACCGCATTTATAAAGCTTTAAACGATTCTTAAATATCGTACTTGCATTCGGTATTTAAGTAATTTAATATAAACTCAATGCATTTTTAATTTAACTTCGCAATAATGCAATAATAAGATTTTAATAGCGCCGCGTTCTAAAATATTAAGCATTAATTAAAAAGCACGCCCGCATTTATTAGACTAATTTAACACCTAAATAATTAGACTAATGTAGCACCTAGATAATTATAATAAAGCACCTAATTAATTTAATCACAACACTAACCTTTAAATAAACTAATACCCAATTAAAACTAACCTAAACTAAAACCTATTCTAATACCTAAAAACTAACTCCTAAAATCCTACTCAAAATAAATACACCTTTTATCTACCAAGAACTTTTCGCCCAGCCCAATTCTTATCTGCCCAAACATCAGCCCAAACCTGCGACCCGCGACCCGCGACCCGCAAGCCCAGTTACCCAAACGTTATAACCCTTCGTTTACCCCTAACCTCAAGAAGACGAAAACCTAAAAAAAAAAAAACCTAAAGAAACTAAGAACCAGTCGCCGCCTTCGTCGCCGAGATTCTCGCCTGAGAATCCGGCGACCTCTCCCTTACCTTCCTTACCCATGCAAGCACAACCAGCTCGTCCCTTACCATAAGTCGTCCAAAGTACGAAATCTTGCCCAAATCGTGTCAATCGCAACTTACCATAATCCATTCAAATCACACCTAGAATCTTACGAAATCTCAAGATCGATATTAGCTCAATCTCACTTCTAAAAGCTTACCATTATCGAACTCAATGGGGCTATATAAGAACATGCAAATGATCGATATGCACCTCGACAAAGATTTAAGAAACACAGTAGAGACGGGGAGAAGCACAATACGACAGTAGAACTTATTAGAGGAGACAGCAGGGCTCAGAGGGGTACGAACGGCAGAGCTCAACAGCATGTGGTTAAGGGGCTCAAGACATAGACAATCAAGATAGCAATAATAGGAAGTTCGATCCCTTTTCTTTCAATTCCAGCCCGTAAATCAAGAAACAAACCTTACCCTTTCATTCGCATCGCAAACCCGCCGAGCCGACCGACGACTTGATACGCCGCTCGTCGTCCGAGAAGGTAATCTCGCCCTTTCATATTTTCTCATTCGACCGTGTTTCGTGACATGTATAATGGTTATACGTTGTTGAAATACGCCGTTTAATTCACCATGCGTGTTAAACCATTCAAAGTTCATTGATGGTTATTATCCGAATCTTTTCGCTAATATGTCTAACCATGAAGTTTGCATTATAGACGCGAGTTAAGGGTGTTAGTCAAGAAACGAATCATATCGAGGCGTAATTAGTTAGTTCGCCGTGTTATTAAACGCCTCCTCAAACCAATACCCAAATCTGTGGTTGCGTGATACGAGCTGGATTAGTTAATGTTATTTCATCAGACCGGATTGTAGATTGTTCAAACCAGGCGAATGTCCTAAGTATGTCTATCAAGTTCCATCTAGCATTAAGTAATATAAAATCGATGACGCTTGTCCCCGCTTGTCTTTCAGCATGATTTAGGTGTTACTATGAGATTACCCGAGTGTATATTACCAATATACGTGCTTGACTCGAAATTTGTGGTCACCGCCAGTAAATCTGCTTTCACTTATACGAGCCCTCTCAGAACATAGCCCTCCCCGTAACACATAATCGGGCCTCGCTAGCCTAAGCATTATTCGAATGGCCTATTTGGTTGTCAAAGGTCTAGCATGCTTGTTAAATCACCATTATTTTCTAAGTGAATACTTCGCTGCGCTACAAATCTAAACCATAAACTATGCCTATATGTCTCTACTTCAGCTTAAGAAAATGCTTACCCATCGCTTTCAAATAAGCCGAGACGTACATGGGATATCCGATTTCTTATCCATCTCGCTTATATTTTAAGCTACGCATGATCATTCTACATTCACTTCGTGGTAGGTATGCTTAGACACGATTCATCCTATAATCTCGTGACGCCTATAATTTTCCCGCTTGAATGAATATTTACACGTCTGTAATTTCGTCTCAATGAATATCGCTCGCAGATAAACCGCCATCGCCGCTGATTGCCGCCATTCTTTGTTGCCACTATAACACATGCTTAAAAGGAACCGTGATTCACCATCTACTTTACTATATGCCTCCAATTGTTAATATTCAAGACATCGCGATTTGAACCACGAGATTATTCTCTACATGTTAACCTCATCAACTCCACCGTCGCGGGTCCTGCATCGATCATTGCAAAGAATTGACCTCGCCATCGACGGCTTATATATCTCAGATATCGCTGCATAAGCACATATCGCACAAGCAGTGTTGTTCTATTATGGTTCAAATAATTAAGACGTGTACTAATCTTTATTTTTTTCTCTTTACATGGCGCGCTGGGAGTTAAACGAAGAGTCTCACACGAGACTCATCATGAGTTATAACAAACAAGGATCTACATCCGCGCATCTTCATCTCCGCTTGAAAATCCCGAATCGCCACGAAAGACATCACCTTTCCTTCGAGTCATCCTTTATTGTTTTTTCTATTCCTCATTTATTTGTTGTAAATTAATTGTCTAACGACACTAATTAATTAGTATTCGTAATAGTTAAACTTTGAATCAATAGCTAGAAATTAGTTTGACTTGCTTACCTTAAGCTAATTATTTTAGGCTCGCCTTTTTGCTTAATAGTTGTGATAAACCGCTTCATAATCTACACTGCATAACAAGTCGAATATCGCTTGCCTAGACATTCTTAAAGAAAAATCGTGGTACAATTTCCTATTAAAACATAATAAGACTCCATCAGAAAGCATAATGTATACGCCCTCTCTTGTCACAATAGCATTATATTCTCACGATAAGCAATACATACCCCTTAGGTAAGAGAATACTTGCACACATTTTTACTCCCGTTATACCTATAGCTAATATAGTATTTAGGCATCTTAATTGCATCTTTTTCTAAACTGACCTTGGCTTTATACATAAACCCTTGCAAAAATATTTTAGAAAGTATATCTTATACTCTTCCTCTTAAACGTTTTTTTTTTATATATATATTTTTTATATATACTTCTTCCTTAGCATAATGATTAACCCTAGGTTTGGCAGGACAACCGCAAGTTAGCGGATCTTAGAGGGTGCCTAACCCCTTCCCTCTAGATTAATAAAGAACCCTTACCCAGAATCTCATTAAGTTAGCAGACCACTAAAATGGAGTTAATGTTTACTTTAAACTAGTTAAACATTTAGGTGTCCTAATTCACCCAAATTAATTAGGTGGCGACTCCGCGAACCCTTAGCATTCTAGCAACCCTTTAGCATTTTAGCACCCTTTTAAACTTTAGCACCTTTTGCAATTTTAGCATTCTTTTAAAACATTTTAGCTTTTATTTTTATTTTCTAACCTTTTATTTGAGCAGGGGTTTAGAAAATAAATGTCGCGGTCGAAAATGGGCGCGACAGGTGTTAAAAGGTGTTTAAGAGGGCTGTTAATGGCCTCCATAAAGGTCATAAACGTTGTGGCATAAGTGCCAAATGTTTTGACAAGTAATGGCCATCATTCTGACTTATTACCGCATCGGAGCTTATCGACGCCAGCAAGACCGCGCCCAAATCACGAGGCACCGCGGTTCGCCTTCCAGAACTTCGTGGACCGAATCGTAATTAAATAAAGTTCGAGGTCCAAAAAGATAATATCGAAAAAACCATCAACTCGCGACCAACCGGGCGCGGCGCTGGTACCGCTGGCCCCGAGCTTATCGACGCGCAGCACCGCGGTCCAAATCATGAGGCACCGCGGTGTCTGTCTTCCAGAAACTTCAGGGACCGAATTGTAATTAAATAAAGTTCTGGGGTCCAAAAAGATAATATCAGTAAAAACCCATCAGCCTACGACCCAAACCGGGCGGTGGTGGTGCGCGTGCAAGCCTAGTCTCAAACTCAAGCACACCTAGGTCCTCCCTCCTTCAAATACATAGATTACCCCTTGAGGTCTCAATCCTTTATTCAGTTTAGAGACTTATAACATGAACAATTCTTTCTTTTCCTACCGATGTGGTAGATTTGTCACACACCACTTTTCCATGTCTCAAACACCTTACTTCGTGGACCAATATCTCTTCCATTTCTCAATGGAATTTGACGATTCTTGGCCCTACGGTCATCTACTCACTTAGTAGATTATGCACATGTGAAGAACCAGAGTCTCCAACATATGAAACTATGATGTTTATGTCATTGAAAATGGACGGACCCAACATCCCCAAAGATAAATTTCCAACAAAAAGTAACTAAAAGGAAATACAAGCTAAAAGAGACTAGAGAACTGTTACTTATTTACGGGTTTCATTTTCTTTTTTATTTCGTTTTCTTCTTATAATTGTATAGTTTTATAACTTAAATGATCCGACTGGCATAAGATGATTAAATGCATTCAATGATATTTTTTTAAAAGTGGTGATTTTGTTACTCAAAATGGTAAAAATAAGATAAATATGTATAGGGAAAATATATCTACTTGTAAATTACAACATTAGCTATAGTTCTCAAAAATTAAAAAGAATGAAAATTTATGCAACATCGGATCAAAATATTAGAGGTTGAATGAGTAATTTTCTTGGAACATTGTAGAAAAGGTCACACTTTTCCTCATTTTAAAGGAAAATGGACATAATTAATTACACATGAATAAGATAATCCTTGTCACACTTTTTAATGAAAAAACGTAACCATCATTTCATACATAACAATGCACTATGATTGATATCCTTTGTCAACATGTTTGGAGGAAATTTCTAGCTGATTTTCCTCAAGCACGCGTGTACAAAGAAACTCTTAGTAAATATCTCATAAGAGGTCTTAATTTTTGGAAAGTTTATAGAATTTCTTTGTTAACTAGGCCGAGCTTGAATAAAGTATAATTTTAATTCCCACTATGATAATGTATTAAAAGATACTCCTCCTGTCCTATTTAATGACCTTGCTAATTTTAAGAGCTGAATGCTAGTTATCTTTTTCTGAAAATATTTAAGTTCATATAATTAAATTATTCAAAACAAATTAAAAGGAAAAGAAAAAAAAAAAAGAAGAGGAGGAGATGTGCAGCATTCTGACATACACGTAAACTAAATTAACATCACTTATTTTTTCACCAAATGAGGACTTTGACAAAACAAATGCATAAGATGTCAAAAAAGAAAATACATCGAATAAAGAAACTCATTTTATAGTTAAAAAAATACAAGTGTCCAAATGAGCTTACATATGTGTAAATTAAAAAAATAACAATACAAACAAGAATATATTCAGTGTAATCTTATAATTAAGGTCCATAAAAAATAATATATATGTTGTTAACCTTATCTTGCGCACAGATAGAGAGACTGTTATTATAAATTCAGAAAATACATGCTCAAATACATTTTTTTTTTTGAAGGTTAGGTTTGATAATTTATTTTTGTTTTTATTTTTTTCCGTTTTCATTCCAAGTACATTTTTTGTATTTTAAATAATGTTGATTCACGTGTCAAACAGTATGTGGCCACTTACTTTGATTTTGTATTGGGTGTTCAGTTGAGCATGGACAAATAGCAGAATCCAGTAATCCAATAATATTATCTCCTCCATACTTGGTTCTATGCTTTCTATCTAAAAGCTTCTCCCAACTACATCTCTCGGTTTCATCTTAATCAATCTTTAAGGTTTGACCCTTTAAATCTTTATCTTCGTCTTCATCTTTGTGGTTTTCATTTAGATGTACAAGATGATGATCAGCTTGTGATTTTCCAGTTGAGTCAAGATCTTTTTGTAGTAGATTTCCTGTAATAAACTTGTTTGTACTTTTACTTAGTCCAGACTGAATAATCATCTATTGCTAGCAGTGTAACTTCTTCTTTTCACTTCTTGATTTTTGTATTTTTTTCCTTTTATTGAGAGTATAGTTGTTTGACTTGCTTCTTTTGTACTCCATGTTGTCAATTTCTGATTTTCAATTTCTTTTCATCCATGATCTTGGGCTACAAGGTTGCTTTTTTCCCCTATTTTTTTCTCTGTGGGAGTAGAGGTTGGGGTTTAACACCCAAATAGGGTGAGGTTTGCGTACACTCTACCCTCCCCAGACCATACTTGTGGAATTACTCTATGTATGTTGTTGTTGAGGTTAGAGGTTGCGGGTGTTGACTTGGTTCTATTTCTATCCTTTGATGATACTTGTGGTTTTCAGATTCAGTCACTCCACTTATATAGATCATTCACTGTATAAATGTTTTTTATATGGTTGATGATCAGATGTTGATTGTCCTTGAACGAATTCTTGATGTGAAAGAGGAGTCTTTTATGTACCTACAAAAAAGAAAAAGATGAATCTTTTGTTACTTCTCCCAAGAAAAATGAGAAAAAAGAAGAAAGATGGCGGTTTTATGGAGTATTTCTTAAGCCTGGTTAAGGTAGAGCTGCAAAATAATAATCTGAATTTTTGGGTAAAAGAGATATCTTTTGCGAAATCCCAAGTCTTAACAAGGTAAAGGATTAATAGGATGGGCTAAGAAATGTATATAGCTGGTGGATGTTTATTTTTAACTGATGTTGGAGCAAGCAAATTTCATATGTTAAGTTCTTGGTAAGTGATGAATGATGATAAGTCTTCATGGAAAGTGGATTGTTTCTGGGATAGGGGAAGTTTGGGACCCTTTGGAAATCAAAGTGGTGAGGATACCAGTCTTAGCAACCATAATATGCCTTGAGCCTTGGCATGGTCATTGACCTGAATGAGATGTAAATTAAAAAAAAAAAAGGCAGCCCGGTGCACTAAGCTCCCGCGATGTGCGGGGTTCGGGGAAGGGCCGGACCACAAGGGTCTATTGTACACAATATTACCTTGCATTTCTGCAAGAGACTTGAGATGTAAAATTAGTTTGTGATAAATGATAGTATTGACTTAATATATTTGTACTTGTATTATTTAGCATTAGCAGTTAGTTAGTTAGTGTCACTGTTAGCAGTTATTACACAGTTGTCGGTTCGTTAGTCAAAGCTTAGGCAATGATTAGTTAGTTTGTTGAGAGTTAGTTAGCAATTATGATGAGTTGTACACAGTTAGTATGATTTCTGCTTCACTTGTATATATTGATCATTGTGGATCATGATTAAAAATATTGCTCATTTTACACATTTCATTTTCTCTCTTATAGGTTTAGTCCAATGCACCATTGTTGAGGCTTGGCTTTAGTTTTAATATGGTATCAGAGCAAAGCTACGATCTATGAGTTTTACTCTTCGTTTCCGCAATCGCGATTATCATCTCTGTTGATTTCTATCAGTTTTTTACCGTTGACATTTCCCCCAATTTTGTGTTCGTATATTTCTCGAGCTCTGATATTATGGTTTTCTTCGATTTCGTGTTCGCAATTGCGATTATATTCTTCTTCGATTATTGGTTAGTACATGCACATAATTTATGTGTGCGCGATTTCTAGGTTTTCTCTGATTGAAGTCCTATTTCTCAAATTTAGTTCCCAATTATCTCTTCGAATTTAAAAATCTTTGTTCCTTTGAATATACAATGGCTGTGGAGGATAATGTACAGGCAAATGCTAGCACAAGTAATGTAGTAACAAATGTTAATGATCCACTCTATATGGGGCCTTCTGATAACCCTGGTTTGATGCTAGTTCCAACTCCCTTTGATGGAGTTGGATATAGGTCACCGAGGAGAAGTGTTCTAAGAAATCTGTCAGTGAAAAATAAGTTAGGATTTATCAATGGCGAGTGTAGAAAGCCAAATGTGAATTCACCCCAATTTCGACAGTAGGAGAGATGTGATAACATGGATACTGAATTCCTTATCCAAAGAGATCTCTGTCAGTGTGGAATATGTTGATGGTTCTATGGAATCCAAAGTCGAGATTTGTCTTCTGTTATGACAAGATTATCACCTTGTGGAAAACTAAAAATCTATGTTTACTGTTGCAGTGCAGGCACTCTGCAAACATGGAAAAGAAGCATCTCTGTGCTGCTCTTCTTTTATGGACTATTGCATGCTTTGCACATCTTGCTTCCTCTGATAATTTGCTTAGAATTGGTTTGAAGAAGCACCGCGTGGACGTTAATAGCATAAATGCTGCAAGAGTAGCCAGACTACAAGATAGATATGGCAATCATGTGAATGGCATAGAAAAGAAATCGGGTGACTCAGATATAGATATAGTCCCCCTAAAGAACTACTTGGACGCCCAATACTATGGAGAGCTTGGTGTTGGTTCACCTCCTCAGAAATTCAAAGTTATCTTTGATACAGGAAGTTCTAACCTCTGGGTTCCATCATCAAGATGCTACTTCTCTGTAAGTTGTGCTCTTTTTATTAAGTTTTTTTTGTCTTCCCTTCACTGGTTTATCAGAACTTTTTCCTTATAAATTTGAAATGTTCTCAGATTGCATGCTGGTTCCACTCCAAGTACAAGGCGAGCAAGTCCAGTACATATTCAAGAAATGGTGATCATCATGTTCATTCTTATCTAAGTATCTTTGTTTTCTATTTATTCTTATTGATCACCAAGTGGTTTTATTATATCAAGTTGCAGAGGCAATTATGATGTGATTTTCCCTTGATGGTTCTAATTGTATTTTACTGTTTGTTATGATCTAGGGGAATCTTGTTCAATCCGTTATGGAACTGGTTCAATCTCTGGGTATTTCAGTCAAGATAATGTTAAAGTTGGTAATCTTGTAGTCAAAGATCAGGTGAATACTTGTTTGGTAACTGGTTCTCGACATATCATAATATGGCCCTTTCTGGTTTCCAATTGATGAAAATTCTACATCAATTTTTTCAGGTGTTTATTGAGGCGACAAGAGAACCAAGTATTACATTTATAATTGCTAAGTTTGATGGTATACTAGGGCTTGGTTTCCAGGAAATTTCTGTTGGAAATGTTACACCTGTCTGGTAATTTTCTGCAATTTAGGCGTCCTGTTCAGTTGTACCATTTCTTTCGTTTCGTTTCTTCTCAGCTTATGGAGTCTGCTTGCCTTACTTCTGATCTGCGTGTAGGTACAACATGGTCGGGCAAGGTCTTGTAAAAGAGCCCGTCTTCTCATTCTGGTTTAACCGTGATGCAAATGCAAAAGAGGGAGGTGAACTTGTTTTTGGTGGAGTTGATTCAAAGCACTTCAAGGGTAATCATACTTATGTTCCTTTGACTCAGAAGGGCTACTGGCAGGTACTTGAAAGTTTTTCTTTTTGCTTTTTTCTTCTACATCGATTGCATGCTGGGTTTTTTTTTGGAGGGGAAGGAGGTTGGTGGTGCGATCTAAAAGCAGCTCATTTGTTATGCTATCCTTCATGTATATTTTCCTTTTCCTTTTCAGTTTAATATGGGAGATTTCCTTATCGGCAACGCATCAACAGGTGAGTCTTTCTGCCAATGCAAAAAATGGAGATTTCACTCATTTTCTAATGTTGAGGAACATGTATTTCCCATCTAATCCCATGTAATCATCTAAACAACTGCTAATACAGATTTCCCTCAAAATTGTATATCGGAAAATATTTATTGCCCAATCATCTACAGCTACTAAATGTGGAAAGTTTACTAAGATGCAATGAATCATATGTTGTCTTTGTACCTCTATTGCTTTTGAGGCAGTAACTTACTAAAACTTACTATTATTCTGAAATGAGGTGTATCATCTTTCTTCCAAGGAAAAATTATTAGGACTCTAATCCAGAGAGAGTGTTTTAAGTTCTGGTCATCTTGTTTTTCCCTTTCAGGTTATTGTGCAGGGGGTTGTGCTGCTATTGTGGATTCTGGGACATCACTACTTGCTGGTCCAACAGTATGTTCCATTATCTTTATCTTACTCACTTAATTCCTGCAAGAATTGTAGTCTTTTTCTTTACTTGAAACAAACTTAGACTTGTGACAAATCAACTCCAGACTATCGTGACACAACTCAACCATGCCATTGGAGCAGAAGGAGTTGTTAGCATGGAATGTAAAACTATCGTTTCACAGTATGGAGAGATGATCTGGGACTTACTAGTATCAGGGGTCTGTTCTGTTTCCCTCTTTTATTTATTTCACATTTCAGTGTGCTTGTAGATAACACATTATTGTGATCTGCAGGTGAGACCTGATCAAGTTTGTTCACAAGCAGGTTTATGTTATCTTGATGGAGCTCAGCATGTGAGGTACCACCTTCCCTTTCTTGTTTTAATTCCTCTTCTTGTCATGACACATTTGACTTGAAGCTCATGTCGTTAGCTAAGTTTTTTGAGGGGATAAAAGTATAAAACTACTCCCAAATATTAGGGAAATTACTGTTATGATTACAGATCCACACAGAAAAATCACGAGAGCTTTCAGAGATCTTGAATTATTATTATGTAGGCACTCAATTATTATCTGATTTTTGAATACTCAGCAAAATCTGTTTTGGCCTGAAAGGTGGGACTTGCAGCTTTTTGTATTTGCAATCCAGCAGGATTAACTGTTTAGTCTTTAATTGCTTTGTCAATAATCCAGATTAACTGTTTAGTCTTTAATTGCTTTGTCAGATGTAATTTAACTAATGTTTGAACCAAATTCCTTGCAGCTCTAATATCAGAACTGTGGTTGAAAGGGAAACTGAAGGAAGTTCTGTTGGTGAAGCACCATTGTGCACTGCCTGTGAGATGGCAGTTGTTTGGATGCAGAACCAGCTCAAACAGAAGGGGACAAAAGAGAGAGTACTGGAGTATGTGGATCAGGTAAAAGTCACAACTTAATCTGCTGTAAAATACAATAGGTTGAATGTCACTTGGGAGACTTGTTTTCCCTATTTTTATTAGGAAAATCATTTTTCCTCATTTTTGAGGAACTTGTTTTCCTAAGGAAAAAAAAATCAAATTTTTTGGCCAAACAAACATGAAAAATTTGGAAAATGTTTTCCTTCATACCGAACACACCCTAAAGCTTTGGTGTTTTACAGCTTTGTTCGAAATTACCAAGTCCAATGGGAGAATCCGTAATCGACTGCAACAGCATCTCATCCATGCCGAATATTACATTCACTATCAAAGATAAAGCTTTTGTGCTCACTCCAGAACAGGTTCCATTCCACTTGTGTTTAGTCATGTTCTTACATTGAACAGTTTAGTACATTGACACGTACATATAACCTAAACATTTCACCCTATATTTGTCATCTTTGATTTCAGAAAAAAATCAGAAAGCAACCAGAGAAAATTGTAGTTCTAACCTATCTGAATATTGTTACTCACCATCAGAGTCTGTAAAACTACCTATTTGCTTAAGAGATACTCACTAATCAACCTAGACAAATCTACCTATTTGCTTAAATAGTAATTATACCCTGAACTTTGAAGTCTGAGTGGCTCATGAAAATAGGTTAAGGACAAGTGACCTGCACTCGCTGAATTGCTAAAACATAAAATGCAGTGGGCAAAGGGCTGCTCTATTGTTGTATCAATATCAATATCAATTTTCTTTTCTTTTTGGTCTTGTATTGTGGAGAGAAGGTGGTTCAGCGTCTTATTTGCAATGAAATAGAAAGGTATGCTGGGAGGGTAGAGTGTACGCAGACCTTAAGGTAGAGCGACTGTTTCCGAAAGACCCTTGGGTCAAGACAAAGCATAAACACAAGTAAAGCAAAGCAAGTAGTTAACTACTACTAATATTATGATAATCCAAAACAAAATAAAGTATTCTACTAATATTTTGATAGATATGCTAGCAAGAAAACATTACTGAACTCTGCTATAATAAAGTAGTTTGAGAACAATCTTAACTGTATATATAATATATCTAATGAGCTTGAGTTCAGGTAAGGCTTTAAATATGATTCAAAGAAAAGAGTTGAAAATTATAAAGGAATGTTTGGGAGAACAAGATTGTAAAAAAGGACAGAAACAAGAACCCTGATTTCTAATAAATGAGCAACTTTACTTGACTAAATGTGATCAAGACCAACTACTATAAATAAACTTGTGTAACATTTGTTATGAAATGCCTTTAATACACCTGTTGACTAAATTTTTTTGTTGACAGTATATTCTTAAAACCGGAGAAGGGGTTGCTGCAATTTGTATCAGTGGATTTGCTGCTCTGGATGTGCCACCACCTCGCGGTCCTCTTTGGTATGTTATCCTTGCACTTACAAGCATCAAAGAGTGAACGTGAACTACACTCATACTAGTATACTACTACATTACTCAAAAAGCAAAAACTACATAATCGTGTTTATACAAACACAACACTTTCCACTATGTTTTCATGTAGCTAATATATGTTGCTGCTGTCCTAAAATGATATTCATATATGTACTTGCAGGATTCTTGGAGATGTATTCATGGGGCCGTATCACACTGTCTTTGACTATGGTAAATCCCGAGTAGGTTTTGCTGAAGCCGCGTGATAGCCTTTCTTTGAAATTACACGCCACTACTTACTTTGTAGAATGATGGAAGTATTGTAAAGAGATGAATGATACTGCCATGTTATTGTGTTGTATCTGACCATAATGTGGGATACTAATCTTCTGTATGTTAGTGTATTTCAAGTGCTACTTACTAAACCTTGTGCATGTCTAAATATTATATGCTTAGTTGCAGAAGTTATAACTTGCTCCTACGACATGCAGAGTTGATAAGATGCAAGATACATATTTAATATCTTCTCTTAATTCAATTTCTAACAAGTGATGCAAGGGGATTAGTTGATGTTTTGAACAATTTGACACTGATGGTATTTCGTTGTAAGGATACTCCAAACGGTCTACTTGTTTGGAGTTCAATGAGTAATACTTTGAATAGAAATGTGGTATGAGAATGGTTCGATAGCTGTTTGAAATCTTCAGTTAAAGTTTTTTGGGATGGACCAACAGAGAGAGCAGATTGCTAACTTTCCAAATATTCATTTTAACATCAACTTTAAACTATTTATATTTCAACTTCAACCAATACTGCACAAATGCTTACTTTATCGAGGATGAAACATGCACCAGCTATGCCCAATGGCAAACTGAAACATACACCAGGTACTGGAGTCTAGTTGTTTGGTTTAATCCCTCTGGCTAGGATTTAACGAGGGGATATTGGGTGCGAGATCAGTCCTTGTCCAATGTTTATATTCATGATTATATGTCGGATAACCAACCCAATGGTATTCAAGTCTAATTTCGTGCGGATTTACCCTTGGTCAAGTTCAACTATGTAATAGAAAAATTCCTTATTAATTTCTTCATCATCCATTTTGTGCCTTCTAATTACCAGTAACGGGATAATATGGATTAAAAAGACGTATGGAGCAAGTAAAAGAAAGAAATTACGGTAGAATTTCTATAAATTAATAATCGATAAATTAATAACCTCTCTCAAATAATAATTTTTCTCGGTCCCAACTTGGGTCCAAGGTCTAAATTAATAAGATAATACTTTTCCGTAATACCCTTATATAAATATATGGTCCCTTCAATATTATAAATTAATAATTCTATAAAATTACAAATATAACTAGGACAACTAAGTAAAATATGATTCTATTGTTGTTTGCTTCTTAAAATTTAAATCTAGGTGTATTTCATCTCTAACTTTCCTTACTGCATCCAAAAGCTCTGGTGTTGCGTTCTCATACTGCAACAAAAAATTGAGAAGTGTTGTTGCCGCTATGAGTGTTTCCTTCCGCGTAATTGATTGCAAAAGCATTGTATCATCTTAAGTTTCATCCTCAATAGGATTTTCAACAACACTAGCTACAATTTCTTCTAAACTTTGGACCTCTGAACATGTATTATTTTCACCCGGATAATCCAATAGGTGATTGACATCCATTTTGTTGCGGTACTCAAGGCCATTAATCATCGTATCAAGTTCATGAATGTCTTCTTCAGTAGTTCCTTCATTTAAATTCATTGAGGCTACTTAATCTTGCAGACGAATTTTACAGTATCAAAAACAATTTGCTATCGTCTCTTGCTAAACATTTATCGTCCAAGCTGAGACTGCAAGATTGATGACATCTAAAACATTAATCTTTTCTGGATCAGATTCTCCCAACTCATAGCCCTCTAATACCCTACGATAAAATCTTTTGCGGTAATGCATCTTGAAAGTTCTTACTACTCATGCATCACATGGTTGAATTTTTGACGTCATGTTAGGTGGCAAACAATACAACTCAACATTATGTAGCCCTTTAATATTTTTGGATGGCCTGGACAATTATCTAACACCAATAAAATTCTTCTACCATGCATTTTCGGAAAAAATCTCTTTAAATTAATAAATTATTAATTTATCGATTAATTAATACCTCTTTAAATTAATAAAATTACATGGTCACGACATTATTAATTTATAGAGGTTTTACAGTACATGAAAATAGAAAGATAAAAAAGGCCAACAAGAAAGAAGACTCCATAAATCTAATCCTCCCGTAACCTTCTCCAGACAGACAAAAGGGACATTTTGCCTACTAAACAAAGTGCTAGGCTAATCTCAAACTTACAATCTCACACCTCTGCCTCCCTCTGAGAACTAAATTATAGTTCCAACTCCTACTTAAGCCACTCGAAATCACTGATCTGTCAATCCTCTTTTTCTCTTCCTGTAATATTCATGTTGCCCGCACTTAATGACATAATCAAAGGGAAAGAATACAATCAAAAACACAATATTTACCTCAAAAAATTCTCGCATCACATGTTCAAAATCAAAGAAATACAGAGTACATTGTATTTATCTATCATGTCCGTTCAGGGACATCCTCCAGTCTCGACACCAAACAAATGCTTAAAAAGGATTACAATGTACAAGTCGACATAATACACAGCTAGGGCAACAGCAGAAAATTCATTCAGGTTCAGTATCTTCCATTCGTTGGTCTTCACCGACACCAGGCTTGGGTAGATGCACTGTTACTCCTCGTCACTCTCATTGCTGAAGACGGATGCAACAGTTACTTTTGGCTTTTTTGCGGATTTGTTAACCAAGGTCGTCACCTAATGGAGGGGAAGAAGTTCAGGATCAGCTATAAATCAACCCAATCATTTCCCAGAGAATTAAAAGAAGAAGAAAAGATAGAGAAATTCACTTGTTTCCTTTTCCTGTCCAGAAACAAGTACATGACTACTTGAGTGCATTTGAAGCATGTCTCTTCACATTAATGATAGTTAGATGTCATCATCTTCTCTCCTCTCTCAAAGTATTTTTTTGGAGGGGTCTGTGAAATAAGGAATTCCTACTTTCATATTATACTAGCATAACTTATCTTTTCTATTGAAGGTAATCAACATGGAGACACTCTCTCTCCCCCACCCCCGACTTAGGTGCTAACGGTAACAATCCCCCGGCGCAGCACCACCACCCACCACCGAAGCGGCTTCGTCCTCCGGCGACCAACATGATTTCATCGGCAGCGCGTCTGGGTGCGTGAGAGGGCTTAGTGGTCTGATTCTTTGGCTCCGACATCGCAATATAGCTTCCAGTGCATTTTGGGTGTCTCCTTGATCGTCAGATTACGGTAAACAACACAATTCTGTTGGTGAACAGTGTCTCTGCAGTGAACAGGGTTTTCCGGCGGTTACGTAGGCCGACGAACTGTTTCTGGTAGCTTATTTCGGTGGTTCTCCAGCAGTTCTCAGGTGACCCTGCCCCCTATATCTCTTCCCATGTCCCTTTTTGTTTTCCTTTGCTTTGCTTTTGCAGGTACTAACAGATATATACCCAAAGCATCAATTGCCGGTCTTCCGCCAAATATCTGGAAGAAAACAGTACTTGCTGACTTGATGTGGAAATACTGTACAGAGACTTTAATCACACTAAATTCTGAAACAAGAAATCGGGTATTGGCCGACCTTTTCTCCATTTTCGCATGCGAACATGTTCAATTCAACTGGAGTTGGTTCCTCCGATTGCCCGTATCCATTCTCCATTCTTTGTCATTATCCTTGTCGTTAAATTTTGCCGTTTTGCTGTATTGATTCGTGACTTTACATTCTTGCATTTACCCTTCTTGTCTTTAGTTATAGCATTCTTGGCATAGTGATTTTACTTGCCTCTAGATTCTTATTAACTTGTGCTTTCACTTTTATCCCTTCCTGTTTTAGGTAATCGTTTGATTAGTTTATTATTTTATATTTGTTTTAGTGGCTTTGGTAACTGATGGTAGACTAGGGCCATGCTCTCAGTCGGGGACGGGGGCGAGGGTTAGGGGGTAAGTGGGTAAGGGAGATGCTAGGCTGAGAATATGGTCTTGGAATATTAGGACTTTAACGGGGAAGTCCATAGAGCTAGTTAAGATTCTTAAGAAAAGGAGGATTAATATAGCTGGTGTCCAGGAGACCAAATGGGTAGGACCTAAGGCTAAGAATGTGGACGGGTATAAGTTATGATTTTTGGGTAGGTCGAGGTATAGGAATGGGGTATGCATTTTAGTAGATAGCGAGCTAAGGGATCAAGTGGTAAAGGTTAAGAGGGTCAATGATAGGACGATGACGATTAAGTTATTAGTGCTCACGCGCCATGTTAAGTCCATTTTAGGACTGTTTTAGAGTCTAGTTTAGAGAGTCTCTTATGTGTATTTTTACTATTTTGTACAATATTATGCTTTGTTTGTTGTGTTTTGAGATAATAAGCGACTTAGGTGGAAGATGGCGAATTTGAGATGAAATGCCTGAAATTGAGGGGGAAAGTGCACAAGCAAAGCCCAAACAATCAAGCAAAGGCATCCGGAGAAGAATGGAAGAAAGCTGGCAAGAATCCGAACGATGAATGGAGAAGCGCCGCGGCCGAAGGAATTAGAGCCGAGGCGCTGAATTTCCAGAATGCAGAAGAAAGTAACCGTCAAGGGCGCCGCGACGCTTGGCAGCAGCGCAATATTTCCAGAGAAGTGCCAGTGATTTCAGTTGATTTAGCGCAGCGGCGCCGACGCGCGTTTTTGCGAGAAATCCCGAATTTACTGAAGGGTAAAAGTGGTCCGAAACGAGGTTTTGCTCAGATATAAAACCCTGAAACCCTCACATATCTCATATCATACTTTGGGGAGGCAAGAATTGGAGGCAACGCAACAATTGGAGACTTTTCTTCAAGTTCTTTTTCTTCCCTTTATGTTGGATATTTGTAAATTAGTTTTTAGCATGGCAATGTCTAGGAGCTAATTTCTTTATTAGGGTTTTCCGTCAATTCAACTCGAAGCTTTTTTCATAAGTTAATACATTATTAGTGATTTCTTCTTCAGCTATATTAAGATCTATTCAATTTGTATTGATTGTTTGATAATTAACTGGTCAATAATTGTCATAACTTATATGATTTCGAATCGAGATCTGAAAAGGGATATTTGAATATGCTATAGTTGTCTAGACATAGGTTAAAATCGTGGACGAAAGTACCCATGTACGTGTGTAGTGTTTAAGGTTATTGTTCTTAATCCTAATGTGTGGTAAAATCTATCATAGAAATATAGAAAGCTTCTTTGAGTTTTTATATGTCCTAACCGGAATATAGAACATATTAGTTAACCTGCTATCTTAATAAGAAGAAGAGTCATTAGCTTTGCATTAACAAGTGAAAGAGTAGATAGTTGAGGAGATTGGAAACTCTAATTCCCTTCATAATTGTTTTAAACCCCAAGTATCATCACCTTAGTTTATTTTCTGCAAATTACTTTAGTCTTAATTCTTAGTTGAAATTCTCAAACAAAAGAACGTTAACCAAATAGTTATCATAGATTAGATATTCGGTACTTGACAAACCAGTCTCTATGGACGATAACTCGATCTTACAGACTTTATTACTTAAGCGATACGTACACTTGCGTTAGCGCACAGAAATATCGCAACAAGTTTTTGGCGCCGTTGCCGGGGACTGGCGTACTATCAATATCGAAGTATCTAGTCTTATTTATAATTTGGTTTTTATTTTTACCACACATTTTTGTCTTGATCTGTTTGTCTTTTTTTTTATCAAGTTCAGGAAGCTTTGTGTATGCGAAGCAGAAGAGGAGCAAACACACTTGTTCCTCTAAATCCGGAGATTGAAAAGACTTGCAAGCATAACAGAAAGAACAAAAGAATTGATGATTCTTTAGCAATGGAAAATCAGCAAAACAACAATGAGGTGAATGATGAGTTACCGGCTGTCATGGGACAAGTCCCGCATCCTGCAGAGAAGAGCTTAAGGGAACATGTATTGCCGACAATTATAGGGGTGCAGACTTGCATTAGGCTACCCGCTGTGGAAGCCAATAACTTCGAAATCAAACCAGCGATCTTGCACATGGTTCAAGGTTCAGTTTGGGGGTTACCGTCTGAAGATCTCATATGCATTTGGCCAATTTTCTAGAACTGTGTGCAACATTTAATTAAATGGCGTTACTGATGATGCCATTCGATTGAGGCTTTTTCCCTTCTCACTTAGGGATCGAGGCAAGAGCTGGTTGAACTCCTTGCAGGCGAACTCCATTACCACATGACAAGACTTGGCTCAGAAGTTTCTTGCCAAATTCTTCCCTCTATCGAAGGCAGCAAAGCTTAATAATTTCTATCAGCTAGAGGGAGAATCATTGTATGATGCATGAGAGCGGTTTAAAGATGTGCAGAGAAAGTGTCCGCATCATGATATTGAAAAGTGGATGATGGTCCACATATTCTACAATGGGTTGTATGGTACTACTCGTACCATTATTGATGCTGATGTAGGAGGAACTTTCATGAGCAAGAGTGCCAATGAGGCACATGATTTATTAGAAGACATGGTCACCAACAACCATCAGTGGTCAGATGAGAGAGCAACAAATGCATCACTGGGTTCATGAATCGATGCTATCATCGCCAGTTGCCACTTTGACAAAGCAGTTGCAGCAGAGTACTATGCCCGTGAATGTTGTTCAGACACCAGTGGGTTGTGAGATTTGTGGGGGTCTCCATACTTTGATAGGTCCACAACAGTGGATCCAAACAATGTACTCATGGAGCAGGTTCAGGCAATTGGAAACTTTCAAAGGCCCCACAACAATCCTTACTCCAACACCTATAATCAGGGGTGGAGAAATCACCCCAACTTTTCATGGAGGAATGATCGGCGAGAACCTCGCTTTGAAGCAATATCAGCACTAATCCATCTCTTCAGGACGATCCAAAGAACAAAGAAATTGTGCCACAAATCCAACAAGAGAAGCTCATGATTGAGAGCAAGATCATAACACACGAATTCCCAAACTCAATTTATGGCAGAGACAAGATCCTCTATTAGGAACTTGGAGACTCAAATGGGGCAGTTGGCAGAGAAATTGAATGACAGACCGCAAGGGAATCTCCCTAGCAACACAGTGATGAACCCGAGAAGCGGTGTCGCAATCACCGAGGAGCGTAAAAAGCAGAGTAGGTTGCACCCCAACCACGGGTTCAAAAGGAGAATGAGTTGGAGAAAACAATTGATGCAGAAAAGAGGGTTATCACGATCGCCTCTATTTTGAAGGCTCCACCAAAGAATACGAGGAATATACGCATGCAATTCCTTACCCTCGAAGACTTCAGAAGAAGTCTCTGGACAAGCAGTTTTCTAAATTCTTAGAGATATTCAAAAAGATGCACATCAATCTCCCTTTCATTGAAGTTTTGGAGCAAATGTCAGCGTATGTCAAGTTCATGAAAGATATCCTCTTTAAAAGATGGTGAGCTGCATGATGCAGTGGCCGACAGAGGAGTGCAGTGCAATTTTACAAAAGAAGTTGCTCCAGAAGCTAAGAGATTCAGGCAACTTCACTATAGGGAATGTTAAGTGCAACCGAGCATTGTGTGATTTGGGGTCAAGTATCAACCTGATGCCCATTTCTGTGTTTCGCAGACTTGGGTCGGGAGAAGCAAAGCCGACACAATCAATTTACAGCTAGCAGATCGCTCAATCGTACATACCCGAGGCATAATTGAAGATGTATTGGTGAAGGTGGACAAATTCATCTTTCCTACTGACTTCCTCATTCTTGATATGGATGAAGATGAGAATATGTCAATTATCCTTGGGAGACCATTCCTAGCTACAGCCCAACTCGACACTACTATCACGAACTTGGGAAGAAGATGGAGAATATGTTACCTTTTTGAAGTTCTTTTCTTGTGAAGATGCCTGAGCCCAAATGACAAAGTGTTGTAATGTGGAAGATTTTTAGGTTTTTGGAGTTATAAGGAGGATTTTTAGTGAGATTTGGGAGTGAGAATGAGAGACTTTCGGGAGTTTGGTGGTGAGAATGAGGGTTTGTGTGAGATTGGGGAAAATGGGAAGAGAATAGGGTTTTTATCTTTGGAATTGCGTCTCAGCGCCGCGGCTCTAAGGATAGAGCGCCACAACGCTAAATCGCAATTTTTCCTGATTTGCTCTTTGGACTTTCGGCGCCGCGGCGTTTGATTCAGGCGCCGAGGCGCTAATTCGCTGAAAATCTCTCTGCCTTTCAGGAGTCGCGACCCTCGCTCAAAGAGCCGCGACGCTAATTCATAAAAATTCATTTTCTCCAGTTTTCAGCGTTTTCAAACCTTTTGCCCTCCGAGTTAGTCCCCGCATCGCATCGCATCTGTCATAAAAAACATCAACCAAAAACACCAAAAAGTGAGACTGTTCAAGAACAAAATAAAACATAATTAAAACATTGGGTTGCCTCCCAGTAGCGTTGTCGTTAACATCATTTAGCCGGACGCAGTTCTCTTATTCATTCAAGGGGTAGATTACCCCCACAGCAAATCCATTTCAGGATTGTTCTCTTCTTATTTCTCTTCTTCTTCACAGGGCCATGTTCGGAGGAGTTCACCCCTTGGACATCATTCACAGTTTCATTCACCTTACTCGCAGGTTCTTCACACTGCTTTAATGTTACCCCACGAGCATTAGTACCCTTGGAGCTTTCCTGAGACACACCCTTGTCAACTATCCCAGCAGCAAAACATTTATCGTTGGCTTGTGGTTCAGTTGGTAGCCTGAAAACAGTGAAGATCATTTCCTCGTCCTGGACTCGGAGCTTTAACTCTCCTTTTTCAACATCAATGAGGGCTCTCCCTGTAGCTAGGAATGGTCTCCCAAGGATAATAGGCATATTATCATCTTCATCCATATCAAGAATGAGGAAGTCAGCATGAAATATGAGTTTGCCCATCTTCACCAATACATCTTCAATTATCCCTCGAGGATGTACGATTGAGCGATCTGCTAGCTGCAAATTGACTGTTGTCGGCTTTGCTTCTCCCAACCCAAGTCTGCGAAACACAGAAAGGGGCATCAGGTTGATACTTGACCCCAAATCACACAATGCTCGGTTGCACTTAACATTCCCTATAGTGCAGGGTATAGTGAAGTTGCATGGATCTCTTAGCTTCTGGGGCAACTTCTTTTGTAAAATTGCATTGCACTCCTTTGTCAGCGCCAATGTCTCATATTCTGCCAGTTTCCTCTTTTTAAAGAGGATATCTTTCATGAACTTGACATACGCTGACATTTGCTCCAAAGCTTCAATGAAAGGGAGATTGATGTGCAGCTTTTTGAATACCTCTAAGAATTTAGAAAACTGCTTGTCCAGAGACTTCTTCTGAAGTCTTTGAGGGTAAGGAATTGCAGATATTCCTCACGATCACAAGGAGCCTTCTCTAAAATAAGGCGGTCATCAGTAACCCCTCTTTTTCTACATCAATTGTTTTCTCCAACTCATTCTCCTTTTCAACCAGTGGTTGGGGTGCAACCTGCTCTAACTGTTTATCACTCCTCAAGTTGATTGCCTGACACTAATCACTGTGTTGCTAGGGAGATTCCCTTGCGGTCTGTCATTCAATTTCTCTGCCAACTGCCCCATTTGAGTCTCCAAGTTCCTAATAGAGGATCTTGTCTCTGCCATAAATTGAGTTTGGGAATTTGTGAGTGTTAACAGTGCTGCTCTCAATTCATCAGGCTTCTCTTTTGGAATTTGTGGCGTGGGCTTCTGTTGCTGGATCTGTCCCTGAAGAGATGGATTGGTCGGTTGATATTGCTCCTGAAACTGAGGTTGCTGCCCTTGGTCATTCCTCCATGAAAAGTTGGGGTGATTTCTCCACCCCTGATTATAGGTGTTGGAGTAAGGATTGTTGTGGGGCCTTTGAAAGTTTCCAATTACCTGAACCTGCTCCATGAGTACATTGTTTGGATCCACTGTTGTGGACCTATCAAAGTATGGGGACCCCCACAAATCTCACAACCCACTGGTGTATGAACAGCATTCACGGGCATAGTACTCTGCTGCAACTGCTTTGTCAAAGTGGCAACCTGAGCAGTGATAGCATCCAATTCATGAACCCCAGCCACTCTGCTATTTGTTGCTCTCTCATCTGACCACTGATGGTTGTTGGTGGTCATGTCTTCTAATAAATCATGTGCCTCATTGGCACTCTTGCTCATGAAAGTTCCTCCTGCAGCAGCATCAATAATGGTACGAGTAGTAACACACAACCCATTGTAGAATATGTGGACCAGCATTCACTTTTCAATCCCATGATGCGGACACTTCTTCTGCAAATCTTTAAACTGCCCCCATGCATCATACAATGATTCTCCCTCCAACTGATAGAACTTATTAAGCTCTCCTCTAAGGTTTGCTGCCTTGATGGAGGGAAGAAAGCTGGCAAGAATTCCAGCAGCCAATAATAAATATTATCGTGAGGCCGCAAAATTGCAGAGCGACACCTGGTCAAGGTCGCGCGCCAACACGATTTTTGCCGAAAGCCATGCTAATAAGGGTAAAAGAGTCTGGAACGAAGGTTTTTCTCAGATATAAAACTCTGAAACCCTCTCATATTTCATATCATACTTTGGGGAGGCAAGAATTGGAGGCAACGCTACAATTGGAGACTTTTGTTCAAGTTCTTTTTCTTCCTTTTATTTTATTGCAGTCTATGTTGGATATTTGTAAATTAGTTCTTAGCATGACAATGTCTAGGAGCTAATTTCTTTATTAGGATTTTCCGTTGAATCGCTTGAAACTCTTTCATAAGTTAATGCATAGTTATTGAATTCTTCTTCAGCTATATTAAGAACTATTCAATAGACATATCGGGTCAGTTTCGGGGTTTATGACAACGTGCATGGAGGCTTTGGCCTCGGGGACAGGAATGGGGGAGGCGTCTTACTTTTGGAGTTCGCTAGAGCTTTTGAGATGGTGATGGCCAATTCGAGGTTCTTGAAGGAGGAGGAGCATTTGGTGACTTTCAGTAGTTCGGTGGCTAAGACTCAGATAGACTTTTTGCTCCTTAGGAAGGTTGACAATGGTCTTTGTAAAAACTACAAGGTTATCCCGAGGGAATATCTTACAACCCGACATAAGCTTTTGGTGATGGACCTGGAGATCAAGATGGAGAAGAAGAGGAGGGTTGTGGATGACAAGGTAAGAATCAAATGGGAGAGTTTGACCATGGCTAGTGTACAGGAGATGGGGGAGAGGTTGATGGCCAAAAGGGATTGGGAAAGTAGTGGGGATGCGACCGGTATGTGGGACAGGACGATTAGTTACATTCGAGAGATAGCTAGAGAAGTGCTTGGGGTCTCCCGGGGTAGCAGTGGTGGACATCGTGGGGACTGGTGGTGGAATAGTAAAGTTCAAGAAAAGGTGAAAGCGAAGAAAGCGACATAGGCTAAATTGGTAGAAAGCGAGGATGAGGTGGAGAAGTGGACGAATAAGGAACTGTATAAGATGGCGAGGAAGGAGGCAAAACTGGCGGTTACAGCGGCTTTTGAACGCTTGTATGTGGAATTAGAGAAAAAGGACGGGGATAAGATGTTGTATAGACTAGCCAAGGCGAGGGAGAGAAGGGCCCGTGACTTGGATCACGTGAATTGCATCAAGGACGAGGACGGCAAAGTACTAGTGGAGAACGCGCATATTAAGCGGGGGTGGCAGTCTTGCTTCCATAAACTCTCGAACGAAAAAGAAAATAGAGATATCGTGTTGGGAGATCTGTAGCAATCTGGTAGGTACCGGGATTTTGAGTATTGTAGAAACATTAAGGTTGAGAAAGTTAAGGATGTTGTTCGCAGGATGCGCAGGGGACGAGCGACCGAGCCTGATGAAATCTCATTTGAATTTTGAAAGAGTGCAGGACTGGGTTGTTTAACGTCATTTTAAGACGGCGTGAATGCCCAAAGAATGGAGGTGGAGTACAATGATCCCTTTGTACAAGAACAAAGGTGATATCCAGAGTTGCAACAACTATAGGGGTATCAAGCTGCTAAGTCACATTATGAAAGTTTGGGAAAGGGACGTGGAGATGAGGGTGAGAAGAGGCGTGTCTATTTCAGAGAACCAGTTTGGATTCATGTTGGGGTGTTCGACTACAGAAATCATTCATCTTATTAGGACGTTGGTGAAGCAGTATAGGGAGAGGAAAAGAGACGTACATATGGCTTTCATCGACCTCGAGAAGGCATACGACAAAGTCTCTAGAGAGGTTCTATGGGGATGTTTGGAGGTTAGAGGTGTTCTTGTGGCGTACACTAGGGCGATCAAGGATATGTTTAATGGAGCCAAGATCAAAATACGGACAGTAGGAGACTCGAAGCACTTTCCAGTGATGGATGGACTGACGCGACAAATCCAAAGGGAGGTGTCATGGTGTATGTTATTCGCAGATGACATAATCCTGATTGACGAGACTCGAAGCGGAGTGAACGCTGAGCTGCAGGTTTGGAACAAACTCTGGAGTCTAAAGAGTTCAGGCTGAGTAGGACCTTGACACAGGCGTGGAGGTGAGGCTTGGTACTCAGGTCATTCTAAAAAAAGTAAGCTTCAAGTATCTCGAGTCTATTATCCAATGGGATTGAGAGATTGATGACGATGTCACACACCGTATTGGGGCAGAGGGATGAAATAGAGGCTCGCATCTGGAGTCTTGTGCGGTAAAAAAGTGTCAAGCAAGTTCTACAGGGCGGTGGTTAGACCAACTATGTTATATGGGGCGGGGTGTTGGCCAGTCAAGACTTCGCACATGCAAAAAATGAAAGTTGCGGAGATGAGGATGTTGAGATAGATTTGTGGGCATACAAGGAGGGATATGATTAGAAATGATGATATACGGGACAAAGTGAGAGTGGCCTGGCTAGAGGATAAGATGCAGGAAGCGAGGTTGAGATGGTTTGGGCATGTGCAGAGGAGAGACACAAATGCCCAATGCGGAGGTGTGAAAGGTTGGCTATGGACGGGTTCATGAGGGATCGAGGTAGACCTAAGAAATATTGTGGAGAGATGATTAGACGAGATATGGCGCAGGTGCAACTTATTGAGGACGTGACCTTAGATAGGGGTTATGAAGGACACGGATTAGGGTAGACGGGTAGTAGGTATTCGAACGTAGTTCTACTTACGCTTGCAAATTGATAGTTGTAGTGTTATTACTGTAGGTCTACTTAACCTATCATACTAAAAGGCGTGGTATGGCTTTATAGTCCCCTGTAATTTGATTTTTGCTACTGTGTTCTCTAGTGTACTTACTACTTACTTTTTCAGAATGCGCTATCATAACTTATTTGCTTTTGATATCAGCATTTCATACTGACCGGATCTGACCATTTGCTCTTGCTTTGCTTGTGCTCATGCTCTGTCTTGAACCGAAGGTCTGTCGGTAACAATCGTTCTACCTACCAAGGTAGAGGTAAGGTCTGTGTACATTCTACCCTCTCCAGACCCCACGTTGTGGGATTTCACTAGGTATGTTGTTGTAATCAACATGGACCGCAATCATGATCCACTAGAAACATCTCGTGTGAGTTGCATAATAGTTCTGCAGGATGTCACAACCAACCTAGCAAGTTCAAAAGAAAACTTAAAAAATCAATTGGGTGCTTGCTTGTTTTGCACCCAAGGTGTGTCCTAGTGGTCAATGAAGTGGTAAAGAATCATGAGGGCTCAGGTTCAAATCACATCGTAAACAAAAACAATATGTGATTTTTTTCAATCTGCTGCCCAAGCTTTGGTGGGCAGAGTTAACTGCTACTTGTGCTGGTGGGAGGTAGCAAGTACCCGATGGAATAGTACATGCGCACAAGTTGACTCAGACACCACATCATAAAAAAAGAATCAATTGGGCGATCCCTAATTACACCGGTGAATCTCAATGTATATCCATGCTTTAGAAGCTAATTCACAACGAATATAGAGAATAACTACTCGAATACAAAAACGTGTGCCTCATAATACGTACAGTCGTACACTCCCTTTACCATGATCTTAGAATTATTTAGCAATTAAGCATGTTTGATGTATGCTTCTTAAAGTAGCATAGTATGATGAAGCAATGTGAGAAGGGATGCAGGGTACTACCCGTCCATGAGAGGTGTCCGATAGGACACGGACACGCGGAAACGACAATTTTGAAAAATCGGGGACACGACACGGCAGAGACACGGCTGTAAAAATAAATAAAAAAATATTTATATATATATAATATAATATATAAAATACTAAAATTAATATTTTTAAAGCTTCACATTCATAAATAAATTATAAAATTTAATTCAAATTTGTTATATACCAAATAACCAAAATACCAAATTAAATATGTACCAAATTAAAAAGAAATATTCATAACAAATTAACAATCAATCAAATATCCAATACATAATTCATATGAGATAAGACCATAGTCCATAAATTAATACATAAGTATGTCCAAGTATGTACCAAAGTAAACATTTTTTTAAAGAGTACTCATTCAGCCACCTCACATTCTAGGTCATCGTCAACCTCGCCAGGACCGACAGGAATAAAAGATACGTCAGATCATAAAAAAAATGGAGTTAAAGCGTCCAGTTTCATTATCTCAATTTCTTTTTGGGTCTATTCTATTATGTTGGTCACCCCCCACCCATCCCTCATCCATTTGCTACATATCTTACCTTTTCTTTTGGTGGTAACAGAGGTCACCCACATAGAGGAAAGAGTTCAACATTGCAGATATGAAGCTCTTGGAAAAGGGTAACCTCATGCAAGCCCCACTTTCATTAAACATCCTGAAGTGGAAGACGGAGTGAAGCCGACATGGGTTCTCCCCTACAGAACTCAAAGTCTTGAACAAGAGTACAGTATAGGAAAGAAGTTGGGGCAGGGCCAATTTGGAACGACCTATGAATGCACAGAAAAATCAAGTGCTACTCTTTATGCTTGCAAAACTATACCAAACACCATATTATCTCCTTCAATTCGCAGGTAAGCAATTTAGGGTTTTTACCTTTTTTTATCCGGGCGTGTCCCCTTTCCCGTGTCCCTCCCGTGTCCCTCCCGTGTCCAAGCCGTGTCCTTCCCGTGTCCCTCCCGTGTCCGAGTATTTTTTTTTTGGGTTGGGCCCACTCGGACACGTCCCGGACACGTGTCCGAGGCGTGTCCAACGCGTTTCATGTCCGAAACGGTGTCCGACACGAACACCTCACCCTAAATGAGGTGTCCGTGCTTCATAGACTGAAAATTAAGCATTGTGGAAGAGGCAAGAATGTGACACTACCACAAAAGGTCCAGACAAACCATGGGGACTTAATTGAATGTCCCTTAAAGGAATACATACACCAATTACACGCACACAAACAACCCTGACATGTGCTCTCTCTCTATCATATATACACAAGCTCACGCACACACGCGTACGTGTTTTTACTTTGATCGCTAGCACTCAAAGTACTTATCTTTTTGCTCACTGGCCTAAAATAGTGAAGGAAAGGAGTTCATAGAACAAACCAAACTACAAAGTCATGAAGCGTCTTCTTTCTCTCTCAACATTTCTACTTAAGGATTAGAAGTTTCTAATGTCTCGTCGCACTGAGTTAAAACTTAAAAAGCAAAAAAAAAATATGAAGTGACCAAAACTAAATGAGATTATCAGTAATACAACAACATACCCAATGAATCCCACAACGTGAGGTATGGGGAGAGTAGAGTGTACGGAGACTTTACCTCTACCTTGGTAGGTAGAGCGGCTGTTTCCGAGAGACTCTATACTCAAGACAGAGAATACGCACAAGAAAAGCAAAAGCAAAGCAAGAGAAACGGTCAGACCCGGTCAGAAAAAAAAAGCAGTATGAACATGTTGGTATCTAACTTTAAATACCTTTGACGAGCCTCCTTTCGCAGAAAATCCAAACTTCAAGGTCTTCCTCTGATCTTGATCGGCAAGAGCAGTTGCAGTTCTAACCATGGAGGGGACTGGAATGTTTCCTGCTTCCTCCGGTGTTTGCTGTTCTTGCTGCTTCTTATTGGCAGCCCTAGTACAGTAAAAGCAAAGACAGATCATCAGCAAGAAAACACATACCACCACATCAGAAAACAGATGCAGAATGGCCCGAATGGAAAATATCATACATTTGGGCGAATTTTGCCATCTCTCTCTCTTGACGTTGCTGTTCTCTTTTCTGCCGATCGTCACGGCTACTTCCATGCATTTCTCTCATTTCCTTGAAGCGCTAGAATAGAAATAGAAATAGAAGATTAGATAAGACACAATGGAGGAGCGGAATGAAGATAATAAACTTCTTTCTGTATAACGATGAAGGTAATATCAAAGAACTGAAAAATAACTTGAGATTTTTAGGAAAATGATTACCTTCCTGTGGTTATGATCATATGAACTTAGGTGAGCTTCAAACTCGATTGCTAATTTATATTGCTTGTTGCATAGCTCACAAAAGAAGGTCTTGCGTATTTCCTTCACCTCCGTCTCAATTTTGTGCTCGCGTTCCGCTAAAACCTGGATTTTCATAATGTGCAGGAAGCAGGCAGTAGAAGCCACCAGGTAATAAAAACTGCACGAAATTCTCAAGATCTTCCAAAGTTGGTATCCCCTTATATACCATTCTCATCAAAAGACACACATATATGCTATATGCTGCCTTCTGTTATTAGATGTATGTTTCAGGAAAAGTAAAGTATCAAACTCAAATAGTCTAGTGCAACGTATTTAACAGCTAACTAAATGTAAAAGGCACACCTCCCGCTTTTTGGCAAGTTCCTCAGTCTCCTCAAGCTCAATATCAAGCTTACGTCTTTGAATATTTTCTTCTGCTGTAAAAAAATCATCTTCTTCTTGCTTTCCGATCCCCAACTTCGGGTCTCGCATCCCTGATTTTATTGGCTCAGTAATTCCTAGTCCCAAAAGGAAGAAATTAATCAAAACTACTTGATATGCATGAATATATTGCAGTAAATGTAACAAGAGAAGGTAGGAAAAAAATTTGTCAAGCAATTCTGCACAAGTAACCTTACCTTGCTCATTTTTCCCCAGACCCTTCCCTTTCCAACCCATCTTCTGAAGAAGCCTGAATCCAATGTTAGAGGATGTCAACTGCGTTTCTAAAGATGCTTGTTCCACATTCTCCAGGTCTACGTTTTCTGTTGGTCTATGATTAATAGGAAGGCGAAAATCTTCAGCGAGATCCTCTAGAACAGAAGCCTCATCTGCCTATGTTTCAAAAAAGTTGAGAATACAACTTCATTAATTAAAATATCTGAAGATCAAGATTTCTCCATGTAGTAAAACTGCGCAAGTAGCGTGAAAACATAGCAGTATTGAAATAAACTAAAATTCATAAGCATCCTTAGTTCTTTACAAGTAAGTTGACTACAAAAGCACCTATGGTATTTTATCTTACTTCTCTTCTTTAAAACCAAAACCAAAAACAAGGAGAAAGGAAAAGGCTTGCACTGCATTATTATGAGTTCTCCAGATTGCAAAAGTATCTTCATACAATTACAAGCCATCCTAACTGAGTTGCTAAATTAAATTGAAGAGAAAGTAAGAGGAAAAACCAATAAAGTGGAAATAAACGAGATATCCATGCTATCAATTAAGATATTAGTTAATTATATATATATATATATATATATATATTCTACTTATGTTGAATGAAGGAATTAATATTCTAGCTCTTACCTCTGCCATTTCTTGCTGGCGTTTATCTCTCATGCGCATGTCTGGCCTACCATTAAACCATCTATCGTCCATACCTATATGATATCGCTATTCACACAAAGCAAACAACAAAGTTACTTACCAGCAGAAATAGTGTACAAAAAGAAAGAAACCGTTGCACATAAGTAAACAAAGTGAGAGTGGCAAAACCGAACCAATTCCACAATCCGGAATGCTTAAAAAGGTCACATGGTCCCTTCTACCATGTTATAGAAGAACAATACGCCAGTCTATTACTCCTAAGATGCTTTGGTATAGCATAGAAGGTTTTGAGGAAATCATTTGCTAATGTTATATAGTTGAAATAAATAATTTCCTCGGCAAGTATCTCAACTTCTTTTTTGTCTCAGGTTCAACACTAGGTGATTTCTATCCCGCTGTTCTAGCCTTGATGGACACAGTTACATGGTACCTCTATTGCTGGTGGGAGGGGGTAGTTATCCTGTGGAATTAGTCGAGGTACGCGCCAGCTTGCCAACTGAAAAATGATTTAGAAAATAATTTCCCGTACGCTAATTCTTAATCAATCGGATGGAAAAGACCATAAATTCATTAAACAGTCAAAATTAACAAACAGAACATTGCATACAAAATACTCCTATAAATTGTAAGATTCCAATAATATCCCGGAAACCAAACACGGCAGTAAGAAATTTACCTACAGTAGCAATAAGTTTGGTACATGCTACAAATTAATCAAATACGCAATAAATCTGCCTTAAACGGCTTAGTTTTCAACGATTCATTAAGTTCATGATACATCAGAAAAACTAGGGCTTACGAATAGAAATCGAAGGTAAATAAGGACGATTAACGAAGAAAAATGATACCTGAATTGAAAGAAAATTGATTTAGTAGTTGAGAAGAATCAGTGTTAGCTCCACAATTGTCCGTAACTCAGGATTCAGCGTTCGTTTGATTGAAAAGAGAAAAAGGGCAAGAATCTAGGGTTAAGCTCACCCGATAGGGCCACAGATGCCTTTTTGCCACGTTCAGATTGAAATGTTTCGGGTCGTTACAGTCCGACCCAAATATAACACTCGCAAAAAAAGTTTTTTTCCTTTTTTTTTTTTTTTTTTCTGGAAGAAGGACTAGAGAAAGAGAGTTGATTGGTTTTTTTCTTTTAGTAAAAGGTCTCCAAAATTAGCCTAAACCCAAATGACCCTCCCAACCTGCCTAAAATTTTATTGATTTGGGCAAGAGTAATTTAATGATGGGTTAGTTTTGGCTAGGCCAAGTTGACTCATCATAAATCATCAACTCAAATGAATTCATGATGATGTTCAAACTTGACCCACGAAAATGCACAATCTTAACGATTAGAGTTTCACTCTAGATTAGGATTTTTGTTTATAAATAATTATTTTTTATAAAAATTCATTATTATTTCGGAACAATAAAAATACACCAACCCACACCCAAACATTGAATCACTCTCACATCTCTGTCCCCTACCTTGCCTACTCCACCTCACCCCCCACTTGCCCTACCCCATTCTCAAAAAAAAGAGAAAAAAATATATGAAAAACTTTCTTCTACCCACACCTACCCCCTCCATCCCCACCTCATTGCCCTACCCATCCTCAAATTTCTATTTCATATATTTTTTACTTTTATAAAAAAATATGATTTTTTTCCTACCTCTCCCATACCGCCCTAACCCCCACCTACCCCTTCAATCCCCACACATCCTCAAATTTCTATTTCATATTTTTTGTTACTTTTATAAATAATTATTAAAAATATGAATTTTTTTCTTACCTCCCTCTACCCCACCCCATGCCTCATCCTCAAATTTCTATTTCATATTCTTTTTACTTTTATAAAAAAAATGATTTTTTTTCTTACCTCCTCTCCCCCTACCACATGCCCTACCACATCCTCAAATTTCTATTTCATAATTTTTACTTTTATAAAAAAAAATATTAAAAATATGAAAAAAAATTCTTACCCCACCCCTGCCCTCCCACACCACGCCAATGTTTTTATTTTATATATTTATTTTACTTATATATAAAATGTTATTAAAATGATAATTTTTTCGTCCCCCATCACCCAACCTTTCTCTCCCCCCACCCCACTACCCCCACACTCCCACCCCACCCCCAAATTTACTATTTTATATATTTATTTTACTTTTATAAACTTTTTATAAAAAAGAGAAAATTTGCTTACTCTACCCGAAGTTTTTACTTTATATATTTATTTTACTTATACAAAAAAAATATTAAAAAATAGAAACTTTTCTTACCCACTACTCAACCCCCTCCCCACTACCCTCTTCACTCTTCCCTCACGCCCATTATTTTATATATTTATATTGCTTTTATAGAAAATGAAAAAAATCTTAAAATATTATTCTTATTTTAAAAATAAAGATATGAAAAAATAAAATAACATCATAGAAGGTAAGTTTGAAATTTGTAAAAGTAATGAGTCAAGTTGGGTTATGACCCATCTTGACCCGTCCATGTAAGCTTTGGGCGTGTTGGGTATTGTTTCATCTATTGATTCAGCCCATCTTGACTCACTCAACTTCAGCCTAAACGGCTCATCTGTCACCACTAAATACAAGAATGTAGCTAAAGTAAGTTTTCAAGTCTTGTTTTTCTTTTTTTTCTCTTTCTTGTGCTACATGAAATTAGAAGGTAGCGCATAAAAATGTTTAAAGTTAGGGAAAAAGCTCAAATATGTCATTGTTGTTATCAAAATGGCTTATTCATGCCATTTTTTAATTAACGTCTGGTTTTATAATAATATTTTTCATTAATATTGGCGTTAATGAAAAAAGGCATGAATGAACCATTTTGGTAATAGCAATGACATAAATGAGTCATTTTTGTAATGACAATGACATAAATGAGTCAAACTATTAACGAGTGTGATAAATGAGTCATTTTCGATAGCTCGATGACATATTTGAATTTTATTTGTCAATTCACGCATCTGGCATAATGAAAGAATTAGAAGTTTCTAAATTTAATTTATATCTTAACGAGAGAGATATATTTTTGAACAAAAGTATACGTTCATTGAATTTATTGTAAAATAGTACACACGAATTTTCGATTGTTACAAGAAAACGTCCACGAATTAGGAGGCATCTCTAATGACAAGTAACTTTTACTACAATCATATATATTATAATTTATTATAAATGCAATCTCATCTAATTATATTCTGCACTAAAAGAGAAGAAAATTAGCTTTAAAGAATCAAATAAAGTGAGAAATCAAGGGCAATTGATAATTTTAACGAGACTAATCAAAATGAAGTTGGTAGGATGCCCCATCTAGAACTTAAAATTTCAAGTGAATTATATAGCACGTAATTCATGCCAACCATGCTAATTACCATTGATATGCAAAAGGTTCTTTGATTCTTAAAGAAATTTATTAAATTGAAGTGCTTAAACTAGAAAAGGTTAAAGCCTAAGGTTGATGCCAAATCCTCAATTTGTTAGTGGTGTGGTCCAAAAATTGGCATTTGCATGCAATAGGGATATTTTGTTTATCTACTTTTTTTTCTTTTGGAGTAAGATTTGTGGTAGGCTTGTAGCTTATGAGGCACAACTCTACTAGTTATATACTATAATATGAAAAAGTATCACATTTTAAGATTAAACAAATAATTGTAGATATAAACAAGATCAGAGAAAACTGTATGGAAATCCCGTGGAATAGACCCCTTTTCGAGCAACACTGATCCTTAATTTTCCGCAAGGAATATATGAAAATTTGGTGCTTCTCTTTTACATTTAAATAATACACGATCAATCTATTCTTTTTTAATTCAAGTGTGTCACCATCTTAGAAAAATCATCATTTATTACTTAATTATATTCGATTGCTTTGATACGTGTTAAATTGTGTGACTATCTCATTTAAAAACTTAAGCTGCTAGAGAGAATACACATTTATTTGTTTAATTATGTTTTTAATACTTCTAATTATGAATAGCATTTCTTAAGGTCATTCATTACTAATTTAGCATTAAGCAACGACATATCAAGCTTTAACAAAACCTATTAGAGAATACATGATGAAACTAGAGGATTAATATTTGTTGTAATATGAATTAATCTTAAGCACCTAATATTATATTGGAACGAACGAAGAGCTCCCAATATCGACTTAACTATACATCCTAAGGTTAACTATCTGACGAAATAAAAAAAATTAAAATCTAAGAACGTAGTTTTCCTACCTAAAAATACTTCTGGCATTTCCAACTAATAATTAAGGAACACATTATCAACACTTGTCACATAATGAAGCTCTTGTTTAACTTATTAGGCCATCTTTTTTACATCCTAACAAATTCCCACTTTTAATATTGATAATTTAAAAGATTATTCTTTCTTTTCTTCTGAAGGAAATTTTTTAATTACATCAAAGTTGTAAAGTGAAGACAGCAAGAGAACACTATAGCTACTTGTCAAATATAGAAATAACATACGAAAATAAAGTGAAATGAAGAAAAAAGGGGTCCGTAGTTTGAAGTACAATTAAGGGGAGGGGGATTAAGATGGTGGAATGACAGAACATGATAACAAATGGTTAGGGTTAAATAAGAATCCTTATAGCTAGACAGCTTGCAAGCAATTAGAGAGTTTGTAGGGTTCTCAAAGTGTGTTTAAGAGTAGTTCTAATTTTCCCAATAATTAAAAGGGCTAGCTCTCTACAGCCAATTATGCAATGTATGTATTCAAACATTCAAAAAGTCCCTTTTTGACTCTTTTTTCATCTTTATCCTTTATTTAATTGTTGTATACCCTTAGATTTCTTCCCTTTACCCTATTATAATCACATTTCTTATTTCCTCTCCATTTCATATTGGCAGGTATATATTCATATTTGGCTGGAAAAATATTGAAATAATAGTATATATGTGCATGATGTCTAATGTTAGTATCTCTTTGTTCAAAATTAGTAAATTAGAAACTTGAATTAATTTGGAAAAATGTAAAATGCATAAATTTGAAAATATCTGAGTCCACAAAATTTATTGTGCCTTTAAGAAATTTAATCCCTTCAGGGCTCGTTTGATACGTCGTATTGGACTGTATAATTTTGTATGAACTATATTGTATTGAAATAGACTGCATTAATATATAATGGACGGTATTAGAGTATTAATATATAATGGACTGTATTTTTTTTTTAGTACAGTCCAGGGAAGACGAGTCTCAAAAATGGCAGTTGGAGTGTTCTATTTTTAGAAATAGTACAGTCCAGTTCGGCTGAAAACACCCACCAAACGCTGTATTGTTTTTTTGTTCAATGTAGTCCATCGTAATACAACGTACCAAACGTGTCCTCACTGTACCCGAGGTTATGAATTACTCCATCCCAAGATAAAACGGATATACATGTTGATGGCATAGTTGTATGTGTACCTCAAACCTCACCAACTTCGTCAAGCACAAATTCGGTCAAAAATCACACAAAGACTCAAATTTTTATTTGTAAGAAAGTATGCAGAAATTCTAAAATTCATTACAAAAAATGAGGATGCTCCTTTGAATTTATAAAAAATGAAAGGAAGATGAATAGTTGTAATCCAAGAGATGCCTTTTGGATGAACTACAAAAGGTACACCTTCTTATTTGCCATTCACACCTTAAAATTCAAACATTTACGTTAGTTAGGTACATTCTTGACTAGAAAAGGTAAAAATTATAAATTAAGGAGGAATTTGGTAAAATATGTAAGAGTGGTTGACTGTTTGTCTTGTGATAGTTACATTTGCTTGAATGATAATAATTTTTTACCTACTAAAAGACGTGTCTGTCTTTAGGAATCAATTAAGCCTGTGATTAATTCAAGCCTTCAAGGTGTATCCATCACAATTCACAATCTGAAGAACTATTTGGACAACTAATGATCTGAAGGTAATTGTATTACAGTAGATATGATGTCCTTTCTAGAATTTTCCTAGATATGGATTTACATGAGACTCTTTTTAGTGGACATATCTTTTGCAGAAACTAGTAATTTGTATATATTCGTGTATTGTCAAACAAGTAATTAACACCTGTATAGGCAGGTTAGTGTATTATTTTTTATCTTATACTTGCACAGAAGATTTTGTTTTCCGGTAGGAAACCACTCTTCTAATGATTAATGACTTTCTCTACAATGTAAAAGCAATATTAAATATAGCATTTTTGTATTGGCAAGTAAGATCCATAAGTAATATTAAAATGAATAAAAGAATCTTTTAAAACTTCATCTTTCATTTTATTTTTTTCTTATTCTAATAAATAAGTAGAAAGAAAAGAACAGACAAAAAATTAGGAAATGATGAGAAGCAAAAGTTAGGCAATTTTGCAGTATTTGAAAGGAAGATGCAACCTTTAATAGGTAAAGAACACTGAAATTGTCGGACAACTTTGAATTCAACTTCACTGTATACCCTAAAAACGCCCACATAAAGCAAGAATCGTTTGACGGAGGGGCGAAAATTCGATAAAAGAGGGGAGGGGAGGGTCGTCAATGATTTTAGAAAAAGAGAGTCCAATGACCCACGGCCACCCGTCCTTTCACCGACAAAATCAGAAATTTTAATTATGTAACACATAAAATTACAAATTAAAGCATACCACACTTGGAATTTATGACTTACCCTCACCGCCCATAATATTTATCTAAATTATATACAAATATTTTTAAGATAATATTTTTTTTGCTTACGTATCGAATATAAGAAAATAAGTAAGAAACTCACTTATTTTTTTGAAAAATCTCATAAAAAACATTTTTCTTTATACCGAACACACCCTTATTCAATATAATTCGTCCAAAAGAAAAATTAACCCTTTTAAATCAGGTCGGAGTTACCGTGATAATTACATATTCGACATAATTTAATAACTGTAACTCAAATTATGTATTTATATTAAAATTTATTTAATATGTAAAATTAATCTATTTACAACATAAGCTAATATATATATTTCAGATGCCATAAATTAAAAATTTTGAATTTGTCTATGTTTAGAACTGTATAACTCTAAATTTGGATTTTTGGGTATAGGAAAAGAAAGAGAAAAAAGGAAATCATGGGTACTCCATTAAGTGCCGTTTGATACAACTTATTAAAAAAAGAGCTTATAGGAATAAAAAAAAATAAAGTAGAGCTTTTATCAAAAAGTTGTTAAGTGTTTGGTTGCTAATAAAAAAAGTATTTTTATATAAAAAAATAAAAAAATTGTAGGCAAAAAAAATTCTACTTCCATAAGCCTAACTTTAAGCTTATGGAATAAGTGTTTATGACATCCATGAGTTCTACTATATTTTTCAACTAAACACCTCTAAAACTTTTCATATAAAATAAGTATTTATGAGCACAAGCACTAAGGATGTTTGGTCAGCTTTTGGAAGCAGCGGTTCTAGTGACTTGTTCTTTTGTCCGAGTTATTTTAACAGCAAGCCTTTTTTCTCCCTTGTAATTTTTCATTTAATGATTTAATCACCACCATCAATCAAAATCAACGGTAGATTAACACCTCCTCATCTCTCCACCCTTAGATCATACCACCCCTACCATCCCTCTCAAAACTATAAATTCAATAGAGCCTTCACTCCTTCTCCAAACCAACAAACACACAGTCATCACTACAAACAAGTTAGCTAGCTTCTTCTTGTTGAACCTCATCAAGAGAAGTATACTACTTGTTCACTTTCTTGATAGTTATGGCAGGAAAGAAGAAGTCTGGATTTTCATTCTTTGGTATGTTCAAATCGAAGGGATCGAAAAATAGTCGAAGGGAAGAATATTACTCAAGGGACGACTGTGTGAAGGCATACAAAGTGTGGCCAAGTGATGAAGACAGAGGACAATGGGTAGCAGAGCCAGGTATTGATAACAAGGCTGCTATTTTAATCTCTAACATGACTGCCAAGTGGAACAACCCTGAAAGCTAATCAACAACAACAACAACAACAAGAAAGAACAAGAAGAAGATGCAGATTATTATATATTTAATTTCGTCCATAAACATCAATCCACTACTCCTCAAACCAACCAATATTCATTATGTTCCATAAGGCTAGCTTGTATAATTTTTTTCTTTTTTTCTTTTTTAGTTAGTGAAGTCAGTTTGCTCTGTATGTGAATTGCAAATAATATCATGAATAATGTAGTGATCAAGATTTGTTTATAATGTTCAAAACCTTAATTATTATTATTATTTCATGTCTTCTTCTTAATTCATCCTCGTCTTCTTGGTTTAATTACTTCTACTAGTAGTATGTATATAGCCAATAAAGTAGCAAAATGAACACTTTAATAAAGATGAAGAGTTTAAGCTTCCCTTTTGCAGTATCAGAAGAACTCGCCCTATGTTGAACAACTAATTATGCGACCAAATCAATAAATACATGTATTTTGGCGCAAACACCAGTGATATAAGTCTTTTCCTATTATTTGCGATACAATAATATGCTTTTCTCATTACCAAGAATTACTAGGTACAAGATTTAGAACTGAAATTATAGCTGAATGATAATGTTAAGTTTCTTTTAAGTTGGCTTTCTGTAGTTCACTAATAAAACTTATTTAGAATTTGAATCTGCAGCGTGATAACAGAGTACACTGAATAATGAATACTATTATTCAGTAGTTTATTTACGTTCAAAAGTTCGTGGCTTCTGTTTTTTCTTCTTCTACTGCTGCTGCTGTAGGATAAGATAGTAACGACTGATAAGGATTGACCATAGTCAAGGTCAATACTTGATTATAGCTTGCTGATATCTTGCAAATCATACACTTGATTATAGCTTGCTGATATCTTGCAAATCATACGTACTATTCTCCTTGATCATAACTTGATTTATGTAAATAATTTCCTCAATATTCTCTCCTTAGCATTGATATTAGCCTTGTATATTCATTGTTGCCTATTATTACAGTTGTGTACTCTTAGGAATATAACTATAGATATTTGTTTTTCCCTATATGGTATCAGACTTGTGATCCAACTTCCCTTCTTTCTCCTTCTTTCTCACGCATCAAATGGCAAACTCTACTCCCTCCTACCAAATTCCTAATGGCGACAATCCATCTAAGCCCTTCACCTTTGTCAACATTAGCAACACCATTAAACTTATAACCCCCATAAATTACCTCTCCTGGAAAATGCAAGTGGAGGCCATTCTCATTGGTCATGACTTGTTTAAGTACGTTGATGGTTCCCTTCCCTCACCTCTGTCTGTCTACTCTCTTACTGATGGCGTTGAGAGTCGAAATCAGGATTTTTTATTCTGGACTAGACAGGACAAACTTTTGTTTGGTGCCTTAATTGGTACCCTCTCTCATTCTGCTTGTCTCTCAGGCCCATACCAGCAAAGATAGATGGGATATTTTTGCAAATACCTATGCCAAGCCAACCAGGGGACATATTAAGCAATTGAAAGATCAGTTCAACCGCATCTCAAAAGGAAACCGCATCATTACTGAATTTATGTAGGCTATTAAGGCATGCGTGAACCAACTTGCGACTTTAGGCAAGCCAGTTGAGCATGAGGATCTTATTGATCGAGTGTTGCTCGGTCTTGACACCCCTTATAACTCCGTCATTGAATCTGTCAATGGTCGAGATACTCTGATTTCCTTCAAGGAATTGCACGAGAAACTAATAAATAAGGAATTTATTATCCAACAAAGTCAACATGATTCTGCTCTTCCTGCTACAGCCTTTGCGACATCCACTCGTCCACAAAATCGCACTTATGACCGGTCTAATGGTCAAGGTATTCTCCCTACTCCTAATACTATTGCTAACAAGCAGCCTCGTCCTTTTCTAGGCAAATGTCAATGGTGCCGAGAGCAGGCCAGCAGGGTCATGTTGTCTCACAATGCCCTCAATTTACTCAACGATTCTCTAATGTTGTCCCACCACATCACTCGTCTTACCCAAAGGCAACGCCTAAGCTTAATGCACCACAAGCTAATGCTGCAAATCTACCCGGTTCCTCCTCTTCATCATCATGGCTACTAGATAGTGGGGCCTCTCATCATGTCACTACTGATCTCCAAAATTTATCTCTCCATGTTCCGTATGATGGCACCGAGGATCTAATTATTGGTAATGGTACAAGTTTATATATATTTCACATTAGATCTCTTAACCTCTCTCACTCTTCCACTCCTATTAAACTAAATAATGTTCTTTAGAATTTTCCAAACGTTTCATCTTGTTGCAAACGACTCAAGGACTTGGCAGATCAACTTCGCAACGTGGGTGCTCCAGTTAGCAATAGTCGTCTTGTTCTACAGATGGTTGCAGGCTAGTCTGAGACCTATAATGGTGTTGCTTCGATCATTCGTCAAAGTAACCCTCTACCGAAATTCTATCAAGCTCGCTCAATGCTTACGTTGGAAGAAGCCGGTTTGGCTAAGAAGACAGCTACCGGTACTAGCCTTGTCGTCATGATGACGTCCTCCACAAATTCTCCATGTTTTGAGGATCATTCGAGCCAAAATCGTACCGATGGTGGCGGCAAAAAAACAATCATAAAAATAACGGGAAAATCGTGGGGGAAACGCGGCGGCAACGGGAACGGTATCCAAAACAGTGAGCCCCAACCAATCGCCCAAAGAAGATGCGGCCGTGGCGTGGCAACAACCCCTATTTTCCAGCCCAACACCCGGCTCGATGGTGGGACCGTCTCCTCGTGCCGAGCCACCAACATCCAACGGCCGGTGACAATTTGAACAGCGGTGGAATTTTGGGCGCGCCACACAAGCATTCTCGGCAGTAGGATTCACACAAACCGACATTGAAGTTGCGATGCACTCACTTGGATTAACTCAACCAGACCCAAATTGGTATATGGACACCGGCGCCACTACCCACATGACATCCGACCAGTGACGGATCCAGGCAATAAAATCTGGTGGTGCAAACATACGAAGTAATAATTTTTTGCGTAGCAATTTTCTTTTATGCCTAGAAAGCATTGCACCACCTTGATTAAGGTACATCCGCCACTGCATCCGACCAAGTTACTCTCTCATCTTATTAATGAATAGTAATCGTGGATATTTAACAAATGAGAATACAACAATTCTTCTTCATTCTCTATAACGACCACAGTATAATAAACTTGCAAGTTCGATATGGGAACTTGGAGAGTATTAAGATAATTCTGATGGGAACTGCAACTAAATAAAACAATGTTAACATTTACCTACTATAATTTCTTGGGATTAGTTTTACAGATGCATGGTCATCAACTTGCAGTTTATTAACCAAAATCTTATGCATAAATTAATTTTTGTAAAGAAGAAATAACTTGGAACTATGACTATATATTTATATATCATAGAAATATATGTTTTAGATTCGGTCTCAAAAATACAATACTTGCATATTATCTATGTGGCACCACGCCTAAAAAAAATGTAAAAAATAATCCATGTTGTGCCACATAGTAGAAAACATAAGTAAAAAAGGCATGGTGTGGTACATGACGAGGGACATCAAGTATTGGGTTGGATCGGAAAATACATCTTTATTTTATTTTTTGAAATAGAGCCACTTAGATATTATGTAAGGTGAGTTGACACAATTATGCTTACATGATAATTTTAAACCGTGACAATTTACTTGTTTTTCTGAAATCGATTTCAGCATTTTCTCACGTTTTTTAATTAGTTTATGTGACATAATAGCTATAGTCAAGCATTAGCCTTGTGATATTTTTTTTTAAAAAAAGACAGTTATGTGTTGAAAATATTTATTAAATGTGAAATAAAGTAAATCCTATTAATTATGAATCGAATAATTGGGGCCCGCACGTAAGAAACCTTGTTTCCACACACGTGCACACGTAGTGCCAAGGATCAAAATTTCCTTAATGAAAGAGATATTGGTACGTATATAAACTGTTTAAGACGTAAAGTAATAGACGGTTATTGGTCAAATGACGAATGATTTCACGTTGGTAAATGAAGGAAGAGGTGTATAATGTGTAAAGATGAAATGAATCAGAAATCACCACGAAACCGAGAAAGGTCGCGACTCTTCCAAGTAAGGGTCGCGGTTCTAATTGACGTTTCAATTCCAGTAACTCACTGGAATTGAAAGGCCGCAGCTCTTCCCTGCGACCGCGCGCCTAATTGACGCTCGAGTGAGTTATCGAACTGGGCGCCGCGCTCCTCGACTGTTTCAATCCGTTGGAGGTGAATTAAAAACTGATTCTTGGGTTGACTTTGGAGTAGTTACTCCATTATTTTGCTCATGAATTCACCATTACTTGAATCAGAACTCCAAATTCAAGGCATTAACATGACATTCATGGTCATTACTTAGCCATTTTGAGGGTCATCATCTACACACTATATAATGAGACACGAGGCTCATTTGGAAGAACACTTAACATCTTACACTCAACAATTCTCTGAAATTGTCTTCCTCTCTTGCAATCACAAACACTCAAAGATCTTTCTTCCAAAGCAAACACTTGATTTCCCTTTGCTCATTTGTTTGATTGTTGTTTTATCTTGGGAGATAACTTGTCATTACAACCGTTGAAAGGATATACGTGGCAATATTATCATAAGGATAGATCAAGAATTTGGTCGACTCAACAAGCCCTCATACTTGATCATTTTCAGATTTCTAACAAATAATTGTTGTTGTTATTTTCCCGTTCTACACATTACTACTCACAAGCTTAAGATAATATTGCCCCGTATATCCTTTCAACGGTTGTAATGACAACTTATCTCCCAAGATAAAACAACAATCAAACAAATGAGCAAAGGGAACTCAAGTGTTTGCTTTGAAAGAAAAATCTTTGAGTGTTTGTGATTGTAAGAGAGGAAGACAATTTCATTGATGCTCAAGACAATCCCATTGCCTTCAATCCCACTACTCAATGCACTAACGCTGCCTTCAACTCCACTATTTTTGGTACGTCAAGTGCCACCGCCATTGCCTTTGGCACAACCAATGCATTCACTGTTGCTTCAGGCACTAATAGTGCCTTTGCTCCTACCCAAGACGTCAGCAACAACTATACTCCTGTTGGAGGCATTCACATTGCCTTTGCAACTCCTCAAGGGGGTGCTACTGCCCCAACACCTGCTGGTTTTCCATGAACGTCCTGAAAAGTTCATGGGTGTTCACTTTAAGAGATGGCAGCAAATGATGTTGTTTTTCCTGACGATTATGGGAATGTCACGTTTTATAACCGAAGATCCTCCACTAGTTGGGGAAGACGTGGACCCTCAGCCAAATAATTTGGCGGGAGGGGGCCAAGGTAACCATGTCGCTGACGACATGAGGATGATTCGCGAAGCATGGAAACATAGTAATTTCATGTGTAGGAACTATATTCTAAACAATTTGTCTGATCCACTATACACGGTATATTGCACCGTTGAAACTACCAAGTAGTTATGGGACAAAATTCAGAAAGGTACAACACTCAAGATGTGGGTAGTAAGAAGTTCATCATTGGGAAGTTTCTGAAATTTCAAATGGTGGACAACAAAAGTGTGACATCCCAAGTCGAGGAATTCCAAATGATTCTACATCACCTGAATTTGAAAGGATTAAAGCCCAACGAACAATTCTTGGTTGGGGCATTAATCAAAAACTTGCCTCCCTCGTGGACTGAGTTTATGAATTATCTAAAACTCAAAACGAATGAGATGACCCTAAATGAACTTATTGTCAAACTCCAGATTCAGGAAGACAATAAGAAGGCCATGCCAAAGGAAAAACAACCCGCTGAGTCTAAGGCAAACCTGACGGAAGTCAAAGGGAACTCAGCAAGCGGAAGTTCCGTAAGGAAGGCAAGCCCCAAACAATCAAAAGTTCAAGGAAATTGTAACCACCGTGGTATAGTTAGTCACGTGGCCAAAGATCGCCGCAAGCTCAAACGTGAGAATAAGGCCAAAGGCAAGGCGAGGCTAACATCGTTGAAGACACGCCACAACGATATGATTGAGGAGTTCTCAGCGGTAGTTCTTGAAGCTAACCTCGTTGAGAATCCGGTGCAATGGTGGCTAGACACGGGTGCTAACCGTCATATTTGTTTTATTAAAGATGTTTTCTCCACATATACACCAGTAACAGATAAGAAATTGTTCATGGGCAACAATTCTTCTTCAGAGGTGCTGGGGGTAGGAAAGGTGACCCTAAAGATGACGTCCGGAAAGGAGCTGATTCTGAAGGAAGTGATGCATGTCCCAGAAATTCGAAGAAATTTAATTTCTGGACCTCTGTTAGTAAATGTTGGTTTTAGGCTAGTGTTAGAGGCTAACAAGTTTATAATCACTAAAAATAGAACTTTTGTAGGAAGGGGCTTCGTCTGTGAAAGCCTCTTTAAGTTCAATGTTGCACCTGTAATGCCTTCTGTTTCAACTATCAATAAAATTGCACCTTCTACTTACTTGATTGAGTCATCTAATCTATAGCATCATAGATTAGGACATGTAAATTACCAATTTATCCAAAGATTGGTAAAGCTGGATTTATTGCCGTCTATTGACATAAACCCTCAACGTAAGTGTGAGGTTTGCATAGAGGCAAAACTTTCCAAGAGTCCTTTTAGATTCGTCGAAAGGGATACCGCTCCTCTAGAAATTATACACACTGATATATGTGATTTAAAGTTCGTTCAAATTAGAGGGGGGAACAAGTACTTTGTGACTTTCATAGATGATGGCACAAGGTTTTGTTACCTTTACTTACTAAAAAGTAAAGATGAAACCTTTGAAGCATTCAAACGCTACAAAGCAGAAGTTGAGAATCAACTAGGCGGACGGATTAAAACTATTTGTAGCGATAGAGGGGGAGAATATGTAGCGCCTTTTGAAAAACTTTGTACCCAATCAGGTATAGTTCATCAAACAACGACTCCTTACTCACCTCAATCAAATGGGTTGCTGAACGCAAGAACCGAACACTAAAAGAAATGATGAATGCTCTACTCATCAATTCAGGCCTCCATCAAACCATGTGGAGAGAAGTTGTCCTTACCGCAAACATGATTCTTAACATAGTCTCACACAAGGGTAAAGGCAAGTCTTCATACGAGCTATGGAAATGAGAGAAACCTACCTACAAGTATTTAAAGGTATGGGGTTGTCTGGCCAAGGTAAAAGTACCTATGCCAAAGCATGTCAAGATTGGACCTAAGACTGTGGATTGCATATTCATCGGATATGCCAATAACAGTAGTGTTTATCGCTTCATAGTGCACAAGTTGGATCATCCGAACATTTATGAAGATACGATCATGGAATCAAGGAACGCATGGTTTTTTGAAGACACATTTCCATATAAGGAAAATAACATAACCTCTCGCAAACGAAATTATGAGCAAACCTCTGATGAACTAGGAGTCACTGACTATCTAGATCGAAACGGTTCAGATCTAGTAAATTCTGAAGTAGTTGATGATCCGAAATTTAGTATTCCAGATTCTCATGACTTGGAAGATTCAGAGATGGAACCAAGGCAAAGCAAAAGGGCACGGAAGGACAAGTCCTTCGGTCCAAACTTAGTAGCTTATTTGGTTTAGGATGAACCACGGATAATCGTCGAAGCATTGTCAACTCCAGAAGCACCGCTCTGGAAGGAAGCTTTAGGAAGTGAGATAGAATCCATTATGCATAACCACACCTGAGAGTTGGCAGAACTTTCCCCAGGACACAAACCGTTGAGTTGTAAGTGGATCCTTAAACGGAAGTTAAAGGCAGACGGTTCTATCGACAAGTACAAATCTAGGTTAGTAGTCAAGGGTTATCGCCAAAAGACGGGCCTTGATTACTTCGACACCTACTCTCCGGTGTCAAGAATGACATCCATACGTATGTTCATAGCTATCGCCGCCTTGCGGGATCTTGAAATACATCAAATGGATGTTAAGATTGCCTCTAAATGGTGATTTGGAAGAAGAAATATATATGGATCAACCTGAGGGGTATGTGGATCCAGGACAAGAGACAAAAGTATGTCGACTTATTAAATCATTGTACGGGCTGAAACAAGCCCCTAAACAATGGCACGAGAAATTTGATAGTACTCTACTATCAAAAGAATACGTCATTAATGGAGGTGACAAATGTGTCTACATGAAAGGAAATATCAAATCCTTCGTCATGATATGTCTATATGTAGATGACTTGCTGATCACTGGAAGAAGTCCTGGAATAATCCTAGAGACTAAGAACATGTTAAAACAATGTTTTGACATGAAAGATATGTGCATTGCAGATGTCATCTTAGGGATCAAGATCTATAAGACATCTAATGGACTGGTCTTATCTCAATCTCACTACATCGAGAATGTATTGAAGAAATTTGGGATGTTCGACAGTTCACCGGTATCAACACCATTGGATATAAGTCAAAAGCTTGACAAATATATGGGTAAGCTCGTACGTCAGGAGCGATATGCGCAGGTGATTGGTAGTTTGATGTATATCACAAACTGCACTCGACCTGACATCGCTCATGCAGTCAATAAATTGGCTAGGTTCACTCGAAATCCAAGTGAGGATCACTGGAAAGCGTTAAACAGGATACTACAGTATCTAAAGTTCACGATACATTTCGGGTTATACTATTCAAGATATCCAGCGGTACTAGAGGGGTACAGCGATGCAAACTAGATATCTGATAGCGACGACATCAAGTCCACAAGCAGATATATTTTTACAATCGGTGGTGGTGCTGTGTCTTGGAAATCCTCTAGGCAAACTCTTATTGCATGATCCACGATGGAGTCAGAATTTATCGTTTTAGATAAAGCGAGAGAGGAAGCTGAGTGACTTCATGGTTTTCTAGAGGATGTCCCATGTTGGGATAAATTCGTGTCTTCTGTAATGATCCACTACGATAGTCAGTCGGCTCTAGAAAGGGCACGAAGTTCAATATACAACGGTAAGTCTGGTCATATTCGACGGAGACATGAGTCTGTTAGGCAGTTGATCACCTCGGGTATTATTTCCATTGATTACATAAAATCTAAGGAAAATATCGCAGATCCCTTGACGAAGGGAATACCCAAAGATCTGTTGTTCTGCCTGTCTATAGGAATGGGCTTTAAACCCAAACAATAAGAACCGATATAGTCACATGGCCAAAGACTGCCGCAAGCTAAAACGTGAGAATAAGGCCAAGACTAACATCGTTGAAGACACGCTCGTCAACGATATGATTAAGGAGTTCTCAGCGGTAGTTCTTTAAGCTAACCTCGTTGAGAATCCGGTGCAATGGTGGCTAGACACAGGTGCTACCCGTCACATATGTTTCAATAAAGAAGCCTTCTCCACTTATACACCAGACTCAGATAAGAAATTGTCCATGGGCAACAATTCTTCTTCAGAGGTACTGGGGGTAGGAAAGGTGATCCTAAAGATGACGTCCGGGAAGGAGCTGACTCTGAAGGATGTGATGCACGTTCCAGATATTCGTAGAAATCTGATTTCTGGACCATTGTTAGTAAATGATGGTTTTAGGCTAGTGTTAGAGGCTAACAAATTTGTAATCACTAAAAATGGAACTTTTTGTAGGAAGGGGCTTCGTCTGTGAAGGCCCTTTTAAGTTCAATGTTGCATCTGTAATGCCTTCGGTTTCAACTATCAATAAAATTGCACCTTCTACTTATGTGATTGAGTCATCTATGGCATCATAGATTAGGACATGTAAACTATCAATCTATCAAAGATTGATAAAGCTGGAATTCTTACCGTCTATTGACATAAACCCTCAACGTAAGTGTGAGGTGTGCGTAGAGGCAAAACTTTTCAAGAGTCCTTTTAGATCCGTCGAAAGGGATACCGCTCCTCTAGAACTTATACACACTGATATATGTGATTTGAAGTTCGCTCAAAATAGAGGGGGGAACAAGTACTTTGTGACTTTCATAGATGATGGCACAAGGTTTTGTTACCTTTACTTACTAAAAAGTAAAGATGAAGCCTTTGAAGCATTCAAACGCTACAAAGCAGAAGTTGAGAATCAACTAGGCGGACGAATTAAAACTATCTGTAGCGATAGAGGAAGAGAACATGTAGTGCCTTTTGAAGAACTTTGTACTCATTCGGGTATAGTTCATCAAACAACGACTCCTTACTCACCTCAATCAAACGGGGTTGTTGAATGCAAGAACCGAACACTAAAGGAAATGATGAATGTTCTACTCATCAATTCGGGCCTCCCTCAAACCATGTGGGGAGAAGTTGTCCTTACCGCAAATAGCATTCTTAATAGAGTCCCACACAAGGGTAAAAACAAGACTCCATACGAGCTATGGAAAGGAAAGAAACCTACCTACAAGTATTTGAAGGTATGGGGTTGTCTGGCCAAGGTAAAAGTACCTATGCCAAAGCAGACCAAGATTGGACCTAAGACTGTGGATTGCATATTCATCGGATATGCCAATAACAGTAGTGCTTATCGCTTCATAGTGCACAAGTGGGATAATCCAAACATTTATGAAGATACGATCATGGAATCAAGGAACACTTGGTTCTTTGAAGACACATTTTCATACAAGGAAAATAACATAACCTCTCGCAAACGAAGTTATGAGCAAACCGATCCGAGGGTTTTGTGCAGCCCTAGGTATGCGTTCAAAGGAGAATTCTTGAGAGGGAAAAGAAAAAGAAAAGGGGAATATTACAAGTTGCATGTCTATTTGAATCCAATAGGGCAATAGACTTCCTTCCTAGAAGAAGGGTGGTAATTTATTGCTGCAATTCTTAGGCACGCTACATTGTTGTACCTACACACTTTAATTTTGTTCTATAGCCTGTCATTCATATTTCCTAAAACTATGAATCTAATATTTTCCAAATATTCTAGTGCTAGAGAGACGTATTTATTTTACCACGTTGAACTGAGTTAGCTTAGATAGAGTAACATGTACATTAAAGATCTAATTTACTTGAGACTTAAGCATCGTAACTTCCTTAAATATATTTCTCCTTATTTTCACTTCAAACATTGTAGGTTCTTTCAAGATTCGTCTCATTATTATGTTATTCATAATTATTAAATCAAATGGTACACTCTCATATATATGACGATATATAGTACATTCTAATTAGGTGAACCATGTCATACAAGGAGAATAAATCGAAAGAAATGATTGAACAAAATCACTAGATTTGAATTGAATTGAATTCACTAAAATGCACGAGTGATAGCAAGTAATTGACTAAAATCATGAGAAATTTGTTGGGTTTTGATATTGGTGAATGGGAAATGATGGGATGAAAATTAAAGGGAGTAAAAGGCTCTTTTGTCCCACATCGAAAAAAGAGAAGGAAAGAGATGTGTATATATTACATTACACCTTCTCTAGTTGCTAAAAGGGTTGAGAGGGCAAGGACCCCTCGCGCCGTCGTCGTCGCTCGGCTTTCGTTGGATTTGGATTTGGATTTGGATTTGTCAAAAGGTCGATTGATTGATAATCTTTTTGGACAAACGTTGCTCTAATTAATTAATTATTTAATTAAAAATAAATCCAAACGGATCGACCCGCGATCGACCCGACCCGTCCGACTCTCCCTCTCTTTTTCGAATTTCCCTCCAAATATTAGGTGACTATTCTGAATGGTTGCAAATATTCAGAATCAGTACATCCAAACTGATCGACCTGTGTGATATACTGCCGTTGAGTGGTTCGCTGCTACCGGAATTTGGAGTACTACTATTCTGGTAAGATAATCGTTCTATCCTGGAAGACGATATTCAGTTAACCTCGAGTACTGTGAGGGGAATAATTTCCTTAAGGACACACTTTGAACTAAGTGACTCGATTACATTCTGAAATTATTTTTCAAAACATATTCTGTTTTCGTTTATTGTTTCATAATCAATTTACTGTTAAGTAATGTTTATATCGTGTAATATGTTTCACTAAGTGATTAACAGATTGTGTTGAAATATTATTTAGTCAAATACAAATTATTATACCAACAGAATTCACTTTAATATAAGTGAACGTGCAATTTCCACCAATGTTTCAGGGGAAGTGACATTATACTATAGGCTCTCCATTGTGTTTGGACTTCGTACCCTCAAAGAGTATATTGCCATGATTTTATATTCCTTTTTTGTCTTATAATTATGGGATTATTCTCTCCACGAATTTAGATTTTAGAATGGCATAACTAGGGTTAGGTTTGAAATAGAAGATGCCTCAGGTCTAAATTGTTCTGTCCAGGTAACATGGCATTGATGTTAATGTAAAAATTTCATCTTCAATTTGGCCCCTACTTTTCCATTTTTCACTAACCTAGTGACAGACAGTAAAAATATTTACTGCTCTATTAAGAATCTACACTGAACATAGGGAAAAGTATCACGCTCCAATTACAGGTAATTGGCTGGGTTTATACTGCACAGAACATAGTGCTCATGCTCCTAAATAAACTTTTCTACAATTTTATTTGAAATAGTGATCGATCAATCTGTACATACTGATAAATAGAACAGATATACACGGTATATAAGGAAACCGAGTATATCACGGGAATATGGACAATATATTGTTGTATTTACTTCACATTGTACACTTAGAGTAATTGTAGAATTCTTGTACAAGTAGAATAGAATTTTGGGAGTAGAATAAGAATATGATTTTCCATATTAAGGAAATTGTAAATTGTATATATACTCATTCATTAATGAATATAATCAAGGGATTATTTCTTTCATGGTATTACCAGTGGAAAAAACTTGTGATTTTTTCGCTAACGGAAAGGTCCATAAAAAATTAGAATAATCATAAAAAAATAGAACATAATAACGATAACCCACAGAACTTAAAACAGGGGATGTCCATAAATCGCTATGAATAATATCAAACGACATTAAAGTACGAAAAGTAGAGGCTACAAATGGTAATCTAACATGTTTTCCTAAAGGACAGGAATGCCAAATTGGAGTACTATGTGTGCCCTTACAAGAAATAAAATTGTTTTTACGCAAAGAAGAAACAATGGACGACCCAGGGTGACTCAAACGTGCATGTCACGAAGAAGGAGCTATAGTTGCAAAAGTAGACGATAAGGCTTGACTTGAGAGATTGGATGTGTGCATTACGCAAGTCTATCATGACTATGCTCAGTTTTGAATTTGCTATGAAAGACTTGAGGCCCTTGAGTTACTTTTTTGGGGATTGTTGCCACTCATCATGCAGTTATTTTTATCACATCGAAAATATGTCGTTGAGATCATTGAGTGAGCTGGTATGTCCTCGTGCAAGTCTACTTCTACTCCAGTTGATACTAAATCCAAGTTGGGTGTTGCGGCTGGGTCATCTTACGAGGATCCGACCCACTATCACAGTCTTGCAGGGGCTTTTCAGTATCTTACGTTCACGCGGCCGGATATTACGTATGTCGTACAGATGTGTTTGTTTATGCATGATCTCATGATTGAGCACATGAATGCGCTCAAACGTATTATCTGATACATCCAAGGGACACTTGACTATGACTTACATTTATATCCATCCTCGACGTCTACACTTGTCTCGTATACAGATGTTGATTGGGGTGACTGTCCATATATCAGACGATCCACGTCTGGTTATTATATGTTTCTTGATAATAACTTGGTCTCATGGTCTGCAAAACGACAATCTATATTATCACGTTCTAGTGTAGATGCCGAGTATCGAGGGGTAACTAATGTGGTCTCTAAATCACGTTGGTTACATAATCTTCTCTTAGAACTTCATTCTCCTATTCATAAAACTACCTTGGTTTATTGTGATAGTATTAGCGCAATCTATCTTTCTGGTAATTCAGTTCAACATCAACGCACTAAACACATCGAGATGGATATCCACATTGTTCGCGAAAAGATAGCTCGTGGACAAATATGCGTCTGTCATGTCCCTTCCAGTTATCATTGATTGAAAATATGAAATTTCGTATTAGCCCACCGCCCTACTCCCTACCCCACCCCACCCCATTGGCCTACCCCATCCTCAAATTTCTATTTCATATTTTTTGTTACTTTTATAAAAAAAAAGTATTAAAAAATATGAATTTCTTACCCCCCCCGCCCTACCCCTATCCCCACCCACCCTATTGTCTTACCCCATCCTCAAATTTCTATTTCATATTGTTTGTTACTTTTATAAAAAAACTTATTAAAAAATATGAATTTTTTTCTTCCCCCTCTCTACCCCTACCTCCGACCCCACCCCATTGCCCCACTCATCCTCAAATTTCTATTTCATATTTTTTGTTACTTTATAAAAAATAAAAATAAAATCTTACCCCGCCTCTACCCCCACCCCACTCTATTGCCCTACTCATCCTCAAATTTCTATTCATATTTTTTTATTATTTTTATAAAAAAAAATGAATTTTTTCTTACCCTCCCCGCCTCTACCCCACTCACCCCACCCCATTGCCCTACCCATCCTCAAATTTTTATTTCATATTTTTTGTTAAACAAAAAATATATTTTTTTCCTTAACCCCGCCCTACCCTCTACCCCCACCTTACTCTTATTCCTAAATTTTTATTTTATATGAGGATATTATATGAGATTAAAAAGATTTTTGTGAAAAGAAAATGGTAAATGAGTCCCAAAAAAATTCAATGAATGAGCAAAATGACTTCTCCAGAAACACTAAATTGGTGTTTCTGCTTCTCTCCTCATCTAGAAACACTTTTTGGCTTCTGAAAAAAGTATTTCTACTTCGGAAAAAAGGATTTTTGGCCAAGGACAAACACCACCTTATTTCTTTCTCAATTCCCTCTTGTCTTTGCTTATTGGACTTAATATTCATTGACCAATTTCAATATTTGATGTAGAAACTTAGTGGCAGGGATGATCATTTAAACCTAAGACAGGCTATAAGATACCTCTACAAGAATTATATACCTTTAGACTTAAATGCTCTAGGCTTGTTCTTTAGAATTCTCCATTATTTCTCTTATACAGCTGTGATTTCTATTCACAAAGGATGGCTAATTTCTGCTGAAAGGTCCCTTCCTTGTTTCTTGTGTTGTCTTCTTCAAGATTTGAACCCCACCAATTTCCACTTTTCAAGTCCACTAAGTAGTTTGATTGCACTTTTTCCTTGGTGTTTCTTTTCAAGATTCATAGGGAATTATTGTTGTGTGGGCATTTGGGTTTCTTTGAAAAAAATTTGAATAAAGTTGAAGGAAAAGGAGACTTTTTCTTAATAAATTAAGGCTATTTTATTCTTTAGGAACTATTTTTGTTACATATGTGTTGATTTTTTTCCTATTAATTTGTTCGTATAGAATCGCCAACCTAATTGTATAGCTGCAACTACATTACAATCATAAAGTAATACTTGTAGCTTCTCATCTTTTATCTTTATTTTTAATTGGTGGGGGGGTTGCGGGAGGCAGGTTTAGGGGAAAGAGAAATAAAATTTTATATTGGTAATTACAAAAAAATATTGAGTTTGAATAAAGTTTTATATTGGTAATTGCAAAAAATGTTGAGTTTGAAAGTGATGAACAGGAAATGAAAGAATTCAGAATGGAGGGATATCAAATTTTAAAATGGAGGAAAGTGAAAAGATCCTTTAACAAAGAACCTTTGTCCCTATTCTATTGATGAATGTAATGAAAGAATTAATCAGTTCATTATTTTATTGATGAATGAAATATATAAGTTAATTTTTTTTATTCTACTTCAAAATTCCTATTCTATTGAGAGACTAACTTTACAATTATAATAATATTACACTATTAATTAAGGTACATCACTAAGTCTAATATTTATCAAATATACAATTGAAATCAACTCATTGCTTAGCCCCACTGCTGGACGTCCCACTGGACGTGTACATTGTTTAACACACCCCATCAGTCTATCTTTGATACCGGGATCGCTCTAAAATCTTCAAAAGGACCGAGGAAGACTTTGTAAAAATGTTCGCAACTGATATCTGGCGTGGCGAGTACTTCTACCGCCGCCGCTTCTTATTATGGCGGCTATGTTTTCGTGGTGAAAATGAAGAAAAGGGACATGACAGACGCGTACTTGTCATTTAGCTACATTCTCTCGAACAAAGTGAATATCTATTTCTATGTGTTTAGTACGCTGGTGCTGAACTGGATTATCAGAAAGGTAGATGACACTTATATTATCATAATATACTAAGGTAGCTTTCTCAATAGGACAATGAAGTTATAAAAATAGATTGTGTAACCAACATGACTCAGAAACCACATTGGCTACCCCTCGATATTCTGGCCGCGACTTGAACGTGAAAGCGCTTGACGCCGCGCACTACGAGACCAAGTTATCACCTAAAAAACATGCAATAACCAGATTTAGACCGTCTGGTGTCAGGACAACCACCTCAATCAACATTTATATAGGAGATAAGTGTAGACGTCGATGAAGGATACAAATGCAAGCCATAATCAAGTGTTCCCTGAATATACCTAAGAATGCGTTTGAGCGCATTCATATGTTCAACTCTGAAATCATGCATAAACAAATATACCTGATGTACGACATATGTAATATCAGGTCGCGTGAACGTAAAATACTGAAGGGCGCATGCAAGACTACGATAGCGGATCGGGTCCTCATAAGAAGAGCCAGTTGCAACACTCAACTTGGGTTTAGTATCAACTGGAGTATAAGTGGACTTACAAGATGACATCCAAGCCCTCTCAATGATCTTTGTTGCATACTTCCTCTGTGATAAGAGTAATCCACCTGCATGACGAGTAATAGCAATCCCCAATAAATAACTCAATTGACCCAAGTCCTTCATAGCAAACTCAGAACTAAGGTTGTCCAACGAGGCGGGGTATATCGACCCCTCCCCGACCCCTCCCCGACCCCACCCCTACTGTAGCGGTATCGGTATACCGGTACCGATACGAAGTCGACAATAAAAGCCGACCCCGACCCTACCCCGACCCAACCCCGACCCCACCCCGACCCATCCCAGAACCCCTCCCTCTTCTAGCCTGTCACGACCCGATCCTACGGGCCGCGACCCGGGGCCCTAACTGGGCACCCTTATACCCACATGTCACATATAATCCAATTGACACCAAGAATAATATAAAACCTCGTGAAAATAACTGTTGTCTCATGACGTCACATATTTACCAAAATAGACAAGCCGACAAGGCTGCCTTTACACGCGAATAACCCTGTCTCCTGAAGAGTCACATCTAATCAAATATAACGAGGGACGCAAACCGACAAGGCTGCCACTATATACGGGAACATCCCAAAATGAAATACAATAGTATATCTGACCAAAAAATATCTTCAACCCTCATATAACTAATCCACACATATACAACTCACAACTGTCTACAGACCTCTATGAGAAGGATAATGAAATATGACGGGACAGGGCCCCGTCGTGCCCCTAAATATACATAAGTAAAAAATAAGGTTCTGTACCAAAATGACAAAGCTCCGAATCAATGGAGCTCTACAAACAGCTGAACATGAATCTTAGACTGGAGGATCACCGAACTGAGTACATGTACCTGCGGGGCCCCCGAGGAAAGGGAGTCAGTACGAAATAATATACTGAGCATGTAAAATATGAAGTACTGTAAATAAGATCATAGCTGGCCAACACATAACAAGAGACATGTACGATATCAAAAACCAAATTCAACTGTGCCATATAAAATAGAGAGTCAATTGTGCATTATAAAAATAGAGTCATATCAGTAATCATGAATGCTTATATAATCATCATATATAAATAAATTGCCCGGTCATCAGGTGAGGAACGCGTTGAAATATACTATCCTGGGTATATGTACCCACAACGTATGTACATAAACTGCACGACCCTCTAGTGAAGGACGCGGTGAACATATAAGGTATACTGTCCGGCCCATTCTGGGACGCGGTAAAATTATATAAGGCATCTGCGCGCGTATCTGCCCGGACCGGGATGCGGTGAAGTGGAATAATAACACTTTGCACGAGTAAACATATGCAACTTAAATCATCATTTGACTCTCATTAAAATCATTAAGATGAACTTTTTACTAGAAAATCAAAGACACTTCTCATAACACATATCATTAGGAATTAAACTGTGTAGAAATCATGTACGTCTGTCGTACGTTCATTTCATATAAATCATGCCAAAAGAAAGAAGGAAGAGTTTCACATACCTTATCGTCTATACCAACTCGATAATTAGGATTCGTCTCAACTAGTACTTCAACCTATAATAATAACAACGTATCCATCAACTCTATGATTACTAGCATAAGTTATATCGAATGACGACTCTCGTTTCTATAAAAATTTGGGCAGCACTTCCCCTATTTATATACATATCCACAACTTTCAAATAAAGCTAACAATACCAATAAGACGATACAACTTAAAGATATAACAAACACAATCCCAAATACTCCATATACGTCATCATAATGTACTACAACTACTACAACAACTAAGGTGATTACTACACCTATTTATCATGTCCATACTTCAACAACAATAAAAGTGCAAAGTAATACCTTTCTACACCTTAATTCTGTCACGACCTGACCCCGGACCCGCGACTGGTGCCCTACCTGGGCACCCCTTACAGGTATACATCAGAGAATAGCAGCGGAACATACATAAACTCATAAAATACTTAGACAGTAAATATCAACAGACTAGCCGATAAGGCGACCTTCCGTGAAATATACATAACCCAAAAAAAAACAGTTACATCTTTATTCTTACAACCCAATCCACAAGATATGACTACAGACCTCTAAGAATTTACATAACAAATGTGACGGGACAGGGCCCCGCCATACCCCTGAATGTACATAAATCTACAGTATCAGGGAAACCGTACCAAAAGACAAGCCTCCGGAGAGATGGAGCCTGCTGACAACTGATCAGTGATCCTAAGAGTGAGGATCCACAACCTGCTTACCCCTACCTGCGGCATGAACGCAGCCCCCCGAGGAAAGGGGGGTCAGTACACAATATGTACCAAGTATGTAAAACTAGAAAATACTATAATTTACATCATAAGTCTAAAATAAAGCTGGAGACATGTATGATAATCAAATTAACAGTATACTGTGCCTTACTAACAATGAGAGTAACAAAATATACATTTCCGTTTCTTAAAATAGGAAGCTTGTGATTAACCTAAGACCATCCGGCAGTCTTAACATCCATTTGATGTATTTCAAGATCCCGCAAGGCGGCGATAGCTATGAACATACGTATGGATGTCATTCTTGACACCGGAGCGTAGGTGTCGAAGTAATCAAGGCCCACCTTTTGGCGATAACCCTTGCCTACTAACCTAGATTTGTACTTGTCGATAGAACCATCTGTCTTTAACTTCCGTTTAAGGATCCACTTACAACCCAACGGTTTGTGTCCTGGGGAAAGTTCTGCCAACTCCCATGTGTGGTTATTCATAATGGATTCTATCTCACTTCCTAAAGCTTCCTTCCAGAGCGGTGCTTCTGGAGCTGACAATATTTCGACGATTATCCGTGGTTCATCCTAAACCAAATAAGCTACTAAGTCTGGACCGAAGGACTTGTCCTTTCGTGCCCTTTTGCTTTGCCTTGGTTCTATCTCTGAATCTTTCAAGTCCTGAGAATCTGGAATACTAAATTCCGAATCATCAGCTACTTCAGAATTTACTAGATCTGAACTGTTTCGATCTAGATAGTCAGTGACTCCTAGTTCATCAGAGGTTTGCTCATAAATTCGTCTGCGAGAGGTTATGTTATTTTCCTTATATGGAAATGTGTCTTCAAAGAACCATGCGTTCCTTGATTCCATGATCGTATCTTCATAAATGTCCGGATGATCCAACTTGTGCACTATGAAGCGATAAGCACTATTGTTATTGGCATATCCGATGAATATGAAATCCACAGTCTTAGGTCCAATCTTGACCTGCTTTAGCATAGGTAATTTTACCTTGGCCAGACAACCTCATACCTTTAAATACTTGTAGGTAGATTTCTCTTCTTTCCATAGCTCGTATGAAGTCTTGCCTTTACCCTTGTGTGAGACTCTGTTAAGAATCATGTTTGCGGTAAGGACAACTTCTCTCCACATGGTTTGATGGAGGCCTGAATTGATGAGTAGAACATTCATCATTTCCTTACGTTGATGGTTTATGTCAATAGACGACAATAATTCCATATTTACCAATCTTTGGATAGATTGATAATTTACATGTCCTAATCTATGATGTTATAGATTAGATGACTCAATCAAGTAAGTAGAAGGTGCAATTTTATTGATAGTTGAAACAGAAGACATTACAGGTGCAACATTGAACTTAAAGAGTCTTTCACAGACGAAGCCCCTTCCTACAAAAGTTCCATTTTTAGTGATTACAAACTTGTTAGCCTCTAACACTAGCCTAAAACCAGCATTTACTAACAGAGGTCCAGAAATTAAATTTTTTCGAATTTCTGGGACATGCATCACTTCCTTCATAATCAGCTCCTTTCCGGACGTCATCTTTAGGGTCACCTTTCCTACCCCTAGCACCTCTGAAGAAGAATTGTTGCCCATGAACAATTTCTTATCTGTGACTGGTGTATATGTGGAGAAAACATCTTTAATAAAACAAATATGACGGTTAGCACCCGTGTCTAGCCACCATTGCACCGGATTCTCAACGAGGTTAGCTTCAAGAACTACCGCTGAGAACTCCTCAATCATATCGTTGACGAGCGTGTCTTCAACGATGTTAGCCTTGGCCTTGCCTTTGGCCTTATTCTCACGTTTGAGCTTGCGACAGTCTTTGGCCATGTGCCTAACTATACCACAGTGGTTACAATTTCCCTTGAACTTTTCAGTTGTTTGGGGCTTGACTTCCTTTTGGAACTTCCGCTTTTTTCTTGAGTTCCCTTTGACTTCCGTCAGGTTTGCCTTAGCCTCAGTGGGTTATTTTTCCTTTGGCATGACCTTCTTATTGTCTTCCTGAATCTGGAGTTTGACAATAAGTTCATCTAGGGTCATCTCATTCGTTTTGAGTTTTAGATAGTTCATAAACTCAGTCCACGAGGGAGGCAACTTTTCGATTAATGCCCCAACCAAGAATTGTTCGTTGGGCTTTAATCCTTTCAAATCCAGGTGATGTATAATCATTTGGAATTCCTCGACTTGGGATGTCACACTTTTGTTGTCCACCATTTGAAATTTCAGGAACTTTCCAATGATAAACTTCTTACTACCCGCATCTTGGGTGTTGTACTTTTCTGGATTTTGTCCCATAACTGCTTGGCAGTTTCAACGGTGCAATATACCGTGTATAATGGATCGGACAAACTGTTTAGAATATAGTTCCTACATATGAAATCACTATGTTTTCATGCTTCATGAATCATCATCATGTCGTCAGCGACATGGTTACTTTGGCCATCTCCCGCCAAATTATTAGGCTGAGGGTCCACGTCTTCCCCAACTAGTGGAGGATCTTCGGTTAGGAAACGTGACATTCCCATTATCGTCAGGAAAAACAACATCTTCTGCTGCCATCTCTTAAAGTGAGCATCCATGAACTTTTCAGGACGTTCATGGAAAACCGCAGTGTTAGGCGCAGCGCCTCGGCGAGTCGCAAAGGCAATGTGAATGCCTCCAATAGGAGTATAGTTGTTGCTGACGCCTTGGGTAGGATCAAAGGCACTATAAGTCCCCGGAGCAGCAGTGGAGGCATTGGTTGTGCCAAATGCAGTGGCGGTGGCACTTGACGTACCAAAAATAGTGGCAGTGACACTTGACGTGCCAAAAGCAGTAGTTGGGAAGGCATTAGAAATTCCATGATCAGTGGTGTTACACCCCATATTTCCAAGAGATTGAGATGAGAAATACGTGAGAAATTTGGATTGAATTTTGGAACGAAAGAAAAATAACTTTTCCCTAAGGAGAAATTTCGGAACCTCGTGAAGGAAAAAAGTTTATTTTTCAGAATTTGATTCTCAAATTCGGTATATGGATTAGTAGAGTATATTGAATGTTTGAATTTTCAAGTCTCGGATTTGGTCATGTGGGGTCCACCGGAGAATTTTACGATTTTGTGAGGCCCACAAGATTTCGAAATATTTGACCAATTATAGATATTTTGGGGGAAGAAATAATTTGGACTAATAGGAGGGTGACACGTGTCACCCCCCCCCCACTTGTCTTTGACTTGACTACTTGACTTAGATATTTGTTGAAGGATGACAAGTGGACATGGGTCCCACATCCACTTGTCCATACATTTGTCATGATCTCCCCCCTTGTGATACATTATATATACATAGAGGGTGCAAGACTTCATCTACACTTAGAAACATTTCACTACACCAAATATTTCTCTCATCTTAAGGTACTCTCGGCTTTGGCCCTTTTTGGAAGACAAAAAATCTTCAATCCTTCATGTTAAATCCTCAAATCCTAGACTAAGATCTGTAATGAAGTGCTAAGCCAATACAACCCCTTAAACCCCCAAAGATCTCCACTTTAGCCGTGAGTTTAAGGTTGGAACCTTAGATGTTCTTCAATTTTTGGTGTTGAGACTTGAAGAGAAGGTTATTATAAGCTTATGGAGGTTACATACATGTGTTTGGAATGTGAAGAATATGAGCTAAGACTATTCTAAGGACCGACTTTAACTTGGACTATTTTGGGCACATTTGAGGTACGGATCATTTGTCCTCTTAATGTAATTAGATATTACATGTTGTAGTGGTTAGAAAATGATATTGTGATAAGGAAAAATGGAAATAAGAAGTATATGTTGTATTGTTGTATGTTGTTGTCACGACCCGACCTCGGGCCCGCGACTGGTGCCTTACCCCGGGCACCCTAGTGATACAACATCAAAGAAAATCAGCGGAAATAAAAACTTAAATAGGAAACAAGATACAACACAAGAAAACAGGCTAACCAAAACGGTTACCTTCATGTATATACATATAACCGAACAGTTAAAATCCTTTACAAAAAAATCCTGCCACAACAAAGATTACAGCACCTCTAAGAATGTAATAACCATGACGGTGGCCCCGCCATACCCTGAATGTACAAGCACCTACAATGACAGTGGACTATACCAAAAGATTATCCTCCGGAGAAACGGAGCTTCCCAAACGCTGAATCGATCCTATGGCGAGGATCAACGATCGTGTACTTACTATGGCGTGAACGCACTTCGGGCGAGGTCGATAACAGTACCAAGTATGTGAAATCGCATCAGAATGAAATCACATTTCATCATTTTATAAAACCATTTCGCATAAGTAAACAATGTTATGTCGGGTAAGTGGACGTGTCTCAAAATCATCACTCGCGCATAACTATGGGTCTCACGCCACAATATCAATCATGCCCGTGGAACTCTTCCTCATCGGCGATACGATGTAAAACAACACCCATATGTGAACTCGAACACTAGATCTCGCTGCGCTATCAAACCGACGCCAAGTAGAATAGCCAACTACCAGATTCTGGCTAGTCATAAAACTTCACGGGCAATCGGAAGCCAACTACGGATCCAAACCACCACGCGAATCGCCGAGGCAAGTATTTTAAGCTAACGTGCGAGCCTACCGTCTCACGAGATATGGCCGTGGCAAGTATCTTAAGCTATCTACCGAGCCCGCCGATACACGAAATGACCAGACAAGTATCTAAAGTGTCAGAACCACATGTACAAATCAAGCCCGTGATCGCCACACCGCGCAAGTTTCGTGGATTAGCGGTCAATGGACTAATAACATAACCCGAATTTAACCTCACAATGACCGCACGCCAAGATCTTACCTCGGTATAAGCATGGCCATGAAACCATCCCATCGACGCATACCCGTGGACCATCCATCGTGTCGGTATGTCCAAAGGAAATAACAAGATAATACTCAAAGCCGACGATACCCGGGCCACCCAACGTGTCGATATGTCCAAAAGAAACAACAAGATAACACTCATAGCTGACGATACCCGTGGACCGTCCAACGTGTCGGTATGTCCAAGCAATCAATCGATAATGCACTCCACCGAGAGACACGGTAGCACATAATCAAAACACTTGCACAACAAAGGCTATCACAACAAGCATAGGCAAGTTCAACGTACTTTCATTTTATGTCAACAATCCGGGTTTCAACCCAAAAATACTACATACTTTCATTCTTTCAAAAAGACCTCTTTTTACGTAAAAGACACATGATACTAATACTCGTAGTATCAAAAACACGTTTTATTTTCAAACCAAATTACTTCACCTTCGTAAAAATCTTTACAAGACTTTTAAAATCAAGTACTCTATACTTTTTAAACCAAGTGCTTTTCTTTTAAAACAACATCAAATATACTTTTTAAAACCCAAATAACTTACTCTTTTCAAAACAAGTAACCTATACTTAAATCAAGTTACTTCTCCTTTTCCAAAATTAAGTCGTTTATAAGTCAAGTCTCTTATCTTTCAAGATCAAGTCTCTTAACTTTCAAAATCAAGTCGTTTAGCTTTCAAAATCAAATCTTTCTTTTATCCTCATAAAGTCGTTATAACTAACTTCCCATAAAGTCATTATAACACTTTATGTTTTAAACAAACAAAATTCATTTCACACACGTACGTCTACCGTACTATATAGTTCACAACAATCATGCTCAAGAGTATAGGAAGAATCACATACCTCTTCGGCTTAATCCACAAGCCAAGTCGAGTATGCCGCGCGTAGAATATCCACCTATAATATCCACAATACATCTATCAACTTCTAGTTCTCTTTATAGAATAATTCTAAGTACAAGGATCCCTATCCTACGGAAAATTCGGCAGCCCCCCCCCCCCCCGAAAACACATAAATAACCTCCCACAACAAGGTCTGCTACCAAGCCAACAACTCCAAGGGGATTACACGTCTAACCGGACGTGTACACTTCTGCCTCACAATAATACTACACAAGTCTCATCAGAATACAATCAATGTAAATACATTCAATTCTTTATAATCATCCTTCCAATATATCTTATACTCAATTCTAAACTACTACAATATGTAATATCCAATTCTGATAGGGGACATAGATCATTACCTCGATAAGCCCAAAATTATCCAAGATTATAAGTCGATCCTGAGCAACGCTTAGCTCCAAATCTTACGCCCAACCCGCTCAGCGACCCTTAGAAGTTTCTAAACAACTTCTCTTAACACTTCATCCAAGCTATGAAGATTTTTCTGTGGTTTCATCAAGGCTATTGGAATAAAGTAGTATTTCCGGGCTCTTATGTTGGGATTACTTTAGAATACTACTAGGGATACTAGGCTAAGGTATTTGGGATTATACAACAATACTTGAAGTATTTCTCTACACAAAGGGGGGGGGGGGGGGACGAGAACACCACAAAGGGAGGGGATATTTTTGCCTTGGAAAAAACTTAAGTGTGGGATGAAATTATGTCTTGCACTAAGGGGGTATTTATAGAGAAATCAAAGGCCAAGATCATAACAAGTGTGTGGTCTAGATTGGGCCATGTGTGTGTGGGTCCCACCACACCACATGGCCAACAAAAATAAGAGCCAAGTGTGATGGCCATTTCGGCCAAGCCACTTGTCACACCAATTCGGCCCACATGGCCACCTAAGGGGGGGTGACACGTGTCGCCCCCTTACTCGTCCAAAATATTTCATCTTCCGAAAATATCCAAAATACCGAAAATCTCAAAAACAAAGTGGGCCCCACAAAACTGTAAATTTCTCCCGTGGGCCCTACGTGACCATTTCCGAAAATAAAATTCCATAATTTTAATATAATCCAAGAAGTTCAAATACCAAATTTGGGGATCCAATTCCCATTAACGAACCTTTTTCCTTCACAAAACCCGGAAACTTTTCCGTCGAAAAATCACATCTTTCTTTCTTTCCAAAATTACTGTCGTATTTTCGTACGTACGTCCTCACATACATACCCTGGAACTACGGGGTGTAACAGTTGTGACCGAGAATGGCCTTAAAATATTGGTTAAATGCGGACTGTTTTATATGAATTGTGGGGCAGAATTTTATACGTCAAGTTAGGCGTGTAATCCCCTTTGGTTAACTGTTGGTTGTGCCTTAAATGTGGCGTGTTGGTTGTTGAATTCGGGTCTTGAAAAGGTGAAAAAGTACGTAGAAACAGGGGAAGTGCTGCCCAATTTTCCGTAGAATAAGAGACCTTTTACTTAGTATTATTCTACCTTAAAAAGCTAGAAGTTGATAGACGTATTATTGTCATTATAGGTTGACATTCTACGTGCGGCGTATTCTACTTGGCGTGTGGAATAACTTAAGAGGTATGTGGAACTCTTCCTATCTTTCTTTGAGCATGAACCTTATAAAAATGTGTAAGACGTGGGCGTCAAGTTTTAAATGAAATCGGATTCATTATAGTACTTGATTTGGAAGTTACAAGTTTACTTGATTTTAAAGCCTTGAGTTGAATTTAAAAAGTGTAGTAACTTGATATTTAAATGAGGAAGTGCCTTGATACTACGAGTGATAGTACTTTTGGGGTTCAAGTCCTTAATATTACTTGAAATGAAAGTGCCTTGAGTTTATAAAGTGATAGCTCATTTCACATGTTTTAATGAGAGTCAAAGAATATTTTAAACTTGCATATGTTCGCTCATGATAGTCTTTCGTGCAAGTGTTATATTTCTATACCACCGCGTCCCTCATTGGAGGGTCGACCATGTTATTGTGTTATTTACTTGGAAGTGCTTACATGATGGAGGAATTCCATGGACATGCTTCCACTATATTATTTCATGGACATGCTTTCACGATGAAGTAATTCTGTGGGCGTGCGGCCAAGATGCGGGTTCAATCCCCGGGTGATATTATTATTCCATGGACTAGCTCTCCATGATGACATGTTCCCGAGATGCAGGAATTCCACGGGCATGTTATATATAATATAATTTGTGCATGCCGACAGTGATGAAGGAATTCCACGGGCACGCTTTGATATTGCGGATCTAAGACCCATGGTTAGAATTGCATAATGATTCTGAGGGCAGGTGTCCCTGACTTTGACATGACTGTTTATATTATGAAATGGTCGTTTAAAAAGGTAAAGTTGAGGCTCATTACTTTCATATAGACAAGGCACAGTTGTACTGTTATTTTGGTTATCATACATGTCTCCTGCTTCATTTTGGACTGTTATGATTTCATTACAGTACTTTCAATTTCACATACTTGGTATATCTTTCGTACTGACTTCCTTTCCTCGAGGGGGCTGCGTTTCATGCCGCAGGTGTAGATACACAAGTTGGTGATCCTCGCTTTTAGGATCTCTGTTCAGTCTTGGAAAAATTTCATTTCTCCGGAGGCTTATCTTTTGGTACGGATCCCTGGTATTGTAAGTTTTTGTACATTTAGGGGTATGGCGGGGCCCTGTCCCGTCATAGATAGGGTCCCAACTCTTAGAGAGTTGTATTCATATGTGGGTTGGACTTACAAGAGTTGTACTTATTTTTGACATGTTGTACAATTGTATGTTTCGGGGTATTCCCGTTTGTTTATTGTCACGCCCCAAATTTTCCTAAGTCTTTACTTAGGACGTGATGACACCTGGACAATTATTTTCCACCAGGAGCACCATTTAATTCTCTTTATTTAGGAATTTAAACTTATATTCAAATACAGAGCTATTAATAAAAATAACAATAAAGAAATTTGTCTATGACTTTATTGAAAATATAACGCGAGCCCATGCTCGTGCAAATATTGTTTCTACATAGACATACTGACAAATAGTATTCTAAATTGGAAGGGAGACCATTCCACACGGGCATTTCCCGAGACGCTGGAACTGACATTCTGAACCTGACGAGTACCAAGCCCGAAGCAATGGACTTGGTATGACAAGAGGCTGCGGGACGATCGCTAGCCTTGGCGTGGAGCCTTTCCTCTATCACGCTTTCCTGAAACATGTTAAATAAAGAGTCACCTACCATCCGGGCCGAGTGAGAACCTTACCTCGCAATTCAAAGTAACACCACAATATTCCAAGTGCAATCACATTATAACGTAATAAGCATATTACAAAACATATCAAAGTTACAACATTTTTAAATAGGCAACAACTCCTCATCGGAAATTCTCGGTTTAACTAACACTTCATTTTATCTCGTATTATACGTTAAGACATTCCCCTGCATTTCCACATGTCTATTACATTTATATATTTGTGAACGCGTATTCACTTTTCATATTTATATATAGGTGAACATGTATTCATCTTTCATATTTGTTGCGGCGTGCAACCCGATCCATTATATTTACGTATTTGTGAACACGTATTCACTTTACGTTTTGTTGCGGCGTGCAACCCGATCCATTATGTTTAGCTATTTGTGAATGGGTCTACACTTTAAGTTTTGTTGCGGCGCAACCCGATCCATTATATTTACGTATTTGTGAACGCGTATTCACTTTACGTTTTGTTGTGGCGTGCAACCCGATCCATTATATTTACGTATTTGGGAACACGTATTCACTTTACGTTTTGTTGCGGCGTGCAACCCGATCCATTATATTTATGTATTTGTGAACACGTATTCACTTTACGTTTTGTTGCGGCGTGCAACCCGATCCATTATGTTTATATTTATATATTTATGTGAACACGTATTCACTTTTCATATTTTTCAGAAGATTGAATAAATACTATTCTCTTTCCCAACATTCTGTCATTCATACTTGTAACGATTATAACTTTTTAACCATAACTCCAACTAAGGTGTTTCTCAAGCGGAAACTAAGGTAAGACGGGGATATTTCACTGTACCAAATTTCATTTAAAACTACTTTGGTTAACTAACACAAATTTATCCTCAAAACAGCCATATGAGATTTGTTTCGGCTGAATTTTTATTAAACAGAACTCAATCTTAGAATAGTCATAACTCCTAATCTGTAAACCTGTTCAAGCCCCATAAAATTTCAAAACGATGAGAACAGAGAGATACACGTCTCCATGTGAACCATCCTTTCATATTCTGTACCATTTGGTACAGTTTTATACTTTTATTCGCTGCCCTTCCTGGATCTTGATAGATCCGAGGCAGAAACTTTAAACAGCGATAACTCTTAATCCGTAAGTAGGATAGACCCCCGTAAGGTCTCAAAATGTCCACAACAAATATATCTAGAACTTTCATTTAGCAATAATTTTCATATTCCCCACAGATTAGTACAGTTTTACGTTTCAACGTCCTGCCCTTCTGGATTCCGACGAATCCGAGGCAGCAACTTCAAACTACAATAACTCTCAACTCGTAAGTCTGTTTTAATAACTCTTTATCTATATCTGTCCGTAACAGAGAGATTTACAATCATGTAAATTTTCATATAATTATAATAAGTAAAACTCAATAAAAACAGTCTGTAATTATGTCTTTCCGGATTTCAGCCAAATCTAAGGCATGAACTTTGAACTATGATAACTTTCAAACCGTATGTCCATTTTACCTCATTTTTGGTTCTATATGATCATAATAGAGAGGTGTACCACTCTTCTAAATTTCATCAAATTCTAACAATTATAACTCAGTGATAACAGTTCGTAAAGTTCATGACGCAACTAGTTATCTAAACAATCAAAAGTTCAATATTTCTTTTCAACACTCAATTCTTATTCTAACATGTATTGAACTTAAAATAAAGGATATTACCAAGAATTTCTGAGTGAGAAAACTCACCTTGTAAGTGTGAAGATTATTGTTGTGTGGTTGCTAAAATTATCCTTACTCTCTAGTATTTTGATTCTTGTTCTTAAGCCCTCTTGGTATTTTTTCCAGATTTTTTTCTCTTCTTTTCACTTGTTTTTTCCTGATTTTCTAACCTTTATGCTATGTACTTTGTTTGTGTGTAAATATAATGTATAAGTGGAGAGTTTTCTATAACCTATGGGAGGTGGAATGACAAGAGTTGGAGGGGAAATGAAAAGGGGGAAGGGGGGAAGCAAAGACGTGCAGCAATGCTGCATGTTTGTTATTATTTTTTTTTCCTTTTTGTTTTTTTTGTTTTCTTATTTTCATTTTATCTATCTATTTATCCAACTTTAACAATAACTCTATTCCATGCAATTTATTCATTGTTTTCTTATATATATATATTTTTATTAACTCAACCATAATTATATATTATTATTATTTTTCCGGATTTTACATTCTCTCCTCCTTAAGCAACATTCGTCCTCGAATGTGAATAAGGTCGTAACATAATCACATAGACACAATAATGTTTATTGTTATTGTAACAATTTTGGGGCTTCACATTTATATAGCGGAAGCCTCCCCGGCTCGCCTTGTTGCTATTTATACAATTTTATCTTTATTTCTTGGCCTATGTCTTATATGTGTTGTGAGGGTAATAAGGGGGGTGCCCAGGTGGGGCACCAGTCGCGATCCCGGGGTCGGGTCGTGATAAGTTGTGATACTAGGAGTGCCAAAAACAGTGGAGTTGAAGGCAACGTTAGTGCCTTGAGTAGTGGGATTACCTTGAGCATCAGTGGAATTTTCAGTGTTGAATTGATCTTGTCCAGTCATGTTGTTGTGGAAATAACCAATATTATCTTAAGCTTGTGAGTAGTAATATGTAGAACGGGAAAATAACAACAACAACTATTTGTTAGAAATATGAAAATGATCAAATATGAGGGCTTGCTGAGTCGACCAAATTCTTGATCTATCCTTAAGATGATATTGCCCCGTATATCCTTTCAACGGTTGTAATGACAACTTATCTCTCAAGATAAAACAACAATCAAACAAATTAGCAAAGGGAACTCAAGTGTTTGCTTTGGAAGAAAGATCTTTGAGTGTTTGTGATTGCAAGAGATGAAGACAATTTCAGAGAATTGTTTAGTGTAAGATGTCAAGTGTGTTTTCAAATGAGCCTTGTGTCTCATTATATAGTGTGTAGATGATGACCTCCAAATGACTAAGTAATGGCCATGGATGTCATGTTAATGCCTTGAATTTGGAGTTACAATTCAGCCAAGTAATGGCTGAATTCATGAGCAAAATAATTGTAACACCCCATTTTAACCGGAGTCGGAAACGGGATTACTGCTACATATGGTTGATTCCTAAATGTATTTAAGGAGTCGCCACCTAATTATTATAGTGAATTAGGACACTTAGTTTATTGCAATAAAAATACTGCAATTGACTTCCATTTAATGGTCCATAAATTAGTGAGATTCGGATCGTGTTCTTTATTATCCTAAAGGGAAGGGGTTAGGCATCCTTTAAGATCCGCTAACTTGCGGTTGTTCGTTCAAACCTAGGTTAATTATTTATTGCTCTTTTTATTCTACCTATTCTAAGCATTTATAATTAAAATAAAGTGCACTACACAATAATAAAACTAAATTAAATGCGATATAAAATAACATTCCGGGACATCTTTTAGCCCTTTTTAGACTTTCTGCACAAGATGATCTCCGGCTACCTGCATAAACACTTAGTAAAAGTGTTAGTATCAGAATAAATAATATTAAAGTAATGACAGGAATTTAATAAGTAAAACAAAAATAAATAAATCCGTCTTTTGCACAGAGGAGGCCTTGGAAATCAGACGGGGATTCCTTCATCGGCCAATGTAGTATCTGTTCAAAATCAGTAAAATACCAACGGTATAGTATTTGTTCAAAATCAGTAAACCAGCAACAATATAGCGAAATAGCCTAAAAATCACCCAAATGCTCATAGCCAAAATCGAGTAAACGTGGCCTAAAATCAGCCCAACAACAATGGGCCGAAACCAAGAGCAACACAAATAAACAAGAAGCAATTCTTAGAAAATCAGCGAACAAACGAGAGCAAAATAACCGAAATCGGGCCAAAATCAATCCGAATAAGAATAACATAACCAAAGAATGAAATAGCCACCATTGTTAACATCGCGGAGTTCACAACTCGGCCAGTACAAAAAAACGAAATCGTTGAGCAAAGAAACGCAAAATATAGCGACAAAGGTGAAGAGCAACAATGTCGCCGAGTTTAATCGCAAGTTTCAAGGTTACCAGAGAGGAGGGCGGCGGGCGCCGCTTCACGGCGAGGTCGCCGAGCGACGCCACCAGAAATTGCTCGACGCTGGATCGGGCGACGGAAGCGAGGAATGAGGCGGGTGATGGCGAGAGGGGTTCGCCGGTGGGTGTTCGAACAGCAGTGGTGGTCGATGGTGACGGCAGTGGGGTCAAGCGACGGCAGGCGGTGGGTGTGACGGAGAAAGGGATCAGAGGGTAGGGGTAGACTGCTGGAAGGTGTTCGCCGGAGCTTGGAGCTCCGGCGAAATGAGGCGGCGGCGATTATTTTGGAAGAGGAGAGGGAGTGAGGAGTTGAAAAATATTTAGGGCTATGAGCCTCCTCTTTTAAAATCTGAAATTCTTTCTCTTATTGACAAAATTAACCCCCTTCTTTACCTCTTGGACAATAATATCTTAATTATCCAAAGGATAAAATCCTCAACCCATCACCTCAAATGTCCTTTTTTTTTTAAAGTGACAAGATCTTGACTTGATCGAATTCTTGCTCTGTGTTTTAAGATTAACTGTTATGGTTCTACTGCATTGACTGACCGTACTAAAATATAATTAAGTAATATATATAAATTGATAAATAAACCTAAGTATTAATGTATGATTTTTTTTTTTTAAAAAAAATGCTTAATGCGTAATCTAAAATAAAAAATGCGAAGTCATTTAATTATTTAAAGAGATGCAAAATTATTAAAATAAAATAACCGAGAAACAATAATAAAAACATAATATTAACAACGACCTAATGCTTAATTTAAAGATAAAAGATGCAATGTCATTTTTGTGAAGAAATAAACATAGAATATTATGTAAAAATATGCAAAATAACGATTAAAATGTGGTGTGCTAAAAATACTTAAAATTGCAACAAATATACAAAAAAACGGGTCAAAATTGACTGTCAACAATAATGGAGAGTAAATACTCCAAAGTCAACCCAAGAATCAGTTTTTAATTCACCTCCAACGGATTGAAACAGTCGAGGAGCCGCGGCCCTTTAATTCCAGTGAGTTACTGGAATTGAAACGTCAATTAGAGTCGCGACCCTTCAAGCGCTGCGACCCTTACTTGGAGGAGCCGCGATCCTTCTCGGTTTCATGGTGATTTCTGATTCATTTCATCTTTACACATTATACACTTCTTCCTTCATTTACCAACGTGAAATCATTCGTCATTTGACCAATATCCGTCTATTACCTTACGTCTCAAACAATTCGTATACGTATCAATATCTCTTCCATTAATGAAATTTTAATTCTTGGCATTACGTGTGCACGTGTGTGGAAACAAGGTTTCCTACGTGCGGGGCCCCAATTATTCGATTGATAATTAATAAAATTTACTTTATTTTACGTTTAATAAATATTTTCAACAGAGCTTAGTGACTTTACCCGGGCCGATTTATTACCTCTGGTCGTAATTTTGGTGGCCACAAAAACTCTCACATTATATCCCCATTGTTACATTTTTGTGTCACTATTTCATTTTTGTTCTGTTTTAAAAAGATATAATCTTCTTATATTCAAAAATTATTATAACTATAATTTTACGCATAATAACATGATTATATTGTCATGGCATATCTTAAGACTATACACTTTAGAATATCACACATTTTGCAAGCGATACGAGCAACATAAATCCAAAGTTTTGTGTGCACTTTTGATGTCAATAAAAGATGGATTTAAGTTAGTATATACACTGAAAGTTATAAAACAAATTATACTATTAGTATAATTTAATATAATAGGTTATAGTAAATTACTTATAATAATTTTTAGGACTACCATCAATGCTTACTCATAGAAATGAGCACGCGAAAAGTATGCCTGAGTTCCAAATGAGACGGAATCGGCTATATAAATGTTTATGGTTTATGTTGCTCGTCTCATTCCAATATCATAAAAAAGTAATCCATTATTTTTCTGAAATATAATTTAATTTGATTCTTTAGATAATTTTATATCGTAAGTGTATAAATTAGTTTAAAAACTCAAGAAAATTGTGATTACAGTTTTACCCTACACCGTGTATAAAATGCAGTATTGAAATCCTTTAAGGGCCTCTTTTAATTTCTTCTATCCTTTTTTTTATTTTGGAGTTTTCACCCGGTGTTTGATACCCGAATTAAAATCGAGTTGCAAGACCCATTTTGAAAGTCACTGCTCCCAACATAATTTTTTCTATTATCCCAAATTTCTTCTACCTTTATTAAAGGGTCCACATCCCCAAAAGGAATATTTATATTTAAGATAAAAGGAGAAGCAAAGAGCAAGTAAAACATAGGTAGTATAATTTTGTTTCACCTTAAATGGTGGCTACTTCATAGTAACTCCTTTTTTTACTGCAGCTGATTCGTTCCTGCACAGTACTTTGTCTTTAACTTCTCACAAATCACAATGTTTGGCCAAAGAAGGTTTTGAGCTAGTATTTAATTAAACATAAATAATCTAAGAGGAATTGAGGAACACATAAATTATTCTTCTAACACCAGGCAATATTCAGGTTGAACGAATAAATTTTCACGGATGCGAAGCCACTCTAGTCACCATTCAATCTCCACCCACTAACAAAATGCAAATGGTTTCCTATTAATAGTAATTTATGAAGTTTTCAGATATAGGACTAATGATGTTTTTGAAAGAAAGAAGATAGGAATGTTTATGTCGATATATATTATTATTATTTTGATGAGGAATCCGCTCGCTATTCGAGCGCTGGGTAAATCCGAATCGACATACCGCAAACACGCCACCATATTAACCACGGCGCAGTCATGTATGCACTTTCAAGAGGCGAAATGCGCCGACGCGTTCCTGATTTGAACTCAAACTCGCTCTCCCGTCTAACTTGACACGCTGGTAAATTTAACAACATATATTATCACTGTTGGATTTAATTATTATTCATTTAGATTCCTCGCGCTAATTAAAATCATACTTTCATAAAATAATTGTTGCTCGTGACATTGTGCTTGCGTGGTATTATTATGTTTTTTAGAATATGGATTCTGTATTAAAATTGCCTTTTTCATAAGGATAATGCTACTACTATTTGAAATCCACTAGGCACCGGCTTGTTTTTTTTTTTAATGATATCCATTAAGTAAGAATGTTAGTGGAGCTTTAGATTTATTAACATGTGATAATTAAGTACGTTTATGAAGTATCATTTTTTGTATAACACACATAAATTATATTATCAAATACATGTTTTTATATTTTGTTATATGAAGTGTATCTAATTGCACCGGTCAGAATGTATGTACAGAATCAATTAACCCAATGTTTATCTAGTGCCATATGTTGTTTAAAGTTTTTGTGTGTTTAATTAGTAAATTACTTCTCTGGGAAAAGACACGTTACCAACGTTGTGCTTTTCCTCTTTCGTATTTTCTTTTCATTCTCTCTGAAAATGCCAGCTCACTAGCTTGTGAAATTGTATGGGATAGTTGTGATTTAAATATAGGGAAAAGGGTTCACTACTACAGATTTGCGCTTTATAATAATATAATTTCGTTAAACATTATATTTAAAAATATTGCTTGTATAGCGCTTACAAAAACGCTATACAATCTGGGTTTTTTAAACGTTTTTTTGATAATATCCCTGTTTTTTCACGTAATAAATAAAATATGAAAAAGATAACAAAAAGAATACACATTCAAAATATAATATAATATAATTATTCGCATAAAACATAATAATATATTTAAAAATAGTATCTCAATCATTAGTGACTTACAATCATTAACTAATAACAATACGACATAGGCAACAATTACACCAAAATACTAACTAATAGCTTCAACCTTCCATTTGTTCTTTAAGGAATCGATTGTACAAGTAGCCTGCCCAATTAATTCGAAAATTCTTCATTTTGCTTGGAGGATAAACTTTGAGTGGTGAACTATGAACAAACTGCAAAACATAGTTAGAATAGAAACGTCCAATAAATAAATATATATACTTACACAAATAACCTCACATATACCACATGTATGAAATTTTGACATATTTAAATATGTAATGCATAACGACACATCACATAATGCATATATAAGAATCTTAAACACATATGAAGTCTTTAAGCACGACTTCCCCTCATATTGTCATACTGCCAAGTATAAAATGAAGATCGATATACTTACATAAAGAGGAATACTTGTATCACCCGAACTCAAAATATCTCCAATGAAACAGCAAATATAATGACCACAATGAATGCTATCGATATGCCTTGGACACTATGGAAAATAACGTCCAATATTAATTTATTATCATATCTTATATATAACAATTTTCAAAATTGTAAAGTAAATACCTGAATATTTGACCAACTGAATCTATCAGACGCCGCCATCGAGACTAACACCTCGAAGAGTCTGATACCCTAACATACCCCTATTTTGTTTAAAGTAAACAATATTATACACATGTATATATATAAATTAGTAATGTAAAAAAATTGAAGAGCTAATTACCTTTCAATAAAGTTTTTCAAATCCGGACGTTGTGAATAACTGCATTTCGGAGCTGGATCCATAAAGTATATCACCTCTGTTTGGGTATTGATACCAACTAATACCCAATGTGAACTGCATAATATTTGAAAAGTTTATTGTATTATCAGTTCATTTACAATATATGTGGACTTGTAATGTCTAATACAATAATCATGCGAGTACTTGAGTAAATTATGAAAACTCAATTAAGATAATGTCAAGTAAAAACATGCCTAGAAGGCTAGAAATAACTGAAGACAACATATAATAATTAAATATTATGTTAAAACTCACCCAACATTATGCGGTACCAATAATAAATGGGTTTTTCCTTCATGCTTGAGCAGACATTTAACCAAATGATTGGACGCTGTTGCACTACCTATAATATTGGCCGCAAAATGGGGCGACACAAAAGAAAACTTGCTGGCCAACTCGACATTCTCAGAAAGATAAACTTCACCCAAATACCTTAAATAATGCATATACATAAGTTTTAAAAAATATTTATATAACATATTTTATATAAAATAAGATGGACAATTTTTAATAATTTTATTATCTAATATAGAATGCAATGCTTGAAGCACTTAGCCATCCATCATCCAAAATCTCCAAGATATGTTCATGAATTATATCTTCATTCCAAGGATCTCCATCAAAATATGTGTCCATGGGAACTTCTATGTTGGTCACAATAGTTGAAAATGCGAGACGCAAAAAATATAGCAGCATCATAGGATCGTGAGGAGAATCTCCACACTTGGAATGATCTAATGCATTAGCACAAACTGTTGACTTCACAGTTTTCAAAGTAGCCGTAGCACCTATAGAAACTTTCCGACTCCTCTTATCCATCTTCTTAAGAGGTGGGCACTACAAACAAAGAAAATCAGTAACAACCATGACTGGAAATCAGTAGCCGAATAGCTAAAAATCAGCCCAGTAAATGGCCAAAAATCAGTAGCCAAATAGCCAAAAATCAGTAACAACAATGGCTGAAAATCAGTAGCCAAAGGGCTTGAGAACAGCGCAGCAGTAAGCTAACACAACTGAAACCAAGTGTAATATCTATTCATTTTTCCAAAGGCAGTAGCGGCAGCAAACCAGTAGAAGAATTAACATTTTTAAGTATAGCATTTGTCTATTTCAGAGACAGTAGCAGCAGCCAAACAACATGGTCAAAATGCAACAACTGGTTAGCTTAAAAATCTGAAATAGTCCCTCAAATGCAACATAAATTTAGGAGTAATGTTGAGATTCTGCTCCCAATTTCCCAAACAATTCTTACTCTTTTTTTTTCTATCTATCTTCATTCAATGCCTTAGCAATTACTAAGTACTAACACCAACACTACCAAAAATTATATCACTAAACAACTAATTCTTCATTAAGTTGTAGATCATTTACCTCTATTTTCAAAGACACAAGTTTTTTTTGTCATGAAATGAAATGTCCAACAGCTTCTCCTATAGTCCTAACTTCATCAGTAGGTTGCGACACCTCTGATTGTTTCTCAGATTCTTCCGCCACATCAAATTGTATCCTCGCATAATCTTCTGGCAATGGAACACCATGAAGAATCTCCTTCGGGCCATTATGCAAAATACCCTTGTTAGCGATATTTCGAATGCTCACGAAAGCGTATGTATCGTTGACAAGTAATATAGTTTGATAAGACCGAATATCATCCTCATAGACTGGTTTCTAATTACCGTTCATCTATTTTATGTTATCTATTTGGCAATCGATATTTGAGTTGGGTTTTTGTTTAACTACTAGAATAATTGCAAGAACTACTGAACTATTTAAGTTGTAATCAATTATGAATGAATTAGGGCTTCCAAAATCCTCGACTATCCACTATATTCAATCCATAATGCAACTAGAATGACTTCTTCTTCTACGTTAAGATAGCAGTTAACTAAACTGTCTTATATTTCGGTTAGAACATATAATCACTCAACCCCAGTGTAAAATCCTTCTATATTTCTATGATAGGATTTACCACATAGGAGGATTAAGAACAGTAACCTATAATGCTACACAAGTATCGGGGTACTGTCGTCCGCGATTTTAACATATGTCTAGTCAATTACATCATATCCAAATCTCTCCTCTCAGTTCTTGATTCGAAATTATATATATTATGATAATTAGTGATCAATTAATTATCAAGCATTCATACCAATTATTGACTAAATCTTAATCAAGTGAACAAGAAATCAAACTACTGCATTAATTCATGAATAGAAGTTTCAAGCGATTCATAAGAAAAGCCCTAACAAAGTGTTTAGCTACTAGTCATAGTCACGCTAAGAACTAACACAAAATCCATACATAAACTGAATTAAAAATGAAAGAAAAGAAATTACTGCGAACTAAGTCTCCAATTGTAGCCTCTCATGTTGTCTTGTGTTGTGCTATATTGTAGAATGACCAACCTCTATAGCGTTAATCCCTAAGGCTTAAATATGTTTTGAATTTCGTGCCCTATGGATCAATCTTCCCTTAGCCAATTCTTCTTCGGAACTGAGATTTTCCGCACCGGTGCCGCAGTTCTGCATAACGGCACCGCGGTACCGAAACTCCTGCACCTTCTCAGCAAATATGGCACAACGCAGTTCTGCATAGTGGCACCGCGGTGCTGAAAGTCCTGTGGCTTCTCAGTAAAAATGGCACCGCGGTTCTGCATATTGGCATCGCGGTGCTGAAAATACTTCGTCATGATGTGCCAATTTTCATCTTTTTTGCCTCGGGAGCACCTTTTCTGCCCAATTCTCGCTCCTTTTCGCCATTTTGCCTTTTGGAACCGATGTGACTCAAAAGAAAGAAAACAAACCTAATACTATACTAAACACAACAAAAACGAGTAAAATACTAACTAAAAATGACTCAAAAGGCGTATACAAAATACGCCTAACAACCCTTCCCAACATATCTACGGGGATGCTCAACGTACAAATAACATTTAATCGGACCCTAGCAATGAACAATATGTTAGTCTTCATTTAATAAATATATTTATTAGCCACACATGAACACTTAAAATACCTCAGGAGGATTCTCATCCGGAACGTCATCATCCTTATTAGAATTCATGGCATTCTCCACATCGAAATTATCCGTATGACTAGAACCACAAAAAGGCACCATAGGTTGATAGTCAGCTTTAGTCTTCAGCTCCGTCATGTCTTTTTCTAATTTATTTGTTCTCTCAGCCGCGCATAACCCACACATGTTTTCCTGTATCGCGCCTCCATTGATTCCGCTCTCACTTTGTTTATTTTGCTTTTTCCTACAATTGAAAGTTGTCATTAGTCTGTTTAAATTGTAATCCTCATATTGAAAGTAATGTAATAACGTGGACGTTACCTTAAAATCTAGAGTCAATGAATCTTTCACGAAAATTTTCCAATACAGTGACACAGAAGACAACTACGAGTATATGAAAGGTGGTTCATCCGAGTAGTTACCCTCACTATCTCTTGCAATATTCCTCAACCTTGCCCGAAAAACTCTGTGCAGGTGACCGACACGAGAAAGAATCAATTTCTTTTTTGATTCATCCAGCCCAAATGTTTCCTGTTGCAACATATGACAATATTAACTACAACCATATAGCTTAGACTTAAAAAGTACTAAATTAAAAAAAATGTACTAAATTAAAAAAATATACCTTGACTTCATCCCAATATTGTTCTTTCAGGGGAAACAAATCTTTATTACGCCAATCAGTAATCGAAATTGGAAAAGTTCTTCTACAGCAAGAGCCAACCAAATGTGCTAGGGTCATCGACTCTGTGCCAATTGGTTGGCCTATTTCATTAAAATTCACATTTATTACATCACCTCTGGTCCTTTTTTTCTTAATATTCACCATAGTGACTAGTCCTCAAGAATGAACCTCAGACATGCCACTAGTATCACCGGAGCCCACTGTCTCACATCCTATAGATTTATCCTGATCATCCCCTCGAGTTCGACCTTTGCTCTGCAATCCAGTGCAATCCAGTAGTCATGATCCTGTAAAATAAAGAATAGCATATTGAATAAGACAACAAAACTTGCATACATAGTACGAGCAGAAAAAAAATGTAACTTGAAATACTTTCAGAAAAGAAATTAATATATTCCACTCTTCCTTGTAATCATGGCACAAAAAAATGTTGCTAATAGAATAATTGAACTATATATTCACAAACAAGTAGAAACAACTTAATTTTATGAAATCATTTACAAATATATAATAGAAAAAAAACATATTTTTCTTCTTGGCTTTAGCTAAATAAAATACAATCATCCGGACAAACATGGATCTTCTGATATGTTAACTCGATAGAGTTGAACAATTGTTTAGCATCATAGGTTTTACGAGGGAACACATTTCCATCTGGAAATAGATCACTTACAACTTCCAATAGCTCTGTGAAGAACACATCGAAAACTTGGTGACTAGCTTTTAAGTTGTACAAAATCAACACACCTGACAATTTTGAAGCCTTAGTACAACCCGGACACAATGGTAAGCAACTTTTCATTGACAACATTTCGAGAATTCTTCACAGGACTGGATTTATCATTACCATCTCCCATATTACTTGTGTTCATTATATTTGTAAACTCAAATTGGGAGCCGGATTGACTAAATGAATTATGTTTACGTTTTCCACTTGAACTACCTTTGTCTTTGCTCTCACCGTGATATGTCCAAACCTTATATGTTATATCAAAACCGTGACACATTAAATGGTCATGCAACTTCATTTGACCACTAACCTCCTTTACATTCTGACATTTAATGTACAATGGATTTTTAGCATTCTTGGTTGCATGAGCACAAAATTCCTCCACCCCTTTCTTATACTTTTCAGATAATCGATCCGCATTTACCCAGTCTCGATTCATCAAGAACAATACTACAAAAATCAGATAAAAAAACAATGAATTTAAAGCATATTTGAAGTCTTCAAGGCTCGACTTCCCCTCACATAGTACATATATAAGAATCTTAAACACATATGAAGTCTTGAAGGCACGACTTCCCCTCACGTAAAGCATAATAAAGATAAATTAACTTCGAATGTACAATAATACCTTCCGAATGCAATCCAAGCAATTTGTATTTAAATTTTTTGAAAATCTACAAAAAATCGAGAAGATCGCATTCATTAATAATTAATAAAATAAGATACAAAATTAAGAAATCATCAAATATTCAATCATAATCTGAAAATTGAGGCTAAATGGGTTTCGTTCTTCACAATTATCAATATACACTTCTATCATAAACTCAAAATTGAGGCTAAATAATGAATGAAAAGTGTTGTTTCTCAAACAAATATACACTTCAAACCCTAGAAAACTTACTGAAAATCGAGTATGAAATACCTTGACACTCAAACTTTCTTCAATTCACTAACTCAACTCTTGCAAACTAAATTGGTATTACACTTGCGGTTAATAATGCACAAAGTAGGAGAATACAAAAACGACAAGAAGAATTATGCTTAGATGAAATCGGTATTGGCGGCAATTTCATTTTTGGCGAACAAGTTTAATTTAGGGCTTTGAATGAATTGTGATCGATTACTGCGTTTTTGTATTTACTTACATAGCGCTTTCAAAAGCGCTATCTAAGTGAGAATATTAATATTTTTATATGGATAAAATAATTACGTAACATAAATTCTAATAGCACTTTAAAAAAGCGCTATGCAAGGAGTAACTTGCATAGCGCTTCGATTAAAATTTACGCAAAGCTCTATGGCTGTATATTTTTTTTAATTTGAAAATTTGAAAAAGCACTATGCAAGTGAACACTTAGATAGCGCTATGTAAGTGGCGTTACCCAAGTCAAATTCTGTAGTAGTGGTTATATTTGCCATCATACTTTCGGAAAATAGTCATATTTGTCATCCGTTAAAGTTTGGGGTCAAATATACCCTCACCGTTTGTAAACTTGTTAAATTTGCCTTCATTTGGACGAAAAACTGATGTGGATGACACGTTGGATCTACGTGGATGCCACGTCGGATCCACGTGGAGGACCCAATTAATTTAATCCACTACCCGACCCACACCAAAATTTGACTCAATCTAATTTGAGTTAAAAATTAGAGCAAAAGATCAACCTCCCCCAAACACCCCCATGCCTATTCTTCACCACAAATCGCTACCAGTGAATACCCAACAATTTTGCTCAAAGTTCTGTAACATCCGAGAATCTATAGGCGAGGAACTCCGGCAATCATCTCAGCCACCACACACCCAAGTGCCCATATATCCGCTGGAGTACCCTATTCGTTGTCGGTGACCATCTCCGACGACATGTACAATAGAGTACCCCTCAATTCACATCGCAAATCATTGTCTTTCTTCATTCCAGCTCTCTTTGCCATTCCAAAATCAGCAATTTTCACTTTACCATCTTCACTTAAAAGAATATTTTGAAGCTTTATATCAAATTTTGAGGCGGGTTAAATTAATTGGGTCCTCCATATGGATCCGTCGTGGCATCCACGTGGATCCAACGTGTCGTCTACATCAACTTTCCGTTCAAATGAGGGTAAATTTAACAAGTTTACAAACGGTGAAGGTATATTTGACTCTAAACTTTAACGGAGGACAAATATGACGTTTTTCCGAAAGTATGATGACAAATATAACTCTTTTCTCTTAAATATATCAACATGTGACAAACACATATTCATTCCATCAGGGGAGGCTAATGTTGATGGGGACCTAAAGCCAAAATTCTATGACGGGCCTTAACATTTTTTTGTCACAAAAAAAATCATATATATATATATATATTTATTTGAAGTCTTAGGATTTATATCAGATATATAGCTCATTCCTCGAGAGCTCTTTTTTGAGATTGTATCAAAGATTTAATTATTTTTTTGGAGTTCTGAACACCGAGTTCATATTTTCTAATTGATAGATCTTATATTCTAATAAATAGTTAGAATGACAAAATATATTACGTAATAAAATATCAAAACAAGCAATTTTTGATGAAAAATACTAAAAAGTTGAAATGATAGAAATTGATTGAAGAAGATAACTTGATTTGTGAATACTTGTTAGGTGCTTCTATATACTTCTTGCAATATTTGATGTCCGATAAAAAATAAAAATAGTCAATTCATATATTGTAGTACTTGTATTTCATGGCAATTTACTCAAAGACTCTTGAAAAATAATGAAGAAATATAAAAGCGTAAAAGTATACTAAAGTTTTAGAAAATAAAGCTAAAAATAGATTAAGTATCGTAGAGAAACCAATCAGGAGCCTTCTTTTTTATATTACCACACCTTTTGAATATTATTATGTTATTAAGGCATATGAGAAAAATTCATCGTTAATCTTGTATCGAGGATTAGCGATGAATTATTAATTTTTTTTGTTAGCTACAGTAATTTAATGACGGATTAACGATGAAATTTAAGTCTAAATTTTTTTGTAGCGTTTGTTCTCAAATGAAGTAGGCACTTTATTATATAAAAAAGTACATGCTTTGATCACGTGCAAATCCCGTACACTGAGACAGTTTGTACTATATATATGTTAGTTACTGATTTAGGGGTCTTCTCTCCTATCAATTAGTTAACAATTTCTTTTTAATGACAAAAAGTTTAAAGTACTTTACAATTTTCGTAAAAAAAGAAAAAAATATTAATTACTATATTAATGAAAAATGAGGCCCCAAAATTTGAGAGGCATTAAGCCTAACTAACAATCAAATTCAAGTGGTGCAGAGATGTTTTTGTGCAGCCAAACAAAATTTTGATCGAAGAAAATTAAAAAACGCACCGTTTCATCCAAAACAACGTCGTTTTGATCGAAAATTTCTTAAAAACTTATGGTGCAGTTGCACCACCTTGCTTCACGTGGCTCCACCACTATATATAACGTACAATATTTTAACTCATACTATAGTATATTTAACGTACAATATTTTAACTTCAGATCCAATATTTGTTAGGAATTCTAAGTCTTGTAAAAAATTAATTTAACATCCCGGTAGACAAGAGGAATTGCTCAGATAGTAAGTGTCCTTCACTTTCAACCCGAATGTTGCGAGTTCGAGTCACCAAGAGAGCACAGGGGGAGCTCCTGTGGGAGGGATTAATAAATCAAAAAAATAAATAACATGCCAGTAAAAATATGGAGGATTTCTAGTGTTACCTATAATATTAAACAGACACAAGCTTAAAAGGAGTACATATAGTGAGAATTCAAGTAGACATGCTTTCATTTGTCCCTTCGGCTATAAATTATAATATATATGCTGAATATCAAACGATAAACTAATATGGCTAGAAAAGAGAGACGTCCATAATATCCAAAATGATAAGCTCCGCCGGGTTTAGTGATGAGTTAAGTAATATATATACTTTTAAAGTAAATAGTAATTTTTACACCATCAGTAGGTCATTTTCACCTGTTGTATATAACAGTTAACATATGTTGTTTTCAGAATTTTAAATCTCATATTTTAGGGAAGCTCATACATAGATATCATTTAAATCACCTGAAGTATAAAAATTATCTATACTGATGATATATAAAACTTAAACTCGTTAGTTTAATTAGCTGATCATGTGCAAATGGAGTCAGCAATTTACACTCCAGACGAGTCGAAACCCTAAATTATTTGCTATCCCCTACTCCCCTTATATATCATGAGCTGAATAACAAATAAAACGCACACCTTGCCTTAAAGATATATAATATGTAGCTCATTTTAATTTCCCCTATACAAATCGGAATTATATATTCTCGATTACAAGCTTATATTAACACAGATTTTAGAATTCTCGGAGAATAAGTCGTTCTTATCCAGCTTCGCTGGCTCCCCCTTGAATAACATATTTTAATTACAACAACAACAACATACCCAGTAAAATCCCACCACGCGTGCCCGAGAGGATAGAATATGTCCTTACCTCTACCTCGATAGGTAGAAATGATCGCTTCCTAGACTTCTACCAAGACATAGCATAATCACAATCAAAGTAAACATTGCATAGCAAGATAAACTACAGACAAGAAATTAAAGTATATGAATACGCCAGAATAAAATTGAATCATTAAAAGAAAATGCTAACGCAAATAAATAATATAAACAAAGTACATTAGGGAACACATAGCCGCATAAATCAAACTACAGGGAATATAAAGTAATACTACGTCTATAAGTGTGATGAGCTAATCGGGCCTACATTGCTCACATTACAACTATCATTTTATCGGCGTGAGTAGGAATAATATATCTTAATTGAGAACATGAAAAATATTTGCGACAATAAGGTTTTATTTTAACCTTAAAATAGTATAACAGGTCTATTCTGTAAAGCATATATGTATCTGCTCACATTGAAGTGGCATTAAAGTTCGATATATCCCAAACATGTCCAAGTTGGATAAAACATACTTACTGTTAAAGTAGATATGGTTGTCTGAATTTATTTGCATATCATGCAAATTATTAGATCTTTTTTTTTTTTTTACTATATCCATCATAATCACCAAAATCTCATAATAATGCAAAAGTTATTTTGTGAATATATAATATCTTTCCTATCACTTTTTCTACGAATCTTCTCACGAGCTGGCTAATTGGCCTTGACCGGAACGTGGACGTACGCACCCCACCAAAATCATTCTCAACTTACTATCATTCATGAAACAATCATATACACACATGCTAAATCACATTATTGTTAATGTACCTAGTTTATACTGAACGGGTTTATTGAATTCTGATATACACGTGATCATATTATTCATTGTATAGACGAATACGCCTCAAGCTAAATCACATATTTCATATTTATACATAGATAGCATAGTAATCAACTTAATTAATATCATCTTTAACAGCAAAAACTCAATCTACTCTACATGAGTTAAATGGAGCAAATTAACGTTGAGTTTTAAGTAACAAAGCTCAGGTACTGATGAGTAACAATAGTTTAGAGGATTATGAAAATACAGATGGCTCTACAGGAGAGATCAGAGACGATTAGGAGTAGTTGTTTATAGTGAATAAGGTTTCCTAATTAGTATGTGGATTGTACAAATTAATAATATAAACAAATATTCAAGGCATAGATTTGTATTTAGAATGAAGCTAGGGTGGAACTAAGAGGAGGTTCAAACGGAGACTGAATCGCCTTTCCCATATATTTCTTCATCTTGTGTATGCTAATTCAGACATGGGACCTATAAATCATGAGTAATTAAGAATTGATCGATCTTGGTAACTGTCTTTGTCATTGCACTGTTCCGATATATTGATGCAACTATAAAATCTTGGGTATCTTGTTGAAAAAAGTCATTAAATTATTGCAAATAAAGCAGAGTAGTGACTAGTGAGAATACTGAATACTCATGATATCAGTTTAAGCTTTCAATTTAGTGGCATGTGTTCAAAGGAAACTCCTTTAGGGGAAAAACAGGAGCTAGAGGGAATATTACTAATTACTAGTTGGATGCCCCTTTCATTTTCTCAATTTTGGAATCCAATAGACTTTAATTTCTTCCAAGAAGAAGGGTGGCCATTTCTTGTTCCTATTCTTGTGTGTGCTACATAGGACACACTTAAAGTTTTGTTCTAAAGAATGTCGTTCCTAACAACTAGAAATCCTATAATTTTTCTTTTTCAATTTCACCAAATAGATTTCACTTGATGAGAAAAAAAGATGATCTTCATAAAAAACCTGAATTAAGGGTGCGTTTGGTACGAAAGAAAATGTTTTCTGCGAAGAAAATTTAGATTTTTTACTTATTTTTTAGTGTTGATAAGCGTCAAACACAATAGGAGATAGGGTGGGGTAGAGGTGTGGGAGTCGCGGGGATGGAGTGGGGTAGGACTTTAGCTTGTTTTCTTATTAAAAATATTTTTTCAAAAAAAATGATTAGTGAAAAAATTGGGAATCATCATCACATCAAACACACTAAATTTCGTTCTATGACGACACTATGATATTAGGTACTCGGTACTCCTACAAGTGAACGTGCAAATCTGGCAGTGTTTCAAGTGAAGTGACATTAGAGGCTCCCTTGTGTTTGGGGTTAAAGCATTCAACAGTATCTTGCCGCTATTTCTTTTATGTTGCCTTTTGTCCTCAAATTATTGGAATTATTCTCTTAGCCAAATCAAAATGGTGCAACTTGCATGAGTTAGGTTCAAATAGAAGATGCCCTAGGTCTAATTATTTTATATAAATTGATCTTTGGTCCCTACTCTCTCTTTCTTACTAACCTAAATATACTATGATGACCCCAATGAAGGGCGGTCAAACAAGACTAGACTTCTTGGCTGACAAGCTTTTGAAGTTGAAGTTTAACATCTTAGACAAATTATATATTGAAATAGGAGAAGAAAGTAAAAAGTTTTATAAGACATAGTACAAGTTCACATGGAACGTATGCGCGTTTTTGAGGCTCGCGCGATGTGGCGTAGCTCAAAAGATAAATCTGTATAGGCCTAAATTCAAAGCGGACAATAGTGTCATGAGCTTGGGTGATGACATACACGCTAATTAAGCATAAAAAATTACTATTCCTTTTGGAATTTGCACTAATTAATAATACTTGTATACAACTAATTTTTAGCGAGCTCATAATCATGAAAATATTGCTATATATAAACGTTAAACTAATTAGGAATATGTAAATTAAAGCTATCACGCATTCCAATTACATACAAGTGGGGAGAATTAGTACGACCTTAGGTAGGTCAAAACAATTTGAGTTTTAAGTATTAAATAAACAGTCATTCACCAACCAAATTTGTATGAATTGACTGAATCATATTTTCATTAGCTAATTTTACCACCTTTATCTTTAACTATTTGATTGACCCATTTCTGTTGATCCTTTTATGAGGGTCTTATTTCTTCTTATGCTGTTAATTTGAAACCCACCAAATTCCCCCATTTCCCATTCCATAATGTAGTTTCAAGGGTTTGTTTTCACTTTTCAAAACTAACTTAACTTGTAGGTATTTAAGCACTAGCACTAATACGTGATGGAAGAAACTGCATAACCAAGTATAGGGTCCTGTCTTGTCTAATATATAAATATAATATCCTAATTAATTATAATAATTTTCTTTTTAGCAGAGAGCACATCCCATCCTCTTCAGACTCCACTTAGAAAATTGCACTGAATATGTTATTATTATTATTGTTGTAATTAATTATAATAATTTCCTTTGTATTTTGGGAGAAAGGTAATAGTATTTCAAGCGAACCATAAATAAATGAAAAAGAAGTATAGTAAATAAACATCGATCTCACAATCCTCCTTTTGAGTTTTGCCTAATAAGATTTCAGAATTCCAACGAAAGAATAAAAAGAGATGCAAAAAGAGCAACGAAATTAATCTAGGTGTTGTAACATTGCTTCACCTTCAATGGTGCATGACCACTTCAGGCAATGGCTTTTCTGTTTACTGTAGCTTATTCCTTCTTGCAAAGTATTGGCTTAATTCCTGCTTCAAGGGCTAGCCTAGACAAGGATTTAAACTAGTACTGTAAAAAACTAAATGCAGCTAAACAAAGAGAATACAAGGTACCATATTTATTTGATTATTCTTTAATTAATTCCAAGCAAGAATCAGGTTGAATGAATAATTTCTCATGGGGGTAGGGGTTCTTCATTTGAATTATAGCCTCCAGAAGAAACCAAAATCTCCACATACTAATACATAAAGAGAAATGACCAGTCAATGGGAATCTCTAGACTCTAGCTACTATTCAATCTAGACTTCACACATCCCTTCACTAACAAATTCCACATGGCTTACTATAATTAGTTAAAAAAATCAATGTGCTAAGTAGGTGTTTGGACATAAAAAAATTATATGTAAAAAAAAAATGAAAAATGTATTTGAAAGTTAAAATTGAGTTTAAATATATATACTTTGAAAAGCAATAAAAAGATCACTTGACTGGTCAAAACTATTTTTTCAAATTTGAAACTCATCTTTAAAAAAGAATTAAAAAATTAACGTTGACTTGAATATCTTTTTAAAAAAACAGAAAGAAAAATAAATCGTGTCCAAACTGTTGGGAAGAAACAAGCAAATATCAATTCTCACGATAAGGTAATAGTAGAAAAAATACCCAAGTAAAAAAATTTCACAATGTTTGAACAAAATGAGCAAACTAATTTCAAGCATAAATGGATATATGGACAGTAATTATAATAACAATAAAATACCAAAGCAAGAAAAAATAAATCATGTGCACGAGACACCAAATTTACGTGAAAACCCCTTCAATGTAAAGAGGAAACAATCACGGGACCTTCGCCCACAAAATCTCCACTAAAATCAACAAGAGTTACAATAATGTTCTCCAAATGTCTACAACATCAACAGCAAACACCGTGTAAAAATACATAAAAGATAACACAAAAACTAGTGAAGAAGGGAGAAAAATCACCCCCAAAAATGAGCTATTGTTTGTGCTCGAAAACCTGGAGCTCCAGACCATAAAATTTACTCTCTATCGTTGATATCCAATAACCATAAGCTCCGAACCCCAGTTCAAATTTGAGCACGATCCAGCGGTAATAAATCGGTTCGAAAAAAAAGATTTTTTGGCAACATCCGCCTTTACTAAAAAAAACGAAGTACACTTGTACCTTTACTAAGAAAAAAGTCAATAAGGAAAAGTTTTTTTTTTTCAAATTCAAGTTTGCCCCCTAACTATAGATCAGATTCACCAGACGAGAAACTCAATTCCACACTGCTGCTGAGTCGTCGGACTTATCCACCAAGGAATTCGTGGAATTTCTAAACGTAGTTTGAACCGAATTGTTGTAGTTGATTTTCTCTAGTGCGAAAATCATCACTTTTTTTTCTCTTTATATGACTGCTATGAATTCACTCTTATGTTCATGAAACAAGAACAAAGTTGATTTTATAAATAGTGGGCTTTAGGACAAAAATGGGCTTGGTCCAAAAGATATTTTATTTATCCACATAGGAAGGGGAAAAGGCCACAAAACTCAATAATTCTCCCCATCCCGACTATGTGGAGGAGACCGCCATCCCAGCTATCATGCAACACTCTTCAAACTTCCCTCTTGACATAACTTTATCATATCTGAACCATTATCATCCTTGTGAATCTTCTCAAGTTCAACCAACTTAGAATCCACGCATCTCTAATTCATTGGTATTTCACATCAATATGTTTCGTCCTCCCATGAAATGTAGAGTTCTTACCAATATGAATAGTGTTTTGACTGTCGCAATGAAGTGCATACCTCTCTTGAGCAAAGCCAGGTTCCTCCAAAAATCTATTCATCCACAACAACTCTTTACAAGTTTCAACAACAATAATAAACTCAGCTTCTATAGTAGATAAAACAACATATTTTTGCAACATAGATTGTCAAGCCACAGCTCCCCTGCAAAAGTAATCAAGTAGCCCGAAGTAGACTTGCGAGTATCAACATCACCGATCATATATGAATCAGTGTAACCACAAAGAATAAACTTCTCTGTCCCAAAACACAAACTCAGACTAGAAGTGCCACAAAGATATCTCATAACCCACTTCACAACATTTCAATGCTCTCTTCCTAGATTAGAAAAAAACCGACTAAAAATACCAACATCATGAGTAATATTTGATATTGTACAAATCATTGCATACATCAAATTGTCAACAACTGAAGTATAAGAAACTTTTTTCATATCTTCCTTCTCATCATTACTGAAAGGACACAGTTTCGTGCTCAATTTGAAGTGCATAACTAAAAGTGTAAGGACAACCTTATCTTTATCCATTTTAAAACCTGCGAAGTACAATCTCTTATTCAATTTGCAAACATAATTCTCTTTGTCCTTGGCTTCAAAATCTTCTAGTTGCTCCATATAAATTTCTTCATCTAAGTCATCATAGAGAAAAACAATTTTAACATCCATTTGCTCAACCTCTAAATCCAGACTTGCAGCTAAGTCCAGAACAACCCTAATGGTTGACATCTTTACATCTGGAGAAAATATTTCATCAAAATCAACTCACTGTTACAGTTCATTTTTACGCGGGTCATAAAAGCTATTTCATAACTTGTGGACTCTTGACATTATTTTTATTTTTAGAGTCACCACCTATTTTATAAGAAAAAATAGAAAACCCATTATTTAAAGGTTTTTTCAAAACAAGAGAAAATTCAATATATAAACCAGAGTTCGGATAAGGATTTAAATAATCCCCGGAAAGGTGTTAGGCACCCCGTTATTAAGTATCAGTAAAATACATTTGACCTCGGATATTATATAATATAAATTACTTTAAAACTATTTATGTGTTTAAAATATCGCAAATAATTGTCATTTCAAATCATATTCCGCCAAAAAAAGTTTTACACACGCTTTCTATTTAAAATTGAGCACAAAAATCTCCAAACTTCTAATAAAAATACTTCTTTTCTTTTCCTTTACCCAAAGAGATAGTAAAATATTTATCATTTCTTAAAGAATAAGGAATTTAAGATACTACCTTAAAAAATAATTTTATTAAAGAGGTCAACCTTTAAGGGCGTTTGTTTCCTTACCCAAACTACAGTTCAATAAAGGAAATTTCTCATTTTTCGCAATCAATTTTCAATTTCGTAAACACTTTAATTCATGAAAATTTCAAACTAAGTTATTTTTTTCTTTTTATTAGAAAAGTATGAACTTTAAAAATTGAGATTTGATTAATCATAAATTGAAAATTTATTTAAAAACATCAAAAGCAACTCTTGTGTAATTAAGTTCTAATGAAGGGTTCCACTGATATTTTAAATATTTTACACATAATGCAAATAAAATAACAAATATAGCAATGAAAACAAGCTAGTGGGTATATCGGTCCACTAGTTACAACGTACAAAATTTAAATCCTATTTTCTATGTCATTTTACCCATGACTAGGCCTTCTACCATTTACACCCATGATTGAGCCTTCAATTCGATCGGACTCGATGAAGAATATAATGTTGGGCTCGTAGGCCCAACGGCTCAATCAGATCGGCAAGAAGGGAGAAGATGTGGGCTCCGTAGGTCCATGTCCATGCAAGGAAAGGAAAAACAAACATAAGGGAGTTAGAAAAAAATATACCAAAAACTTGTCAATACACGAATAAGACATTGTAAATGAACGAGAACTGAATCTAAAGTCCACATACATATACATTATCTTTAATTCACATAAGCCGATAAATAAAAAACAAAGCCCAACGTTTAATTCATGTAACCAGATATGGGCTTCACCCATTTTAAAGAAAAAGTAAGAAAGCATACAGGCCCAACGGACTATTCTCATGTTTTAAAAAAAAGTGGTAAAATGGACAAAGCTCATAAAAAGTGCATCTCTAATGTAATTTAGCCCAAACACACAACATATGAATTTGATCAGCATGATGATACAGACATAACTATATGCCCTTACTGAGAGCAACTTGTTCATAAGACTTAACTTGGAGCAATCATGCTAGACATAAAAACACAAACCAAGATCAAGCATACAAGTATCATTAAGAAAAAAACAGGACCAAACTAGCTATTCATATACTCAGACCTTATGGTAAACATGGTGTTAAAACGCAGCTGGGAAGAAGAATCAAGGTTTCTATGTACAACAATGGTGAAGGGGGAAATGGAAGGGGAAGAAGTTTTGGAACCTTTCTTATTTTCTGTATTGAAGAAGGAGTAACAAAAACGTTCATCAGTTACATGTATAGACCCCTTTACTAGAAAGGGGTAAAATAGTAAACTACTAGATAGAGGGTAGAATGATAAAATACTAATAATAAAAATGAAATACTACTATTGTTCTAACTACCCTCAACACCCCCCTGCAAGCTAGGTACTGAAAATAAGTTCTTCAGGCCGAGCTTGGATAACAAATAGGAGTGATGACCCTGGGTGAGTCCCTTTGTTAGCACATCAGCGGGCTGATCCTCAATGGGAACATAGATAGTGGAAATCAGTCCCTGATGTATTTTCTCCCGGATAAAATGACAGTCAATGTCGATGTGTTTCGTACGCTCATGGAAAACAGGATTCGCAGCAATTTGGATAGCGGACTTGCTGTCACAGTACAAGGGGATAAGCAAAGGCAATGAAACACCAAGATCCGCGAACAAACTGACATAACCAAACTACGCCATAACGAAGCCATACTGTGCTCGAACCTGCTGAGCTCCCGAGATGGTGCATTCTTCTTTGATTTCAAGAGATGAGGAGGCTCCAGCAAGACTGAGATACCGTGCAGATCTTCTAGTATTGAGGCATGAAGCCCAATCGATCACGATAGTGATAAGCGGGTAGAACTACCAGAGAACAAGAAGATCCCCGATCCAAGAGCACATTTGATGTACTTCACCACCCTCCTTTGCGGAAGATGAGATGCCTTGGGAGCTGCGAAATCGCTCGGTTCGGGACAAAGCGCAATGTCTGGTCGAGTATGAGTTAAATACAAAAGGCGATCAATCAATCGTTGATAGCTGACTGGATCGTCTAATAGTGGATCACTGTGCAAATCAGCAGAAGAATCAGTAATGACATGTTTATCATAAAGAAAAGAAGTAAGCTTGATATTCAACTCCATAGGAGAACCGAAGAGCTTTCTTCCGTGAAGCCCAAATCGAATTAACTCCATGCGTATTTATTTACGCTGATGCATCACAATCCCAGTGGTATTTCTGGCAAACTCCAGCCCCAAAAAATATCGCAAATCACCTAAATCCTTAATTTTGAAGTTTTGTCGAAGCAAAGATTTAGTCTCCTGGATGAGGAGTGCATCATTCTCTGTGATAAGCAAATCATCCACGTAAACAAGTACCACCACCAATCTGAGCATCCTCTTGGTGAATAGAGTAATCGAGATGACTCGACAAATCCAAGAGAGTAAAGGCGTGGTGAGCTTTATGTTCCATCGTCGAAGCCTGCTTTGATCCATAGAGGACTTCAACTACAAACTTTTCTCACGACTAGTAAAACCACAGAGTGTCATATAAACTTCCTCTGTGAGATCCCCTTGCAAGAAAGCATTGAAGACATCCATTTGATATATATTACACTTTCAAGAAGAATCGAGATAGCGGACACGCGATTACCATTTTTGCCAGGGAAAAAGTATCACGATAATCTATGCCATTTTGATTGTAGCCCTTTGCCACAAGCCTTGCCTTGAATCTCTCAATCTCACCAGATGCCTTGTACTTGATCTTAAACACCCATTTGCAACCTATAGCCTTCTTTTGAGCAGGGAGATCCATTATTTCCCAGGTATGGTTGTCCTCCAAAACCTGAATTTCAGACCTCATGGCCTCTACCCATCTGCATTTTCATCGCTTCACTGTAGGGATGGTTCACACTCTTCTGATTCCTTGACTAAATAGCTGTGATAGGTGGAGGATAACCCTGCGTAGCTGAGAGTAGCAGACAGTGGATGTTGACACCCAATTTTGACCCATCTTTTAGGCATTTCTTGCAATTTTAAGCATTTTAGGACACCGCATTTTATCTTAATTTTTGACATTTTTGTATATTTTTTACCTAACATTCTATGTTGTTTTATTTTTTGTAAATTGACATCATGTTTTTACTTTAATTAGATATTAAACATTTTTTAAATATTATGTTATTATTGTTGCGCGATCATTTTGTTTTGCTAATTTTGCATCTCTTTGAATAATTAACTGACACCCCGTCTTTACTTTTAATCAGGCATTAAATATTTGCTAAATATTGTATTTTATTATTATTGCATCAACATTTGCATTTTTTATAATTTTGTATCTTTAAATAATTTTCTTTTAAATAATTAATCGATTTTGCATTTTTTGTCAAAACCATCGATCCAGGCATAATCGAATCAGTCAATCATGAATCAAGCCCAAAAATGAAGCCCAATCCACTTTCATCTTATTTTCCCTACAATACCCAAAACCCAAAACCTAAATCCCACTATAAATAAAACCTTACCCCCCATTTTAAAAGCAGCCGACACTACCCTATTATTACCCTACTTCAGCCCACCAGCCCCTCTTAATTAAAAAACCTAGCTACACTACCATATTTCTACCCCCAGCCGCCCACAACATCAGTACCCATTAACCCTAGCCGTCTACACTCTCCCTCTCATCTCCAGCACAAACCCTAAAACCCCATCGTTCTCACACCCTCATATAGGTGTCTAACGCGACGCCCGGGCCGGCCAGATTCCATTTGCGTGTTTAACTTGCTTTCAGGATCAAGTTCGGCGATCTCATCGGACACGGCCTACCGATGGTCACTTCGTGTCTCCATCGTGCTGCATTGCTGTGTCGGAGTCAGGCGCCCTGTCTATTTGCTTTTTTTTTTTTTTTTTTTTTTTTTTTTTTTTTATATTATAAATTAAATTCAATTTTAAAATAATATAATAATAATATAATATATAATTTGTATATATTAAATTAAACTTTAAAGTTAACTTTTTGATTTTATTTTTTATAACTTTATACTTTATTATTTAACTTATAACTTTTTATACTTTATAACTATATTTTGTAATTGTAAATTATATTTTAAATAATTTATTAGATTAGAGATATCATATATATATCATATAACATATAACATATAAACTAAGTGATTAACAACTAAATATATAAAAATTAATAAGAAAAAAAAAAATGAACTTTTCATATAATTATATAAACTAAATATTAAATTATGACAATCTACTTTTTTAATAAGGATTTAAGAGGCACACTTCAATACAATACACATCGTGAAAAAAAAAAAAAAATTTTTTTCAAACATAAGCAATCGCGTCTTTATATTTATATTGATTTTAACCCTTAACCTAAATATGAAATTTAAATAAGTATAATTCCACCGTAATAATCTCTTCTTCAGATTTAGGTCTCAATTAAATTGTTTTTTTTTTTTTTTTCTTAAATTCTAATTCCTATTATTAAGAAAATAACATAATCATTATGAAGTCTAAAAATATCTATTTAGTATAGTACTACGAAGAACAAAAAAAAAAAAATATACTCTTTTAATATATGTAATTAATAATGAAAAAGAAAAGGAAAAGAAAAGCAACAACCATTTTCTTCTTCTTGTTCCTCTCGTAATAAGGGGAATCACTACCTACTACAGCATGCACACGAATTGAAGTAAGAACACTCACCGGGAGGGATGCCTCTCTCTGCTCTATCAAGATCATCAATACAACAATAAGCGTTTATTATCACATCACTATTCTTCTCTTCCAAATGCATTTGATCATAATCATATTTTGATTAGATGAATGGCTAACCCTCATGCATTTTTTACCCCCTGAACTAGATTATGATCTTTTCAAAGAATTCTTAAAGACATTATTATAAATTTAAATAAAATACAAATAAACTCTCTCATCAACACACACCGCCGCCGCACGGCGAACCCCGCTGAACACCACACCATAAAACCATCTCCCGTCTCCGCTAAACTCCGGCGAACTCCATTCCCACCATCTTTCGCCGACCAACATCCATCACTGTCCCACATCTCAAACCACTACGACGGTGTTGCTCCGGCGTACCTCATCATGGAAGTAACTCCGCCACCATTTGATATTTTTGTCATTGTTACGGTCGGAAAACACAGTTGACATCGATGAGAAGTTTTTCTTTGCATTTCGGGTGACTTGTTCCCGTCCGTTCAGATCCAGAACACCATTCGATGAGTTGGTCTTTACCGACTCCTATGATTGTTCTTTGTTGCTATGTCTCATTCTTCTATAGTGTTCATTTGGGTTGCGTCGCTTTTGTATGGTTATTGTTCGCTAACTTTAGGCTATTTTCGTGAACTGGTCTCATTATAATTCCGATAAATGTTCTATATTGTGGCCTGACATGGCTGTCTATTGTGGGTATTTGCTGTATTATTCACCGGAACTCAACTCTGGTGTGACTTGGTCACTGTTCCATTTGGGTGTTGAATATCTCTCTGATTTTGGATTCTAATTGCACACTATTTTGATTGCTGAAAATCGGTGATGTTTTCGGACTGTCCCTGACATTTTGCTATTATGTGATAATTCATATCCGGATAATTACCCTGTTGTTTGCCTCTGTTTTGGCTATTTGCGTCGCTATTTTACCATGACTTTTGTCGCTGCTTTGCAAATTTTTTGGATAGATATCTCTCTTACTGATTTTGAACAAGATACTACACTTTTGGTTACTGATCTGAACAAGATACTACACTTGGTATTTTCTTGATTTTGAATATGATACTACACTGGCCAATGAAAAAGTTATCCGTCGATTTTTGAGGCCTCCACAGTTGCAAAGACGAAAAAATAAAATAAATGAAGCTTTCTGGGCAATGATGATTTCTTCCACTTACACCGGATAACCAACATGCGCTTGGCAAAACGAATTCTCGCAGCCGCACTTGTTTAGGCTGTCCCACTTTATATTTTTACATATCTGAGCCCTCCGTGTTCAAAACTACTACTGTTTTGGCGCGGATCTAAAAGTTCTATTTATTTTATTATTTTTAGCAATATTGGCCGATGAAGGAATCTCCGTCTGATTTCCAAGGCCTACCCTGTGCAAAAGATGGATTTATTTTTTGGCTTTATTTATTAATTATTGCTATTTTTTAAAATAATTGTTTTATTTTATTACTAACACTTTTACTAAGTGTTTATGCAGGTATCCGGACGATTTCAAAAGAATGTCGGAGTTTATTTCATCTGCGCATTTAATTTAATTTTACTTTGTATTGCATTTTATTTTAATTGTAAATTGTGTAAAAATGCTTAGAATAGGTATGATAAAAGCCAATATATAATTAACCTAGGTTTGAGCGGATAGCCATGAGTTAGCGGATCTATGGGATGCTGACCCGCTTCCTTTAGAATAATAAAGAACACTTACCTAGAATCTCACATTAATTTCGCAGACCATTAAATGGAGATTAATTGCAGTATTTTATTGCAATAAATCAAGTGTCCTAATTCACTTAAATAATTAGGTGGCGACTCCTTAAATACATCTAGGAATCAACCATACGTAGTACTCCCGTTTCGACTCCGGTTTAAAATGGGGTGTTACAGTGGATATAGGCATGTCTGCATACCCTTTGAATCTGCTGCAGGCTGAATGAAGTCCTTCATCCATGATGAAGTCTTAGCTCTGTCGAATCTCCCGATTCTTTGAAGTGCGAGCAGTTGGTGAAGTAGGAAAAACACTTTCAGAAGGAAGAAAGTCTGAGTTGTCTGCTGAGGCAAGAAGGAATTCTGAGTTATCTGCTGAGTCTCCACCATTAGTTCCTTCTACATTTGTATCTTCAGTCTGAGCTGTTGACCTGTCTGCTCCATCTGATTCAACAGTCTGTTGGTTTTTACTGCCTTCATTGGTCATCTCATCCACATGCTCTTCAGAAACTGTAGGAATAAGGCTGTCAACTTCTGGAGTGGTGTCCTGCTGCTGAGTTCTGAAGGGAAAGATGTTTTCATAAAATGCCACATCTCTGCTCACAAAAACAGTGTTATTAGTGAGATTAAATAACTTGTAGCCTTTCTGCCTAGATGAGTATCCCAGTAACACTGATTTGATGGCCCTAGTGTCAAACTTGTCCTTCTTCTGCAAGTTAGTGGCATAACACAGACATCCCAAAACTCTCAGATGTGATAGATTAGGAATCCTTCCATACAATCTTTCATATGGTGAGACATCACCTAATACTACAGGTGGGATCCTATTAATCACATATACAGCTGATTCCACACATTCTCCCCAGAATTTAGATGGCATATGACTCTGAAATTTGATGGCCCTGGCAATTTCTAGTATGTGTCTATGTCTTCTTTCCACTACTCCATTTTGTTGAGGAGTATGTGGACATGAACTTTGATGCACAATTCCCAGTTGTGTAAACAACTCACTACAGGATCTATTAAAGAATTCTGAACCATTATCTGACCTAACACCTTTAATACATGCCCCAAACTGATTTTTGACCATTATGCTAAGATTCTTAAGTATGGTAACAACATCAAATTTGACATGAAGCAGGAAAATCCAAGTCCATCTAGTATAGTCATCAACAACAGTTAGGAAATATCTCATACCAGTGTAAGTGGGAATCCTATATGGTCCCCATACATCAAGGTGTAACAATTGAAATGCACTATCAGTTCTACTACTACTCACAGGAAATTTCATCCTAGTCTGTCTTGCCATGGGACAAACTCCACAGTGTTGTATGGTGAAGTTAGACTTATTTTTGAAACTATCTATCTTTCTAATGACACTCATGGGCACATGTCCTAGCCTTCTGTGCCAAAGCTCTGCATTCAGCTCTTCTGCTGTCACTACTGCACTGTGTGCCTTTGCCTTCATACATTCTAGACTCCTTCCTCTTGACTCCAACATGTATAAACCATCTACTTCTCTACCAATCTCCTTCACCTTCCCAGTGAAGAGATCCTGTAACACAAAGAAGTCAGGAAAAAACTTTGCACTACAATTCAGTTCTTTTGTTAGCTTCGAAACAGAAAGCAAGTTAAACTTGAAGCTTGGTACACATAGCACATGTTTTATAATGTCACCTCCAGTTAACCTGCAGTTCCCAGTTTGTGTAATTGAAGCAGTGTCACCAGTGGGCAGCTGAACTCTCCCTGCATTCTCTAATGTATCAGGTTGTTCAATCATTTTTCTATCATTTACCATATGGTTAGTTGCTTCTGAATCAACTATCCAGGAACTTTCTTTGTCAAGTGCAAGTTTACCTGCCATATGAGCTTTATGAACTGGTGGAGGACCATATTGTGGTCCTGTTTCCACTGGATACACCATGGATTTTATCTCCTCAAGCTTCTCTGGAGTGCACATCCTCAACAAGTAATTAAGGTGCTCCTGTTGGTCCTGGGATAGATGTCTGCATCCTCCATATCCTTCCAAATGTGGCATACCTGTCATAGCTACATTTACTACCTTCTTTCTTCCCTTATAATCCGATGGATACCCTATCAACTCATAGCATTTTTCCTTGACATGCCCTTGTTTTTTACAGTAATCACAATACATCAACTTAAAACATCCTTGTCTAGTGTGTCCCTTCATTTGACAATAGTCACAGAAAGCATATGACCTTTTCTGCTGTTGCTGTTTATTCTGAGGGAATCGACTGGCCAGTGCAATGTTCTCAGTATTGTCTCCTCCATATGAATGTCCTTCTGCTATATGCTTTTGACTCTCGTCTTGTGCAATCATTGCGTAAGCTTGATTTACACTAGGAGTAGGAGACATCAAAAGTATATGGCTCCTTGCCTGATTATAACCGTCATTCAGTCCCATTAGAAACTCCAATAACCTTTGATTAGACAAATGCTCTATGTATTCTCTTGGACTTGTACAATCACATATTGGTGGAGGAATTATCGAGTCGATCTCGTCCCATAAATCCTTCAATCTAGAGTAATAACTCGATACAGGTGAAACTCCTTGAGTCAACATTGTGAGCTCTCTTTTCAGTTGATAAACCCTAGATAAGTTTATTTTATCGAACCTCTCCTTTAGATCCTTCCATACTGCATAGGCAGTCGACCTATACAGTATACCACTCAATAGATTCTTACTAACATTCTTCATAATCCAAGAGATAACTACAGCATTACATCGATCCCACATCGCTCACTCTTAGGACCGAATGTATCTCGCTTAATTGAACCATCTATGAATCCAATTTTGTTCTTCGTCAATAGAACCAGCTTCATAGATCGACACCAGAGGGTATAATTTTCCATACCTGCCAGCTGAATCTCCACTTGTATTGCTCCTGCTGTGTCCGATGCTCCTAGGAAGAGAGGATGATTGTGATCTGCTATGTTTTCTACTGTCATAGCTGAATCTGCTGTAAACGTGTTGACGTTCTCCATACAACTGCTCAATCAACTGAAATTGTAAAGAGGCGACGCCGATTGTAACCTCGAAAACTCAAAAAACTCAAAAACATATCTGAATTTCGTAAAGTTTCAGCGAGTCATAATCGACTGATGCATGTTCATAATCTTTCGATTCTTCACTGCGCTGGCTCTGATACCATGTTAAAACGCAGCTGGGAAGAAGAATCAAGGTTTCTATGTACAACAATGGTGAAGGGGGAAATGGAAGGGGAAAAAGTTTTGGAACCTTTCTTATTTTATTTTCTGTATTGAAGAAGGAGTAACAAAAACGTTCATCAATTACATGTATAGACCCCTTTACTAGAAAGGGGTAAAATAATAAACTACTAGGTAGAAGGTAGAATGGTAAAATACTAATAATAAAAATGAAATACTACTATTGTTCTAACTACCCTCAACACATGGTGACACAACTAGATGGAGCAGGTTATCATGGTATTCAGACAGACTACATATTATAATTAACAGTGGCCGTGTATATGCGCCAGTTTGGAGTAACCATACTAAGTATGAGAATAAAGTAAAGACCCAAGCCACAAGGCATCATTAAGAGGGCAGAATCATTAGACACGCTCAAGTTTAAATCACATTCTTTAAAATTAATGGACCTTTCTAAAAGCAAATCAATTATACCAAACATTTGCACATAATATCTCAAAGCAGGATGCTATATGATGCAGCTTTAGCACAAATATGATTCAAGTCTACTGAATATTCTAATCATTTAGGTAACAACATGAGTTCATGCAGATAGGGGTTCAACACTTGGCATATGACATAGTTCAGTGGTCTGAAAGCAAACAGAACAAAATATGAAGTCAATTTAGCAGGGCATGAAGACTTAGAGATGCACTAAGGGATATCTAGATGCAGCATCTTAAGATCAAATCAATAAGAGTTACAATAATGTTCTCCTAATGACTACAACATCAACACCAAATACGGAGCAACATAAATAAAAATATAGCACCAAAACTAGCGAAGAAAGAAGAGAAATCATCCCAAAAAACGAGCTACCGTTCGTGCTCAAAAACCTAGAGCTACAGGCTAAAAACTCCAATCTCCACCATTGATATCCAATCACCAGATGATGAGAACCCCAAAGTTATAATTTGAGTATGATCCAACGGTTAACGAAGCGGTAAAAGCAGTTTGAAGCGGACTGATGTAGCTTATTTTCTCTGATACAAAAATAAGCACTTCTCTATCACATTTTTTCTCTATATGGTTGTTATAAATTCACTAAATTCATGAAATAAGACCTAAGTTGATCTTATAAATTGTGGGCTTTAGGGTAAAAGTGGGTTTGGTCCAAAAGATATTTTATTTATCCACGTAGGAAGGGGAAAAGGCAAAAAAAAAAAAACAACACAAACTAGCCCTAATCAACATTTGATATATTCATTTTGATCACAAGTCACAACAATTAAGATTAATGACTTCAAGAGAATATTGGGGTGTCAAAAACGAGTTCAAAATTTGATCAGGAATATTTGACGGATAAAAAATACTAAGTTAAAACACAGGTCAAGAATCAACCATTTAAAAGTTGTTGGTTCAAATGTGTTGGTAGTGATTTTTAAGTTATAACTTAATGCCAACTCAAGAAAGCTTCTTAGATAATATCTTGTTGCAATTGCACCACAAGAAGATCTTCCTCGTCCCTATCCATTTTCATTCCTTATTTTAAGGTTCTAGATAGAGAATTAATTACCATTTGGAAGTTAGATAGTGGATTGAGAATGATATACTCGTCCTTTTATACTCTTTGGGCTCGTTTGTCACACTGAACTGTATATTTTTATATTAGACTGTATTATATTGTAATATATTGTACTGTATTAATATATAATGGACGGTATTAGAGTATTAATATATAATGTATTGTATTTTTATTAGTACAGTCCAGGAGAGACTCATACAGTTGGAGTGTATTGAAAATAATACACCCAATGCAATAAAACGCCCACCAAACGTCAGATTATTTTTTATCCAAGTCCCAACAGAATACAATCGCATCAAACATGCCATTTTGTCCCTTTCTAGTCCACTAATTAATTGGGTTCATCAATCCTCGTGACATGTTCTTAATTAATTGTTTAATTAACGCAACACGTTGGACAAGTTGGCGCATAAACTTAGTCTAATTTTAACACCGTTGACAAATTTTTGAAGTGACAAATAGCTTAGTCTAGATAGAATAAGGTTCTGAACGTCATTAATTTGACCATCTCACTTTCACTAGTAAAATAATTAAGTGGAATGTGTTGGAGAGGGACTAATGATATTTACCCCCTGTTTGGCCAAGCTCCGGAGAAATACTTTTTTGGCCAAACAGGACATTTCCAGAAGCAGAAACACTTTTTTCATAAGCTAAAAAGTGTTTTTAAATGGGAAAAAAATAGAAATACTAAATTGATGCTTCTCCAGAAGTGCTTATGGAGAAACACTTTTTACCCATTAAAATATTTTTTTGACCTATTTACCGTTTCATTTTACAAAATTCATTTTAATCTCATATAATATCATCATATAAAAGAGAAATTTGAGAATGAGGTAGGGTGGGGTAGGTAGGGCGCGGGGAGATTAAGACAAAAATTCATTTTTTTTTTATAAAAGTAACAAAAAATATGAAATAGAAATTTGAGGATGAGGTAGGCCAATGGGGTGGGGCGCACAGGGAGGTAGGTTTTGTGGGAGGGTAGGGTGTGTGGATAGGGCGGGGGGTGGGTATTAAAAAAAATCATTTTTTTTTATAAAAGTAACAAAAAATATGAAATAGAAATTTGAGGATGGGTGGGGTTAGGGGGATAAGACAAAAATTCATTTTTTTTTAATAAAAATAACAAAAAATATGAAATAAAAATTTGAGGATGAGGTAGGCCAATAGGGTGGGGTAAGAAAATTTTTTTTTTTTATAAAAGTAACAAAAAATATGAAATAGAAATTTGAGGATGGGGTAGGCCAATATGGTGGGGTGGGGGTAGGACGGGGGGGTAAAATAAAAATTCATTTTTTTATATAAAAATAACAAAAATATGAAATAAAAATTTGAGGATGGGTAGCCAATAAATGGAGGTAGGGTGGGGTTGGGTAGGGGTAAGACTAAAATTCATTTTTTTATAAAAGTAACAAAAAATATGAAATAAAAATTTGAGGATGGGGTGGGGATAGGGTGTGGGTAAGGCGGGGGTGGGGGTGGGGTAAGACAAAAATTCATTTTTTTTATAAAAGTAACAAAAAAATATGAAATAAAAATTTGAGGATGAGATAGGCCAATTGGGGGGGGTAGTGCGGGGGCGGGGTGGGGTAAGACAAAAATTCATTTTTTTTTATAAAAGTAACAAAAAATATGAAATATAAATTTGAGGATGGGGTAGTGGTGGGGGTGTGGGTAGGGCGGGTAAGAAAAAAATTATATTTTTTATTTTTTTTAATAAAAGTAACAGCTTCTTTAGAAACAGTTTCTGCAGAAAAATTAGCCAACCTAAATCAAGCTGCTTTCTAACTACTTCTACAATTATTGGTCAAACACCCTAACAATTTCTCCAGAAATAGTTTCTGCAGAACTACTTCTGAGAAACATAAACACTTTTGCAGAAGCTTGGCCAAACAGACCCTTAGTACACGAAGGATCGGAATGTCATAATATAATATTATTTGATTAACAAAATAATTTTGTGTGTGGCTTATCGGTTGGCTTTTAAACTACAACATATAATTGTGTGTGTGATTTGTTCAAAAAATGTCAGTACGCATTAGCACTTCTAATATTATCTTCTTATGATCCCTCACCCTAATTATAATCCTATTGTGGAAAGAAAAAGAAAAGATTAAAAAAAACGCTGTTCATTCCAATATGTTCATGTTTGAAGAAGACTTTGTGCCTATATATCTTATATACTAGTAGTAATATATAAGTATTCTGCATAAAACTTGACGGATAGCCGCCACTAGTCAATAACTTGTGAAATTATTAGTAGTACCAAATACTAGTCAATCGAGAATATTAGTGTGGCCCATTTTATTTTGTTTACATGTATAAGCACTTTTGATTGTATAAAAAGCACGAATAGAACTGTTTTTTAATTTTTTTAAGCTAATGCAATCCATCTGAATTTCGAAGCACCAGAAGAAGCTATTAAGTACAACAACATCATACTCATATACCCAGTGTAACAAGAAGATAATTAAGTACATAAGGAATAAAATACCAATGATCCGACATTTATGCAATCATATTTTTGTTGCTTAATCTTTTGAGTGTTTAATAATTTGTGTTCTTAGCAAAGACTCGTCTAACAAATGTGTGCATTTTCCTATAATCTATTGAACATCAAAACATAATTGATAAATTGGCAAAAATGCCAAACTTGTGCTACTTTTTTGTGATAAATTCTTGCCTCATTTGTGAGAATAATGGACTGATAATAATTTGAATGATATAATTTCAGGTTTTGAGAGCCTTTTAAGATTATAAGGAGAGGAATAGCTTTAAAAATATTTGAGAAACATGAAGGCTAAAATTTGAAGAACAAGTGATTAAAAGAGCCTGGCGGGAAATTGAGTGGGCCACGTGGCTCAACCTCGTAGCTAGCCTCACTCACACACTCATCTACATATAGGGATGACAACGGATCGGATCTGGATCGGATCCTATTAGATGTAGATCCATTTTTATACCTCATATCCAAATCTAGATCCATCGGGTCCATAAAAATCAGATTCAAATCCGGATTCACCGGGTCCACTGATCGGATCTGGATTCACATGTAAAAATTGAGGTGCGTGTAATGTATTATTTAGTGAACTTTCAAAAAGACACGTTTATTTCTTCCATTGTTGGCTTCTATTAAAAAAATTATGTGGGTAAAGGCGGCATATGCGAATTCGAGTTTGGACATGTTAAAATGAGCCGTCAATGAATAAAACATAACCTAACATGTACAAACTAGTCTAGATTATGTTTGGCCAAATCAGATTGAATTTTTATGTGGAATTGAAGTGGTTTTCTTTTAGTAAAGAATACCTTATTTCTCTATGTTTGGATTTACCTTAACCAAGAGAAAGAAACAATCTACAATCTTAACCACAACCCAAATTAGGCCACTTCATACAAAATTTCATTCACTATTCATTAGATATATTTCCTAAAAAAGATAACAACACTTATAGGATTCCAATAGCCTTCCTACTGCGCTACCTAATGCACTATGTATTTTCATGCTTCATCTTCACGACTTTCAAGGACTACAAGAGCTTTCTTGATTTTCAACTTCTCACCAACATTGCCTTTGAAGTTAAAAGGTCAACTATGTAAGCAAAGCAGTTGGAATGCACCTCTTCAATTGATTTTGGTTTCTGTGCACTCAAGGTACTGATTTGTTGTGTAGATAATACAGAATGAGAGAATATTCCCCCATGGATGGACGCGAGTTCCGTTCGCAGCTCATCAAGCTTATCATCCAATCCTGGTGATCTTTCTCATTTGGATGATTTCATACTGCTTGAGGTCCTTGACTGTCTAGTTGACATCTCAACCTTAATAATTTATTACCTGAAGGTTAACCAGATTTTTTTTTAGATAACTTAGGACTCTACGATGACTTGAAGCACTTTTCATTTTCCTCATCCCGAGAACAGTGAAATTGTCCAATTGCAAAGCAAAGAATGAAGAAATAGATATATTTAATAAAAAACGAATCCATGGATCGGATCTGGATCAGATACGTATCTCAAATACAAGATCCAGAGCCAGATCTGATCCGGATCCGTCAGATCCAAATTTTGAAGATTCATATCCTATAAAACGGATCTGGATCAATCGGATCCGTACCGGGTCTAGAATCCACTGCCATCTCTATCCACATAGCTCACCCAAGTGACCGAACGTGATGTATTTTTTTGCAATTTTTGGACAACTTTTAATTGATTTTAGGGCATTTTTCTTATATCATCTTTGTACCTTAAGTAGAGTCTCCAATCTCCATAGCTATTTTTTGAAAGTTTTGAAGGATTTTACCAGAGTTTGAATTTTCTTATAATTAAGACTATTTGATTATGTCTTTATTTTCATTTTAGCTTGTATTTTCCATTTCTAGAATGAGTAGCTACACTCTATAGTCGGGTTGTTAATTCTTATGGTGTTAATATGAATTAATATTAGTTTCTTGCTTGATTTTACTTGAGTTTTGATTATCTACTTGTTTAAATTTTTATTGTCAATTGTGTGGTTGCGATTAAGCCCTAAACATCCATTTATTACTTGGAAGACTGAAAATTGTATTTGGTATTTAACAAGTAGCAAGAAATTGAGTATATTAAATAATTAAGGTCTGTTTGGCCAAGCTTCTAAAAAAGTATTTCTGTTTCTCAGAAGTAGTTCTGCAGAAACTGTTTCTGAAGAAATTATTAGGGTGTTTGGCCAATAATTGTAGAAGTAGTTTTGAGAAACAGAAACAATTTCCTGTTTGACTAATTTTTCTGGAGAAACTGTTACTTTTATTAAAAAAAATAAAAAATATAATTTTTTTCTTACCCGCTCTACCCACACCCCACCACTACCCCATCCTCAAATTTCTATTTCATATTTTTTGTTACTTTTATAAAAAATGAATTTTTGTCTTACCCCACCCCGCCCTACCCCCCACCCCACCCCAATTGGCCGATCCCCTCCTCAAATTTTTATTTCATATTGTTTGTTACTTTTATAAAAAAAATGAATTTTTGTCATACCCCACCCCCGCCCTACCCACACTCCACCCCACCCCACCCCATTGGCCTACCCCATCCTCAAATTTTTATTTCATATTTTTTGTTACTTTTATAAAAAAAAATGATTTTTTGTCTTACCCCCCTACCCACACCCTACCCCCACTCCATCCCATTGGCCTACCCCATCCTCAAATTTCTATTTCATATTTTTTGTTACTTTTATAAAAAAAATGAATTTTTTTTTTACCCTCCCCGCCCTACCTACACCCTACCCCACCCCACCTATCGCCTACCCCATCCTCAAATTTCTATTTCATATTTTTTGTTACTTTTATAAAAAAAAATGAATTTTTATCTTACCCCACCCCATTGGCCTACCCCAACCTCAAATTTCTATTTCATATTTTTGGTTACTTTTATAAAAAAAATGATTTTTTGTCTTACCCCCTAACCCCACCCCACCCCATTGGCCTACCCCATCCTCAAATTTTTATTTCATATTTTTTGTTATTTTTATAAAAAAAAAAAAAGAATTTTTGTCTTACCCACCCCACTTTATCCACACACCCTACCCCCACCCCACCCCATCGACTACTCCAATCTCAATTTTCTATTTCATATTTTTTGTTACTTTTATAAAAAAAAATGAATTTGTGTCTTACCTCCCCGCGCCTACCTACCCCTCCCACGCCTTACCTACCCCACCCTACCTCATTCTCAAATTTCTCTTTTATGTGATGATATTATATGAGATTAAAATGAATTTTGTGAAATGAAACGGTAAATAGGTTCAAAAAAAAATATTTTAATGGGCAAAAAGTGTTTCTCCAGAAACACTTCTGGAGAAGCACTAATTTGGTGTTTCTGCTTCTCTTTTCATTTAGAAACACTTTTTAACTTCTGAAAAAAGTGTTTCTGCTTTTTAAAATGACCTATTTAGCCAAAAAAGTGTTTCTCCTCGGGAGAAACACTTTGAAGAGTTTGGCGGCCAAACAGGGGGTTAGTATGCTTGATTAATGAAATCAAACTAGGAATATGAAGATTTCTACTTTTTATCAATTGAGTCTTCTTATGATCTTTTGGTTTTGGAATAACTCATAAGATAAGCGTGTTAGAATTGAAAAATTCTAGTGAGTAATTAGCAATTGGATTATAATAATTAATCTTAGGTATTTAAGCCAGATTACTTATATTCATGAATTATCTATGCAATATTGAGATTACAACTCCAATCTCTCTTTTAATTGAAAACAAAAAATATTCTTCCATTCTAAGTGTTCGAAAAAATTCATAACTTAATATAATAGTCTAGTTTTAGAATTAGTTGTTCAATCAACTCTATTGTTTGAAGATTACATTAGGAAATCCAAATTCTCACATCTTTTGACATCATAGCACATATGCGTTCCTCATGGGATCGATCCCAATTTTTATTGGATTTATTATTACTACGACCGTACTACATTTCATTTGAGGTGTAGAATTGGACGTCGCCATTCGCCAATAATACAAATAGAGAAGTAGGATAGTACACATACAATCCTCATGGGATCGATCCCAATCTTTATTGAATTTATTATTATTACTATGACTTTATTACATTTCATTTGAGGAATAAGATTGGACGTCACCAATAATACGATTAGAGAAGTAAGTATTGCTATCTTCCAATGCCTTTACATACAGATAGACACAAGGCAGAAAACTAAAACGAAAAAAAAAAACCAGAAAACATGTGAGAACTAAACACATACGTACTCATTTTCGTAAAGTTAAAGAAAACTCTTAGGAAGAATTCATGCTTATGCACATTTGGCTTGCTATCTTTTCGAGGATAAGATATATAAATACAAATCAAAACATCAAAATGTTTGTGACAGATTATAAGGTTTGAACCGTTGATAGTATTACTAATAAGATTTTTCTGTAAAACACATATGTATCTGCTCGCTTAAAAGTGGCATTCAGAGTTTAAGATATGCAAGACACGGTCAAGTTGGAAAAAAAACAGACTTATGCTTACATTAGGTTTGATCCTTCGAATCATAGGCAAATCAGCCTCATTATTAAAATTTTCTTTAGTTATTCATCATTATCTCCAAGATCTCATAATAATGCAATGAATTCATGGTAGTGAAATTATTTTTTTAGAATGATATAACACTTTATAAGTGTTCGAAAAAATTCCTAACTTAGTATAATAGATCTTGATCTCTTACTTTTTGTTCTACGAATCTGTAAATTCTCCGAATTCAATGGCTTCCGACTACTAATCTAGCTCCTCAAGTAACAAAGAAACCATAAAGAACAGTGCAAATTAAAGTGCACGGATAGCAATTATTTGGACAACTATTCATATTTTAACCACGAATATCAATAATTGGAGATTTTTTTTCCAACAAAGGTCCAGACAGTCTATGAAATAACCATAAAAATATTTGAAAATAACAAAAGATAAAAAGAGCATAAGAAAAAATCCAGAAAAGAAACTCCATGCAAAGGGGATCACATAGCATGACAAATAAATCTAAGGATAGAAACCATTAGACCACACACTAGCATTGTGGTTATCATTAAAATAGGGCATAATAATCTCATCTCCATGTCCAAAACCAAGTTGCTGATCACTTGTGTTACTATTCATCCAATCATTAAACCACTCTGCTTGTGTCCTCTGCATCCCCTGATCCAATCCCAATTCCACCACAGGCGGCTTCTTCTGCTCCACTGGTGGAGCAGCAGCCGCCTGTGATGGTGCTGCAGCAGAAGAAGAAGAAGCGGAATCCCCTTTTTTAACCTCCTCGATCCTTTTAGAAATCTCCTTCAAATTCTGATCAAGAACCCAACCAAGATCATTCAAATCTCCCAAATTCAAATTTTGTAGCCCTTTCCCAGTCAAGCATTGGTACATAACTTCAGTCATTTCCTTTTCTCTATTCTCCTTGCTTTGTTTCTTCAATTGCTCGCTCTCTTTCGCAATCCTCTGCCTAATAAAACTCTCTTGATTCACCATCTTTTTGCTTTGTTCTATCTCAGGCATCCTCTTGAACTCCGCGAGCACACGCTGAGCTCCCATGGTGTTTGGCCATACTTCAGGTGAGTTGTCATAAGGGCTATAAATAATAGCACAAGCATCAATCCCACAAAGGGTGCTCAATTCACTCACCTTCTTCATCAGACCCTTCTTCCTTTTCTTGAATGTTGCTTTTCTTGCCGAGTCATTAGTGATGAAGGCTAACTTCACTTTCTTTCTTGTCATTTTCTGGTTTTCTTGAATGCAACAAATATGCAAACAAGGTGGAAAGATATGGTAGGTGTAGAGTTCTTGATGTTTTTGTTGCTTGGAATGATCATGTTTTATACAAATATGAAGATGTTTCTAATTAATATGGAAGATTTTGCATTTGTTTGCATAGTTGGAAGAATACATTAATGAGCCAACATATTTGGAAATAATTTTGTGCCCAAATATTTACAATATTGATACATTTAATTACCTGGGAGCAATAAAATTTTGTTGTTCCTTTGATCATTTTTTTTTTGTTGTTCCTCATAATCACGCGAAATTATGTTGCCGAAATTATGGTGCCGCAAGGGGTTCATCTGAATTTCTTTTTGTTGAAATTTACACCGTATATACTCGTAAATAGTCTTACTTATGTAGAAAAAGACTAAACTAATAAATAATTAGGAGTTTTTTTGATATTTATCGATACGTCGAGTTATAATATTAGAAGTTGAAAGTGTATTTTAAAATTTAACTCTAAGAAATTGGTTATTATTTATTTCATATCAAGCTAATTAGCTAGTCACGTGAATTGTTTTTCTTTTTTTGGACCGAAATAAAATCTGCATTATTTAATACAATCAAGGTAACTTTGGTGAGCTTTAAAATCAAATTATAACTGTTATTCTATGTAATCTCATGTCGTCATTAGGTACAAGGACTAAAATGTAGTCAATTAATTTGGAAATTAATAAGTAAATCATATATCTCAAACTCAACATTTCTTTCTTATTAGAGGTCATAATTTTATAGACAAACAATAAATAATAATTAATGTACGAACTATCTAGGATATACATAGTTATGGATAGACATGCATTTCACTTGCTGAAAACGAATAAAAAGATTAAAAAGTAGGGTGAAATTTATATAAAACTCAGCATTTCAATTTATATACTTAACACCCTTTTGTTTTTTAAACGTTCCAAATGTTAAGAAACGTCCTATTCAATTTTCACAAATATAAGAAATTTAAATTCATTAAACTATTTATATTTTAACTTGTGATGTATTTCTCTCTTTGCAACTGTTACTTTAATATTTTCTTTTATCAACACTGTCGTATCATAATAGTCAAATTAGTAGGTTAAATTATATACCCAATCAAATACCAATATATACCAATTAGGGATAGTAACATTTAACAGAAACAATTTAAGTGGCCATACACATCTACAATACAACAAATACTAAAACGAGGTTCCACACTAATTTTGAATAAATTCAGATGTTAAAACGAAACGAGTAGAAGTGTCTGTCAGACTATTTTACCTAAATCTTATTTATATTATTAGAAACCTTTACTCTTAAAAAAATGTATTGTGAAAACAACTAGGGAGAATTCTTGAATTTTTCTTAACTATGTTTCTATGATCAATTAACTAATCAACAAAATCATTTGTTAACTTCTAAGAATCCCCTCTTATAAGACAAAAGGGAGGAAAAACGCTTGCTTCATTGGCTTTTGGTTATCGATGCAAAAACACTTATGGGTGCTAAATTGTCAGGGACATAAAATTGACTTGCTTTACCCTACAATGTTACGTAAGAGGATCACTTAGTTCAAGTATATGATGCTTAAAGAATTATTTTGCGGGTCATTTGCATGTTAGCCATATTTTATATACATTTTTTGAGTTATTTTTAGTTAGTATTTTTTTCATTTTGTTGAAATAAGTGTCGTGTTAGGGTCGTTTTTCTTCTTTTTGAGTCACAGCGGTCCTAAATGGAGAAATGACAAAAAAAAAATGAGCTTAATTGAGGTGTAATTGGACAAGAAAAGACCAAGAAATAAAGTCTAAGAAGTCTCGGAAAGTATAAACGAAATCAGACGAAGTCCGAACGAAAAAAGGATGAAAAACCGCAAAATCTGCCCCAAGGAAGTCACAGGCACCGCGGCGCCTGAAAGCAGCGCCAATAAACATGCGAAGTCTGATTTCCCCCCAGTATTTTCGACGCCGTGGCGCCAGCCTGCAGGGCCATGACGCCGACGCGAAAAATCTGATTTTTGATCGAATTTCAGAAGGGCAAAAGGGTCCGAAACGCAATTTTTCTCAACTATATAATCCCTAACCTTATTCAGGAAGCTAGGACAACTTGTACATATTTCACAACACAACTCTTGGAGGCTACAAGATTGGAGACATTAGTTCTAAGTATTTTTCTTTCTTTTCTTTATTTTAATTCAGTTCATGTTTGGAATTGTATTAGTTCTTAGCATGTCTATGACTAGGAGCTAAACACTTTATTAGGGTTTTCCTATTAAATCACTTGAAACTTTTATTCATGAATTAATGCATTAGTTTGATTTCTTCTTCACTTGATTAAGATTTATTCAATATTGGTATGAATGTTTAATAGTTAACTGATCATTAATTATCATAATCTATATGATTTCGAATCAAGAACCGAGATGAGAGATTTGGATATGCTGTAATTGAATAGACATAGATTAAAATCGCGGACGAAAGTACCCGGATACTTGTGTAGCATTATAGGTTATGTTCTTAATCCTCCTATGTGGTAAAATCTATCATAGAAATATAGAAGGTTTCTGCACTGGGGCGGAGTGATTATATATCCTAACCGGAATATAAGACAGTCTAGTTAACTTGTTATATTAACAGTAGAAGAAGAAGTCATTCTTATTGCATTAATGATTGAAAAAAGTGGATAGTCGAAGATATTGGTAGCTCTATTTCCATCATAACTAATTAAACCAAAGTAATTTAGTTTAATTCTTGCAATTACACTAATAGTGTTAGATAAAAACCCAAATCAACCATCGTTTGCCAAATAAATAACATAGAGTAGATGTTCGGTAATTGAAAACCAGTCTCTGAGTACGATATTCAATCTTACAAGACTAGATTACTTGTAACGATACGTACACTTGCGTGAGCTCGTGGAAAATCGCCCAACATCGCACAAATGTCCCTATTTTGGGGTAATCTTTAATGTTTGTTTTTCATCATTTTTCATGCGGCAAAAGTTTAGGTCTCGCTCGATATAGTTTATATTTCGTTCTCACAAGTTATATCGACACGAAAAAACTTTCAAAACGCAAATAAAAATGGCCTAAAACACATCAAACTCCGCAAAAACAGACACGAAAAAAGATATAAAAGGGCCCCAAAAGGCAACTCTAATTTCTGAACACTACAACAAATTCTGAAAAAACTACACAACTTATGCCAAATTCCTACACACTTTGTGTCGCATAATTTAATTCCTACAGAACTTAAGATGAGCGAGACAAAGGTTTGAAAACGATAAATGTTACAGAACTTAAATGAGCAGCAGAGACAAAAATTAAAGACCATAAATATAGGGGGGTTAAAGACCAATGCGTTTGTTTTTGCGCGTATTTCCCTTCAAAGGCACTGGTCTTTAATTTTTTTCCTAAAATTTGAAATCTTTAATTTTTGCACTATGCTTAAAAATGTCTTGATATTCCAAGTGCGAATCTTCGCTCAGTAAAAAACAATTGCAAGATATAATTTAGATTCGCAAGACAAAATTTATTTTATGCCTGAAGACAAACTCTATCTGCCTTAAAAATTTTGGGTTATGGATTTGAGTAGACAAAAGTTTTTAAAAAATTCGCAAGGCATAGTTTGGATTCTCAAGACAACTCTGCCTTGAGAATCCTAACTATGTCTTGTGGTTTTTTTTTGAATTTTGACCGAGTAGGATTCAAATTCGAAATCAAAATTTTAAGCGAAGGACAAAAATTAAATTTAAATGAAGAGCAAAAATTAAAGTCCACTCAAAAGGGAAATCCGTCCAAAAAACTTCTTATTTTACCCAAAGTACATTGGGCCTGGCTCCCTTTTGATTCTAAAAGGGCTCATTAACGGGCCATGTGACGTCTGGGCTATATTTCTGTGATCTAAGGCGAAGTGTTGCTTTCAAGGTTGACCTGGCATCCTGGCCTATCATAACATATTTTCTGGCGAGTTTCAAAGGGGAAAAAGGTCAAATATAGTTTATTAGTCAATTTTACACTTCGTTAGTAAAAATAATTAAATATATCCCTTCCATTACAAGTTGGGGTCAATTATACATCTACCGTTAGTAAAATATTCAAAAACATCATTTTTTTAAATATAATATTCTGAAAAATTAGATTTTTTAATTAAAAAACCTGTAAAGTATTTTTTAAAACTAAAATGTCCTAAAAATATATTTTTTTAAATCTGGATTAATTTTAAACAGAAATCTGGAAAAAAAATTAAAATATTTTCCAGTTTTTTTTTTAAATGAGTTATATAAAATCAAGAATATTTCATATTTTTAATCAAAGTCATTTTTTCAGATTTGTTTTAAATGTGTTACATGTCATTTTTACACATTAATATGCTACATATCACCCGAATTATATACATATTATACAAGGAAATACACACTAATACGCCTCATTTTTAATATATTACTCCCTCCGAATAAAAAAAAAGTGTCCACTTATCTTTTTTTTTGAGAAAAAAAGAGTGCACACTTATCAAATCAAGAACAAATTAACCTTATCTTTCCATATGCTATATAGAATAAGTGTTATGTGATCAAATTTCAATAACTATTTAATTAGAGACAGTTTAGTCAAATTAACTCATTTTGTCCAGGAGTTAGTATTTTCTTAAGAGGTGTGTAAATAGCTAAGTGAACATTGTTTTTTATCCGAAGGGAGTATATAGGTATTTAACTTATTCTATATAACATTTAACTTATTCTATGTGGTGACTACGTGACAAATTTTCAAAAAACAATCTGAAAAATTAATTTTCTAATTAAAATAAATCTGAAAAAATGACTTTTATTAAAAATATGAAATTTTCTTGATTTTATAAAACTCATTTTTTTAAAAAAATTGGCTTTTTTTATTAAAAATTATGGAAAATATTTTTATTTTTTATATTTCTTTTTAAAATTAATCCAGATTTAAAAAATATATTTTTAGGGATACTTTATTTGTTTAAAAAATATTTTACTGTTTTTAATTACAAAATCTAATTTTTCAGAATATATATATTTTAAAAAGATATATTTGAATACTTTGGTAATGTTAGATGTATATTTGGCCCGACTTAAATCGGGAGGTGTATATTTAAATACTTGTCTGACGGAAGGCAAATATTTAACTCTTTTCCCTTGGTATAAAACCCTAAAACGAAACACATCAGTTCAAATTTGTTGCAGATTAACGCACCAATATTGTCGTAGGAAAAGGTTAATTTCTTTTCCTATACATTTACTTTTATTTGTTCTCCTTCAAGAGTATTTCCAATTTTCATTTCAGTATGTAAATTACCAATTCCCCCTTTTTTGTGGTGTTGATATTGCAGAGAGCGAGCCAATGAAAGTCAAGATTTTGCGTATCCTTTTGGTGATTTGTATTGCAAATTGATTGGTTGCTTTGACCGAAGGATATGTTAGCTATTTCTTTGAGAGGGACTATATCATGAAGTTTTCCTTAACCTGTTCTATTGGGTGTCTTGCTGGGATGGTGACTAGAGTATGTCCTCTTCATGGCATTTGCTATCCCAATTCATGTACCGTTGATATTTCGAGAGTCAATTTTTTTTATTTTGAGTCTGTATTCAGATACACAATTTTTAAATTTTTTGATTTTACATTTTTAGAAATTATTACATAAAAATACTATAAGTTACGATAATTAACAATTTAAAATACGTAAAGGGCATATGAATAAATTTCGGTCAAAGATTTTCTTGTTTGACTCTCGAAATCCGGGCTTTATCATATAAAGTGGGACAGATAAACTATTTTAATAGTTGTTTTTTTGTTGACGAAGGAACCCGCTACTTTCTTTCGAGTGCAAGACGCAGAAACCCCGACCGACGCAGCAAACCACGCCGCCATGTAAACCACACTGGCAAGCCCACGCGATGCGCCAACCAAGAAGGTTTATGCAGGATCGAACTCGCGACCATGGCCCCGCTGCTTCATCGCACTAATCTCTGCTACCCTTGCGGGTTATTTTAATAGTTGTTGGACTTTAGTCTACATAGTGTGGTTACTTCATCTTACTTTCATTACTTCCTGTGTATTGCAGATGGCACGCCGTTTCTTCATGGACATGGGACGCTCAGGATGAAACTTGTGGTATATGTAGGATGGCTTTTGATGGTTGTTGCCCTGATTGTAAACTCCCTGGTGATGATTGTCCACTAAGTAAGCCTGTTTATCTCTCCCTGATACTTTTACCAGGCATTTAAGTTACTTAATCACATTTACATGTAAACCTAGTGTATCTGCATATCCAATGAGTTACACCAATTCTAATATACTTGCATGGATAAAATGTTATGTTTTGTAGATTGCATATCGGTAGTACGTTATATGTATGTACATTGTCAATATGTATTTATATTTTCAACTCTGAGATACATTGTTGATGCAATTGGAGAATAATTCAAGCATCCTAGACTTTGTGACTGTGCTTTTCAAATTTCAATTGAGGGGGGACTATCTTGCCAAGATAAAAAAGAAAATTGTAGTTGTGCATTCATCATGTCTTTGACAAAATGGGAAAAATGCCCCCTGCATTAGTTTTCAAGGTTTACATATTTCTACATTGATGTTACTCATGAACACAAGGAGAGCTATAAAGTGTTCCTCGATGGTATCTGTAGTCCTTCATTCTAGACTTCTAGTGTTACCTATCACTGCCCTACTGGATGACATAATTAGTTCTAATTCATTTGATTGGTGTAAGACTGGATAATGATATAGTAAAGGGTATTTTTAGATGCATAGTAGGCTCGTTACTGTAAACATGGATATTCTCGAAACTTAGCACTATGATCTATATAAAACCTGTTCAATCTACAGTACCTTGGTTAAGCACTCAACAGAGAGAACAGTACTACTTTAATTGCATACTGTTTCTATACTGTACTTACCTTAGTACACCACCTTCATTAAGTCCTGTGTTTGTCAGGGGTCTTTTTAGTTTGATTTCATTACTAAACACCCAGTCGGTGTCAAAAGAATTTTGCCTATAGTGTATATGAATCAAAACGAGTCATCGACGTGCATCAAACCACTTTGACAGCTCTATAAACATGTTATTTTATCTTTACCAAAATATGAATGAAATAGAAAATAATTTTTAATGCTTCTACATCATACATAAAGTACCAAAAAGGCATAGTATTAGTGGTCTCAGGCTGCCCTCCTTTAACTGTTGATTTTCTGAAGTGAGAGCAGTCTGTCCTATGAAGCATGAACATTTCCAGGAGTTTCTCATCGTCATGTTAGATGCAGTTGTGGAGATAACATCATGATCTTATGAGAGTTTCTCACGTAAGATTGTTAGTAGCTGCACCAGAGACAACTTTACAATTGAAACTTGTGATACATTTGGAGCTGTCCAATTATTCTCCATTGCGTCATCTCTGTTTCTGGTATGTCTTAAATGTGCCAACAGAGACTTTCTCATGACAGGTTCCCCCCCTTTGTTTGTAGTAAATAGACGTGAACCTTTTAAAATATAGGTTTAGAAAGAGACTTTGAAGCTAATTGTTAATATCTAAGTTGCGTGGACTCTCCGTTTAGGTGCTATTCCCGTCCGGATACGGGTGCGGGATACGGGTGCGGGATACGTCCCGGATACAATCAACCAATTCCGGACACTTTGATCGGAGTACAACAAAAATTATGGTGGGGGGAGGGGATGAGATTTGATTTCTCAAAATTAAAGATAAAACGGATTTAGGATACGGGAAATGACATACCTTTAATATTATAGTATTTTTGTGTCATTTTTGCTGCTTCGTGTTTCTAAGAAACCACGAATTCAAGGTCGTGTTTTGAGTTTGGATGGTAAACAGTAGCAACGATATATCTTTATAGCTCTATTTTTTATAATTTTGAATTTTCTTAGCAGAATCCCCACACCCGTATCCATACCTGGATACGCACCCCTGAATCTTAAAATTTAGATTTTTCCGAATTCGACACTCGGATATATACCCGTATCGGATGCCCGCACCCAAGTCCGAGCAACTTAGGTTAATATAGGGTGTGTTATAACAACTTGCTGAGTATTTTGGCCAAATATTTTTACCATAAACTGTCAACTACAAGTACTTTTTTTTGAGAAGGTAATTGTGTATATTTGACTAAATCTATACATAGGGGTTCGTTTGGTACGTCGTACTGGACTGTATATTTTATATTGGATTGTACTGTATTGTAATGGATTGTATTAATATATAATGGACGGTATTAGAGTATTAATATATAATAGACTGTATTTTTTTTAGTACAGGGGACTAGATGGGTCTCAAAAATGGCAGCTGGAGTGTACTATTTCTAAAAATAGTACAGTCCAGTCCGGCTGAAAACGCCCACCAAATGTATTATTTTAATGTCCAGTGCAGTCCAGTTTAATACAACGTACCAAACGAGCCCAGGTTGTACTAGAAAACCATATTTACATTATAGCAAAAAGGAAGAAACTGGTCCAAAATCCTAACATCAACCTAGGATATCTATGATGGACTCAGTGTCCTCTACGTAAATCTGGTTGCACCAGAAACGAAAAAGTCCAATGCAGTTCAGTTTGATCTTTTATACTTCACTGCTGCTGTCTTCAAAACAACTGGAGTTCTACTACTACAAGTACTTGCCATGGATCCTGTATTATTTGAGAATCAGTATCAGCATATTATGTGTCTCTGTGTTACAGAGTATTTCAGCTGCTTGACTACATATTGCTATGACTAGTTCATATTGCTGACTCAAATTTGGATATAAATTGTTAAGTATCCATTTGATTTGTTTGGGAGATGTTTGTGGTATTGAATCTATTTGTATCATGCTTCTTTCAATGAAAACTAATGCTATCTAACTCTGATGGAAGCTTGAATAATCACACTGTATCCCCATCAGCCAACTGCAACTTTTATGCACAATTATGCATGTTAGAGATCGAATTTCGTTTTAGGAATGAAGTTAGGCTTCAAGTGCCAGTAATGAATTTGAATAAGTTCCCATAGAAACAGGAGTTTTCAGAAAATCATAACTTCTCAATAGTTTCCATAAATGTTTTTCATTCTTTAGTGACTTTAGTCAACTGCCTTGACAAATTGATAAAAGTGCACTTCTCTTAATTTCCATGCATATCCTGTCTTTCTTTGCCACTTTTTAGTTCTGGAATATTAGAAATTTTTCTTGTTTTCTCCTTGTTTGGATATGTATTTTCCTTGAAGTTGGATAAGAAAAAGAAAGAAAAAGAAAAAATAAGGATAAATTATGGGAGTCATTCGTAGAATTAAACCAGTGTAAACTACTTTTCTCTGTTGGGATTTGTGAGTCCTGCTAGCAAGACAGGCCAATCCTAACGGCCCTTGGTTACGGTAGAGAAGAGGTGGGGGTATAGGGCGAGACAATTCTTTTTTTTCCTTTGCTAAATTCAGTGGTGAAACGGTTGGCTTTTCTCCAAATAGGTTTTAATTGTGACCTTTTGGTTATTGAGTGTAACTTGCAAAGGATATAGATGCAATAGACTTATAGAGGTTAATGAAAGAAAATGAATTATTCAATTAGTTTTAAATTGTGACATTTTGGCTGTTAAGCTAACTGTCAAAGGGTATAGTATTGGAAAGGTTTCTTATAGGGCGAATAAAAAGAAGACGGAAAATTCATCTAGGTTTAAATTGTAACATCTTGGCCGTTAAATTTAACTCCCGAACATTAAAGTATTAAACTACAGTATGTCATTTTCCATTTCTACACAAATGATATATGTCACTAGAATTCTAGACACCAGGTTATAGACACAAGAACAAGCAGAAGTTCTGACTTGAAATAATCTCCTCTATGGGAAATTTCTTGAAGAGTTTAGGCACTTAATTCTTTCTATATCCGGACTGCTTCTCAATAAGCTGATTAGATATCGGCATGACAATGAAAGGGATGTTATGTCGAAACGGGGCCTTTAAATATCCATCTGTCAAACAAAGTTAAAAAAAAAAAGATTAGATACCCCTCCTATAGTCCCTATATAGTAGGTATGAACTCTAGAATTTTGATTTTTGCTCATGTTGTTTGTCTTAAAAGTACTTTAATGTTTTATGAATTTATTAACTACTTAAGAATGTATTGATTTTATGATTTATATATTTTATGCATATATGATATATATACAATAGATGTAAAATATTAAAAAAATACATCCGCCTAGGCCCCCGCCTAGGAATCCGTCTAGGCGCCCGCCTAGCCGTCTAGGCGCTAGGCGGAAGCCTCCGCCTAGCGTCTTTTAGAACATTGATTGAGAGAATCTTCAAGCTATTAGATCTTAGTTGAATACTCCTCCTAGCTAAAATAACAGAATTATCTTGTACCCTTTTTCTATTTGGGAGTGGAAAGAGATGAAATTGAGAAAAATTACCATAGGAGAGGAAGATCACTTGGTGAGGAGTTGAGGACCCAAAAAGCAGAGATAATACCAGGTAGCCAGCCAAGGAGAGTCAACAAAACACAGATCCAGAACTCCACCTGTTTCCAAAGCACCGAAAGGAAAAAAATTCATGATACCATGTGAAATCTGCACCTTCTTTATGCAATTTTCCAATATTTTAGAACAAAACGTAAAAGTTTTACTTACATTTGCATCCTAACTCACAAACCCTTAGCCCTGTCCACTTTAAACCCAAAAAGGAAAAAACAAGGAGAAAAAGGTAGGCTATGGTATCTCCCTGTGCCCCTATAAGGCTGTTATAAAAGGGGATGAAACATGCCCACCCAAGCCGAATTTGGGAGTGGCACATTCATCAAATTCCATGTTTTAACAGGCAATACTCAAGGTGTGTCTGCAGTAGTAGTATGTTAACCGTAAGGAAGGCTTTTATTTAAGTAGGTGTATGAATTTAAATTAATCTAACTAGAATTTGATAACTGAATGTCCAAAGCCGACAAAAGAGAAAATTTACTGTAATAAGTTAATAGGAAGAGAAAGAAGGGAGACGGGAGTAGTTGCTACCAAATTTGCGGAAAACAAGAAGGGAGGCAAGATGATTGCAAAAAGAATGTCTACGCATGTCATTGTGCTGTCTCCCATTTGCCCCTTCTTCTTCTTCTGCTTGTTAACGTCTGATTAAATGCTAAATAAACACCAGATTGAAGAGTGTCACTGGATTTTGAAAATGAGGAGGAAGTAGTTGCCCTATATGTAGGATCAGAGCAGTGATATTTGATCTTTGCGAAATGGTTAGGGTTCATTTTTCTGTGGATGCTATTGACATGTCATGGAGTCTGGCCCCCCTTTTTAAGGCTATTAATGCTTTGATAATTTACTTGTCTTTGCAGTATGGGGTGCTTGCAACCATGCATTTCATCTTCATTGCATCTTGAAGTGGGTGAATTCTCAATCTGCTCAAGCACATTGTCCTATGTGTCGTCGTGAATGGCAGTTTAAAGAATGAACAAAGATTTTGTGCATCTTTTGCTCATGAATGGGTAAAAAGTGCTTGTTTTCTATTGTATTTTGCTATTACGGTGCCTGTGTGTGATGCTATGACATTCTATTGAGCATAGCTGTGTTGATATGTGCTCATCCCCATATACAATTATTAGTTTAAGCCTTTAAGGCCAAGAATAGGTAGTGTATTTGTATCAGCCTTGCAACAGGTGCAGCTGTTCTACAGGAACAGGCCAAGAACAGACGCTTGCTTCCACTCCAAGGTAGTCTGCCCATCATTACAAGTCAGGCTGCTTTTCAACAGTTGTCTCTACCCCTTTTCTATCCACATGAAATTTGAAAACAAGCATTAATTGGATTAACATATTAGTGCCTTGTGACTGTCCATTGGCCATGTCCATGAGCCATCAGGCACGTGCAGGACAGTGACAGCTGGCATAGGGACAATGTTTGGTTTTTGAATTGTGATATATCTCGAACTCAGTTGTAATATATTGTGAATCGAAAATATCTTGAGGTGGGTAGTCCTACCGGTTTGTAGTCCTACATACGCTTACAAACTGATAGTTGTAGTATTATTATTATAGACTCGTTTAGCCTATCATACTAGTAGACACAATATTGTCTTATAGTCTATTGTCATTCGATTTATGCTGATATGTGTATTTTGTTTGTCTTATTTATTTGCATTGGACATTGTTTTTTTTAGTTGCTTCTTTTCTGTTTTAGAATTCGCTATCATGACTTACGCATTTTGTTTGTCTTACTTTGCTTGGGATTGTGCTTTGTCTTGAGTCGAGGGTCTCTCGAAAACAACCACTCTACCTACCAAGGTAGAGATAAGGTATGTGTTCACTCTACCCTCCTCAGATCCACATTGTGGATTTCACTGGGTATGTTGTTGTTGTTGGGTAGAATAATGTAAATCTTCTTGATGGGCTTCTCTTATTAATGTAATATATATAGAGTATACAATTGTAGTCCTAACAGAATTGGATCGCGAGAATTGGGCAGACAGATTTCGGTGATAGAAGGCTGACCGGTTGGGCCCCTTTTATGGGTTGGTAGAATAAATGTTTGGATAAGTTTAGGGAATAAATGGGTAGTTGGTAAAAAAATAATAAAAAGTTTATTATATAAAGAAAATGCTTTGTAAATTATTTAAATAACGATGTGAGCATAATATTTAAGAAATGCTTATTGTTTAATTAAAGTAAAAGAATGCGGTGCCATTTTGTAAATAGAATATTAAGATAAAATTATGATTGTGATAAAAACGCACGATAGTATCAATGCGAATAAAAAAATAATAATAGTGATAAAAAATGATATTTGAGAATAGATTATGATATTAAATTTCTTATATATATATATATATATATATATATATTAAAATTGTTTTGCGGTGTCAGAATATTTTAATTTGCCGACAAATAAACAGAAAAGAGAGATAAAATTGGGTGTGTAGGGATGTTGGGGTTGGGCAGTGGGCCGGTTGCCAGGTGGCAGGGATTGTTTGGGCAATGTCTGGAATATTTTCGGGCAGGAACGGGGCAAAATTCAGGCAGTTGGGTGGGTCGACGGGACGGTTGGCGGGACGGCTTGAGGGTGTAGATTTTGTAGTGCATTTTAGACTAGAGGTGAGGTGTCTGAGTCATCAATGAATTTGTAATCAGTGGCTAAATTTTTTGGAGTTTGTCAAATAGGAAAACGTACTCAACAAACGTGACATGACGTGAGATTACGATTTTGTCAGTGGATAACTCATAGCACAAGTAACCCCTATGGTTCGACGGGAAACCAATGAAGATGCACAGAGTGGAGCGAAGTGCAAATTTGTGCGGACCGTTAAGGAAAAATTTGGGTAACACAGACAATCAAAAAATCGAAGGTGGTCATAAGAAGGGATTTGACGGAAAAGAATTTTAGTGGGTGCCCTATTTTGGATTGTACGAGTAGGTAAGATGTTAAGAATGTGTTCTGTCATTTCTAATGCATATACCCAAAAGGGAGGGGGGAGAGACGCATGAAAAAGAAAGGTATGAATCATATTGTTAATAGTGCAGATAATTCTTTCGGCTTTACTATTTTGAGGGGAAGTATAAGGGCATGAGAAATGAAAAATCATGTCATTAGCCGCATAAAAATTATGAAAAAAAGAGTTATTGAACTAACGAATAGACCCAAAGGAAGTGAGAAAAAACATCCAAAAATATCAAATAATATTTAAGACCGAGGTTGCTAGTTATATGGGACGTCCATAAATTTGCATGAATGATATCAAAGGAAGAAAAAGTAATACTTAAAGAAGACATAAATGGAAGTCTAACATGTTTTCCTAGATGACAAGATGATCAACTATGAGAAAGTTTCCCTTTATTACAGTGGAACGCGATGACCATTTCCGACCCTTGAATTGGAATGCGATAATCATTTCCGACTGTAATAGATTGAGGAGAATTTAAATTGCGTAGTTGAGAAAGATTACCAGAATTGTTGGTAAGCTGAGACGTGACGCCCGTATCCATATACCACGTAGGGATGTCAGTGGGGCGGGTAAATCGCGGTCTGCCGCGCGCTCGATTAGGCGGGTATGGGGATGGTTTGGTGGGTGGTGGGCGGGTATGGATATCAAAGTGCTACATGCATGGGTAGTGGGCGGGTGAATTTCATATAAGACATGCGCGCCCGCCACCCATTACATTACCGCACTGCACTCCCATATCCGTATCATCTATTAGTTTAATTAGGCTATTTACGAATTTATTTGGCCCTTTCTTGATTCAAAATGTAACTTGAGCTAACCCGCACCGTAATGCACCATGTTTCTTTTTTTTATTCTCTTTGTTCTCCTTTTTTTTGTTAAATATTTTCATCTTTACTGTTTTTTAATATTCATAATATTTTGGCAAGGTTTTAGACTTGATATTCGATACACCATAGTGGAAAGGTTCTTTTTTTTTTCCTTTTTCTTATATAACTTTCATTTTGGTGACTAAAACAATTGCTAGACATTATTTGAGCATTTTATTAATGGATACCCGCCGGGTAAGTGGGTATCCGCGTGAAGTAAGTGGGGCGGGGCGGGTGGAAGAATTACTACCCGTGATGGGTGGTGGGGCGGGGGTGGAGATGTGTTTTAGGTGGTGGGTACGGGTATGGGATACCCTTCCCCCGCCCCCGCCCCGCCCCATTGACATCCCTAATACCACGTATCATTGTGTTCTCTTTGAAATTTGTGTAGCGGTCCCGTGGTAGACAGATGGGCGCGACGATGTCAGCTATTCTTCTTCACGATGCAGACATGGTAGTTGGTAGGTCGATTCCCAACGATTGCGAACGTGGGTTGGCCCACTAAGTCGGGTATTGGGCATGCGACAGATAATTTATGACGCCGAGTGTTGAGGAAAATGAAGCGTGAGAAGCTACGTGGGCCGCATGTGATGCCATGGGGGTATCATAAATTTAGGAGAGAAAGAGTATACCGACTATAAAACAGGGAATAGGGGGCTGGGTGTTGTGTATATCGCGGTATATCAGCGATATACATGCTTGTTTTGAAAAGAAGGGGATAGATGGGTGTTGTATATCACTGTATTTCTTGAGTATACATGTGTTTAGGTAGAGGAAAGGCAGTATATCACTGAGAAGCAGGGTATATCGCGATATATCAGTGGTATACATACTTGTTTGGAAATGAAGGGGAGTATATCACGGTATATATGGAGTATACCAATTTGTAGGTAGAGGAGAGGCATTATATCATTGAGGAGCAGGATATATAGACTGTATATCACGAATAGCAGTGATACACGGGGCAATATACTGCTGTTTTTTTTCGCCGAAAGAGGGAGGCGGATGGGCACAACGACCAAAATAGGGTTTATGGTAGGGAGGTATTTTTGGCTCTTGATACCATGTAGAATAGTGTAAATCTCCTTGAGGGATTTCTCTTATTAATGTAATATTATATAGAGTATACAATTATAGTCCTAATAGAATTAAAATCTTTATTTTACATTAATTACACTAAATAATAATTACATAATATATTGTGAATATATATGGAATATATTCACTATCAATTGTTTGGAAATATGATTTGTGATGGAACCCGTCCTTAGCCGCCATCGCTGGGTAAATCGCGGGATGTGCACCCCACATTCAGTGTCTGATCGCTACCAACGGATCAATGCTACAAGGTCTGGCTCTCTAACAGGACTTGTCTGGAGAGAATCAAACTCACACTGCAACATGCCCGCGGTTAAGCTCTTGAAACTGTCTGAGCGTATTAGGAGAAACGTATCCGCGAGAATCGAACTTCGTGTGCTGGGCCACAAATTTGACTAATGGTCACTGAGCCACTATCAGCGGATTGCTTTAGTGGTTTGTTGATAGGTATATGTCTGTTTTATATTTCAAATCAATTGTCTCAAAATGCATTATATCAGTTTGATTTGAAATAGAACTTTGAAAATTATAGTAAAGGAAATCACTTGTTTTTTAGTCTTATTAGTGTGAATCCAAAGCATAGTTAATGGTGGATGGCATAGTCAGGGCTTTATAAATATCCTAAAGAAAAGCACAACCATTGTCACTAGCTGCTTTGATAATGATTGATTTGTTACTACACTTTGTCCCATTTTTGTTTTCTTTGTAAGAGAAAATTATGACCCCATTACAAAATTAAGTAGCAGTAATAAACTAATCATCATAGGATTTGTGGATAAAATCGGACACGTCTATTGAAGGCCTACCTACCAAATAGGTCACGTTTGGACAAAAAAATAATATAACGTTTGGTGAGCGTTTTCTGTCGAACTGGATTGTATTATTTCTAAAAATAGTACACTCCAAATGCCATTTTTGAGACTCATCTAGATGGGTCTCCCCTGGACTGTACTAAAAATAAAAAATACAGTTCATTATATATTAATACTCTAATACCATCCATTATTACATACAAGGGTAGCCAAGTTGGTGTAGCAGAAGAGCGCGGGACCGCAAGATCACGAGTTCGATCCCTGCATAAACCTTCTTGGTTGAGTCTGTCACACATGGCTTGCCAAGTGTGGTTAATCGGCTGACGTGGTTTTGCGGTATTGCGTCGATCCGGAGTTTACTGCTGTCTTGCACTCGAAAGAGTAGCGGTGCGGAGTTCGCCAACAAAAAAAAATTCATATAACAATATACAGTCTAATGCGATGTACCAGATGAGTCCATAGAGTCAAGTTTTAGACCGATACCAGCCGTGTAACACAAAAAACTTAAGCCACGCGTTTAAAAGAGAAATCATATTAGTATTAATATAATAGTACTAGCAATTATTGATATATCCAATAAAATACAGAATGGAAGTTACTACATTATAATCCCAAGATATTAAAACACGATAAATATCTTCATCAACAATCTATCGACATATCTCGATTGGAATAACACGAGAAGAAAAAACAAAAAAGAGAAAGAGAGGGTAAACTTAGAAAACACATCCAAGAATAAACAAAACAGTAGCTAGATACTCCATTAGCGGATTTAGTAATGGCCTTCACATATCCACCTGTCAAACAAGGAAATATGGGAATTAGATACTCTTCCTATATAACTTTATTGTATGAAAAATATCTTCTAAGCAAATTGAGAGAATCTTCAAGTTGAATACTCCTTCAAACTAGAAAAACAGAATAATCCTGTTCCCTTTAAGAGATGAAATTTGAGAAGAATTACCTTAGGGAAAGGATATAATAATCACTTGGTGAGGACCCAAAGAGCATAGATAATACCAGGTAGCCATCCAAATAGAGTCAGTAAAACACAGATCCAGAACTCCGCCTGTTTCCCAACACAAAAATATACACACACGTATTCAATAAACGCTAACAACCAAGTACAACAAATTTCAGAAACCATAGGAAATTTGCACCTTCTTTGCACAGTTTTCAAATATTTTTATAACATACCTAATAAGTAGTAAATTTTTGTACTTCAATTTACATCCTAAGCCCCACAAAATTAAGGGGGTGTTTGGTTCGCGTAGGGTAAACGGAATGAAATTCAGTAATGAAATGGAATGGAACGGAATTACCTGTTTGTCCCTACATGTTTGATTCTGGGTGGTCCGGGGTCCGGATTGGGGAAAGGGAATGAAAGTGGAAAAGGGATAAAGAGAATGAAAAAATAAGGCCAAACAAACAACAACAAAGAAAATTTCATTCTTCCATTCCCTTTCATGTTTACCCCGAACCAAACGCACTCTAAATCTTTTCACCAACCCCTTAGCCCTAGCCTTGTGCCCAAAAAGGTAAAATAAAATGTTTTAGTTTTTGTTTGTTGTTAAAGAATATATGTTTGAACCTAACTCAACCCCAAAAGTTAGTTTGTAGGATGCAGATTGTTTGGGTCCATATAAGAAGTTCATGTTTCCATTCCATATCCGATGTGAAACTCTTAATATTTTTCGCACGCTCAGATCTTGTTAACTGGAGCGTGAATAATATAATTTGGAGCTCAACATCGGTTAACAAATAATTGAAATGGATCTGGCTCTAACACCATGTCAAAAATAGATCTTGGGTCGAAACTCAACCTCAAAAGCTAGCTTGAATATAAGCAAAATACCAGTCCATTCTCCAATCAATGTGGGACTTTAACTCACTCTAACACCCCTTCACGCTCAGGGCCCAACTGGAGCGTGGACCGGGAGCCCAAACGAGAATGAGTCTGGCTTTGATACCATGTAAAGAATGAATTTTAAGTCACACTCAACTCCAAAAGCTAGCATATAGGGTGAAGATTGTTCAAGTCCGTATAAGAAGTTTATGTTCCCATTTCATATCCGATGTGACTCACCGCACGCCAAGAACTTGTTAACTGGCGTGAGTTATATAATTTGAGAGCTCAACATTAATAAACAAAGAATTGAAATGAGTCTGATCTAATATCATGTAAATAATTTATATTGAGTTTAACTCAACCTAAAAATTAGCTTGTAGGGTGAAGATTATTCAAGTCCATGTTCTCATTTCACATGTGAGGTGAGACTTAACATTTGTAGTAGACTAATAGTAAGTTAACCGAGAAGAAATTTAGTGAGCGTGTGAATATGAATTAATCGGACGAATGAACTCGGATAGTGCATGTCTAAGCAAAAAATTAAAAAGAAGAAAGTTTAACAGGAGAGAAGAAGTAGTACCGCGCAGTTAAACTTGAGGAAAACACCAAGGGGAGGCAAGAGGATGGCCAGAAGAATGTCTATGAATGTCGCTGTGCCCATTTTGCCCTTCTGATAAAATGCTAAATAAACAACAGAATTAGTAGTGTGTGAAATGTATTTTAAAGAACAGGAGGAAGTAGTTACCCTATATATATAGGCCGAGGTAAGACAGACCTTGGTGTTTCTCTGGGGCTAGTTTCGTCCTTTGCCTTAAACTTTAAAAAACTTTTTTTGGATTAGTACGAATAGAATTTGCACAGCTCATCCTCCGTTAGCGTTACAAGTGGCAAGTGAGCTGTAATGGCGGAGCCCTTCCATTGGAGTGTTTTCACCACCCTCTCCGGTCTCCACATAGAAATTTGGTGTTCACACTTCACAGTTCACACCAATGGTTCTCTAGTCCAGCTAATACTATTGTCCTACTGTGGCTTTCACTTAACTATTGTTCATATGACACAAGTTTGGGATTTTAATTACTTACGCAGAGTAATTTATTTTTTACCCAGACCTATTTTCAAATTTGGGCCCTTATAGATTATACAACACAAATTTCATAAGTTGTACACTTTCTAGATAAACCAAAAGATATTCAATAGTAATTAAGAATAATTGAATATAATAATTGTCAAACTTTTGTCAAAATGGTTAGCTAACTTTGCCTCTCTTATAACTTCCTTTTGTATTGAAGATGACACGTTGTTGCTTCATGGACAACAATAACATATCTAGTGAAATGTCATAACGGGGTCTAGAGAGGGTATAGTATACGCATACCTTATCTTTATTTTGATAGGTAAAGCGGTTGTTTCTGAAAGACTATCGACTCAAGACAAAACATAAGCACAAGCAAAACAAGAGATACAAAATAATAAATACGGTCAAACCCAAACACAAAATTTAAAGCATTATGAAAATGATGGTAACAAAAGAGAATAAGCCATGATAGCGCGTTCAGAAAAAAAAAACAATAACTAACACATATAAATAAAGTACAATAAAGAACTCATAACAACATAAATCAAGCGACATGAGACTATAAAACAATACTGCGTCTACTAGTATGATAGGTTAAGCAGACCTACAATAATAAACTACAACTACCAGTTACCAGTTTGTAAGCGTAAGTAGGACTACATTCAACTACTTACTACCATTCTATCCTAATCCGTGTCCTCCAACGTCCTATCTAAGATTATGTCCTCAGTAAGTTGCACCTGCGTCATATCCCGTCTAATCACTTCTCCCCAATACTTCTTCGGCTTACATCTACCCCCATGAACCCGTCCATAGCCAACCTCAAACATCTCCGCACTGAGGTATTTGTGTCTCTCATCTGCATATGCCCGAACCATCTCAACCTCGCTTCCCACATCTTATCTTCCATCGAGGCCAATCCCACTCTGTTTCGGATATCATTATTTCTAATCATATTCTTCCTTGTATGCCCACACATTCATCTCAAAATCATCATCTCCACAACTTTTATCTTTTGAATGTGTGAAGTCTTGACCGGCCAACACTCCGCCCCATATAACAGTCGGTCTAACCACCACCACATAGAACTTGCATTTAAGTTTTGGTAGCACCTTTTTATCGCACAAGACTCCAGATGCGAACCTCTATTTCATTCACCCTGCCCCAATACGATGTGTGACATCGTCATCAATCTCTCAATTCCTTTGGATAATAGACCCGAGGTATTTGAAGCTTCCTTTATTTAGGATGACCTGAGTACAAAGTCTCACCTTCACGCTTGTTTTATGCTCGCCTCCATTATTAAATTTGCACTCCATTTATTCTGTCTTATTTCTACTCAATCTTAACCCTTTAGACTCCAGCGTCTTTCTCAAACCTCCGACTTAGCTCGATCTTGCTTCTTTATAAACCTCATTACAAAATTTTGTACTTACTAGTAAACCTGTCAACCGGTCCGGGTTGACCGAACCGACAGTTGACCGATAGTTTAACTTGCCGACGGCCGGTAAGGCATCTGGGTTGGGGTTGGGTTGGCCCAACCCAACCATGCGAGTTATTTAAAAACCGTAAGGCGGGACGGTTAGGCGTGCTGAAAAGCCGATTCGTTCTGGTTAACGGACCGGGCCGGGCCGTAACAAAAAAAAATAAAAATTGCCCAATCATTTCGGCCAGTTGGCGCTGGAAAGGCGGGGGCGTGGGCAATGGTCATTTCGGCCGTTAGTCGCTTTTGTTGTTTTTTTTTTTATTATTTTGTTTAATTATTTATATTAATTCTATTTTTACCATTTAAAAAATCTATAAATTCTATACATTTTCTTAATTTTTATCACACAACATATCTATCAATACAATTATTCTCATAATCTCTTAATCATCTTTATTATCAATCTTCAAGTTATTAATATTATTAGTTTTCAAATTCAAAGTAGCAAGACGCAAGACTTGAGCTTGAGTTTATTGAATTCGAATCCCAAGTTTGGTACACTCGTTTCATTCTCTAATTATTTTATTAAATTGTCATATTTATTTGTTGATTATTTAAATATTTTATAATGTCTTTACTAAGAGGGAATTGCGTCGGAATTGTAGTAAATCTAGTTCGAGGGTAAAAATCATGGGTTCTTCATCATCTAATCAAAATATAGATTATGATCAAATGCGAAGATTTTGGAATGAAGATAATGAATGTGATAACGTTCAATTAGATAATATTGTTGAACTTGAAACGAAACAAGAACCTCCTACACTCTTAGTGTTCCTTACATCGATGTTAGTGCTGCTAGTGGTAGTCGTAATCGTAGACCTCCTACCGTAACTAGTAGCAAGAAAAAAGGAGTAAAGTGTGGCTCTTTTATGATATAGTTGTAGTGCGATAGAGTTAAATGTAATATTTGTGGGAGAACTTATAAACATAAGGCGGGGTGGTGACGGGGGCGGGCACTATAGGTAGACATATAAAACACGATCATACGGCCTGATGGGATCTTTGTCTCGATTTAGAACGATCAACAACAACTTAATCCATTAACTGGGGTTGGCTAAATACGATCCAAAAAGATCGCATTGAATTAGCAAAAATGATTGTCGGAGGTTGTTTGTCTTTTCTTTTGCTTCTTCATATTTAATTACATATATTCAAAGAGTATATAATCCTTTTTTAAAGGTGTTCCTCGTAGTACTACTAGAGCCATATTTTTAGACTTCATAATGATTATGTTATTTTCTTGCAATATTTGTTTGCTAACCTTCCATGCCATGTTAGTTTTACTTGGACATTGGACATCGTTGAACGGTTATGATTATTTAACAATTACTTGTCATTGGATTGATGAAAATTTTAAAATGAAAAAACGTATTATTGTTTTTGCGTATGACGAGGATCAAAGTCATACTGGAAAATATATAAGCAAAACTATTTGTTTTTATGCCCAAAAATATAATCTTTATAATAAAATACTTTGTGTATCATTTGATAATCATCTAATAATCTACCTTTGTAGATCTTTTAAAGCGGAAGTACAACCACCACTTCCGATATATTTCATGTTCGTTGTGCTTGTCATATTTATAATTTAATTGTTAAAAGTGGTCTTGATTTATTTTCACCAAATAAAACTTGTCAAAAGAAATTGGAGTTATTCAGTAATAATAGGAAAAATAGAATTATAGAATTTAAAGAAAAATGTAAACAATTTAATTTGAGACCTAAATTCATGCGGAAGAGATTATTACGGTGAAATTATACTTATTTATTTTTAAAAGAATGTTATAAGTATAAAGACCCATAACACATGTTGCAAATGCGCATTATAAGAACGTAATGTATATGTTAGCAAAGCGAACATTGGAAATCAATTGGTGAACTTTTAAAAATTTTACGTAAATTTTACTGCAATCGTTGAATTTTCGGATCTTATTACCAACAATTTGTAATGCTTTAGCTCATATAAATTTGAAATTTCCTATTTACTTTATGGTTTAAAATCAAATGTGAAATATCTGAATCACGATTCTGATTATGTTTGAAAAGTTTAAAAATATTTTTTCTATTCTGATGTTTATTGTATTAGTGCGATCTTAAATCCTTCTATTAAAAGGTAGATTGTCATAATCTAATATTTAGTTTATATACTTATATGGAAATAGGTGGAGCGAAACTCCATCTTCATTTGATTGCATAAATAAACTTGATACTAATTTAACAACATTATATGAATATTATGCTACATTACGATAACACCAACTCTTTACTAATATTCCTTCTAGTTGCAGTTACGTCTACACTGCAGGATTCGATGATGATGACGATGAAGAAGAATCTTTAGACATATGAAGCACTTTTACAACACAACCAACCATGGCCGTCTTGCGATGAGATGCAATTTTATTTGCAAAAGCCGGTGAAGAAAAATTTTGACCGCTTTACAATGGTGGCGGGATAACAAAAGGCAATTCCGGTACTTGCAGCGATGGCGGGATGTTCTTAATGTGTCGATCTCAGCGGTGGCTTCAAAGTGCATTTAGCCAAGCGAGATCAAATAGGAGACACACGTCACTCGTTGGGTGGAAGCACATTAGAAGTGTTAGTGCGCAAGGGATTGGATCGGATCGAGAGAAGAAATCAAGGATGTGGAGACGTTAATTCTCGGAAGATGAAGAAATAGGCAATATTTTGGAAGGCGGGGCGAAGGCGGACTGGAATTAATACTCGATTTAGAGGCTATGGAGCATAACCAATTCAATCAACCTATAGATTACGAAGAACTTGCAAAAAGGATGCATAATATGTAAATAAAATTATTATTACTTCATTATGTACTCTTATTAACGTTATGAAAGTTCAAAAGTTTATATCTTATCATTAATTTTAATTTTACTATCTATTTAGTTGTTAATCTGTTATTACTTATAAGTTATATGACTTATATCTACTAATCTAATAAATTAATAAAATTATAATTACAAATTTACAATATAAACTATAAAGTTATAAACTATAAAGTATAAAGTTATAATCTATAATAAAGTATAAAGTTATAAACTATAAAATAAAAAGTTAACTTTAAAGTTTCAATTTTAATATATACAACTAAATTATATATTATATTATTATATTACATATTTAAATTGAATTTAGTTTATATTATAGAAAATAAATACTAGAATTTAAAAAAAAATTTAAAAAAAAGAAAGCGGACGGTTGGACTTGCCGACTGAACCGCATCGCCAACGCGAATCAGAACGAACGGACCAGTTGGCTCGGCGAATCGATCAGAATCGGCCCGAATCGAGCAACCCAGATGCGCTACCGGTCCGGTCCGGGTCAGCCCGTTAGCCGGGTATACTTACTAGTAATAATCATCATAAGGGTTGTGCATAGATAAAATCGGACACGTCTATTGAAGCCCTACCGACCATATAGAATCAAATTTTAGACTGATGCCAGCTGTGTAACACAAACATCATAAGAGCCACACGTTTAAAAGAGAAATCGTAGTATAATAGTACTAGCATTATTAGTATATCTAATAAAATACAAAGTGGAAGTTACATTACAATCCAAAATAACTTACATATGAAGACATTGAAACACGATAAATATCTTCGTCAACAATCTATCCAAATTTCTCTATTGAAAAAAAATAACTAGGGAAGAATAACCAAAAATAAATAAATATAGAGGGTAAACTTAGAAAAAACACATCCAATAGTAGTAATGGCCTTTACATATCCACCTGTCAAACAAGGAAAAATGAGAATTAAATACTCTTCCTATATACTTAAAAAGTATCTTCTAAGCAAAATTGAGAGAATCTTCAAGTTGAATACTCCTTCAAACTAGAAGGACATAATTATATTGTTCCCTTTTTCTCTTTAAAGTTGAGAATTGAGAAAAATTATGGTTAAGAATCTCATCTCGAATATGAAATGAGAATATAAAATTCTTATATGGACTTGAACAATTCTTACCATACAAGCTAACTTTTAGGATTGAGTTAGGCCCAAAATCAATTATTTACGATTACATTGGGGAAGGATATAATAATCAGTTGGTGAGGCTGGTGAATTTCTAATTGACGTCTAACCTAACAACAGAGATTAAAAAAAAAAAAAGAGTTTAACATGAGGTGAAAGAAGGGAGTACCTTGCAGCCAAACTTGAGGAAAACACCAGGGGGGGGGGGGGGGGCAATATGATTGCCAAAAGAATGTCTATGACTGTCATTTTTCCCTTCCTTGTTTTCTTTTGATCAAATCAAGTGCTAATGAAACACCAGATTTAGTAGTGTGTCAAATGTATTTTAAAGAACAGGAGGAAGTAGTTGCTATATAGGCTGATGAGAAGTAGACAGACCTATTTGAGGGCTAATTGCGTCCTTAACCGCGTTTGCTTCATCAATTGCTTTCCTCGCTTTGCCTTTTAAAACTTTTTGGGAATTAGTACGAATACGAATAGAATTTACACAGCTAAATCTCATTTACCTAGAGTGAATTCCTCATGACCTTGATATTCAGAATGAATAGAAAGGTTATCAAGATCAGAGATAAGATGATGCGTGGTGCACACTATCCATCAACCAATTCTGTGTAGGTGAGCTTTGGGTGCTGGCCAAATTTGAGGTAGGGCGACCGGATATTCAGGTTCCATTTGATGTTTTAGGTGAGGAACAGACTCGTGCAATGTGCCCTTTGCCTTCACAATTGTGACAGATAATTGTTGACATATCTGAAGGTAGAGGATTAGAGGGCTGGTAGGAAATGCGACGGAGAGAATCCTTGATTCTGAGAGCGTCCACGGCTTCGATTACCTCTTCCTCTCCCACGATCACGATTCGGAGTGAATGAACTCTGAGTGAAATGTGTTGTGGGTGCAATTCCTACCTCGGATATTGAATGAAAACATGAATTCCTTAAATGTACTTCTTATATAGACTCAGTATCGGCCCTGAGCCAAAGCAGCCAATGCAATGGCTTAGGGCATCATTTTTTGGAAAAAAACTAAAGCATATTTTTTTGGGAAAAAAATAACTATTAAATACAATAATAACCAAAACTTTAGGGGTCAAAATACACATTTCTCACATCTTTTTGGACTCTAAAGAATCTCTAATAAAACCCTTCATATAAACTCAAATAACAAATTATTATTCACTAGGTTTACAAAAACTTTCTCTCCACCACTCACCCTAGCTAGTTCAGAAATTAAACTTTCTGTTTCGTTTTCATCACCTTTGTAGATGAGCTAAGAGTCTCTCCTAACTTTCTTATATCAACCTGAACTTCTGCTCCGATAGAAAGTCAAACAAAATCAAGAATTCAAAATCTTAGGTCCCTAGTACTTTAAAGTTTCTCTGCCAGGTATAGCTCTAAATCTAAATTATCTGTTTGTTTTGTTTTTGCTCTCTATTTAATTTAGATTTTTGTTGTTGGATTTGTTGAAGTTCGTGAGCAGTATTGTCACGACCCAACCCGATGGGCCGCGACTAACGTCCTAATTGGACGTCATTACTGACATGTCACTCTTAATCCATCTAATACAGATATCTATAGAAATTTTGGCAGCACAACGCTGCTTTTACAACATTTTCCTAAAATGGGCTAGCCGACAAGGCTGTCAAAACAACAACAAAACAACAGTCATAATAAGCTAGCCGACTCAGCCGCAACCAACATCACGTGCGCAAAGGCATAATCAAAATAAGCAAGGCAAGGCCGCGAGATAATAACATCAAAACCCCAAAACAAGGTGCAACGTCCACCACAGGCTGCTGGACACATAAAAGTGTAATATCGACATATGGACGGGACAGACCGTCGTGCCCAAAATATGCATAAGTCTGAAAGATAAAGTGCATGCACCAAAATAGCCGCTCGGAACAAAGGAGCTCTCAGTATTGTCTGAAATCCTAGGCGGAGGGTCACTATCTCAACACCGAACTGCGGGCATTTAACGCACCAGAGAAAGGGGTCGATAAAATAATGTCTTGTGTATGTAAAACATAAAATCTGGCCCAATAACAATCGTGCAGTAAAGCAGAGAGTCATCATGCTCGTATGCAGTATATAAATCGTATAACATGTCTCGGCCTACATGGAGGACTCGATGGAATCTGTATCTGCTGCGTAACGTGTCTCGCCTCATGGAGGGACTCGATGTAATCTGTGTATATATATAACGTGTCTCGGCCTACAGTGAGGACTCGATGAATGATGCATTGCGCATACGAACATGATCGGCGGGACTCAGTGGAGTGAAATAGTAACACTTAGCACGAGTAGATATCATGAGCAACTGTATGCAATTAAAATCATTATGTGACTCTCAATAAAATTATTACCATAAACTCATATTCAAATCATAATCACTAGTAAATAATCATTTTTAAAACTGAACTGGTAGGAGTTAAGTACGTCCGTCGTACTTTCATAAAAATCATGCCAAAAGAAAGAAAGAAAAGTCTCACATACCTTTTAGTCGAACTAATCAACTCAATATTAGAATACGTCTCGTCTAGTGCTTCAACCTATAATAAGGAATAACACGCTCGTCAATTTTGATTTTCTAATGTAAGTTATAAGAATAACGACTCCCTTATTTCTATAAAAATTTGGGCAGCATTTTCTTTGTTTATGTGCGTACCCACAATTTTCCAACAATCTAAATCAGCCAGCAATTCAACTCCAACTAACAATCCAATTCAAACCAACAATCCAACCATTTCAATATGTAATCTAGCTAGGCTCCACATACCGCATATACGCCGTCATATAACCCCTTTCTCGTTACTTATGAAAGACAATAATTTAAATCGTAAAGGTGATTATCGTACCTATTTACCATATTCATTCAATACTTAAAATGTTACGACAATGTCTAAAAAGATTTCATAATTCCTTTCTTGGTTTCTTAAATCTATTTCGTCTCGCGTCACCTTATATAACTAATTACATCACCAAGTACCAATGCTTCTTTCAATTGTTAACACACAATTAGTGACGATGTCAATAATAGTAACAACGATTATATGGCACCAAAACAACGTAAAGGTCGTGATGTCCGAAAGTTATTCATGAGTTTTAGGCCATTTAACATGCAACCATTTACTTTTTCCTTAATAAATAATCCAACTTATTTTCCAACAACTCCATATAATGAACACATCTTAAATCTTCACAAGTTATTCCATTTTTAACACGCAATTAGTAATGGAATTTACAACACAACATACAAATCCAACGCATGCCCAAAATAATCCAATTTCGGTTCAACATCCAAATTCCATATGCATTGTCTAAATTCAAGATTTCTTCCTAACACAAGTCCATTACTTCAACTACAACAATATGCAACTTTGATTATAGCATAGAAAGAAGAATTTTCATACTTTAATTTAATCCCCAAAACAGTCCCGATTTTTAGCCACTGCTTTGTCAGCTGAACTTGTAACGTCCATAACTCTCTATCTGATGTCCTATCGACGAGAAGTTTGTTGATTTGGAAACTAGACTCGACGAACTTCATTTTAGGCTTTTGAAACACCCAAAAACTCCTAATATACGAGGAGATATATCCCTCCAAAGTTGACTAAAATTCTGCCCCAAAATCCCGATTTTTGTCCCAAATTTCATCAAATTCTTGTCCAATTTTTCACTCCTTCAACTCCAATCCAACATGCAAGCATTCTACAATGTTAGACCAACATCCTTACATGTTTTTCTTCTCAAAAACTTGTCCGAAACTTGACGAAAAAATCCCAATCTCTCGCCAAGATCCGAAACCCACTGTTTTTGGTTCCTATTTGGGCTTCTAATTGTTAGATGGATTAATCTAGGAAGAAGGTTATAGAATGACTTCAATTCTTGTTAAGAATGGTGTAATTTTCTGATTTGGGTTGAGAGAGGAGGAGATGAACTTAGTGTTTAGAATGAAATTAAAATTAGAATTGAAGGGTTTTGGTATTTTAAGAAAATCTGAAAATACTTGTTTAGAATTACACTTTGACCCTCTTTAATGCCCTCTTAGTTAAAAACAACCCCAAGTAATAAATCTTAACCCATCCTTCAATTAATCTCAACACTCGTTGCCTTAAATTCTTATCGTCGTATCTTATATACCTTACTAATCCATAACGAAAATTATATATGTATATATATACCACCATTACTAAAGAATTTTTGCCGGCGTCGCATTCGTCATTACCAAAAATTATTCTATAATCACATCCTTAAGTATATTAATTTCCAATACTCGAATCCTATTTTCCTTAATTACGTCCTTGCTTATTGTCTTAAACTCACGAGGTGTAACAAGTATGTAACTAGATTACTAAGTTTTTTGTTGTTTAATAATACTATGAAATTTTTATAGGTTTTTTGTTGTTCAATCATGACCGCAATGATTTAAGTTTTTTGTTCAAGACCGTAATTATGAGAAAACATAGACAGAAAAAAAGATAGGGATGAATTTGTAAAAAAATATGCTAAAGGTGGTGGTCTTTATAGGTTTGTGAGTCCAATTAATAATATTGAGGTCGGAGAAAATACTGAGGGGCAAGACACAAATATAGACATTGAAAAGTTACCAAAAGAGGTTGAAATAATGACTCGTGTTGACACCAATGATGAGAATGTTGAGAATGGGCCTCCAAACATTAATGATCCTACGAATTGGGATAATTTAGAATCAATTTTCGAGACTTCATAGTTGAGAAAGGTCCTATGAGGGGGAATATTGAATATGACGATTATCCTCGTGATGATAACGCCCAACAAAGAGAAAGCGACAGTTTGATGAAAATGTCGAAGAAAATTTTGTTCACTCCGCGGAACAATCATTTAAAGTTGACTATTTTATATGCTTAATGGATCATGTTGATACGTCACTTCAATTCAGGTTTGATCAGTTTCAAATATATGATAACACTTTTGGATTTATGTTTGTGAGAAAATTGAAGTTCGCGAGCGACGACATGTTGAAGGCTTCATGCATTAATCTGGAAATTTTTTTAAGCGTGATTTTATTTCTGATATCGATGGCAATGTCTTATTTCTTGAGTTAAGAGTTCTAAAAGAATGCCGCAGAAATAAAAAAATAATTGAGATGTTGAATTTTTTGAAGAGTATGGAAGGTTGTTACCCGAATGACACAATTGTTTATAAAATTTTGTTAACTATACCAGTGACAGTCACTTCCGGAGAAAGAAGTTTTTCAAAACTGAAGTTGATCAAGTCATATCTTCGTTCGACTATGTCACAAGAAATGTTGAATGGACTAGCTATGATATCAATTGAGTAGGAAATGCTAGTGAATTTCAATTTCGAAAGCTTGATAAATGATTTTGCTAGCAAAAAATCGAGAAGGATAATGTTTCAATAGCAATGCTCGTATACTCATCAGGTAATATTCTTGTTACTTAGCTATATAATTTTGAATAAGATTGCAACCTCTATTTTTATTATATTAGGTTAATAATCATGTTAAATTATTTTTATCCATGTGTTTAAGTAAGTCTAACTACTTGTTAACTATTTTTGGTGAGTGGGAGGAGGGGGGGGGGGGGCACAAAAATTGTGATGGCTTAGGGCATCCCATATCTCAGGGCCAACCCTGTATAGACTTGGACAATCCTCTAAATTACTCCCTCCGGAATGATTTATAAGCAAAAATGAGTTAAATTACACATATTAAGAAAAGTAGTCAATCTCATAATTTTATGCAAAACATTATTTATATTACCCAAATTGTCCTTGATTTAATTTATTTTAAAAAGTGAACATTTATTGAATCAATGTTTAATAAAGTTTGACATTAATTAAAAACAGTCTATAATTACTCCATGTAAGCCTAAGAGTTGCCCACCTAATTGTGAGTCTAAGAGTAAATCCTTTAAACTTTTCATATCCCCACTCATAAATCTTAAAATTATATGGCGTCAGATTGTTCAAAAACTTTAAAATCTGAATTTTGTGAAAAAAATTGTTTAAAATTATATGGCGCCACTGTTTAAAATTGAAGGCGCCTTTTCATATATCTATCATAAAAGTAAAATAAAAGTTGTTGAGAACCACTTGAAGTGTATTAATTAAGATTTGTCACGACCCGACCTCGGATCCGTGACTGGTGCCTTACCCCGGGCACCCTTGTGATACAACATCAGAGAAAACCAGCGGAAATAAACTCTCAAACAAGAACCATATAAGATCAAAATAGGCTAGCCCAAAAATGGCTACCTTTCCGTAACATAAATAAAACAGAACTGAACAGTTACATCCTTAATAACCTAATTTATAACCAGACTACAGGCCTCTAAGAGTTTGTAACAACCATGACGACGGGGCCGTCGCCATACCCTAATGTACACAAAACCTACAATGTCAGGGAGAACCGTATCAAAAATCAAGTCAAGCCTCCGGAGTAATGGAGCTTCTGACACCTGAGCAAAGATCCTAAGAATGAGGATCCACCACCTGCTTACCCTTACCTGCGGCATGAACGCAGCCCCCGAGGAAGGGGGTTAGTACACAACGTACCAAGTATGTAAAACTGGAAAATACTGTAGTAATATCATAAGTCAAAAATAAGCTGGAGTCATAGATAGAAATCAATTTCCTTGCACTGTGTCTTACTAACAATGAGAGTAACAAGTATAAATCTTATAGCATAAAAATAGGAGGCTCACGATCAAAACAGGGTACCTTGCCCGTAGTATCGTTAAGCAATCCTACTCCTGGGACTATTTCACCCGCATGGGTCCTGTGGACCCGCATGAGGTCATCCGCCTCGTCATGGGACTATTTCACCCGCATGGATCCTGTGGACCCGCATGAGTACCATCGCCGTACTCGCATGAGATTATTTCACCCGCATGGATCATGTGGTCCGGATTCGCATCAGTGCAAGCGCCGCACTCGCATCATGGGTAGCAAATCCATGGCATAAATAATAACCCGGGGTTTACCCCGTAACAATATAAGTATATAACATAGCTCATCCGGCTATCATACATAACATAAGCACTACCGGCCTATCATATCATACATAAGCACTATCGGCCTATCATATCACAACATAAGCACTACCGGCCTATCATAACATAAGCACTACCGGCTTATCATAACATAAGCAAGTTAAGAAATCCCCTAACTTCTTATTAACATTATTAATATATCCTCTCATTTTAGTATCTTAAGGCACTAACATGTCTTTTAATAGAAAATTCGGGAATTCAACCCAAGTACCATGTACTTCTAATCTTTTAAGAATTAACTCTTTTTATACAAAAATTCCAAGATACTAGCCACCATAGTATCAAGTTACGATTTCCTTTCAAAACAAGTCACATATCCTTTTAGAAATATAATAGGCTTCTAAATCAAGTGACTTTATTTCCTTTAAAACCTTAGACAACCAATGCCTAAAAATCAATTCACCTTTCTTAGTTTCAAATCCTTTACCCGTACTTGTTTTAATTAGAGTAAACCTTTCTTTGTGAACTTTTCAAAAACTAATATAACCAACTTCCCATAAAGTCATTATATTAGCGCTATTCCTTTGTCAAATACATTCTCCCTAAATCCAAGGGACTTATACTTTTTAAAATGAAACAAGTATCAATATACTTTAAAACAAATGAAGGATATCAAATCTTGTACGTCTACCGTACTACATAGGTACAACTACTCATGCTCAAGAGATAGGAAAGTTCCACATACCTCTCCGGTTAATCCACTTGCTAAGTCCGAAATACCGCACGTAATATGTCAACCTATAATGACCATAATACGTTTATTAACCCCTAATTTCAATGTAGAAATTCCAAATTCAAGTTACCAATTCCTAAGGAAAATTGGGCAGCATTTCCTTTGTTTCTACTCACTTTGCCACCTTTTCAAAGGCCGATTTTCAACACTCAAACGCCACATTAAGGCCCAACATCCAAACCAACACAAAGGGGATTACATACCTAATCTTGGGTGTGTAAAATTCTGCACCATAAGTTATAATAATACACTTAACAATTCTAAAGTAGTTGGTAGGCTACAACATGCTCATAATATCTCTTTAGCCAAATCCTTCATACCCAAACCACATTTCTTGCATGCAATGACTCTAATAGCATTATTTACTACCACAAGTTCTTTTTTCTTAACATGCAACACTAAAAACTAATAATAAAGGAAGAATCATTACCTTAGAGCTTTAGCCAAATTTATCCAACAACTTGCTAGCTTCTATTCCAAGAACATCACCACAACAACCTTCACAAGCTAGCCATGCCTTCCTGCCTTTTACTTTTCGATTTTTCCTAAGGCTAGAATATCTCTTGGAGTTTTAGAGAGAAGGAGGAGCTTGAAATAATTAAGAGAGAAGGAGGAGCTTTGTCTAAGAGAGATGAAAGATGACCAAGTCTTTAAGACTTGGTCAATATAACGATGCAAAATCGGATGGGGACACTGTCACCCTCCCATGCCCTTTTAAAAGAAAGATCGATTTTCCTAAGTTTTTCGCCAGATTTCCGTCTGGCGCGCCTGCGATCGGCCGCGACGCCGCAACTCCTGCGGACTCTCGGAACTTTAGGCGCGCACGATTTCGCGGCCGCGGCGTGAATTCCGCCTTGGCGCGCGGCCGCCTCGTCGTGGCCGCTGAGGCCCCTGACCGAAGTTTTTCTGATTTCGAGTCCTAACTCCTTTCGCACGGCCCCATACGCACGGCCTGAACCACGGGGTATAACAAGATTAATACCCATTGTACTTAAAAACAAACGTTGAATTAAGTTGTATTTAATTCTGATCATTGGAAATTAAAAATTACCTTGTTTCAAGAGAGGAATAAATAAGTTGTTGAAAATAAAAAAGACTAGTTTAGTCATAACAAATGACTTTTGCTTATATTTCATTCCAAAAAAATTAGCCTACTTTTGCTTATAAATCATTCCAGAGAGAGTACAAGTTAGTTTTTGGGGTTGAGTTAGTCCCAAGATCCATTCTTTACATGGTATCAGAGCCAGACTATTTTAATTCTTTATTCACCGATGTTGGACCCCAAATTATATAGTCTACGCTCCAGTTAACGAGGTCTGAGCGTGCGTGAGTTCAACATCAATCCATATAAAACGTCAAAGAAATCTCCCCTTGACGTGATTCAAGTGATCTTGTGAAAGGACGATAATTGGTCCTAATCCAGCAAGAACAAATTCAACCAAATCATTGTTGGAAACCGCATGCTGCAAAGAAGCCAACCTGTCTGAAATTCCTTCGTCTTTTGTATATAGGACTCAATGCTTGCATTCTCTCTCTGTAAATTATGCAACTGAGCTTTTAACTCACGAATCAATTGCTTTGAACCTGAAGCATATGCAACCACAAGTTTAGTCCAAACTTTTCGAGCAGTTTCAGCACCAACTAGTTGAGGTAATATACCTTCAAAGACTGAAGCAACGATCCAACTTAGGATAAGTTGATTTTCTCTTACCCAAGAATTATACTTTGGGTTGGGTTTATTATCCAGAAGTCGTTCGGGAATTTCCTCGTCACCTTCAATATGATAATCAAGACCACAACTCCTAATCATATGGAGAAATTGTGTCTTCCACAACAAGAAATTAGAGGATGTAAGTTTCACAGGCAATTGATGGGCAAGATTTGGAGAGGGTAAGGCAGTAGAAAAGGAATTATGTGTAGTAGAGGAGTCGCCTGTCATTGTTGCCGAAGTTGTGTACATTGGACAGGGTTGGACCTGACTCTGATACCATGTAAAAACTTTTTCTCAATATATCAATTATGTGAGTGCACAAGTGTATATATAACATCTAACTTAGCGTCGTACAATTACACAAGTACAATAACATATCCAACACAAACTAGGAGATAAGAGACTAAATCCTAGTTGGACTATGAAAGCTACAAACGTAATCTGTCTTCAGTATTAAAATATCATGTGTCATTGGTTACATGGACTTTCAGCACCCCTAGCATGTATTGGTGACTCAAAGTTGGATACAAATATTTAAATACCAATTTGATTTAAGTGTATGTTTGGTTTCGATTCTGGCAACTCAGAAGTGCTTCTGGATTGCTACTTTCGTGAAAATGAGCAAAATCTGGGTGTTTGGATTTCCTCTCTAAAATCAATTGTCCTCTTCAAAATTGATTCTGGAAGAAGCTACAATTTTTAGCTTTCAATGTGAGTAATATCAATTCTACATTTATTTCAATTTGGGTTTTTACATTTTCCTTCATTACCCTCTTTAATTTTATCAACAACTCTACCCACATTCATAGTCCGCAATCAAATTATAGAGTACATGCAAAATTAGTATTGTAATAATATTTAAGTACTATATTGCAATTTAAATTCTATTATCTATTTGTAATCCACAATTATTTTAGTAATTTTTATTTATATGTATTTGATTATGTCCATTTTGGTAATTCTACATTGAAAAACAATTTTGATCAAAATTATTCAAACATAATCAATTGATAACAATCACTTTTACATTGTTTCATCCAAACATAAATCAATTATTATCAAACTCAATTTTATCAAAATCAATTCTTTCAAACTCAATTATTCTTTGTTTTTAAACCGTTTCTGATCTATAATTTATTTCTATCTTGCTTCTTTAGATGAAACTTAATGTCACTATATACTCTTGATGATGGAAGCTTTAACAGTCTCATTGTAGTAAACTGCCAACTTGTATGCACATTAGAAATTGCATTTTTTATTTTAGGGATGCGGCTAGGCTTCAAGTCCAGTTATAATTTGAATAAGTTTCCAGATCTTCTCACAAATGTTTTTCAATTCTGAAGCTAAAAGCATAAACCAGCAATATAGACACTTGTATGTAATTTCTATAGGGGAAATTGATGGAAGGTTAGTTTTTGCCTGTATTTCGAATCGATTGTCCCAAAATCCATTATACCATCTTGATCCATTATTTGTTTAGGATAAGTCTTCTTGCTTTGTGTTTCTTATTAATTAAAGTCTTTTACGGAAAAGCCAAAGGCTGTACAACACACCGTTTCGAAAGATTATAATGCACCGCTTACTTTATTGCAGAACAACAATCGTAATTCATACCCTTTTGAGTTTGTGCAAGAGGATTTGACCAACAAGAGTCCCTTACATCTTCAAAAGTCCACTCTGTATTTACCTTCTTCTCTGACCATATATTGCTAAAATAGCAAGAGACAATTGTTTTATGTTTTGGAAAATGTCTAGATAAAACCATCTCTTGGATTCAAAATTGTAATGAAACTTCATGTATATAAAAAAGTATACAATCTCTTGGATGGTGCTGTGCTGCAACTTCATGGTGATTTCAATGAAACATCAACAGCAGTCGTTAATCAATTACCGCATCATACCATTTGAGTGCTCAAGTATTTGACAGGATATTCAAGATCATAGGGTGAGGCCCAGAAATTAGAACTGAGTGCAGGAATGAAGAGTTTCTTTACAGAAAAAAATCGTAAAATTCACGGTGTTGTTGATATCATGATAGTTGCAACACTATATATATGCTTTCAAGGCTCAAGAAAAAGTTTCTTTCCTTGAAGATTCTGGACCCATAAAAGAGTCTACTCATATATCCTGGTTGACAATTTTGCTAGAGCATCCTATCCTATATTATATATAGTAAAAGAAGTCATCCCTCTACAAGATAAAATGGTACGCAATCATAAATATCAGTTGAAGCTTCAATGAAAGAGTAATGAACTTCCCCTGCTCGTGTTCACTGTTAAAAAAGAAAAGTGTTACCAATCAAGTAGTATAATATCAAGGGATCGATGCACTCATTTTTGCGCCACAAGTTCTCTTCGAGTAGGCTTTCGTTTTTAGATCCTTATATTAAACTATTGGTATTTTCTTATTTTTCTTTACTTAGATTTTACGAGTTTTAATACATTTAATATTAACATAATGATCCAATATTTTCAATTACTAATCTTTTGTATAAACTTCCATTCTTTTTCATTTTTCAAGAGGAGTAGAAGGCCTTCTAAATAGATGAAAATGAAAATTTTCCCTATCAAATTTTCACTATTGAAGACAGATCATATTTGAGGTTTTGAGTATGAAGATATTGTTTAAACTTTAAAGACCGGAAGAGGCAAGGTAATTTTTGAGGTTCTTGATGTAATGTTTAAAAAAGTTACATCTATAATTTCATATCATGTTGTATTTGAGTGCTCGGGTATTTGACAGCATATTCAAATGAGTATCTATTTCTTTTAATATTTTATTACGTCAACCTCCAATCCTTTACTTGTGGGATTACACTGAGATTGTTGTTATTGTACTTTACTAAGTCAACCTCCCCATTCTTGTCACCGCCCATGTTATTCCACAGGTGGGTGCATTTTGTACAATTTCGAAAGGACCAAAGCCTTGACATGCTCCTGCTCTTTCAATTTGTGGGTTCCTTACTCGAGTTTTGTCTTTTGAGACAACCAATTCAATCATGGTGTAGTCAGTAGTGTGACCAGCCCCTAGAATTTTAGAGACAAGCTGAATAATAGTCCTTTTGTGGTGTATCTAGCCCTGCTAGAATTTGGGAAGACGAGCAGCATACCACAGTACCTACCTAGATTTACTCTCTTTTTACTCCTTTTGCTGATTCTTCTAATTTCCCCAAACAACAAAATCAGTTTCATCTAGGGCTGACCAGTGGGTCGGGCTGACCCGATCCCGACCCGGTCCCGACCCCGTTTAAATTTTAAAAAAAAATAGCGGGTCCGGGGCTCGAACCGGGACGGGACATGGTATGGTCGCCGTCGATCCGCCGTCAGGCCGATCGTCGATCCGTCGATCTTGATTACCAAAAATAGTCGTTGCAATAATGTCCATTTTACATTTTAGCCGTTATTGCAATGACCATTTTTGGCTTCCCCCACTCCCCCTACCCCCTTTATATTTATTTTTAACCCCTAAGTTATTATATTTACACTTTAACCCAATTTTTCAACTATAAATACCTCATTTTCTCTTCTTATTTCTCACAATCTTCCTACAATCTCTAATCTCTCAAATCTCAATCAATCTATTTCTATACAACATTGTCTACTACATATTCACTCTATTTATTAATTTGAGAATTGGGAGTGAAGTTGACAACTAACTTGAGGATTAATCTATCGAGCAAAGTTTCAATTTTCAACCTCTCTCGATTACACATCGACTCTACGTCGACGTTTGGTACATTCGTTCTCTCATTAAATTATTATTTTGTTTTTATTTCATTTAACACATTTAATTTCATTATCTTTAACTTTTAAGTCTTTAACTATTTGTTACCATAATTAAAATGAAAAGAACAAAAAATGTTTTGGGCCAGGCCTTGGGTATGAAGGGCAAGGACAAGGGCAAGGGTATTTCTTCTAGTATTCCTAGACAAGATGATTTTATAGATTCTTAACTGTTTCCTGAAATACCATATGATCTTGACACAGATGTTTATCCTCAAAATGAAGAAGATTTTAATTTTTATGACACTCTAGATGATGATACACCTACTAATGTAGATGATGATACACACACTAGTGAAATGCCTCCTACCCCCTAGTATGAGACGAGGTCCGGCAAAACGACCATTAAAATCAGTTGTATGGAAATATTTTCACAGGGACGTACCGAATCAAGTAGCTATATGTAAAACTTGTAAATCTGTTTATTCTTTTAAAGCGGACAAGGTCATAGTGGGACGGGGTTAGGAAGACACTGTGCAAAAACACAAAGCATTGCATACGATACCTTATTGAAAAGATGGTGAGCAAGCGTCCTCTCAATCGGGACAAGGTTCACATCTTGTCTGGACAAAGTCTGGTCAAATTAACCTATGGCGGGGAGTTGTAGGCCCTAAATACGATAAACATAAAGATAGGAAACAGCAAAATTAGTTGTTGTGGAGGTTTGCCTTTTTCATTTCTTTGAATCGCTGGTTTTATTCATTATATTAGAGATATGTATAATCCACGCTTATAAAGGTTTTCTAGATCAGCGGTTAAAGAGACGCGTTTACATTTGCACCTGCGAATATCAACAATATTTGCGTTATTCATTATATCATTTAAATTGCAAAGTCGCTCTAACTTACGATATAGGTCGTAGTACTAAGCGCCATGATTATTTAACGGTAACTTTGTCATTGGATAGATTATAAATGGTCTATGCAAAACGTATTTTAGCATATAGATATATAGATAGTAGGCGTATTTGGTGAGTTTATTTGAGAAAATATTTATTTAGTCTGCGATTATTACGGAATAATGATAAAGTTATGAGTATTACATTAGATAATCGACAACAATTCTGATATTTATATTTTAAAAGAAATTTTAACTCCGTCTTTTCCAAAACATTTTCATATCAAATGTGCGTGTCATATTTATAACTTAGTTGTAAAGGATTATCTTTCACTTTTTCAAGATATTCTTGAAAAAAATACAATTTGCTATAAACTTTATTTTTAAAAATAATAGAATTCAACAGAGAAAAAAATATAAAAAAACTTGTCACGATTGTGAACTATCTTACAGAAAAATTCCCGAAGAAGTACCAACTAGGTGGAATTCTTTATATGACCAACTAGTTGTTGCTTATGACTATAGAAAACCTATCACTTTATTTATTAACGCCCATAATCAAAATTCAAATGATATGATTGGGGATAATGATTGAGACAAAATTAAAGAACTTATTGTATTTCTAGAGAATTTTCTATTTTATATTATCCTACTATTTCAACTATGTTGTTTTATATAGCTATAATATTTTGACTTCTTAAAGAATATAAGGAAAAATCTGCTTATAAGGCAGCTATTAAAAAAATGTTTATGAAATTAAAAAAATATTTTATTCATGTTCCCCCTATTTATATTATTGGTGCTGTATTAAACCCGACTATTAAAGTAGAGAGTTGTAAAAGTCTTATTGAAAATATTTATAACTGTATGGACGTACTACCACCTCCAACTCCCAAAAATTTAAATGTTGAGCCACCTATTGAACAAACGCTAGAAGAAGTGTTGAATAGCGTAGAAGATGAATGCAAAAAAGTATATCGAGATTACCAGCAAGAAAGTGCTAGTAACCAACCCGCCGACTCTTTCTTCGCTTAACACACGCCAAAAAGACATGTTGTTTTTGCGGCTAGTATTGAAAGCCTCAGAAATAGAGTTTGCGGTGGTAACACTGCTAACCAAATTAGCGAGTTCGATGTTTTTGTTTTGGAGGGTACTTTACCTTACCAAGCAGTTGTCAATGAAGACGGAAAGGAAGACTTGCTGAAATATTGGATGCAGAATGAGAAGACATTTCCGACACTTTCAATGATGACCCGAGATATTTTGAACATTCAAGCGTCATCAATCGCTTCTAAAAGCGCTTTTTCTGCGGACAGATTTCAAATAGGAGAGCAGACACTCGTTAGCGGAGCGGCCGAGATGGCGGTACTATTCGAGAGATTGGATGCGGCGGAGGCGAAGAAGATCGCAACTAGAGATTAACGAAGAAGAAGACGAAAACTACAACGACATCTTATCTGAAGACATGAGTAGCGACGTGGAACAATTTGACCAAGATATACCAATTCCAACCGAAGAACCACACAAAATTATAAAGAAACTAGGAAAAATATTTTCAAATTGGTAATTTATTTCATTGCAATTTTTTAATTTTTCTATGTCTTTTGTAAATTTTTTCAACAACAGTACACTACAATGTTGTAATTCTGAATCTTGTATATTTCAATGAAATAATTAATAATATAAGAGGCACAAAAACAGTCTTGAGATATTTTTTTTACACTCTTCTTGTCTTTGTTTAATTATTTAGTTTATAAATATATATGAGTATAATACTATAATAGTATAATATGAGTATATGAATCTATGACTATCACTATATGACTATATGTTACTTTGTTAGTAATTTAGTATTTTTAATTTAGTGGAAAAAATTTAAAAAAAAGCGCCCGTCCGTCGGGCAGCGCCCGGGGCCGGTGGGGCGGGACGCGATATCGTCCGCTAGTCCGATCACTTTGGCTCGCCCAGCCCGACCAGCCCTCCGTCCCTACCCGTCCAGAGCGCCGATCCGTCGATGGGCGGCCGTCATCAGCGACCTGTTTCAATACGCGATTTGCGCATTTTTTCAACTATATAATCTTTTCCTTCCCGATTAATTCTGCAACTACCATCTTCTAACTTCCACCGCCAACCAATAAAATAGTACTTATAAAATTAATAGAATCGTACTTGCAGTATTTGAATACAATTGGGAGCGCCTCAATGCAATCATCAAACAATGGATATATGACATCATATCCAAGGATTTACTTCATACCATTATGAAGACAGGTGCTTCGGCTCACGAGTTATGGACGAGACTAGAAGAAATCTTTCAAGACAACAAACATACATGTATCGTGTATCTAGAGGAACAATTTAACATCCGTCTTGAGAACTTTGCTAACATGTGAGACTATTGTAAACAACTTAAATTAGTTATTAATTAATTGTCTAATATTGGCAATCCGATTTCCGAAACAAAGATGGCTTTGCAACTCATTAATGGATTGCCGAAAGGTGAGTACGATACACTTGCGACGATGATCCAACAAGTTGGTCCCATCCCTAGCTTCAATAAGACCCGATCACAATTGCTATTGGAAGAGACTAGACATGTCAAACAAGACGAACATAATCAGAAGGCGTTGGTAGTAGATGCACTGCCGATCACACATGCACCCGCCGGACCATCGCAACCCACGGACCACCAAAATCAGTGCGGTGGCCGAGGCGGTGGCAGAGGTCGAGGCAACGGATACGGCGGCAGAGGAAGGGGCAGGTCTAATTTCAGTGGACAGCCACGGCAGGCCCAGTCCCCATATCCTTGGACCAGCATAGTTAGACTACGCAAGCAACATATATAAGCCCCATGTTAAAAAGATAAACTATAGTATAATAATACTAGCAATTATTGGTATATTCAATCGAAATAACAGAATGGAAGTCAAATTACAATCCAAAGGACTTACAACCAATGTAATGAAAACACTGAAACACGATCAATATCTTTATCAACACTCTATTTAAATTTCTCTATTGGAATACACAAGAGAGAAACCAAAGAAAAAGAAAAAGGAGGGGATAAACATAGAAGAAACACATCCAAGAATAAATAAAAAGCAGCTACATACTCCATTAGAGAAAATAAAGAGATTTGGTAATGGGCTTCACATCCACCTGTCAAAAAAAGTAAAAAGAAAAAAAAGGAATTAGGTACTCTTCCTATGTCTGTTTGATCTTAGTTGAATTCTCATCCAAACTAGATGACATAATTATCTTGGAGAACCTTTTTCTGGGGCTTGGGGGGTGGGGGGGTGGGTGGGTTGAAGAGATGAAAATTACCATAGTATGATCACTTGGTGAGGACCCAAACAGCATAGATAATACCAGGTAGCCATCCAAATAGAGTCAGCAAAACACAGATCCAGAACTCCACCTGTTTTCCCAACACAGAAATATTACACACACGTATTCAATAAACTCTAACAACGAAGTACAAACAGGAAATCTATACCTTCGTTGTACAATTTTCCAATATTTAGAACAAAAACTAGTTAATTTTTCACTTGCATTTACATCCTGAACCCAAAAAATTAGATCTTTACTGCTTTACCTCACCTACCCCTTAGCCCTGGCCATCCTTAAACACCAAGAAGGATACAAAGGAGAAAAAGGTTTCACAAAAAATAGATCTTTTCAAAGCTTTTATCTGTAGTAGCAGTAGTAAATTAAAAGCAAATTTCAATCATCTAAGTTTTGATAGACAAAATTATATTCGGTGAGCGCATAAACTGATCAGACACGAGACGTTACAAAAATAAAGAAGGGAAAATGGTTACCTTGCAGCCAAACTTGAGGAAAACCCCAAGGGGAGGCAAGATGATTGCCAAAAGAATGTCTACACATGTCATTGTGCTGTCTCCCATTTTTCTCTTCTGTTTCTCAATAAAAAAATGCTAATTAAACACCAATTTTAGGAGCGTTACTGTATTTTGAAATTAGGAGCAAGTGGTTGCCCTATATATAGGCTGAGAACAGTGACAAGTATATCCAGTTTTTTCTCTATTAAGGATAAATTCGGTATTTTAATCGGAGGGTTCGGTTCCTTAAACGCGTTTACTTCATCAACTTTTGCCTTCACTTTTAAAATATTTTTCTGTAATATAATCCCAAATAAGATTACATAACGGCTTTTTATTTTCTTTTTTGGGGACCAGTACGAATTGAATGTGTACAGCTCGTATCATTTAGTGGGCCCACGTGGCAGGATGAACTGTAATTGTGGGGCCATACACTACCCTCTCCACATGGATTTTTTTTTAATTGTAATTCCAGAGCTTAACCTTTGATCTATTTCATAATATTCGATCGGAAGATTTTTAGAATTAATAAAAGAGATTTGTAAGTAAAGCATGAATTTTAATATTTCTGACCGGTTTTGGATCGGAAACAGTATTCAGAATCGGACCGGTAACCTTATCGGCCCGGTCTCGGTCCGGACTGATAACCTTATCGGTCCGGTCCCGAATCTCTTTTCAGGATCGAATTCTTATCGGTTCTAGTCTCGGTCCGGTTTCGATATGTCGATACCCGGACCAGACCGATAACAGCTGTTGACACCCAATTTTGACCATCCCGTCCAGTCATTAACTATAAAATTACACTAATTTTGTAAAATAATTTTTTATGATTTTTATAATAAAATGCAGCGAATAAAACATAAATGCCGGCATAAATAAACAATTTAATAATGGCATCGCGTCTTACGTAGAGTTTTAAGCACTTAGAGTCCCGCGCCCGCATTAACTAATTGTAAGCTTTGTCGTAATTCTTAAATTAATAATAAGTACATAAATAAATAATTTAGCAATGACGTCGTGTCAAGTAGCATAGCCGCATTTATTAATACGCAGGAGAATTCCATAATCATTTGTAATTTAAAATCAATTTTAATTTGATACATGCATTTTAATAGCGTCGCATTTATAAGGCTTTAAACAATTCTTAAATATCGTACTTGCATTCAGCATTTAAGTAATTTAATATAAACTCAATGCAATTTTAATTTAACTTCGCAATAATGCATAACAATAAGATTTTAAATAATAGCGCCGCGGTCTAAAGTATTGAGCATTAATTAAATAGCACGCCCGCATTTATTTATTATAACAATTAGATTAATGAAGCACCTAATTGTTTTAATCACATTTGTTAATTTAAGTTATCACTAATTAATTAATACACTTGCCTAGAATTAATTAGCTAATTAATTAACTAGCCTAAAACTAATTAAACTCCTAGATTTTAATACTACCCTATTAACTACCCAGAAGCCCACTCCCTATTTTAACTCCCACTAATTAATTGACCCATAAAACGCAAGCCCAACACTCCCTCTACCCAGAAGCCCACGCCCAGCACTTATTTCCTAAGCCCTTTTCCCTTCTCGTCCATAATCCACTCCTCTGCCCGACCTCTTCTCCGCATCGATAAACACACCCTTAAACGAAGAACCCTAAAATTTCAAACCGCCAAAGACTCACCCATCACCGGTAGAGATTCTGCTGAGAATCGGCGTCAACCTCACTTACCTTCTTTACGCACTTGACCAAACGATTTCCTACCATAATTAAATAAAATCATCCAAATCGTTTACCTTATTTTTACGCCTAATTAGAATCGCACGAATCTCTTACGAAATCTCGGTGCGATATTAGCCCAATCTCATACTAAAAGCTTACCATTATTGGAACTCGATGGGGCTATATAAGAGCGTGCAAAGGCATCGATAGAAGGGACCTCGGCGTTTAAGAAACACGACGGGTCGAACATAATAGAGCGAGGCGAGCACAATAGAAGAGAGTAGAAAGGAAAAGGGAGGCGGCGAGCGAGCATAGTAGAGCATATCTGAGAGAGCTTAGTCGGGTAGCGATCGTGGCATCGATTTTCATCCCCTAGCGGCGATCGACTACTCGCGGCAAGGATAGAACATCAAAACTAGTAAGCATCGACACCTTTTAGTCGGGACGATCGACCTTTCATTCGCGTCGCAAAACCAAAACACGTCGATTGGACCGACGACTTGATCTGTTGCCGGTTCGTCGGAGAAAGGTAAACTTAACTCACACTGATTTTAGTCTATTCGTGTTCGATTGTTTGCATCTGTTTTGTATTGTCAATTCGTGTTAGTTACGTTCTATACAAGCCATTTAGTTAACTTAATGTTTAATACAAGATAATGCCCAATCTGTTAATTTCTTATTTTTAACATATTGAAAAAAATTCATATTGTATCGTGTTAAATATGTGTTAGGTAGATTCTTTTTTTAAATCAATATGAGGCTATTAATTGGAAACATGTCCGATAACTGCTTTATGTCACGTAGGATAGGTTTGGTCTTTAAATCTTTATTAACTTGCTTATAAACTCACGGGTATGAATCGGGAAATAGCAAAATGTGAAAGGTGATAAGAAGCGATATGTATCGAGCATTTAAGTTTGGACTAAAGATTCAAATCTGGAGCACATCGTGTGTTATTAAAATCGATTATTCCTAATAAGTATCTGCATTATTTTGGACATAATAATGTTAGTGATTGATCATATGATTGATAACCATTCGACCACATTATCAGGTGCTTACGAGTGTCCACCATTCATGCACTTCTATGTTACTATCACCCCCTGTTTCCCTCTTAATGCATAGCCTAGTATGGTGGAATATGTCTAAATTTGGTGTAAATGATTCGGTGTAGCTAAGAAGTGTTACCCAAATAGTCAGTGAATCATTCTTATTTGCCTTACACACATACTGGAATGTTCCCGTTTCTACTACGCATGTTTATGTGAAATAAAACCAACTGCATCAACCTTGTTCTAAGCATTATACTTGCTTAGAAAACTGCTAAATGATAAATACACTGTGTTGACAGTCAATTTTGACCCGTTTTTCGTATATTTATTGCAATCTTTAGTATTTTAGCACACTGCATTTTAATCAGCATTTTTTGCATTTTTTATCTTTTTATGTTAAATTAAGCATTATGTCTTTGTTAATATTTTGTTTTTATTTTTGTTACACCGTCGTTTCATTTTAATAATATTTGCATCTTTTTAAGTAATTAGTTGACATCCCATTTTTTATTTTTAATCAGGCATTAAACATGTTTTAAATATTGCATTTTAGTATTATTGCGTCGACATTTGCATTTTAATAATTTTGCATATTTTTAAATAATTTTTCTTTTAAATAATTAACCTGCCTTGCATTTTTGTCAAACCAGTCGATCAGAACAATTTGATCCATCCAAGCCAACACTATTTTTAAATATCACCCAAACACCTCTTTTATTTCCCCCATAAATTAAAACCCACTTTTCATTTTCCCAAAACTAAACCCAAACCCTAAAAACCTACCCTATAAATAAAACATTATACTCACTTTCCCCAACACAAAAATCACCTTGCATAACTAACCGTATGACTTTTAAAGCGGCCTCACCCTCTCGTGACCTCTCACCTCACCCCATCGCGTCGTCGACCCCCGTCCGGCGAACCAACCCATCGCTCACTCAACCCCAATGGCGAACCGCAAAAACAAACCTCACCGCAATACAAATCGACCTACCCGAACTCTGCGTCACTCTCTCAACTCACACGCCGTCGCGCGCCACTCTTCGCCGGAGTTGAACTCGCGACCTTCCCACATCACCGGCGAACCCCAACAAAAATCAGCCTAGCCGCGATAACCATTTCTCCTTACACCGTCGACCATCCGTCGACACCCGCTGCCTCTCTCGCCGACCACCATCCCGTCGACACCGGCGCCTCTCTCAACACCTACCGCCGACACCCCAACTCGCCGTTCCTCACCCCGAACCACATCGCTTTAGCATCGGCCGAACCTCATTTCTTGGCGGCGTCGCTCGGCGACCTCGCCGTGGAAGCGGCGCCATTGCCGCACCGTGTTGTTAACTCCGACAATATCACTGTTTGTATCTCTTTTGTTGGGCTGATTTATTATTTTGAATGTCGCCGGAGTTTTAACAAACTCCGACGACCTATGTTATGTTTCGTTTTGGACTGATTACGAACCGTTTGTTCGTTGGACCCTGCTGGCTCGATTTTCAGTGTTTGTTTGTTTTTATTTCTTGGTTTTACATTGTTGTTATGCATGGTTTTATTTTGTTTATTTACGTATTTGGTCGGGTTAAAACTCCGTGACCCAGTGCTCGTAAGTTTGGGGTTAAATCGGTTTCTTACATTTTGTTGGTGATTTTGTACCATTTAGTATTTTGGCCGAGTTTTAGGCTCGTGATTTCTGGTTTATCGATGATATTTTACTACTGGTTATACTGTTTGGCGACTTTCGCTGGTATTATTTTGAAGGAACCTGTTTGTGGACTGGGTTATTGGACTGATGTTTTGGCTATTTTGCTACTTATTTTTTGGGCTATTTTGGTACTTATTTTTGGCTATTTGCTGGACTGGTTTTGGCCACGTTTGTCGGGCTGATTTTTGGCCATGTTGACGATTTTGGCCATTTTGCTCACGATTTTTGCCATTCAGTCGGGTTGATTTTGGCCTGTTGCTCGATTTTGACATATATTTTTGCTGGTTTACTGATTTAGAACAAATACTACACTGTTGGTATTTTACTGATTTGAACAAGATGCTACACTACTGGCCGATGAAAAAGTTATCCGTCGATTTTTGAGGCCTCCACAGTTGCATCTCATTCATCATGTTCTCGGGCATTCATTTTACTTTGCATTCGTCCACAATGGACAATCATTTTTCTTTTGCATAGCTTTACATTGTCATCCTTTCATTGATAAATATTTTTTTTTTTTTAGCATGCGTTTTTAAACATATTTGAATGAACTACGCGCACCTGATTCCCTCGGCGGGATACGTAGGCAGCCTTATTCGGGTTCGGTACTATTTATTCAAAAAAAAAATACAAAAAAAAAACAATTATTCGAAAAATACAAAAAAGAAGAAATACTTTATTCAAAAAAAATACAAAAAAAATGTTATTAAAAAAAAAATGAATGTCCGTCTGATAGGCTGTCCTACTTTATATTAAACATGCGCTTGGCAAGGCGAATTCTCACAGCCGCACTTGTTTAGGCTGTCCTACTTTATATTTTTACATATCTGAGCCCTCCGTGTTTAAAACTATTACTGTTTTGGCGCGGATCCGAAGGTTTTATTTACTTTATTATTTTTAGCAATATTGGCCGATGAAGGAATCCGTCGATTTCCAAGGCCTCACTTATAAAAGCGGATTTATTTGCTTTGTTTGTTAATTTTTGCTATTATTTTAAAATTTATGTATTCTATTACTAATACTTTTACTAAGTGTTTATGCAGGTATCCGGGGATGCATTTCAAAAAGAATGCCCCGGAGTTTATTTTATGCCGCATTTAATATCAGTTTTATTATTTTGCATTGTATTTTATTTTAAATTGTAAATTATGTAAAATGCTTAGAATAGGTAGAATAAAAAGAGCAATAAATAATTAACCTAGGTTTGAACGAATAACCGCAAGTTAGCGGATCTTAAAGGATGCCTAACCCCTTCCCTTTAGGATAATAAAGAACCCTGATCCAGAATCTCACTAATTTCGCAGACCATTAAATGGAAGTCAATTGCAGTATTTTTATTGCAATAAACTAAGTGTCCTAATTCACTATAATAATTAGGTGGCGACTCCTCAAAACAGCATAATTGCTCCATCCAGGGAACCGCGCCAAAGAGCAACGTTGCGGATACCGTTCGGACCCCCGAGGTCGAAATGGGGTGTTACAGCATGGCGACTCCACTGGGGATATCAGGTTCTTGATCATAGCAAACCCAGGTTAATTAAATATTGCACTTTATTTTGCTTTCATGTTTGTTGTAAATATTTTATATTGTTTACTTTTATTTTGTGATTAACTACTTTAATTGCTACATTATTTTATTGCTTTCCTTAAATTGACATTCCGCTCATATTTCCTCCGTTCTGGAAAATTAACACTATCACACACTACACGCGAGGTGTGTTGTACGCACCCGCAAAATTTCTTTCAATTACCCAATTTTAGGAGAGTTGGCAAAGGCGCGGAGCAGCCGGACCATCCGGTGGCCGCGTAGCCTTCTCACTCGAGTAGTCCGCTCGGGAACCATTGTGTATAGTCATCCAAATCTTACCAAAATTAGGATAGAGCTATAACACCTTTTATATTAAGTCATGCGTCGTAAACCTTAGGTGGGTTAATCCGGTATTAACGCCACAATTAGAAATCCACCAAACTTGTCGACGGGTTCCACAACGGCGACTATTGGCATATATGTGTAGCGTGATAATGATAGGCGGATTCAAGCACGGTCATGACACGTCGAAATTGGAAAAAGTGCCGTCGTTTGGTCGCCATTTCCAACAAAACATTGCGGTTTAACGGCTTGGACTTGTTTATCATAATCTCGCGTATTTGGCGTTTAGGCTCACTCTGGCATAAGGAGGTCCCAGCATATTAGGGCGCGCTTGTTTTGCATGTTTTTTTGTTTACTATTGTTGTCGCTAGCAACCACTGTACATATTATTTAATGCAATAATTACTCTTTGGTGATTAGGGCTCGGACATTTGCATTTTGCACTTTTCATCACATTTCAATCGGGACTCCTCTGCGTAAATCACACTTGAATAGCGCGGCTTGGACTTTGTGAAGCACCAACTACCCGATCGGTCGAACCAATCGAAGTCTCGACTATATTGTCACATCCTTCATTTTATTATTTTGTAACTTTCCTACTCACCTATTTCTCATATTTTTGCGGGAAAAGCGATCCTCGCGAATAGTCGAGGCGTTCAAAAAGAAAACAAAAAAAGTTCATCACAAGGAGCGGTAGTTATGTTGACTAATAGAAGTCAATTTATATCAGATTCAACGAGACATCGCTCTCAATTCTTCTTTACGTTGTATTTTTATTCATATTTGCAAATCTCATTGATATGTTTAGCGTTGATTGCATAGTTCTTTCATATCATGCATTTTCTGACATAATTATTCCGAACTACGGCGTGTCGATTCTCACCTGCGGTGTGATACGTAGGCAACTCATTTTGGGTTCGACACCACCATAAAAATAAAAACAAAAAAAATAATAAACATATTTTTTTCTCACTCATGCATCTCATTCATCATGTTCTCGGGCATTCATTTTACTTTGCATTCGTCCACAATGGACAATCATTTTTCTTTTGCATAGCTTTACATTGCCATCCTTTCATTGATAATTTTTTTTTTTTTTAGCATGCGTTTTTAAACATATTTGAATGAACTACGCGCACCTGATTCCCTCGGCGGGATACGTAGGCAGCCTTATTCGGGTTCGGTACTATTTATTCAAAAAAAAAAATACAAAAAAAAAAAAATTATTCGAAAAATACAAAAAAGAAGAAATACTTTATTCAAAAAAATACAAAAAAATGTTATTAAAAAAAAAAAACATTTTTTTTAGTATTATTGTTTAACTTTGTTGATACCAATACATTTAGGGTTGTGCATAAAAAAAACAAAAAAAAAACAAGTGATAATCAGTATGAGTTGACTTTGTGGTAAACCATAGATTCTTTTGGTACCTCTTATTCATACCATGAGATAACATTGTCTTGCGTGTTTCCAAGATAAGAATGAAGCCCGACCTCATCGTTTCATATGCATTGTGTGGTGAGTTATTTGAATAAGTTCAATCGCGTTGCATTGTGATCTAGAACTTGCACGAATGTTTGTTGGCGAAATCTGAGTAACACTCGGTGTAGGAAATGATCGTAGGCTTTCTTTGACCCGTTTGAGCATTTTCACCTACCAAATAACATTATCCTAGTACACCCTTTGAGCCTAAAACCTATTTTTTTGACAACGCGTATTACACCTACACCGCTACGAGTGCGTCACTATCATCCTCTCTTGGCGACCTCCTCGAGTGCTTTAGAAATGTGCAAGTGACTGACAAAATTCTAGCTGAAGCTTGCAAAGACAAAAATTGTCAAAGTCTCAAAAACCAAAAGCAGAAACGACTTCACACAAAGATGAAATCAAAAGCCCCGATAAATAAAAAAAAAAGGAAATATATGACCCCGAAAAAAGGGGCTCGAAATGAAAGATTCAAAAGAAGTCAATACAGAAAAACTGGGACAAAAGAAAGCAGGTCAGCATTAAAGCACACAAATATCAAGCACGGACGTAGTCCAAACGCTCGAGGAGGGATTAGTCACTTTTATCCAAATGATATTCATTCCCTTTCCCAAGCATACATTCTGAGCGTGACAAGCCTACGTGATCTTATCGAGGGTTCTCGCATTAGTGGATACTTACGTGACGACCAAGCCTATGGTATCACAATTGCGTCGTTGAACATCTTTTTGAGTGTGGCGCAATTCTCTCAGCGTCCCAAAATTCAAAATCTTGAAATATATGTGTGAAATGGGACTTTCTTTCGATGAGGCATTTGAAGCGTGAGATTACGTGTAGTTCAAACCTTGGATGCAAGCGGTGTGTCGACACTCGGTATGTGCAGTCTTATCTGAAGTGTGTGAATTACACCGAGTCAATCTCGTTTATCTTGAAAGCAATAAAAGAACATCTTATGCACAATACTAATTGTTGGTATCAACTGGAGTCAGAACGTAATGTCGTCTTCCATTTTTTCAGAAAAAATAACAAAATGATAAAAATCCTTATTTTGCATCACGAACTACGTCTTGACCTGATTCCCTCAGCGGGATACGTAGGCGGCCACATCGGTCCGCGTCATTTTAAAATCATAAAAATTCTTATTTTTGTTTGCGGCGTGAACTACGTCTTGACTGATTCCTCGGCGGGATCGTGGCGACGCATCGGCCGGTCCACATCATTTTAAAAATGATAAAAATCCTTATTTTGCATCACGAACTACGTCTTGACTGATTCCTCGGCGGGATCGTGGCGGCATCGGCCGGTCGCATCATTTTAAAAATGATAAAAATCCTTATTTTGCATCACGAACTACGTCTTGACTGATTCCTCGGCGGGATACGTGGCGCCACATCGGCCGGTCGCATCATTTTAAAAATGATAAAATCCTTATTTTGCATCACGAACTACGTCTTGACTGATTCCCTCGGCGGGATACGTGGCGCCACATCGGCCGGTCGCATCATTTTAAAATCATAAAAATTCTTATTTTTGCGGCGTGAACTACGTCTTGACGACTCCTCGGCGGGATCGTGAAGCGACCACATCGGCTTCGGTCAAACCGTTAGAAATATTTCTTCTTTGTTTTTGCAGAGGACTCGATTTTGTCCATATTCTCGCATTCGCTTTACATAAAAAAAAAAAAAAAAAAAAAAAATTGCTTACGATCGCTTTGATAAGCGTCGAGATGCAACCTTACCCGATTCAACATCTTCATTACGGCCGGGACATTTTAAGGAATTCACTGCAAGGAAATGACAATGAGCGAAAAGCGAACCAGGTCTTGATGCAAACCGAGAATGCAGCGTCGAGCGAAGCTACGAGACCGACGCTAATCAACCACTCATTTCCTAAAACTCACAAGTTTTCTTTGAGTGCAGGATCTTCATATCAGCAAAGGCAGAAACACAACAATAAACCCATGCGGGTCACAAATGCACAACGTCTATGCAATGACGTTATCTCAACCCAGACGCGTCACAAAGCAGGTACGCTCCTAAACCCACACTTTTTCATTTTAAAAGCCCATGCAACGGCTTCATTCATGTTTCGTCTATGCAACGACGAGCATCTGTATTGCGTCCGAAAACGACGTCATTTCATTTTTTTTAGCCTATGCAACGGCTTCATTCATGTTTCGTCCATGCAACGACGAGCATCTGCATCGCGTCCATGCAACGACGCCTTTTCATTTTTAGCCTATCTGGCGGCCGTTCATGTTTCGTCCACGCAACGACGAGCATCTGCGTCGCGTCCATGCAACGACGCATTTTCATTTTAAAAGCCTATCTGGCGGCCGTTCATGTTTCGTCCACGCAACGAGCATCTGCATTGCGTCCGTGCAACGACGCCATTTCTTTTAAGCTTCTGGCGGCCGTTCGTATGTTTCGTCTATGCAACGACGAGCATCTGCGTGCGTCTATGCAACGACGCCATTTTATTTAAGCTTTATCTGGCAACGACGCCATTTTATTTTTAAGCTATCTGGCGGCCGTTCATGTTTCGTCCGTGCAACGACGAGCATCTGCGTGCGTCCATGCAACGACGCCATTTTATTTTAAGCCTATCTGGCGGCCGTTCATGTTTCGTCCGTGCAGCGACGCATCTGCGTGCGTCCATGCAACGGCGCCATTTCTTTTAAGCCTATCTGGCGACTTCATTCGTGTTTCGTCCGTGCAACGACGAGCGTCTGCGTTGCGTCCGTGCAACGACGCCATTTTATTTTAAGCCTATCTGGCGGCCGTTCATGTTTCGTCCATGCGACGAGCATCTGCGTGCGTCCGTGCAGACGCCATTTTATTTTTAGCCTATCTGGCGGCCGTTCATGTTTTCGTCTATGCACGGCAGCGGCATCTGCGTTGCGTCTATCTGCGACGCCATTTTATTTTAAGCCTATCTGGCGGCCATTCATGTTTCGTCCATGCAACTACGACGTCTGCATCGGCGTCTATGCAACGCCATGTTATTTTAAGCCTATGAAGCGGCCGTTCATGTTTCGTCCATGCAACGACGTCTGCGTTCGCGTCATCTGGCAACGCCATTTATTTTAAGCCTATCTGGCAACTTCGTTCATGTTTAAATCCATGCGGCGAGCATCTGCGTTGCGTCCATGCAACGACGCCATTTATTTTTAAGCCTATCTGGCGGCCGTTCATGTTTCGTCCGTACGGCAACGAGCATCTGCATTGCGTCCATGCAACGACGCCATTTTATTTTAAGCCTATGCAACGGCTTCATTCATGTTTCGTCCATGCAACGACGAGCATCTGCATTGCGTCCATGCAACGACGCCATTTTATTTTAAGCCCATGCAACCTTACCCCGTTTGGTTCTACAACTTGTTGCCGAATTGACAGAGGCATATATCGGAGTTGCCACTGTTATCCGTCAAAGTAACCCACTTCCATTATTCTACAAAACAAGATCTATGTTAATCCTAGAAGAACAAGGCTTCTCTAAAAAGGTTGCTAACACAACTGATTCGGCGTACATGGCCACCAATGATGGAAGTAATGTTGCAACCCCACAAATTAACCGGGGTCAAAAAGAACGACATGGAAATAAAAAAGGTGGAAACCGCAACAGAAACGGGAACAATCGAAATTCTGGCGGCGGAGGTGGTTCCGGCGGCGGCAGGGGTTTCAGCGGTGGTCCTGGAGGACGCGGCTCCGGCGGGTACTCAGGCGGCGGCAGACCACAGTAGACCTGGCCACAGTGGAATTGGGCTGGACCACCTTGTCCTTACCTTACAACCAACTGGGCCAGGCCCAACTATTCTGGAAGTGCATTTGCTGGATATGTCCGACCAGCTCTTTGGGCAATTTCAACAAGCCCAGCAGCGAGGCTGGGAGAAGTTTCAACGGAGGGCCTCGATTTTCTTGGGCGGCGGCAATTGACGGCCCGGCTCACTTTCTTTGGACTGGCGATGCAGATATCGAGCGTGACTTTCTTTCTTTGGACTGGCGATCGCGGCGGCGGGACGTCTGGGCCTCAAGTGTGGAATGACGCCCACTCAACAGTGGGCCAACCGACGGACATTGAACATGCCATGCACACACTCAGACTTAATCCACTGGACACGAATTGATATATGGACTCAGGTGCTACGTCGCATATGACGTCATCCCAAGGTAATCTTACGTCCTATTTTAATTTGAGCAAGTCTAATGGTATAACTGTCGGAAATGGCCATTCAATTCCAATAAAAGGGTATGTGTCTACTAAATTGTCCAAACCAAATCCACCATTAGCCTTGAAAAATGTTATTCATGCCCCACAATTAATCAAAAACCTAATCTCTGTTCGAAAGTTTACTACAGATAACGGGGTTACCGTAGCTTTTGATCCTTTTGGTTTTACTGTGTATGATTTTCAGACAGGGGCGCGGCTAATGAGATGTGATAGCCAGGGAGAACTTTATCCAGTTACTTCACTACTACAACCGGACAAGAAACATTTTACTTTTGTTGTTTTTAATTCCAATTTGTGGCATGAACGTTTGGGACATCCGGGAGAGTCTGTTTTGAACTCTCTCAAACGCAATAATTCAATTTCATGTACACGAACTCTTAATAAGTGTCAATCTTGTCCTTTGGGTAAGCATATTCAACTACCATTTGAGTCATCTTCTAATTGCACTTTTCTGCCATTTGATACTATACATTGCGATATTTGGACATCCCCAGTTTTGAGCTCTTCAGGGCATAGATATTACTTGTTTGTTTTAGATGACTACTCTAAATTTTTGTGGACATTTCCCATTTCGAAAAAATCTCAAGTTTTCTCTACATTCCTTATTTTTAGAGCATTCATCAAAAAACAATTTGAACGGGATATCAAAAACATTCAATGTGATAACGGGAGGGAGTTTGACAATAGACAATTTTGGGATTTCTGCAAAATAAATGGTTTGAATTTTCGTTTCTCATGCCCTCACACATCTTCACAAAATGGACAGGCGGAAAGAAAAATACGAACCATAAATAACATTATCAGGACATCCCTTGCTCATGCCTCGCTTCCCCCTAATTTTTGGCATCATACACTTCAGATGACTACTTATTTGTTGAATATACTACCCAACAAAATAATCGCATACCAAACACCCCTTCAATTACTTTACCTCCGAAAACCAACATACTCCCATCTCCGGGTATTTGGGTGCTTGTGTTATCCATTATTCCCATCAACCACCATCCATAAATTACAATCAAGATCTACTCCATGTATTTTTTTGGGATACACATCCCATCATCGGGGATACAAATGCTATGATCTATCCTCCAATAGGATTTTTATTAGCCGTCATGTTATCTTTGATGAAACTCAATTCTCATTTAAAAAAATTCATGAGTCACGATCTCCCACATATGAGTTTCTGGATGCCGGGATACACCCAGTTTTCACCCAACCATTGTTCCATAGTTCGGTCAATGCCAAAACTAATGAGCAAAGTTCTTTACACCCATTACCCGAGTCCTTAACAAATGACACCCAACCCACTGTTTTGGACACCAATATTCATTCAAGCCCAACATGCCACAGACCAACCAGTGGCAACTTGCCTCCTAATTCGACCCAAGCCCCTGATCCAGGCCCGCTCTACAAATACCACCTTTGGCGGTGGCGTCGGTCGGCTGGCGACAACACGATCCACCCGTAGTCAACGACATGGTATTGTCAAACCCAACACTAAATCTGACGCCTTCACTAAGTATCCAAATCACCTTTACCGTATAACCGTATGCGCTCTGAAAGACCCAAATTGGAAAATGGCCATGGATGATGAATATCAGGCTCTTATTAAAAATAGGACATGGGATTTAGTGCCCCGTCCATCTAATGCTAATATCATTCGGTCTATGTAGATTTTTAGCCATAAAGAAAAATTTGATGGTTCTTTTGAGCGGCATAAGGCCCGTCTTGTAGGTAATGGGAAGACGCAGCAGGTTGGTATCGATTGTGGGGAGACATTCAGTCCAGTAGTCAAACCAGCTACTATCGAGCGATTACCGGCTTGTCTCTCCGAGGTGGTCACTTCACCAGTTGGATGTCAAAAATGCATTTCTCCATGGTCACTTAAATAAGACTGTTTACATGCATCAACCGTTAGGATACAGAGATCCAAAATATCCCAACCATGTATGCCTGCTAAACAAGTCTTTGTATGGTCTCAAACAGGCACCCAGGGCCTGGTATCAGCGGTTTGCAGATTTTGTATCATAGATGGGGTTTTCACACAGCCGGTCTGATAATTCTCTTTTCATATATTGTCAGGGTAATCATACGGCTTATCTTCTATTGTATGTAGATGATATTATTACGATGAACTTCTTGATTCCGCCCGCAAGAATATCATGTCTCAGCTTGGTTCCGAATTTGCTATGAAAGATCTTGGTCCATTGCACTTCTTTCTAGGAATTGTTGTGACAAGACATGCAGGTGGGCTCTTTCTCTCCCAGAAGAAGTATGTCTCGGAGATCGTGGAACGAGCTGGAATGGCCTCTTGCAAACCCTCAGCAACACCGGTGGATACAAAGTCCAAATTAAGTGTCATCTCTAGCAAACCGCTTTCACGATCCAACATCAGTATCTCAGCCTAGCAGGCGCGTTGCAATATCTCACTTTTACCAGACCAGACATCACATATGCCGTACAACAAGTGTGCCTATTCATGCATAATCCGATGGAAGAACATATCCAGGCACTCAAACGCATTGTACGCTACATTAAGGGCACTCAGGAATATGGATTACATCTTTACCCATCTTGCATCTCCAAACTTGTCACTTATACGCAGATCACGGTAGTGTGTCCGGACACCAGACGCTCCACATCTGGGTATTGTGTCTTCCTCGGTGATAATTTAGTTTCATGGTCTTCCAAACGGCAACCCACAGTATCGCGCTCCAGTGCTGAAGCTGAATACCGTGATGTTGCCAATGTTGTGTCGGACTCGTGCTGGATTCAGAATCTTTTACTAGAGTTTCATTGCCCAATTTCCAACGGCTACTATGGTTTACTGTGACAACATTAGTGCGATATATCTCTCTGGAAATCCAATACATCACCAGCGCACTAAACATATTGAGTTGAATATTCATTTTGTCCGTGAAAAAGTGGCTCGCGGACTGGTGCGAGTATTACATGTCCCAACGCGTCATCAAATCGCAGATATCTTCACGAAAGGGCTTCCGCTGATTTTATTTGAAGATTTTGGAATGATCTCGAGATTCGCGCACTCCGACTTATTTGCGAAGTGTTAGAATAATATTATTAAGTTAGAATAATATTATTATTTACTATTAATGTTATTAATGTAATATCTTAGTAATTATGGTAGGTTATAAAGTAGGATATTATTATGCATTGAATAGAAAGATATTAGGGGATAAGAATGGGAAGACATTAGCCTAGAATATTTCTTCCTAATTAATATACTCTATGTATATATTGTTACCATACAAGATGAATAAGATTTGAGGAAAATATTCTATCAGTATAGTGTGCTACTGTGGGTTTTATTTGTTCTATTGATCTTGAAAAACGACACAAACGGTTACATGAAAAACATGGCAAAATAACTTGTGTTCGACCTAATGATGTGCCCTCGACTTAATGACTTGGAAGTAAGTTGCGTTCAAATACTCGATGGTTCACGAGATTCTGTAATTCACACCAAATACCGCATGCAACTAAAATATATTTTAGTATTTAAAAGTATTTTTATAAGTACATACAATAAAAGAATTGTATTTATATATTGAATTTACACTGCTCTCCTCTATTTGCGCATAAAGGTAATTTTGTATTTTTTGTGAAAAATGAGTAGGTAGGGAATTAAGAAGGAAAAATGTCAAACAAAGAGAAAAAATATAAAAATTAACATCATATAGATATTTTCAATTTAAAAGTTACAATTTTTAAAATATATTTTTACGTTCTCACGTTGACTCAATTTGATCTTACTGTTCACACTAAGTATTAGATATCTATTTCTCCCATGTTTGATGGAATATATTTATTATTTTAACCATGATTAAGATCTTGATTTGGATAATTAAATCTCAACCTTTAATTCGTAATCTCTCATTCAAGTAGTAACTTGGGGGAAATGGAGAGATAAGAAATGGAGAGAGCCTCAGCCAATAATATAATAGGAGTATTATTTTCTGCCATACCAACCACACTTTGGTGGGAGGAATAAGTTATTCCAGGTAAATGTGATTGGGTGAGATAAGATGAAATAATTTATTCCAACCTCTATGTAGGATAACTTATCTCTATCTTTTAGCTTACTTAGATGAGATTGGGTGGGATACCAAATAAATTATCCCACCAATTAAACATGAAATTAATTTCAATACTATTAAATTAATAATTCAATCTCATTCTATCCCTCCTACCAAACGAACCGTAACAGGTAGAAGCACTACACGTTAACTGTCACAAAGGCTCTAGTACAATGTATCTATTTAAGTGAGTTTTTTCGGGATGCCCTAATAATATTAGGAATGTAGTCCTATCTGCTTTTATTTATTTTTGTTTTTAGAGTTAATTAAAATGTGGAAGCTGGGGACTAATCGTATTTGTAGAAATGCACATTAATTTCATATCAGACCGTAATTGAATATCATTGGCTCCAAGTTTAATGAGGGTTAATGACATATATTGACAAACAATAACAATAACATACCCAGTGATGTTTGGTGAGAATAATATATACGCAGATCTTACCTCTATCTTTGTGGGGTAGAGAAACAAATGACATATATTGACATCAAAATAAATTTGGGAAATAGTTTTGGTCTAAATTGAAAAGGAATTATTTTAACCGAAACTTGACAACTTTTTAATTAATAAAAAAGTAAAAGGCCGTTGGAAAATCTTAATCACTCAACATAAACAATAGGATCATTTCCCCTTTGAGATTTGGTTCAAATTTAAATTTTAAACTTTTGGTGCTACACTAGTTTGAAAGGGTCATTTGGTCTAAACTCTGGTGATCTAATATGTTCAAAACTAAAGAAAGTTTATCTCTTTAACTGCTTTTTGTTTGTTTAAAGCAAAAGAGCTTAAAGTTTTTTTATATTTGGATCGCATAAAATTTTCCTATAGTATTTTAAGCTGGCAATATTTTTCGAAATATTCCAAAATTCATGTTCACCTGGAAAATTATCTCCTGACCAATTTGTGTTTCTCATTAACATTTCTGTTACATCATACATCAATCGTTGTCCAAATATTTTCTTTTACTTTACTTCCCAAAGAAAGGAAGAAAATCATCTAGCCTTCTGTAATCTTCCCTTTGACATAGTAATCAACCACTGTTGATGCTTCTCCCAGTTGGTTGAAGAATAAGCCTGCAGTTGTATCCAGTCTAGTACCCTATTCCACAAGGCTCTAGCATAAGCACATTGCACGAAAGGTTGTTCCCTAGTTTCATCACAAGTATGGCATAGAGAATATTTTGGTTCCACCTCAATCCTGGAACTCCTTAACCTCCGTAAGCCCATTCAACATCCTGCTGAGGTATTCCATGAGAATAACAAATAAAAAAAGTGACATTGGATCCCGTTGCATGAGTCCTTTTGCAGCTCTGAGAGGCTCAGTTGGTTCTCCATTAATGATAGTACTATAACTAACAGTTGATACACATTCCATCGCCTATTTAGTATAACTTATAGAAAAACTAAGCTCTATCATAATCTGTTCTAAGTATACACATTTCAAGGAGTCAAATGCTTTTTTGCAAGTTTATCTTAATCATACATCTATGAGATATATGTATCCTAATGTATCCTTGGACTAACTCATGAGCTAATAATACAATGTATACCCCAACTTTCTGTCAGGAATAAACCCAGCTTGAGAATCACATATCATAGTGCCCATCACCTTTTGCATTTTATTTGCCAAGACTTTAGAAATCAACTTATATAATACAGTACAACATGCAATAGGTCTAAATTCTTTTATAGTAGTAGGGCGATCATTTTTTGGCACTAAAGTGATAGAAGTGCAGTTAATAGGAGCAAACAGTGTACCTTGGGAAAATAAATCCAGAACATCCTCCATAACATCATTCTTGATAGTAGGCTAGGATTTAAAAAAAAAATACATTGTATCCATCTATACCTGAAGCTTTGTCATCTCCTATAGCCTTCAAACTTGCTAAGATTTCCTCTTCAGAGATAGGTTCACATAGTTGCAGTCTTTGATGCTGTGATAAAAAAAGGGGCCTTCTGCATAAACACTTTGCTAACAACAGACAAATTTGTAGTGGATGCACCCATAAACCCCTTGTAAAAAGAAATCACATCCTCTTTGATATCTGTAGGTTCTGTTAAGACATGCCCATCCAAAGAAGTGTAGAAATTTTCTTCCTTTGACTCCTTTCCTTTAAGACAACAAGAAAATACTTAGAGTTAGTATCTCCAAGTTTAATCTATTTTGCTTTAGACTTCTGCTTAAGGGCACTCCCTCTCCCATGGACCATTTTTCAAGATCCTGCATAATGTTTTCTCTTGAGCCTGTAAACTTTTTGTCCATTAAACTCTCATTTGAGTTTGAATATCAGCCAACACGGTTCTTGCATTTTTAATTTTCTGTCCCACAAACTTAAACTCGTCAGCATTCAACTTCTTCAACTTAGGCTTCAAGAGTTTTAAGTTCTTCCATACATTCCCCATCCTCCTTACTCCCCTATTCTGCCCCTACTGTTCATGTACTATCTCTTGAAAATTCTGATGCTCAGCCCAAATATTGAAAAACCTAAAAGACACTTTAATATTTCTTTGTAAATTAGTGAGTTGTAACATAATAGGGGTATGGTCTGAAATACTGGGCAGTTCATACTATAGCACCACTTGTCCCCAAGTCATCATCCAATTATGGTTACCAAATACTCTGTCTAGCTTACTACATACTCTATCATCACCATACTGCTTATTTGTCCAGGTGTTGTAATTACCTTTCCAGAGTAGTTCATTCAGATGTATATCTTGGGGGCACTCAGCAACGTTTCTAATGTCTGCAAATTGAACAGAATTCCCACTAAGTCTATCCTGAGGGTACATCAGGGCATTAAAGTCCCAACAGATCATGCAAGGGTTGTTTATCCCCTGAGCTATGTCTTTAAGGTAACCCCATAATGATCTTCTCTACTCAATGGTATTGAACTCATAAATGACAGTGAGATAACAATCAACATAAGTACCATTTTGTATCCTACAATGAATAAGTCAATTTTCTGGCTTTGTTGTTGAACTGTATTCTGAGGCTGAATGATCTCCTACTGTTGATTAGGTCCCTTAGAAATCTAGGCTTGGGCTTGCTTTTGATACCCACCCCTCCTCCTAGGTTTAGGTTGAGGTTTCACCTCTGGTTCAAGAGCACATTTATGGCCAATTTGCTGACATTTCTCACAAAACATTGGTTTCCACTCATATACCACAGACTGAGCAAATACCACCACAAGAATCCACAATATTAATTGCATCTGACAGTGATTTAGTAATGTTTACTTTAATTAACACTCTAGCAAAGACACTATAGTGTGTTTACCTGTACACTCGTCAGCAAATATAGTGGTTCCTATGGAGCTAACAATCCTACTCAAAGAATTGAGACCCCAAAAAATTCATGGGTAACTGTGGCAATTTGATCCACAAAGGAAACTCCTCAGTGAAGTCAAAATCAGGAGTCCAGGACTTGAGAATCAGTTGTCTACGGCTAAGTAAGTTTCATATTTGCAATCCTTTCAATTCAAATCAAGTAGAATTTGGGAAAAATGAATTCAATAAAAAATTATTTAAATTAAATTCTTTAGTGCCCGTTTGATTGGGCTTTTCCAAAGGCCGAAGCGTTTGGTTGACAAATTCAAAAGTGTTTTTGGAACTTTTGGGTTCCAAAAGCACTTTTGGAAGAAGTCTAAAATTTGGTTCTTGAGTAGAGGTAATTTTGACTTATAGCTTTTTATCTTTTATATAAAAATATTTTTTTATTAACCATCAAACAACTAATCATTTTTTGATAAAAAACTCTACATCAAAAATTTTACTTTCTCTTTTTAATAAGTGGCACAAAACGAGCCCTTAGTATACAATAATAGATATCATCATAACACCTAACTCTAATTTCCTTTCTTTCCAACCAAAAGATATTTCTCAACATCTACCTCATAAATAGAATATTTATTTTTCTTGAAACCTAATAGCGAACACGTGTTTCATTCTTTTTCATACCATGTGATAATATCGTGCTGTTTTTTTTTTGGCACATTATAGAATGACACCGATATGATAGTCAATTTTTCTTGTCAATAAACGTAAATTAATACTTCATCCATCCGTTCCATAATAATAAATGTCATTTTAATTAAAAATATACATATTAAAAAATTAATAATATAATGTGAAATTTATCAAATTACTCTTATATAATACAAATAAATTACTTTTTTTTCTTGATTAGAGCATGCACAAGTAGTAATCATTTATTTCTTGAATAGAGAACTTGTCAGTTTTTATCTAAGGGTATAGTTGAAAAAAATCAATTTATATCTTGAACTCCTGAAATGACACTTATTTTGGAATATTTTTTTTTGTTAAAGTAACACTTATTATGGGACAGAGAGAGTATAGTAAAGGAGAGAAACTTAAAATTCAGCTGGAGGTCTGAAGTGTGGGTACGAATTCTGGTGGGAGCAATTTGCTCTCTTTTGGTGTAGGACCTCGTAGGTGATATCAGTTGTTCTGTTCTCAAACTCTGATCATTCAAGTACATTTCGCGATTTGATAAGCGATCTTGATGTCTGCATTATTATATTCGGGAATAATCACAAATAAGCGAAATTGTATATAAAAAAAAAGAAAAAAGAATGGTCTTAGTCTCTTAGATATTAGTTGGGAGCACGTGACAGGTTAATTAGTTAACCCTGTTGATATAGGAGCCGTCCACCCCACGTGTGTGAGAATGACATTCCACGTGTGCCAGATAATGAACCCATGTTTGCTTTCTCTGTGCCAGATAATTTCCCGAATCTTCTTCTGAATTTGCTAATAGAATGTTAGGTTCCCCAGAACCCGGTTTAAATTAATCCTGATTCCTGCTTTCAGCTGCTATATGTCTATTCTTTTTTGTTTGAAACGTAAGATGATATTAATCTCACTTGAAGAGTTTCATTAATATTAAATATATATATAGTATAATGGTCATCTCTTATACAATAGAAATTTTAAACATATACAAAAGAGGAATTCTAGTCTTACCATAATTATATTTACACAATATATGAAAATATTCTAATTATGGGTAGGGATACAATTGTTTCTATAATATACATGTTTACACACTCCTCACGGAGGGAGGAAGCGGACGAGGCAGGATCTGAAGTCGAAATAAGCATGCGGAAAGTCCTTTGGTAAATATAGTTGCATACTGATAGGATGATGGAACATGTAACAGTCTGACATGGCCTAGTGCAACTTTCTCACGAAAAAAGTGTAGGTCTATCTCGTTGTGCTTGGTTCGCCGATGTTGAACCGGATTATGAGACAAATAGATGGCGGAGATGTTATCACGATTACCTGATAGATGTCGCGCGAGGACACGAAGTTCTAACATGAAATTTACGAGCCAACAAATCTCGGCTCTACATTTGCAGCGCCTCTGTACTCGATCTACCTTTGGAGGCGAGATAGGGTAGCATATCGCTTGGCAGACCAAGAAATCAGATTATCCCCTAAAAAAACACAAAAGCCAGAGGTGGAGCGTCGCATGTCCGGACACCCTGCCCAATTTGCATCCGTATATGAAAGCAACCTGTTTGGAGCAGAGGGGTATAGGTGCAAACAATAATCAATAGTGTCCTTAATGTATCGAATGATATGCTTAAGAGCAGTGAAATGAGACTCTGCAGGCGTGCGTGAATAAGCACCACTTTGAACAACATAAGCTATGTCGACACAGTAAATGTGAGATCTTGAAGTGCACTCTGAGGCTCACTATCTGAGTAGGATCGGATCAAGCACCATCCATGTGTGAGCTTAGATTTCGAATCGACTAGAGTAGGCATAACTTTGCAATTCGCCTTCTTAGCCCTGTACACTATCTCCTCTGCATACTTAAGCTGACACAAGAACATGTGATTGACAGACCTGATCACTAATATCCCCAAGAAATAACTCAGCTTTCCCAAATCAGTCATACAATAATGTCATTTTTCAATCTATCGAGAAATGATCGAACAATATCATCCACGTCTGATAATAAGTAGCGATCTTTACTACCTCGATGAAAAATGAAGAGTGATGTATCACTCTTGCTGCATACAAACCCAATCTGCAAGATATACTTAGAAACGCGATCGTACCACACATGGGGGCCGATTTCAGGCCATATAGTGACTTACGGAGACGGCACACGTAGTGAGGAACTGTTGGATGAGTGAATCCTGGTGGCTGATGCATGTAGACTGTCTCTCTCAGATCTCCATGTAAGAATGCATTCTTCACATCAAGATGATGGATCGGCCAGTGTTTGTCCATGGCAATACTCAAAATTGTGCGGATGGTAGCCGGTTTGACAACCGGGTTGAAGGTCTCTCCACAATCAATGTCATCCTGCTGATTTGTGTCATTAGCCACAAGTCTTGCCTTATAACTCTCAAGATCTTCATTGTCACTGAATTTGTGTGAAATAGCCAGCATAACGAATCACATTCACCCGCCAGTGCAGGTACTAAATCTCATGTGTGCTATTTAGTTAAAGCATTGAATTCCTCAGTCATAGCCGTTTTCCAATTAGGGTCTTGTTTGGCCAATATAGGGTTCTTGGGAATTGGTGAAATGATTTGGGCAGAAAAGTTAAATTAGACTTTGAATTTGAAGATTTCATGCTTTGCACGAGTTTCCATTTGGTGAGTGGGGATAGTAGGAGGTTCCAAGGCGGAGGAATTTGTTGGATACGGAGAAGGAGGGCGAGCCAGGAGTAGGCACCATGAGTGGAGGAACCATCGGCGCGCCTTGGCGCGTGATCAATGTCATGCGCTGGAGGACTGACAGACCTCTCTGATGTTTTGGCGCCGTGGCGCCAAAGACGCGGCCTTGCTCGAAGTTGAATCGGGAACTCATTCACGGGAGTTTTGCGTCAGCCCGGCGTTGAAGAACTGCTATGCTCTAGTTGACTTAGGATAATGGGAGAGATGGCAGACTCGTCAAGAAAAGAGTAATCCGGTTTTTGGAACTTTTTAAGATTCGAAAACGAGAATATGGTCTCGTCGAATGTGACGTGACGAGAGATGTGGATCTGACGAGTGGACAAGTCATAACATAGATAGCCCCTATGATTCGGCGGGAAGCTTAGCTAGACACAAGGAGTGGAACGGGGGCTAGTGTGTGAGGGACAGTAGAGACAAGGTTAGGATAGCATAGACAATCAAATATTCGGAGATGATCATAACAGGAGACTCTATGATAGAAAATTTCGGTAGGGGTCATATTGTGAAGGGTGCTAATTGGGAGAATATTTAGAACGTATTCTAACATTTTAGCAACACAGACCCAGAAAGATGGAGGTATGGAGACATGAATCAAAAGAGTGCGAAACATATTGTTAATGGTGCAGATGATTCTTTCAGTTTTACCGTTTTGTGAGGAGGTGTGGGGCAGGAGAAGCAAAAAACCATGTTATTATTAGTACAAGAACGGTGAAATAGAGAGTTGTTGAATTCACGACCATTATCACACTGAAAAGATTTTATACCTTTTTCAAATTGTGTTTGAATGAATGTTCGAAACTCAAGAAATTTGACAAACACTTCCGATTTAAATTTGAGAGGATACAACCAAACAAAGTGAGAAAAGTCATCTAGTAGGATAAAATAGTATTTATGAACGAGAGAACTAGAAACAAGTGATGTCCATAAATCGGCATGTATAAAATCAAAGGGTGCAAAAGTAACACTAGTGGATGATTTAAACGGAAGACGAGTATGTTTTTCTAAAGAACAAGAAACACAGTTTTGGGCAAGCTTCCCATTACAAGTAATGAAATTATTGCCTCTAAGAAAATTAAAAACTGGGCTCCTGGATGACCAAGTTTATTATGCCATGTGGAAGAAGAAATGGTCGCTAGAGAGATGGAAGAGCTAGATCTGGCAGCGGAGGTGGGAGTATATGGATAAAGATCCTCCGTACTATTGCATCTCGTAAGAGGTGTCCCCGTATGAAGATCCTTCACAATGAAACCATAAGGGTCAAAATCAACGGAGACAGAGTTATTACGAGTGAATTTACGGATAGAGATTGGATTCTCAATCATATTTGGGGCATATAGGGTATTTTGAAGGGAGAATGGATGAGGAGGTGGTGTGTAGGATGTACCATAACTCTTTACTGGAATGCGGTGGCCACTACCAACTCAGTGGGTGTCATCTTGGGCGGCTGCTGGTCTTTGGAGCTGCGGCGGTCTTGCGGCTATCTGGTATTGTTAGGCGCCGTGCTGAGGCCCGAATCGATGGGCCCTATTTTTCTTCTTCTGCTGATTCTGTCGCGACCACCTACCACGCGACCACGACCTCGCCTGCGCGACCGCGCCGCGTCCCTGCTGCAGCTGAGAGTTTTCTGGCGGCGTTGGATTTTGAGGGTGTGTTTCGACAGCTAACGCCTTCTGAGTGTGCTCATCCTTCTTAGCACGACGAGTCTCTTCGAGCAACAACTGCGAACGAGCTTTGTTAAAATCGGGAAGCGGATCTGTCTGTTGAATTATGACGGCTAATGTATCATAGTCGCCTTTGGGAATGACTGCAATCAATTGCAACACCATCTTAGTGTCCGAGACAGGCGTGTCGACGTTAGAGAGTTGATCCACCAGTAGTTTCAACTGTTTGCAATATTCAGTCTTGTTGGAGAATTTTTTAAGGCGTGTATTGTTAAATTGTTCCTCCAAATACACCGCACGAGTGTGCTTGTTATCTTGAGAGATTTCCTCCAAGTGGTTTCATAAATCAAGGGCTGTGGCACCAGATTTCATGATAGTAATAAGAAGATCATGAGAAATACTATCATAAATTCATTGTTTGACGCCGGCGTCTAGACGATGCCAAGTAGACTCATCAACCTCCGGAGGGCGCGGAATAGTGTCGTCGATGTGGTCAAGCACGTTATAGAGACATGCATGATTACGGAATAGTTCAAACCAAGGAGAATACTGACTGTTATCTTGATCAAGAAGAATGGGAATATAATTCTTGATATTGGTAACAGTGAGGGCGGGATGAAAAGAGGATGACGATGTGGTGGTGAAATTTGTGGAGGTAGATGCGTCAGAATCAGAAGCGTAATCCTGAGTATCCATTTAGAGAAGAGATAAAAGAAGAAGAAAAACCAAGAATTTTGGGAGGAGAGGAGGGAGGAACATGGCGAGAGGGTGATCGGCTCACACAAAGAAAAATTCTATGATTTTGTGTTAGACTCTTGATACCATGTAAGATGATATTAATCTCCCTTGGAGAGTCTTTCATTAATATCAAAGTATATATAGAGTATAATGTTCATTTCTTATACAATAGAAATCCTAAACCTATATAAAAGAGGAATTCTAGTCTTACCATAATTATATTTATACAATATATGAAAATATTCTAATTATGGGTAGAAATACAATTGTTTCTATAATATACATGTTTAAAGAAACAGTACACTCAGTATTAATTTGGTTTAGTCACATATGAAAACATAATTTGTCCATGAAATTTTTTATGAGTAATAAGATTTGCTTTACAACACAATCTCTAAGTGAATATTTTGATAATTCTATAAGAATATTGAGTTACTGTTAAGCGCGTCCTGTTGAATTTCTGATTAGAAATGAATCACTTTATGTATTGGTGTTGCCTGGATTATGTCACTTGTTGAAGATCAATGATCTTCTCAACTATAGGTAAGTGTTCCACTCAACTGCCAACTATACGAGAAACAATAAGAGGAAGAGGAAGACAGAGACAAATGTTAAGTACTTTTGAAACGTTCCGTTCCTGCATTGATAGTGAACACTACTTTATTGGCACACATCTTATCTCCCTTTTATAATGTTCTTCATCTATGCAATGATCTTGAACTTGGTTGATCTACATCAAATTAGTACATCATAAGCATAAAAATCCAAGGAGCATGCATGAACTATTCAAAAAAAACTACTTAAAATTTTGTTAGTGTAAGATGATATTAATCTTTCTTGGGAAGTCTTTCATTAATATCAAGGTATATATAGAGTACAATATTCATCTCTTATACAATAAAAAATCATAAGCCTATACAAAAGAGGAATCCTAGTCTTACAATAATTATATTTACACAATATATGAAAATATTCTAATTATGGGTAAGAAATATATTGTTTCCTATATTTACACATTTACACACCCCCTCAGTCGGAGCGGGAGGCCGGACGCTGAGACTGGATCTAAAGTCAAGAAACAACCGTCTGGGAAGTTCTTTAGTAAATATATCTGCATACTGATAGTATGATGAAACATGTAACACTCTGACATGGCCTAGAGCAACTTTCTCACGAACAAAGTGTAGGTCTATCTCAATGTGTTTGGTTCGATCTTTGAACAGTTATGAGACAAATAGATGGCAGAGATGTTATCACAGTACACAATAGATGTCTGACGCAAAGGACATTGAAGTTCTAACAGTAAGTTTCTGAGCCAACAAATCTCAGCTACTACATTTGCAACGCCTCAGTACTCAACCTCAACACTGGATTTAGATAGGGTAGTCTGTCGCTTGGCAGACCAAGAATCAGATTATTCCCTAAGAAAACACAAAAGGCGGAGGTGGACCGTCGCGTGTCCGGACACTCTGCCCAATCTGCATCTGTATATGAGAGCAACCTGTTTGGCGCAGAGGGGTATATGTGCAAATCATAATTAAGAGTACCCTTAATGTATCGAATGATACGCTTAAGAGCAGTGAAATGAGACTCCCTGGGGGCATGCATGAATAACCATACCTGCTGAACAGCATAAGCTATGTCTGGCCTGGTAAATGTGAGTTACTGAAGTGCACTGAGACTCACTATCTGAGTAGGATCGGCCGAGCACCATCCATGATCAACTTAGATTTCGAATCGACTGGAGTAGGCATAACTTTGCAATTAGCCATCTTTCCATGTACACTATCTTCTCTGCATACTTACGCTGACACAAGAACATGTGATTGGCAGACCTGATCACTGATATTTCCAAGAAATAACTCAGCTTTTTCAAATAAGTCATTGCAAATTCGGACTTAAGCAAGACAATAATCTCATTTTCAATCTATCTGAGGAGGCAGTCAGAACAATATCATCCACGTACAATAATAAGTAAGAAGTGTTACTACCTCGATGAAAAATGAAGAGTGATGTATCACTATTGCTGCATACAAACCCAATCTATAAGATATACCTGACAAAGCGATCATACCACGCACGGGGAGCTTGTTTCAGGCCATATAGTGACATACGGAGACGGCACACATAGTGAGGGACTGCTGAATGGGTGAACCCAGGCGACTGATGCATGTACACTGTTTCTCTCAGGTCCCCATGTAAGAATGCATTCTTCACATCAAGTTGATAGATCAGTCATTGTTTGCCCATGTCAATGCTCAAAATTGTGCGAATAATAGCCGATTTGACAACCGGGCTGAAGGTCTCTCCACAATCAATGTCCTCCTGCTGAATTGTGCCATTAGCCACAAGACTGACCTTATACCTCTCAAGATCCCCATTGTCTATGAACTTGTGACGAAAAATCCACATACATCGAATTATATTCACCCCTTCAGGTATAGGTACTAGATCCCACGTGTGTTGTTTAGTTATAGCATTGAATTCCTCATACATAACCGCATTCCAATTCGGGTATTATTTGGCCAATTTTGGGTTCTTTGGAAGTGGAGAGATGGTTTGGGCAGACAAGTTGAAATGGACTTTGGGTTTGAAGATTCTATACTTTGAACGAGTTTTCATTGGATGAGTAGGGATAGTGGGTGGCGGAGTGGTGTCTGAGACGGTGGGTAAAGTTGGATAAGGAGAAGGTGGGGGCGAAGCCGTCGGAGGAGTCGTGACCACTGGATCGAGCGTCGCAGCGCTAGAAGGTTGACCGGCTTCTCTAAAGTCCGGGCGTCGCGATGCCTCGGCCACCAGTCATTGTCGACGTATTCTGAATATTGCTCATCGAAATCGGCGCCATGGCCTCCTCGGGGCCGCTCTCGGCGACGAAACAGAGGACGTGAGCTGTTCGAGGATGATGGGAGAGATGGCAGGCTGGTCAATAAATGAGTAGTCCAGTTTTTGAAATTTTGGAAGATTCAAAAATGGGAATGTGGTCTCGTCGAATGTGACGTGACGAGATATGTGGATTTGACGAGTCGACAAGTCATAACATACATAGCCCCTATGGTTTGGCGAGAATCCTTGGAAGACACGGGGAGTAAACCTAGGAGCAAGCTTGTGAGGGGCGGTAGAACTGAGGTTGGGATAACACAGACAACCGAAAATCTGTAGATGATCATAGGAGGGGACTCTATGGTAGAGGATTTCGGTAGGGGTCATATTGTGAAGAGTGCTAGTAGGGATAATATTTAGAACGTATTCTAACATTTTAGCAGCATATACCCAGAAGGAATGAGGGAGAGAGACATGAATCAATAGGGTGCGAATCATATTGTTAATAGTACATATGATTCTTTCAGCTTTACATTTTGTGGTGAGGTGTGAGGGCATGAGAAGCGAAAAACCATGCCATTATTTGTACAAAACCGGTGAAACATATAGTTATTGAATTCACGACCATTATCGCACTGAAATGATTTTATACTTTTTCCAAATTGTGTGTGGATAAACTTGCGAAACTCAAGAAATTTGGCAAACACTTCCGATTTAAATTTAAGAGGATATAACCAAATATAGTGTGAAAAATCATCAAGCAACACAAAATAGTATTTATGACCGAGAGAACTAGAGATAGGAGATGTCTATAAATCGGCATGTATAATATCAAAAGGAGCAAGTGTAACACTAGTAGATGATTTAAACGGAAGACGGATATGTTTGCCTAAAGAGCAAGAAACACAATTTTGGGCAAGTTTTTCATTACAAGCAATGAAATTTTTGCCTTTAAGAAAATTAAAAACTGGGACTCCTGGATGACCAAGCCTATTATGCCAAGTTGAAGAAGAAACAGCCGCTAAAGTGACGGGAGAGCAAGATCTGACAGCGGAGGTGGAAGTGAATGGATAGAGATCCTCCGTGCTATTGCATCTCGTAAGAGGTGTCCCCATATGAAGATTCTTCACAGTAAAACCAAAAGGGTCAAAATCCACGGAGACAGAATTATTACGAGTAAATTAGCGGACAGATATGAGATTCTTAATCATGTGTGGGGCATGTAGGGTGTTTTTAAGGGAGAATTGTGGATGAGGAGGTTGTGTGTATGAGGTACCATACCCTTTAACTGGAATGTGTTGTCCACTACCAACTGTAACATATTGAGGATGCTTTAAACTAAACAGTTTAGAGATAGTACCTGCAGATTGAGTGACGTGAGATGTGGAGCCTGAGTCCATGTACCAAGTATTGTCAGGCTGTTGCATAGAGAGGGTGATGAATGTCTGTCCCAACTCAGTGGGTGTCATGTCGGATGAGGGCTGCAAAATCTGACCTTGCATGAAGTGGACCTGCTGCGAGGCTGGAGCGGGGCCCATCAAACCAGGGTAACAATACAGATTGTAGGGCTGCTGGTACTGGAATGGACTCGGTCTTTGCGGCTACGAAATGAGAGCCTCGGCTCAGATTGGGCACCACGCGGCGTGTGAATTGTCGGCGAGGCGCGACCAGTTGTTCTGCGATCCTGTTGTTCTTGCTTCTTTGGTGGTTACATTGGCCGCGACCGCGCACGCGACCACGACCTCATCTGGCGGCGTTGGATCTTGAGGGCGCATTTCGACCGCTAGTGCCTTCTGACTGTGCTCATCCTGCTTAGCACGCCGAGTCTCTTCGAGCAATAACTGCGAGTGAGCTTTGTTAAAGCTGGGTAACGGATCTGTCTGTTGAATCATGGTGGCCAAAGTATCATATTCGCCTTTATGAAGGTCATCAATCAATTGTAACACCAGTTTGGTGTCAGTAACATGCTCGTCGACAACAGCAAGTTGATCCGTCAGTAGCTTTAACTGTTTGCAGTACTCAGTCATATTGAAAAAGTTTTCAAGACGTGTATTGTTAAATTGCTCCTCTAAATACACAACACATGTGTGCTTATTGTCTTGAAAAATTTCCTCCAAACGATTCCATAACTCAAGGGTTGTGGCGTCAAATTTCATGATAGTAAGAAGAAGGTCCTGAGAAATACTACCATAAATCTAATGTTTGACGTCGGCGTCTAGACGACGCCAAGTAGACTCATCAACCTCCGGAGGGCGCGGAATGGTGTCATCGATATGATCAAGCACATTATAGAGACATGCATGATTACGAAACAGTTCAACCCAGAGAGAATACTGACTGTTTTCTTGATCAAGAAGAATGAGAATAGAGTTCTTGATGTTTGTAACAGTTAGGACTGAATGAAAAACGGATAACAACGTGGTGGTGGGATTTGTGGAGGTAGAAGATTCAGAAAGTGTGGAAGATTCAGGGATAGCCATTTAGAGAAGAGAGGAATGAAGAAGAAAACCTAGAATTTGTAGGCGGCGCGCGAGTTTCGGGGTTCTCACGGTAGGAAGAAAGAGTTCTAGGGTTTTGGGTGTTTGACTCTTGATACCATGTAAGATGATATTAATCTCTCTTGGGCAGTCTTTCATTAATATCAAGGTATATATAGAGTACAATATTCATTTCTTATACAATATGAATCTTAAGTCTATACAAAAGAGGAATCATAGTCTTACCATAATTATATTTACACAATATATGAAAATATTCTAATTATGGGCAGAGAATATATTATTTCCTATATTTACACGTTTAAAGTTAGTTTTGGTAAAATCACAAGAAATAACATAACTTTATCTTAACTAGTTATCAATTCTGAAATAATAAAGAGAGATATTCATGCGTGGAATAATGGGCTTGGCCCTTTTGCCTTTACCAAGGAGGCTTATCTCCTTGGGATAACTTGAAAGCAAGCTGTCAAAACATAATAAGGTAACATGGGATATGGAATGAATAACTACTAATTGAACACTATGGTAGTCGGGTTTGCATATAACACGGCAATATAATGTCGGTATAGGTTTTACGCAACATGTAACATATCCGTTAGCTCCGGCGTAACAATGGCAGTGTCGTTCTGCCTCACTTCCCCCATGTGAACATTATGGGCCACAACGTAACTCACAAACATCCAAAATAAAGTCAACTAACTTATATTCATTGGAGTTGCAATTTTAGTATATAGATGCAGATGAATGTTATTTCTTGTAAAATTATGGCAATAGTGTAATTTTTCTTGATTGAAAACTTCTCATTATTCAATATATATAGGTGTTTATAATTACAAACTTAATTGTATAAGGATCTTTACTTTACCTTATTACATTAGAATAATAATTACAGAATATATGGAAAATATTTATCTATTCCCTATCACACCCCCTTAGTTGGAGCGGAAGGAGGCCGGACGCTCATATTGGATCTGAAGTCAAGGAACAACTGCTGAGGAAGTCCCTTAGTAAATATATTTGTGTACTGATAGGAAGAAGGAACATGTAACACCCGAACATGACCCATGTCAATCTTATCACGAACAAAATGAATATCCATTTCAATATGTTTGGTTTGCTAATGTTGAACCGGGTTATGAGATAAGTAAACATCAGATATGTTATCACAGTAGACAAGAGATGCCTTACGTCAGGGACAATTAAGCTCTAGAAGAAGGTTTATGAGCCAACATATCTCGGAAACAACGTTCACAACACCTCTATATTCTGCTTCTGCACTCGAATGGAAAAATGTGGCTTGCAGTTTGACAGACCACGAGATGAGATTATCACAAAAAATACAAAGTAGCCGAAAGTAGATCGACGAGGAACCTTAACGTACCGAATGATACGTTTAAGAGCGGTAAAGTGAGGCTCCCTGGGAGCATGCATGAACAAGCACACATGCTGAACGACATAGGCAATATCAGGCCTAGTGAAGGTAAGATACTGAAGTGTACCAGCAAGACTCGTATAAAGAGAAGGATCGAGCACCGGATCCTCATCATCAGCACTGAGTTTCGACTACGAGTAGACTGGGGTAGGCATGATCTTGCAGTTTGCCATTTTAGTCTTGTAAACAATTTCTTTGGCATACTTACACTGACACGTGAACATTGCATTTCCGGATCTGGTCACTGAAATCCCTAAAAATAACTCAACTTACTCATGTTTGTCATATCAAATTAGGATTTAAGCAAGGTAATGATCTCGTGTTTCAGCACATCAGATGAGGCAGTCAGAACAATATCATCCAAATATAGCAAAAGGTATACAGTGTCATTACCTCGATAAAAAATAAAAAGTTAATTATCACTTTTGATGCACACGAACCCAATCATGATGAAAGTGGAAAAGCGCCCATACCAAGCCCTAAGGGCTTGTTTCAAGCCATATAGTGACTTCCGAAGCCAACAAACATAAAAAAGAGCCGAAGGATGCATAAAGTCAGGCGGTTGATTCATATATACAGTTTCTTTCAAAATTCCCATGTAAGAATGCATTTTTCACATCAAGTTGATGAATCGGCCAGTTTTTTTCCATATCTATGCTCAAAACAGTGCAAATGGTGGATGATTTAACCACTGGACTAAAGGTCTTACCACAATCAACTCTCTTTTGTTGCCATGTGCCATTTGCCACAAGTCTCGCCTTATGGCGTTCAAGCTCACCGATATCTCTGAATTTGTGACGATATAGCCACATGCAATGAATCACATTCACCCCCTCTAGTCTCAGAAGAAGATCCCAAGTACATTGTGTAGTGAACGTATTAAATTTCTCACGCATGGCCACATTCTATTTCGGGTCAAGCTTAGCTAATTTTGGAATTTTGGGTATAAGTGAGATAGTTTGAGTGGAGAGGTCAAAGTGAACTTTTGATTTAAAAATCTCGTGATGGCCACGAATTTACATACAGTGGGTCGAAAGTGGAACTATTTGGGTCACGGATAGTAGGGTGGTTTGGGACACGATATTTTCCGTGACTGGTTGAGGGTGGGGCAGTGACTGATTACGGTGGGTGGTCGACGGGATAGGGGGAAGTCGACGGGTGCTAGGGATAGTCGACAGTGGGGCAGTGGGCTGGGACAGTGATGAGACGGGATGGGTGGAACGATGTATGTCATTTTTTTATAAGAGGGTACATGTTCAAATCATTAAGAAGTCGTAATCGGGGACTTGAAATTTTTGGATGTTTGTAAATGGGAAAATGTTCTCCTCGAATGTGACATGGCAAGAGACTAAGATTTTATTTGTGGATAAATCATAGCATAAGTACCCCTATGGTTTGACGGGAAACCTAAGAAAATGGAAGGGTAGTTCTAGGTGCTAATTTGTGAGGGGCCGTGGAGCGAGATTCGGGTAGCATAGACAACCAAAAATCTGAAGGTGATCATAAGAATGGATTCGACGGAAGAAAATTTCGATTGAAGTTTTATTTTAAAGTGTTCATGTTGGTAATATATTAAGGAGGTATGCCGTCGTGTGTAAGGAGTACATCCAAAATCAAAGATTCATTAAATGCAAAGAAGGACAAAAACTAAAGACCAGCCCATTTGAAGGGCAGAAATTAATGACCAGCTGGTTTGAAGGAAAAACAGTGCAATTTTTTGTTTATGCAAATTATCTGCCTTTTAGGCTACTATTTAGATTTTGTTCATATTTTTAAAAGATGTGTTGATATATCTTTTAGGATTGACAAAACATTATACTGTTTTTAACATTTGCAAAATTTTAGATCGTAGTCTAACATTTTCTCATAATATTTTCATATGCTCAAAATAGATGTTTAGACTGTAGTCTAAAAAGTTCATAAGCTGCAAGAAAAATTAAAAGATCACCTACTAAACAGCTGTCCCCGATACAATCCGCCAAATTTTTTTGATTGGATTTATCTTCTAATCTAGACTCTGGACTAAGTTTCTTAGTTGCTGGGCTTGTCCATATGGCCCATCCTCAAATGTTTACAAGGCTGGTCTGTAGAGAAGTTTAACTAACTTAATTTGCCGCGTCTCTTTTGGGTTCCAAAATAGGCAAGGGATAATGGGGTCATTTACACTTTTGACCTTATTTTGAACTGGTCTTCAATTTTTGGCCCTCAAGCCAAATAACTTTTTTGTGGAGCATAAGTTTCTATTTTTATATTATAATATTCATAAGTTTAGCCTCACACCCTTAAAAGAATTCATATTCCGCTAGATATGAATTCTATTTTGAGGGGCAAAAATTAAACAGCAGCCCATTTGAAGGAGAAACCGTGCAATTAAATGGGATGATAAGTGGGGGCAAGCATATCTCGGCTCACAATCCAGTGATTCGTTCTTAAATAAGCTTATCGCACTATCATAGGGACTTAGGGGGTGACTAGCTAGGCATGATTCCCATGACTAATCTGTCTTGATTGAGTTGTAATCCTTCTAACTCTTGACTTTTGTGTATGGTCGGTTAAGGTTTATTTTAATAGCTTTTGCATGACATTTGATTATATTAATCCCAACATTATTCCCATGACTAATTAGTTTGATTGGATTCTAATCCTTCTAACTCTGATTTATGTCAGGTTATCCATATTGTCGATCCTCACAAGTAATAAAAAGAAAGTTAGAGGTAATACATAATAAAAAGAAAGCCGTGGTATAGGTAGCCCATCTATATCACAATTCTTGCGGTGCAGTCTTTTCCACACTACTAACGCAAGATGCTTTGTGCATCAATTTTTTTTTTCCTTTTAATATACTAAGCCATCGACTCAGACTTTCACCTACGGTGGTGATGGTGCGATTGACATCGTCATCTACCATTAATTATTAACTCATTAAAGAAGATGAAAAAAGGTTCAAATTCAAAACTCAATTAACCATCGTATCCGATTCTGTTGTGTAGGTGTAGCTAACATATATAAGATCTGAATCTGACAGATTTTCAGGAAATTTTCAACATCATATCCTTAAATCATAAAGATGCAAACTGTTATCCTGACATTTCTCCAGAAATTTTCCTTTCCAAAAATGTCTAGGTCCTTAGAATTTGGATGTTGTGGTCCAACAGAGATGTATTTTCTGCTGGACTTTTGTGCTGGGCTTTATAATGCTAATCTTTGCCTTTGACTATTCTTCCACCTTTTTACATTTAAAATTTCGCCTTATAATTGATAGATTTGAGAAATTGAGAATATTTTGGCACACAAATGTGAATATAATAAACAAATAAATAACTGGCTTGGTAGGGAACTTCTCTGCTCCAGTTTAATATTATGAATGGCTATAAGTGTGTAACTCATCAATAGAAGATGCATGCATTGAGAAATGTACATCTATGTCACCAAAAAAAGGAAAAAGAAAGGGCTATGAATCTTGGAGAATGGCATTTCTACATTCTTCTTATACAAAAAGAACTAGATAGTACTATTTTTTTAGCATATTCTTTCAATTTCATGATCATCCTTTTTATACTTATTATGAGGATTTGAGTTTAATTTCTGTGCACAGAAAATATATAATTTTCACATTATTATATTAAGATTACCTTCAAGAACAGATAACATATAACCCCTATAATAGTCTTGATTTGATAACATATAGTATATAAAATATGCAGTAAATAACTTTCTAATTTAGTTAAATATAATGCCAGTCTAGCATTCCTTGTATTGTCGGGTATATAAGTTAAAACCATTATAATACAGAAAGTTTAACTTATATATGCAATGTCATATTTTCATTATAAAGAAAATTTTGAATTTTTGGATCATTCTAAAGCTATCTACAGGTAAGACTCTATAAATAATGAGATTTAAAATCTTAAAAATAAAGCAGATTATCTGATATAATATGTAAAGATGACAGGATAGTATAAATATCTGTATTAAACTCTTATATGAAAGGTGGGAATGGGTATAGCTGACAAAAACACAAGTGATGCATGCTTCCAGGAGTCAAGGGCGGCTAGGTCATTTAATTATGCATTGAGAATCTCAGTCAAAAATCTGGATGACATTATGAATGCACTACCTAGCTCTACCTTGGGCACACATATCTTCGGATATGGACAGTTGTGATTGCAGGATTCATCATGTAACTACTAAATATATATTATTATCCTGCACTTCAGAAATATGGATCCTATTTATTTCTAGTATTGAAGGAGGTGAGCAATTCATTGTTTACTCTCATGATTGGCATCCCTGTATGTATCAATTTCTCTCACCAGCTAGTTAGCTTCATTTGTTAGTTGGTTTGTAGCTAGCTATCCTACTACTACTATGATTGAATGCTTGCTGATTTGTTAGTTGGTTTGTGGAGTAAAGATTTGAAATTTATGAATTTGAGAGTCTAATCTTTTTAAGTTATTGAGTTCTAAATTAGTAATTTGTATATATTACTAAATTTCTTAAGATAAATACAGGGGTTGAATCAAAGCTATTGAGTTCTGGTGAACATGTAATCGAAAGCCTAGCTCCGCGACTATTAAGAAAGCATGGTGGAATGAATGTGGCCACTTTACTTTTAATCAACTATCTTGAATTTAAACTGATCTAGTAATGAAGAAACTCTTGGTGGAAACATATTTCCTCCTTTAATAGATATTTCATGATATGAAACAGAATTAATGGGACGGGTGAATTTTCAATACTAGATGGTTAATAAAAAATGGTATATACTGACGTATGTATAGTATATGTTATTTTGACTTGCACCAACAGACAACAAAGAAAAAGATAAATTACAGGTTGGCTTTTGTGACTTATAGCAACCGGGTTTATACTGGCAATTTTTTTGGTATTAGGTTTAATTAGATTAAATAAAGTATGGAGAAATTGTGCAGACCAGAATACATGGTTCTAGTGATCATGTGCAGATTTATCATTCAAAGAGAAGCAGAAACCGTAGTCTGCAGATACTGTTAGCACTAACAACGCATTTATTCATTCTTGGGTCCAGATGACTAGGCTCGGTAGCCCACAATCGAATTTATTATGTATATATGGACAGTGCCCCCTGCTCCACCACCTCCCTCCATCAACCCCCACACTTGTTTTAGTATATTTCTCGTTATTTTACCAGCATTTCGACTATTTCATCATATATCCCAGCTCCCGCAGGCACAAGCAAGGCTGGCCAGTGGGCCGGGACGGGCCCACCGGGATCGGGTTTGGCGGGGTCGGGCGGGGCTGAAAAGGGGCGGGTCGAGCTGGGGCGCTGGAGTGGGTCGGGCGGGACCATACCATGTCCCGTCCCGATCCCGATCCCGCTGGGTAGGGGTTGGCGGGTTTTTTTTTTTTTTTTTAATTTTTTCACTAAATTAAAAATAATAAATTACTAAGTACTAACAAAGTAACATTAAGTATAACATATACTTGTCATATTATAGACTTATAGTATTATAATTTATAATATATTTATAAAGTATAAAGTATAAACTATAAACTATAAAGTATAAAGTATAAAGTTATAAACTAAATAATTAAACAAAGACAAGAATAGTGTAAAAACATCTCAAGATTTTTGTCATTTTATATTATTAATTTCATTGAAATATCAAATATACAAGATTCAAAATTACATTGTAGTGTCTCGTTGTTGAAAAAATTGCAAAAGAGTGAAAGACATAGAAAAATTTAAAATTGCAATGAAATAAATTACCAATTTGAAAATATTTTTTCTAATTTCTTTATAATTTCTTGTGGTTCTTCTGGAATTGGTATATCTTGATCAAATTGTTCCACGCCGCTACTCATGCCTTCGAGATAAAATGTCGTTGTAGTTGTCGCCATCTTCTTCGTTAATCTCGGTTGATCAGACTCCTTCGCCTCCGCTCAGATCCAATCTCTGAATAGCACCGCCATCTCCAAGCCGCTCCCGCTAATGAGTGTCTGGTTTCCTATTTGAAATCTGCCGAAAAAGCGCTTCGAAGCGATCACGACGCCAATGTTCAAAATATCTCGCCATCATTGAAAGTGTCGGAAATGTCTTCTCATTCTCGCCCAATATTTCAGCAAGTCTTCCTTTCCTTCTTCATTGATAATCGCTGGTAAGGTAAATTACCCTGCAAAACAAAAACATCGAACTCACTAATTTGGTTAGCACTGCTACCACCGCACATTTTATTTCTGAGGCTTTCAATAGAATTAATATTAGGCCTAGCCACAGAAACTGCTTGTCGTTTTTAGGTTGTGTTGAAGAAGATGATACAAAAGTCGGTGTTACTAGCACTTTCTTGTTGGTAATGCCGATATACTTTTTTGCATTCATCTTCTACGCTATTCAACACTTCTTCTAGCGTTAGTTCAATAGGTGGTTCAACATTTAAATTTTTGGGAGTTGGAGGTGGTAGTACGTCCATACAGTATATATATTTTCAATAAGACTTTTACAACCCTCTACTTTAATAGTGGGTTTAATAGAGCACCAATAATATAAATAGGAATAGGAATAAAATATTTTTAATTTCATAAACATTTTTTTAATAAATGCAAAGATAAGGTGTTTTTCCATATATTCTTTAAGAAGTAAAAATATTATAGCTATATAAAACAACATAGTTGAAATAGTAGGATAATATAAAGTAGAAAATTCTTTTGTTGCTCGTTGAAAATTTTCTAAAAATACAATAAGTTCTCTAATTTTCTCCCAATCAAGATCCACAATCATATCATTTGGATTTTGATTATGAGCGTTAAAAATAAAGTAATAGGTTTTCTATAGTCATAAGCAACAACTAGTTGGTCATATAAAGAATTCCACCTAGTTGGTACTTCTTCTGAATTTTTCTCAGAAGATAGTCCACAATCGTGGCAAGTTTTTATATTCTTTTCTTTGTTGAATTCTATTATTTTTAAAAATAAAGTGTATAGCAAATTGTATTTTTCAAGAATATCTTGAAAAGTGAAAGACCATCCTTTACAACTAAGTTATAAATATGGCACGACATTTGATATGAAAATGTTTTGGAAAAGACGAGTTAAAACATTTCTTAAAATACTAATAGCGTAATTGTTAAGATGCATTATCTAATGTAATACTCATAACTTTATCGGTTATTCCGTAATAATCGATCGAATAAATATTTTCTCAAATAAACTCACCAAAGCCTACTATCTATATATCTATATGCTAAAATACGCTTTTGCATGTAGACCATTTATAATCTATCCAATGACATGTTACCGTTAAATAATCATGGTCGTTAGTACTACGACCTATATCAGAAGTTAAAGCAACTTTGCAATTTAAATGATATAATGCATAACGTAAATACTGTTGATATTCATGTGCAAATTTAAATACATCTCTTTTAACATGATCTAGGAAAACCTTTATAAGCAGGATTATACATATCTCTAATATAATGAATAAAACCGTGAGATTCAGAAATGAAAAAGGCAAACCCTCCACAAAGAACTAATTTTGCTAGTACTTCCTATCTTTATGTTTATCATATTTGTGGCCTACAACTCCCCGTCATAGGGTTAATTTGACCAGACTTTCTCCAGACAAGAGTATGAACCTTGTCCCGATTGAGAGGACGTTTGTTCACCGCTTTTTTCAATCATGTATTGGCGTGCAAGGCTTTGTGTTTTTGCAATGTGTGTCTTCCTAAACCCCCGTCCCACCACGACCTTGTCCAGCTTTTAAAAGAATAAACATTTTTACAAGTTTTACATACAAATACTTGATTAGCTACGTCTCACAAAATATTTCCATACAACCGATTTTAATGGTCGTTTTGGGACTCGCCTCATAGTAGGATGGATGAGGCATTTCACTAGTGGGTGTATCATCATCTTCATTAATAGGTGTATCATCAACTAGAGTGTCATCTAAATTAAAATCTTCTTCAATTTCGGGATAATCATTTGTGTCAAGATCATATGGTATTTCAGAAACATTTCAGATCTATAAAATCATCTTGTCTAGGAATAATCGAACAGAATACTGAAGAAGTACTTGCCCTTGTTACCACCCCTACTAGAAGAAGCGACTTACCCTTACCCAACATGCCTCTTAGTCCTTTCATTTTAATTATGCTAATAAATAGTTAAAGATAATGAAATTAAATGTGCTAAATGAAATAAAGACAAAATAATAATTTAATGAGAACGATCAGACCAAACGCCGACGTAGAGTCGACGTGTAATCGAGAGGTTGAAAATTGAAACTTTGCTCGATAGATAATCCTCAAGCTAGTTGCCAACTTCACTCCCAATTCTCAAATTAATAAATAGATTGAATATGTAGACAATGTTGTATAGAGAATTAGAGATTGATTGAGAGATTAGAGTAGAAAGATTTGTGAAAATAATAAGAAGAGGAATGAGGTATTTATAGGGTTAAAAATAAATATAAAGGGGTAGGGGTTGGGAGGAGGAGGCCTAAAGTGGTCGTTGTCAACGGCCAAAATAAATGGCCGTTGGACAACCGCTATTTTGTGCAAAGCGGTCGAGGCGGGATTTGGGGCGGTCGGGGCGGGTCGGGCGGATCGGGGCTGGCGGGTCGGGCTGCGGGACCATACTGCCCCGCCTGCCTGAGCCCCGCTTTTTTTTTTTTTTTTTTAATACCGGTGTCGGGGGTCGGTCGGCCTGCCTGACCGGAGTCGGGTCGGCCCGACCCACTGGTCAGCCCTAGGCACAAGTATGTGGACTCCGTTACACTAAGACATTGACAAATGCAGAGAAAAATTAAGATTTAAATATTATGAGTTCGAGTTCTAGATTTTATTATACAATCTATTTGATTTATTTTGTTTGGACTCTATTACTTATACGCACTTTGTGAGTTTTAACATATTTACAAGGGTTGCGCCAAAATTACTTGATTTGAATAAAATCATAAATTTTTAATTATATCGGACAGAAAAAAATCACCTAATATTTTTTCGTACTTATTACTGATTAATTTAAACCCTTGTCACCCATTATTTTCACCTATATGGAGTACTTTGATCGATAAATCACATGCATCCCGCACGCCTTCATGAGGAGCTCACTCTTTGATTTAATATTATACAATATCTTTTATTCTTTCTATATCTCTGCAGCAGCCCCGGAAGGTTTGTTTTGAATAAAATATCTGGTCAGATCAAATGGTATCTTATGGTCAATACAGGCAATAACCTAGCTAATTGTGAAAACCGTGGTTTTGTCAGAACATATTTTGTTATTTCTTCCGAGGATAGTACGAAAAGTATGTATCCATTTCCACCTTGTTTTGAACTTTTGATCAGGTTGTTCTCATGCTTTTTTCTTGGATTTATGATATTTATCATATAGATTCATACTTCTTTTTTTCAACAAAAAAAAGAAAGACATAACTAAAGAATAAGCATAAGTGAACAAGCCTGCCAATCAATCACAGTTCTACGTGCGGCAAAAAATTGTATGTTTTCCTCTCAGCTAGAAGAGTATGAATAAAAAAAAGAAGTCAGGTGCATAAGTTCCCGCTATATGCGGGGTTCGGAGAAGGGACGGATCACAAGGATCTATTGTACGCAGTCTTACCTCACATTTTTTTAAACTTCTTGCAAAAAAAAATTATGAATAAAAAAGGGCAGCCCGGTGCACTAGCGTGAATTTAGAATTCTCGAATCAATGGATACTAAAATTACAAAACTATATTTAATCAATTAAAATAATTGAATTTTACCCACTCTATAACAATAAAGTTGTAGGGATCTAGTAGCTCAGTTGACTGAATACCTGAACTTTCGTCTTGTTGGTGAGAGTTCGAATCCCCTCTCCATTGTCCTTCCTCTACCCCTATGTAATAAAAGTGAAAGAAATAATCCCTTGATTATTCTTATTAATGAAAGACATATATATACAAGTTGCACTAGGAAGATCTTCTTCCTATTCTACCTAAAAATTCATATTCTATTTGAAGACTAACTTTACAAATTATGGTAATATTACACTACAAATTAAGGTACAATCCTAAGTGTAATATTCACCAAATATACAAGGGAAAGAGAAGGGTCCCACGGTGGACTCTCGGCTGGGTTGGCCCATATACTCTTTAACACACACCCCGCAGTCATAGCGGGGTGGTCTTCGTACGCTGAGACTGTCTCTAAAATCTTCAAAAAGGACTGAGGGAAGATCATTTGTAAAGATGTCTGCAATCTGATATCTGTAAGGGACATGGCTGACGCGTACTTGTCCTTTAGCTACCTTCTCTCGAACAAAGTGAATATCCATCTCTATGTGTTTAGTACGCTGGTGCTAAACTTGATTATCAGAAAGGTATATGGCACTTATATTATCACAATACACCAAGATAGTTTTGGCAATAGGACAATGAGCTCTAACAGTAGATTACGTAACCAACATGACTCAGAAACCACATTGGCTACCCCTCTATACTCGGCTTCTGCACTTGAACATGAAAGCGTGGATTGACGCTTGGCAGACCATGAGACCAAGTTATTACCTAAAAACATGCAATAGCCGGACGTAGATCGTCTGGTGTCAGGACAACCACCCCAATCAACATCTGTATATGAGATTAGTGTAGACGTCGACGATGGATACAAATGTAAGTCATACTCAAGTTTCCCTGAATGTACCTAAGAATGCGTTTGAGCTCATTCATATGTTCAACTCTGGGATCATGCATAAACAAACACACCTGATGCACGACATATGTAATATCATGTCGCTTGAACGTCAGATACTGAAGGGCGCCTGCAAGACTACAATAGTGGGTCAGATCCTCATAAGGAGAGCCAGTTGCAACACCCAACTTGGGTTTAGTATCAATTGGGTTCTCTTCTTGCCATTCCTGGCATAGTGGTTTGGTCCTCTACAGTTGTAGCACTCTTTCGGTGAGAACCATCATTCCCCAAAATGTTTCTTTTGACAAACCATACAAACTAGTTTGTCACTCCCTGCATTGTGGTTGGTGGCCTTGGCATTGCTACCTGGATGACCTAACCATTTAGGCCCTTGGGGTCTGTAATGAGACTGACCTACTGACTGGCTCGATTTTAAAGTACCCCTACTACCTTCTTGCCTCTGGTTTGATTCTGATTAAAGGATTCCGACGATCGGAACCTCTTCTGTGAATACTCTCTTTTTGCTTTAGCAAAACCTTATACCCTCAGTGTCATGTCGATTATCTGAAGGTACCGATCATGGGCTAATGTCATTACCTTCTCTACCAAGTTCGTGTTTAAACCCTCAACAAATCTTTTGACTTTCTCTCTTTCTGTAGGAATAATATGTGTGTTGTATGCTGACAATAGCATGAATTAGGTATTGTATTATTTCACATTGTGGTCTCCTTGTTTCCACAGTTTAAACTCACGCCTGAGCGTATCTTTTCGGGTGTTAGGCATGTACTTTTCAATGAATGCGGCTCTGAACTCCCCTCACGTCATCAGTGGTGACTTCGGGGATGATTTCTTCTAAAATTTCTCCACCTCACCCCTGCGTCATCCATAGTTTATCGTTGCACATCCCCTTCAACAATACTTTGAAGGGGGTAGTACGAGAACCAAGTCTTTGAAAAAACTCAAGATAGACACGAGAAGAGTACAAAAGAAGGAAAACTTTAGGATGTTATTCCGTTCACTTATTACTAAGGTGGCGCGCACACCGTCGCAATAAGTAACCGTTCAAACACCCAACTCGAAGAAAACTTCCTAGAATCTCTTAACATGACTCTGATACCAACTTGTCACGCCCCGACTTTTCTTAAGACTTTCCTTAAGGCGTGATGGCACCTGGACAATTATTTATTTTCCAGGCGAACCGTTAACTTCTTTTCTTCCTAGATTAAACATGTATTTAAGTACGGAAATAATATATATATATAATAATAAGCAATTCAAAGCTTACAAAGAACAATCTTGTGTGGGGCATTCCCCGAGATAATGGAACCTAGTTCTTTAAACATACTGTATGAGAATAACTTTCACCAAATTCGAAATAATGGATTGGTGGGTCAAAGAGGTCATGGACGATCGCTAGCCCGCATGAGCTTTTCCTCTATCACGCTTTCCTGAAATATGTTAAATAAAAGAGTCAGCCCTACCATCCGGGACTGAGTGAGAACCTCACCCTATAATTCAAAGTAATCTCACAATATTTAAGTACAAACATATTAGGACACAATAACCATGTTATGAAACAAACTTCAACATTTTTAATGTATCATAATCAAGTATTCACACAATAATATTCTCTTTCAATTCGCTTCGTAACGCATCACTTTAACCAACATACATGTTTTATCTCATGTTACATATTAAGGTATTCCTTTGTATTTACATATTTGTTGCGGCGTGCAACCCGATCCGATGCATTTACAAATGCATTTACATATTTGTTGCGGCGTGCAACCCGATCCGATGCATTTACATATTTGTTGCGGTGTGCAATCCGATCTGATGCATTTACAAATGCATTTACATATTATTGCGGCGTGCAACCCGATCTGATGCATTTACAAATGCATTTACATATTTATTGCGGCGTGCAACCCGATCCGATGCATTTACATATTTGTTGCGGCGTGCAACCCGATCCGATGCATTTACATATTTGTTGCGGCGTGCAACCCGATCCGATGCATTTACAAATGCATTTACATATTTGTTGCGGCGTGTAACCCGATACGATGCATTTACAAATGCATTTATTTATTTGTATTTGTATATGTTATATGTTCAAAAGACTCAATTAATATTTCTTTCTTTCAATATTCCGCTATTCCCACTTGTATGGGTTACAACTCTCAAACCGTAAGTTGGATTTATGTACGTAAAGTCTCAAACTGTCGAGAACAAAATAACCTAGAACTTTTATTTAGCACAAAATTTTAAATTCCCCACCGAAACATTCACTTTTTCAGTTTTAACAATTACATTAAGAACTGTTTCGCCGAATTTATTATCAGAACGATACACAATCTTAAAATAGTCATAACTTCTTATCCGTAAGTCGGATCAAGCCCCGTAAATTCTCAAAATGACGAGAAAAGACAAATCTAGGACTTTTATTGGAATCAACATTTCATATTCTGTACCAATTTCTACAGTTTTACCATTTTACCCACTGCTTTACGGACTTTCAACCGATCCGGCGCAGACATTTTAAAATACGATAACTTTTAAACCGTAAGTCCATTTTACCTCTTCTTTAGTTCAATATGTTCGTAACAAAGTGATTTACAACCATACCAAATTTCGTCTAATTCCAACAAGTGAAACTCAGGAAAAACAGTTCATAATTCTACTTGCCCTCATATTTCGTCCAAATCTGTGACAGAAAGTTTAAACTATGATAACTCTTAAACCGTAAGTCCATTTTACCTTTTCTTTAGTTCAATATGTTCGTAACAAAGTGATTTACAATCATACCAAATTTCGTCTAATTACAACAAGTGAAACTCCGAAAAACAGTTTGTAACGTTCATGTCCCGAACTAGTTGTTTAAGAAATCTAAGTTCATAATTTTTCTTTTAACACCAACATTATATTCTAACATGTATAAAACTTAAAATACAGGATTTCACTAAGAAATTTGAGTGAGAAAGACTCACCTTTGTTGCTTCGTGATTGTGGATGAAAATCTCAAACTCTTTTTGCTAACACTCCTTTCTTCCAGATTTCTTTTGGCTTTCTATTTCTGCCCCTCTTTGATGTGTTTGTATAATTGTGTTGTATATAAAAGTACATGTGTGTGTTTATTAAATATAGGTGTGTGTGTGTTGTGAGAGTGAGGGAAGTTGAGGGAGGGGAGAGAGTGGAAGAAGGGGTTGAGGGAGGGGTTAGTTTAAGGGGGGGGGGGGATGCAGTTTTTTTTTTCCCTAATATTATTCTGTTTTTTTTAAAAAAATTGTTATTATTATTTTTATATTTTTTGGGACTTTACATTCTTCCCTCCTTAAACAATATTCGTCCTCGAATGTGAATAAGGTCGTGAGACGTGCACATAGACACGCAATCTGCATACACATGAAGCACAACATAACACATTTTTAAATTTCCAAGACTTTACAGAAACAGTGGATAACATAAGCATTCGAATACCCTAAGATGAGAATATGATGGAGTCTTATTGTATAACACTTTGAAAGGGGATGAATATGTCAAACCTTAGCCATTTGTAGCGCATGATGACAAAATAATGGAGGAACTGAAGAATGAACCAATAAAGTGCGGACAATATTATTGATGGTACGAATTTTTCGCTCAGCTTTCCCATTTTGTGAAGACATATGAGGACAAGAAAAATGAAAATTCATCTCATTTTGAGCACAAAACTCCCCAAATTTTTCATTGTCATACTCTTTGTTATTATCACATTGAATGTTTTTTATTTCCCGTTCGAATTGTGTTCTTATGAAAGCTCTAAATTTTATGAAAATAGAAAAAACTTGAGATTTTTTCGCAATTGAAAACGTTCATAAATATTTAGAATAGTCATCTAAGAATAAAACATAATAACGATTACTCATAGAACTAAGAACCGGAGATGTCCATAAATCACTAAAAATAATATCAAATGACATTGAAGTATTAGAATTCGACGCTACAAATGGTAACTTAATATTTTTTCCCAAAGCACAGGATTGACAAAGTGGAGTACTACGCGTACCCTTACAAGAAATAAACTTATGTCTATCTAAAGAAGATAAAATAGACGACCCTGGATGACCTAGACGATCATACCACAAGGAAGGAGCAAGAGCTGTAAAAGTGGATAGCATAGCTTGACACGAGATGCTGAGACTCGGTGTAATTGGATAAAGATCCCCCTACTGTCACACCTCATGAGATGACTCCCTGTCTTGAAATCCTTCACAGAAAATCCAAATGAATCAAAATTAATAGAAATTCAATTATCATTGGTGAATTTACGGACATACACCAAATTTTTAATCAATTTTGGGGCATGAAAGGTATGTTTCAGGACAAGTGATGGATGAGGAAGGGACAAAGTTTTATGACCATAACCCTTAATTGGAATAGAATTGTTATTACCAACACTTATACCACGATTAGTGCTCAAATTGGAATAAGACCAGAGAGTACCTTGGTCGGATGTCATGTGGGTAGTGGCGCCGGTGTCCATATACCAATTAGGGTCCGGCTGAGTCAAGCCAAGCGTGTGCATCGTTGTTTCAATGTTGGTCTGAACCCTGGAGTTTGACCTGGGAAGAAGCTGGGCCGCGACTCTTGTACTGGCTGATACTGAGGCGCCGCGGCGCTGTAAGTCGTGATATGGCATTTGCAAGGTTTCTTGCACAAATAATTAAACTAATGGCACATTTTCCGGATTATATCATAAAGAAAGTTAGACTTGACAATGCTGGTGAATTTACATACGAAGCATTTAATGATTATTGCATGTCAATTGGAATTACAGTTGAACATTATGTTCCTCATGTGCATACACAAAATGGTTTAGCTGAATCATTAATTAAACATCTCCAATATATTGCTAGACCATTGATAATGAGAACTAAATTATCAGTTACTGTTTGGGGTCACGCAATATTACATGTTGCATAATTGATTCGTTTAAGACCAAGTGTTAATCATAAGTATATCCCTCATCAACTTGCACTTGGTCAAGTACCAGACATTTCTCATCTAAAGATTTTTTGTTGTGCTGTGTATATCCCAATTGCTACACCACATAGAACAAAGACGGGACCTCAAATATTGGGAATATATGTTGGATATGAAACACCCTCTATTATCAGATATCTTGAACTTCTAACGGATGATTGATGCGCGGTAAGATGCACACACTTAAACGCAAGTGCACGTTATCGTGACAAGTAGTATAGTCTTGATAAGACCGAATATCGTCCTCAAGGATTTGGGTTCAATTACCAACTATCTATTTTTTGGTATCTATTTGGTAAATTGATATTTTGATTTGTTGTTTATAACTAAGAATTATAAAAACTATTTAACTATAAGGGTTTACTTCAGTTGTGATGAGAATAGGGCTTCCACGTCTCCTCACTATCCGCTTATGTTACTTATTAATGCACTAACTTATGGTCTTCTTCTTTTGGAGAAAGCAGGTTCACTAAATCGTTTTATACTCCCGTTAGGGTTATATAAACACTCAACCCCAGTATTGCACCTTACCTACCTTTCGGTGATAAGGATAACTCTATAGGAGGATTAAGAACAGGAACCTAGTTAACCGTCACGCACAATGCGCAAAATTAGGGTTGTTAAGCCTCTCATTAACGCTACATAAATAATTGAGGTATTTTCATCCCCAATCCAAGAATGTCTACCTGATGCGCGGTAAGATGCACACACTTTAAACGCAAGTGCACGTTATCGTGACAAGTAATATAGTCTTTGATAAGACTGAATATCGTCCTCTAGGATTAGGGTTCAAGTATCAACTATCTATTTTCTAGTATCTATTTGGCGAATTTATGATTGATTGGTTGTTTATAACTACGAACTATAAAAGCTATTTAACTATAAAGGTTTACTTCAGTTGTGATGAGAATAGGGCTTCCATGTATCCTTACTATCCGCTTATGCTACTTACTAATGCATTAACTTATGGTATTCTTCTTTAGGAGAAAGCAGGTTTACGAAATCGTTTTATACTCCCGTTAGGGTTATATAAACACTCAACCCCAGTATCGCACCTTACCTAACTTTCGGTGATAAGGATAACTTTATAGGAGGATTAAGAACAAAAACCTAGTTGATCGTCACACACAATGCGCAAAATTAGGGTTGTTAAGCCTCTCATCAACGCTACATAAATAATTGAGGTATTTTCATCCCCAATCCAAGAATGTCTACCCAACTTACAGCATATTCACAATCCCCCCTTTTCAGAATTTGATTAGAAATCATATAGTGATAATTAGTTGTCAATTAATTACCAAGAATTCAACTCAATTATTGGATAGATCTCTCAATAAGAAAAATAATCATAAACATGCATTAATTTATAACATAAGTTTCTAGTAATTCAACATGGAAAGCCCTATAAGAGAATTAGTTCCTAGCCATAAAGATGACAAGAACTAATTCAAAGTTCATCATGCAAAAACTGAAATAAAGTAAAGAAAAGGAAAAGAAAGTACTAAATTAATGGTATTCAATCTCCAAGCCAAAAGTTTTGTGTTGTGCAAGAAGGGGAACCCTCAAAAACTGCCTAGGGTTCTCCTTTATAAGCCGAAAACCGCCTCAACTTTTCCTCGCAGCTCGCCCAAAATCCGTCAAAACCTATTTTTTCGTGACGGCGCGCGCATGACAGCGCCAGCGCCACAAGCTTCGCAATCCGCGGTTGTTTAGGCGCCGCGCCGATATTCGCTGTTCGGAGCCGCGCCGTGCATCTCCGTGGCTTCTGATGTGTAGCGCCGCGCTCGCTGTCGTCGGTAGCCGCGCGCTTATATCTTCTGGCCCTCTCGATAGCGAGTCGCGTTCGCAGCCGCGCTGGATCTTCTGCACCTTCTTCGAATGATGGCGCCGCGCCCTCGCTGATCGCAGGAGGCGCCGCGGCGCCTTGATTTTTCCTCGTTCGCCACTTTCTCTGCTTTCCACCGACGCCTCTCTTTGCCCTCTTTTTTGCTCTTTTTCCGCCATTTGGCCATTTAAACCACTTTGACTCAAAAGAAAGAAAAATTATCCTAATACGACACTTATATGTGCAAAATGGGACAAAAGACTAACTAAAACTGACTCAAAAGGTGTATATAAAATACACCGATCAAATACCCCCAAACTTAACCTTTGCTCGCCCTCGAGCAAAGATTGAAAGAAATAAAATAAAAGACTCAAAGAACAAAAAATAAAAAGACTCACTGCCATTGATCACTTTTTCTGCATTAGTGTTAACTAGAAAAACATGAAGGTTAGCAAAATAATATGCAGGAACATATAGCATGAAATTTCAGCACACTAAACACATGAAGCTAGATATTTCGCAAACTCATATTTATCATGCTTTAATGGAAGTCAATATACTAAATCATGCATATAAATTCAAAAATTCCTATGGCATGCTTACTTGTTATTCTCCACTAATCCTGGATATGCATAAAAGAGATCTTCAGGACTTTTAAGGGTTGTAATGTAGGCTTAGGTAGGGGTTGATAAAAAATCATTTAGGCTCATTTTTGTGTACCATAAGCTCTTTAGCTTTTCAATATTTTCCTTTTTCTTTTTGTTCTTTCCTTCACTTCGATTCTATCTTTTCCCTCTTTTGTTTTGGAAGAGTGAAGTATGTAATAATGACAAGCACCCCCAAACTTAGGCTTTTGCCTAATTCTTATTACTTTTGTATTGGGGTGCACAGACTTATTCACTCTTTTTGTCTCTTTTTTAACACAATGTATTCCACTATTTCATATTTTCACTTATGGTACAATTTGTGGGAATATAGGGTGTCAAAGAAGAAGTTTCAATTTTTAGGCTCAAAGGGGCTGACTAGGAATATTTTTAAAGTACGGGATAGAAAAGAATGGTAAGAGTTGGCTATCAAAGAAATGTCTGAGTCATCTCCCTAACATGCATATCCTAACTATTTCGCCTCAAATAGCAAGCAATCATAACACATAAGCATTTATCATTTAGTATGCGTAATTCAAGCAAGAAACTCCAAATAGACAGATTCTATGAGTTTTTGGCATATCTAACCTAAGTGTTTAGATAGTTGCTTCAATTCCGTTACGTTATTTCACCTTACTTCACTAGGTGTTTCTAGCAACTACAACAATTATGATCTTTGACAGACAATTATGACTCAAAAAGAAAAAAATTTGGTGACTCAAAATAAACATAAAAACAATAAAAAAGACTTAAGTAAAACATAACATGACACATAAAGAAAACAAAACACAAATAAACACCCCCAAACTTAAAACACACATTGTCCCCAATGTGTGTAGACTCAAAGACAGTAAAAGAAATAGACACTTACAAACTTTGGTTAAAATGGTGGTGGTGGCGGTGGATAATGCTTTGAATTCGCATGGGAGGAGCATTCTCGTGTTTTGGTTTGGAGAGTGGGCCTTCGGATCAGGGTGTCTTCCAGATTTTCACATTTTCAGTTGTGGCGCCATGCTCGCAAATGGTAGCGCCACGGAAGTTCTCAACATCTTACGTTTATTTGCGCCATGCCTCATGAATGGCGCCGCGGCGCTATGACGATTTTTCTGGGTATCCTTGACTTCTCTTCATTTTTCGCCTTCCACATCCTCGGCTTTCACCTGTCAACATAACATGGACACAAGAACCCAAGACCGTGAGACTGATCAAAAATAAAATAGAATAAAAACAGAAATTGAAATAACATAATTAAAAACATTGGGTTGCCTCCCAACTAGCGCTGTCTTTAACGTCTTTTAGCCGGACGCAAGTTCCTTATTATTTTAAGGTATGAGAAGTTACCAAGTTCATGTATTCCATTTCATTGATCAGGTAAGGTTTTAACCTCTGTCCGCTTACTCAAGGCGCCTCCTCTCTCCCTTTTATTTCAATCGCTCCATATGGGAATACTCTCACCACCGTGTATGGTCCTGTCCAACGTGATTTTAACTTGCCTGGAAACAATCTCAACCTTGAGTTGAATAACAACACTTGTTGTCCTTCTTGAAAGTCTTTTGGTATCAAATTCTTATCGTGCCATGCTTTCGTTCGTTCCTTGTAGATCTTTGCATTCTCATAGGCATTGTGGTCTAATTCATCTAATTCGCCACCGTAGTAGCCTCCTCTCCCCGCTGCCGTGGTATCCATGTTTAACTTCTTCATTGCCCAGTATGCTCTGTGTTCCAACTCTACTGGCAAATGACATGCTTTACCAAAGACTAATTTATAAGGTGACATACCAATTGGTGTTTTGAATGTTGTCCGGTATGCCCACAATGCGTCATCCAATTTGATGGACCAGTCTTTCCTTGAGCCGTTCACCGCCTTTTCCAATATGCTATTTACTGCTTGATACTTCGCTGCCCATTAGCTTGAGGTGGTAAGCGGTTGTAGTCTTGATGGTAAACTCCATATCGGAAAGCAATGAATTCAATTGCCTATTGCAAAAATGGCTCCTTCACATCGATGAGACCTCTTGGGGTGCCGAACCTTGTGAAAATAGTCTTGTGGGGGAATTTTTGAGCAGTCTTCTGTCGTTTTCTTTGGTGCCACCGCTTCTACCCATTTGGACACATAGTCAATCGCCGTAAGGATGTATTGATTTCCAAAGGATGCCGGGACTGTCCCCATGAAATCGATTCCCACACATCGAAAAGTTCCACTTCCAATATCCTCGAAGGCATTTCGTTTCGCTTGAGATGTTCCATGTTCTCTCGACAATTATCTCATCTCTCGCACAAAGGTATGGGCATCCTTAAAGAGTGTTGGCCAAGAGAACTGCATTGCAATACCTTTGCCGCTTCTTGATGCCCCAAAGTGTCCACCACATGATAAAGTGTGGCAATGGGTGAGATCCTGGTGCATCTCTTCCTCTGGTATAGTTCGCGTGATGACTTGGTCGGCACAGTGTTTGTTTAACATAGTTTCCTCCCAATAGTAATGCTTTACTCAATAAAACCTCTTCACTACTGCCTCGACAAGCCCGGGTAGTACTTTAGCCGCACGAAAGTTGACAAAATCAGCGTATCAAGGTAAATTAGAATTCATACTTACTCGGAACAATTGTTCGCGGAAAGTGATCATTCATTTGCACATCCTCGTGTTCGCTCTCGTGTTTTCCAGTCTTGACAAGTGGTCTGCAACTGAATTCTCTGTTCCTTTCTTATCACGAATCTCCACGTCGAATTCTTGTAGGAGTAGGACCCATCGGATGAGGCGAGGCTTCGCATCCTTCTTTGTCATCAAGTACTTTATAGCAGAGTGGTCAGTGTATACTATCACTTTATTCCCAATCAAGTATGGCCTGAATTTCTCAAAAGCATATACTATAGCTAGTAGTTCTTTTTCAGTAGTTGCATAATTTAACTGTGCGTCGTTTAGAGTCTTACTAGCATAATAGATGGATCTAAATACCTTGTCGATTCTCTGTCCAAGCACCGCTCCAACTGCATAGTCGCTTGCATCGCACATTAGTTCGAATGGGAGCTCCCAGTTTGGTGCAATGACTATGGGTGCTGAAATGAGCTTCTCCTTGAGCGTTTGAAATGCGGATAAGCATTCTTTATTGAAGTCGAAGGCAACCCCCGTCATTAGCAATGTGGAAAGAGGCTTTGAGACCTTTGAAAAATCCTTGATAAATCTTCTATAAAACCCTGCATGTCCAAGGAAACTTCTGACTCCTTTTGTTGATACTGGAGGTGGGAGATTTTCGATCACAGAAATCTTTGCTTTGTCCACCTCAATACCTTGGTTTGATATTTTGTGTCCCAAGACGATTCCTTCTGTTACCATGAAGTGACACTTTTTCCAATTTAGCACAAGGTTAGATTCTTCGCACCGGCTTAACACTGCTTCTAAATGCCTTAAACACTCATCGAATGATGCTCCAAAGACCGAAAAATCATCCATAAAGTTTTCTATAGTTCTCTCTACCATATCTGAAAAAATTGCCATCATACACCTCTGAAAAGTTGCAGGTGCATTGCAGAGTCCGAATGGCATCCTTCTGAATGCAAATGTACCAAAAGGACAGGTGAATGTTGTCTTTTTCCCGATCTTCCGGGGCTATTGCAACCGGGTGATACCGAGTATCCATCCAAAAACAAGAGTAGTTATGCCCTGCAAGTCTGCCCAACATTTGATCTAGGAATGGCAACGGAAGTGGTCTTTTCTAGTTGCTTTATTCAACTTGCGATAGTCAATGCAAATTCTCCATCCGTGACCGCTTCTCGAGGAATGAGTTCGCTTTTCGTTGGTCACCACCGTTATTCCACCCTTTTTCGCACCACTTGTCGGGCTTACCCATGTCTTTGTCGGATATGGGGTAGATTACCTCGCATCGAGCCATTTTAGGATTTCCTTTCTCACTACCTCTTTCATGCTGGTTTAGTCGCTTTGGGCTTCATGGATGGTCCGCTTCCTCATCTAGACGGATCTTATGCATCGTCGATGGACTTATCCCTTTATGTCCGCTAATGTCCATCCAATGGCCCGCTTGTGATTCTTTAGTACTCTTAGCGCTTGTCAATCTCTTCGTGGATAGGTGGCATGAAATGATCACCGTAAGGTTTTTCTTCACCTAGGTATCGTATTGTAGATGATTTGGTAGGGTTTTTAACTCTAACTCGAGCCTTCTCCGTGGATGGTAATGATCTTTCCGCACTGGCCCAAGCTCCTCATACTTCCTTGTATCCCATTTTTCATAAGCGTTCATCCAATTTGCATATTCCATCGATCCGATCGGTTCTACTATCATCATCCCACGTGGTCGTGATTTCTTCAAGCGTATCATCATATCCGAACTCCTTGGTCGACATCGCTTCTTCGCTAAGATCAATGGTCGAGCGCTACCCTTGGCCTCGAAAAGTTGCTGCTCGAAAAACATTGAAAATCACCTCTTCTTCGCCTACTCGCTTCAACTCCCTTTGTGAACATCGATGGCGCCGTCCCGTGGCTAAGCGGTCCGCCAAGTATGATGGGGATTCCATCGTTATCTTGTATGTCTAAGATAACGGTCGGCGAGGAAGATGAACTTGTCCACCTTCACTAAAACATCTTCGATGACTCTCCTGATGAACAATTGAGCGGTCACTAACCGCAAGTGATGTTTGAGGTCGATTTCTCCCATTTCTAGCTTGCGAGAAAACTAGATAGGCATCGATTTATGCCCGCTTCCTAAGTCGCATGCCTTTCCGACATTCAAACTTCCCAATAGTACATGGGATGGTAAAGCTCCTGTGGTCTTGTAACTTTTGAGGCATTGTCTCGTAAGACGGCACTACACTCCTCACCAACATCACCGCTTCGTAATCCTCCTCTTTTGCTAAGCACATCCTTCATGAACTCGACGTAGCTCGGCATTTGTTCTAATGCTTCAAAGAACGGGATATTGAGCCGCAATTGTTTGAGGACCTCCACGAACTGGAGAATTGCTTGTCGGGTGCATGTTTTTAATTTCGAGGATATGGTATCATCACCGGGCGCGGTTATACCGTGCCGATTTCTCGGTTCAGGCGCCGCGGCCGATCTTAGGCGCCGCGACGCCACTTTCTCAGACCGCCTCGGATGCCGTAACCTTCGTGACCGCTCTCTGCATTGTCTCAAAATCTTCAGCCGCGCCCTCGCCATCGGCCGCGACTCACTGCGAACTCTCTATCTCCCTTGATTCGGCATCCCTCAGGTCAATTGCCTGACATTGTGTTTCCTCATTGCCTACCCCAGGTTCAGATTGCTCTTCATATGTTTCGCTGTTGAATATGATCGCGAGCTCTGCTATTTGCGCTTCCAACTTCTGCATGGCCATTCTTGTTTCATCTATGAACTGATTCTGGTACCTCGTGAGACTGAGTATAGTTTCTCTTAACTCCTCCCTCTCTTCCTCTATGGACTATGGTTGGTTCTCTGTCATATTGACAGAAAAAATCCATATCTAACAAATTCCTGAGATAAATCAAAACCAACAGAGAATCACGGCACCTCGAACTTTTCAAAAATATAAATAAAAACGTAAAAAATAAATTAAAAAAAAAAAAAAAAACCAAATTAGAAATTAAAAATAGATAACTTTGATATTTGTCGCACCCGATTTTGAACTCTCAGGCTTGAATGCGCGACGGAATGGTTATCCTCCCCAAAAATGTAAGAAATAAATGTTAAAAATGTTTAAGGGAGTCGCCACCTAATTAATTGGGTGAATTAGGACACCTAAATACTAACTAATTAAAGTCAGCATTAACTCCATTTAATGGTCTGTGAAACTAGATTAGATTCTGAGTAAGGATTCTTTATTATCCTAAAGGGAAGGGGTAAGGCACCCTAAAGGATCCGCTAACTCATGTTGTCCGTTCAAACATAGGTTAATTTATTCTGCTAAGGGATATGCGTTTTAGAAAAAGATTATTTAAGTAAAAAGGGTTGTGACAAATATTTAAAGAATATATTGATAATAATAAAAAGGGCCTTATGAGATTCATAAAATATATACAAAGTTGATTATGAAGTTATGGGACAGGAGATTATTTTATTCTTGACAAAGTAAGAAGGTGATTACTCCTAACAGTGTACGTAGGATTAAAATTCTTGTAAAATTATGAGATTATTATTTCATACGTATGTGCAAAAATCATTTCCTATAATATTTATGAAAAGTTTATGATAAAGTTTATTTCTTAACGACTAAATACGGAGAAATATATTAACTACAGGACTAAAGTATAACTAGGATTAATTATTATTTTTTAGATTTTTATATGATGAGTATAGACTAAGTAAGGATGAATTTATATTTAAACTACCCTTTCTAAAGTATTCCAAAGACTAATAGAATTAATTATCCTATTAATTACAAGGTTAGTAAATATGACAATGATAAATGAATGAGCAAATAAACCAATGCATAAATAAGCATAAAGAAGAGTGAGATTGGCGTCGTTGCGACGTCTAGAGCGGATGGTGACATCATCTGTCCTATAGCTGTTTGGAAGCCCTGCGGCGGAAGTATAGTTGGCGATGTGGAAGTCATGATGAGTCTCGTACCGAGACTCTTGATTATTCTCCCGATGCATGCCATGTAAAAAAAAATAAGAAAGATAAGGATTAGCATGTCTCAGAATTATCAATAACAAGTAATCATTGGCACAAACATCTAAAGATATATGAATCATTTCATTTTAATGATAAACAAGCCCGAAATGCGAGAAATGGGCCAGGGTAGCAATCAACCAAAGTAAATAATAGTAAATTGCAGGCCCAATAGTCTTAATTTCCAGATTTAAATGCATACAAATCGGCCCAACTGGCCTGGCAGGCCGAACGTATGGTCCTGCATTATGTAAACTCAGTGGAAGGATCCCAACAATTAGTGGTGGATAGAAACGAAAGGGAGGGCCCTAAAGACGAATTTTCAAACTTAAAAGATGGCCATTTGGCCCATAAAAGGCCCAACTGACAGACATGTACAGGCCCTGGTTTATACAACTAATCGCAGAGGAGTGACATACACAGAGTATACATACATGATATGTTTTGAAAGATATACAGATGTCTCTTGCAGGTGACAATATGAGCATGTTTTGACATGTATATCAAAGAGGGATATGCACACTCTTTGGCTTAAATCATAACTATAGCCTAAACAACACACTCATATTTAATGTCAAACCAGAGGGGGAGTTTACTGCTTACTGCCCTGTGGGTTAAAATCAAACCAACATACCGTATTAATTTAGTTAATAAACAAATACAACTAATGTGTAGTTCGATCACTACACTATCTTTAATTTCTCACCACAGAGAATGTAGAATTAAAGAAGTATGCTCACTCAAATCAATCTAGAGACTAAGACAAAAAGCTTTTACCAACAACCGAATGATTAAAATTAATGTATATCTTAACCAAGAGTCTCTATGCAAGTACAACCACATATTTATTTGGTCAAGAACTATGGCAATCTCAAGAAAATGAAATGACGCCCAAACCAATCAAATTCACAGATTTATGTAGTTCATCCGTTAAGCTAACAAACATTAAGGATTGCATTGGAACCAAACTTTAAATCTAAAAGAACAAAGAGCACATGTCAGAATATGTAGAGTCTAAATAAGCATCGAGACATACATTACTCCATTCGATAAACCATAAATAGTAAATAACAACTCAATAGGTATACTGGGACTTGAAATAGCCACAACCTAGCCAACGATTTGATAATAGTCTTAATAGACTCGACGACATTTAACATCTGCTTAAAACGTGTTCTAAAACCAATCGACAGACTTAAGTAATAACTGGATGTAGATCAAACAATTGACCAACACATAACTTGATCATACAGGCCACACAATGCAGATAAAAACTTAAAAAGGAAATGAATTTACGAATGGACAATGACAATAGGGTCATTAGAGCACATTTCACAGATAAAAATGCAGTAGCGATATAATCCAGAATCAGCAACAAAAGTGGCAAGAGAACAGTCCAAACAGGGAGTTGCAAATCAGTCTGAGCCGGGGCTGAAAAATCAGCCTGTCATATGCTAAAAAATTGGTTTAAAATAGCCAAGATAGTGGACCAAAATGACCAAAATCAGTCCTAACAATCCTATGGGATCACAACGACATTTCATATTAATCCCACACATGTTAGATGACTTTTGATGTAATGTTATTTAGGACTTACTGACTGATTGGTACACCAAGCACATCTAAGTAAAGCAGTATATAACTGACATTTTGACAGATCTTGACAGACACATGAAGGAACTACGACATTTCTACTAACAACACAACCTGGATCTAGAATCCTTATACGAGCGTTATACATTTAACACATAAAGGACCACAATCAAATACACACATGTTTAAAACAGAATCAAAACCACAGATGTCAAAACCGCAACCGGCTGTGATTTGTCTAGAAACAAATATTCAACTAAGTGGAATAATTTTGACCAAATCCTCATACAGAATACCCAATATCAATTTAAACAACTGAATAATAGAAGGGATGGGTTTCCGGACCTTTTGTGGGTAGCGAACTGAAGCGACGACAAAGGCTTTCCCGAATCGTCGAAGGAAAACTCACAATGAAACTATTTGCTAAGAACTGATGGTAGCAATTTCGAGAGAAAAGAAAAGGATTTCTATACTTGGTAATGTGATAGTTCGAAGACCGATTGTGAATAACCGCTGACTGATGAAAAGAACCCCCCCCTGTTGCATGTCAAGACCTTGGTATTTATAGTCCCTATTTAGGCTTCGATTTATGGTAAGTTTAGGACCTGATTTGAGGGGGCGATTCGCATCGATTTGTTAAGGATTCGGCTATTTTGGGTTGATTCTCGCATCGTCTTGTTATGGTAAAGGTGAAATGGCGCTGGATGATTTGGTTGCTGATTTGTCATGATTCTGATGGTTCAAGATTTCGTTATGGTAAGTATGATTGTGGAATGATTTGGTTTAGGATTCGCGGATTCTCCGTGAGAATCTCTACCGCGATGGGAACAAGGGTGAGACGTGCGGCGGAGAGTGGTAGTGGATTAGGTTTCTTTAGGTTTTCCGAAAGGGGTTCGCTGAGTGTTGGGGACGATGGGTTAAAGTGGAAAATGAGGTCCGGCGTTTTGGGTTATCTCTATGGTCACGGTCGCGAGTTTGGGCCACCGGTGTTAGCCACCGTAAAAATGGGCCTGGGTATTAGTTTTAAAGTAGTTGTTATTTAATTTATGGGTTATAGATAAAGTTTTAGGTGTATTATTTAATTAATGGTAGATAAGTGAAATCTAAATTGTGATTAAATTATTTAGGTGTTTTATTAATCTAAGCTATTATTATAATAATAAATGCGCGTGCTAATTAATTAGTGCTTAATATTTTATGATGGTAGATCGTTATTAAAACTTATTATTATGTGTATTTTATGATGTAGAAATTGTATTTCTAAAAAAACAATTGTTTAATTTATTGGTTATTGATTTAAGGGAGAGGACAAAATTGGGTGTCAACAGTTGTCCCTCTTTGTATGGGGAAGATGAAAGAATCTTCAGACAAAGACGTTGACTTATAGCCAATTTTGTCTGGGTCATCGGAATTGGAACAATGTGTTGTTGGTGTCTAAAACTAAAGGTGGGTCGACGCGATTCAAAATCATTCCGCCACAAGCTATGCGACTATGAGATATTGTGGTGCTAGAATGTTGGGAGAGAGTAGTCGACGTCGTCCACTTTTGCCTTTGTTGGGAAGTCTTGCTCCCAACAAATTACCTCGGGCCGTGAAGAGTAGGTCCACGCCAGGCTCCATCTTTTGTAGCTTGTTAACGCTCTCAGATCAAGCTAAGATAGAGGCATTAGTGCATAAATCACAAAACAAAACAATGCAAGTATGTAAATTTGTGTTGTGGTCAGAGTCGATCAGATATGGTATGATGATACGCCGCTCAGATTTAGACGCAGTTGACGCCTTGTATGGGCGTTTCGCTCAGATGGACGAGATGCATGACGCCAGGGCTGGCGTTTTCGCTCAGATGGGCGACGACGTGGACGCCAGATAGCGCTTCGCTCAGATGGACGAGATGCATATGACGCCAGATGGGGCGTTCGCTTCAGATGGATTTAGACGCGACGCCAGATGGGCGTTATCGCTTCAGATGGATTTAAATGCAAATAACGCCAGTATGGGCGTTCGCTCAGATGGATTTAGATGACATGACGCCAGTATGGGCGTTATCGCTCAGATGGACGAAATGCAAATAACGCCAGATGGGCGTTTCGCTCAGATGATTTAGACGATATGACGCCAGTATGGGCGTTGTCGCTCAGATGGACGAAATGCATAAAACGCCAGATGGGCGCTTCGCTCAGATGGACGAGATGATATGACGCCTCCAAGGTTTAGATAAAAATTATTCTATATGTGGAGTCAGGTCGCATTCATGCGTAATCAAAACCAGATGAAATAATTAAAGTGTAAATGATGTAGCCTGTGGTTTTTTGCAAGATGTATTTGATGTAGACTTGTTGCAGCCGAGCGAACTGCTGTATTGGAATGTTGCTATTGGCGCCGTTTTGGACTTGGCGCCGCTTCGGACTTGTTGTCGCTTTTGACGCCGTTGTGCCTTCACGCCTCAGAGACTAAAGCTCGAAGGAGTTAGTGCATAACCGCTAAGACGTAATAAAGCATGAAATGAGAAACGCATTTGAGAACGTAAAAATCGCCCTGCGTAGATGTGATATGTGATGATGGCGTCGCGGCTGCCGGACTTGTCGTCGCTTTCGGACTTAGCCGCTTTCGACGTGGCGCCGCTTTCGGACTTAGCCGCTTTTGGACTTAGCGTCGCTTTTGACTTAGCGTCGCTTTGGACGCGTGGCGTCGCTTTCGACTTAGCCGCTTTCGACGCGCGCCGCTTTTCGACGTAGAGTCGCTTTCGACTCGAGTCGCTTTCGACCGACGCCGCTTTTGGACGTGGTGTCGCTTTCGACCGGACGCCGCTTTTTGGACGCGTGTCGCTTTCGACTAAATGTGGACGTCACGTCAGATGGACGAAATGTAGACGTCCGTCAGATGGACGAAATGTAGATGTTCGCCGTCAGATGGACGAAATGTAGATGTTCGTCACGCCGTTGTATGGACGAAATGTAGATGTTGTTTTGGAATGTTATTGTCCTCCTCGCCTCGCTGACCGCAACATTCACTCAAAGAAAAATTGTGAGTTCGGGAGTGGGTCACCGATTTGTGTTGGCTCTTGATATTTGCACGCTGTCTTGTCCGACCATGTAACCCCGTCGATTTCGAGTCTCGCCGAAACATTTGTCGAAAATATTCTACCTCGAGAAAATACAAGTAGGAAATTATGTCGATTTTTGAATAGCGACATGTTATGAAACAGAGCGAGCATCCTTATCCAAATCGCGTATATTCTCTCATACTCTCTGCTCACGCCACAGCTTTCTTTTTAAAAATTTTGTCCCGCTGGGACATAGAACCCTTCGCGTAAATCGACCATGTCCATTGATGTCATTTGTAGTAAAGTCCTTAAAATTGTCCCGCTTTATGTCGATCTTTCAAGCATATGGGATCATATTTGTCAATGTCCTTCGTGGCGAAGTCCTTAAAATTGTCCCGCTGATCGACGAACCGAAGTCGGATATATGTCGGCGCTACCGACATAATGTTGATAACGTCGTTGTCTGGACGTGTTGCTGCTGTTCCTGTAGAATAAATGCTCCTGCAATCTAAGCTTGAGAAAACGTTAGTGTATACCTGTTTAAACAAAATGATAAATATATACGAGAAGTGCAATTTTACGGGTAGAGATGTCGCCCCCGATACGCCGATGAATATCGAGGTGTTGTCCTTGCACGATCGACGAATTGCCATAGTGTCCTCATTGGTGCGTGGGTTGCAACTTTGACCTTATGTCCGAGCTGATGCGCTATAATTTGTTGTAGGATTTGAACTCTGATTGTTGATGTTTGTCTGCTTCTGCTATTTCTGAAGAATTTTGTTGTATTTTATGCTTCTGCTAGTATGCAGAACTTTGTTGTACCTTCCGCTAATAGGAAGGACTCGCGCCAAAGAAAAATTTGTGAGTTTGGCGGGGCTGATTCGCGCTGACTTTGTAGTTTTGACTTCGATGTCGGACGTCCGCTTTGTTTGGGACTCATAACCCCGCTCGTTTCCTACCTTGTCCCGCTTTGAAAAGCGGTGTTTGGCCTAAGGGGTCTCAATGGAGTTGCCAGTATGTTATGCGCATTCTTGTTATTTCGTAACGGCGGAAAGTTTCCTAACGGTGCGACCGGCCGATTTAGGCCGCCACGATCCCCACACGAGGAATCAGTCATGACGTAGTTCATTACAAGCGAATATTGGGTAAAATTCTAAGGTGCGGACCGGCCGATATGGCCGCCACGATCCGCCAAGGGAATCAGTCGAACGTAGTTCCAATTACAAGCAAAAGAACAATTGGGATATTTCTAAAAGCGGACCGGCCGATGTGGCCGCCACGATCCGCCAAGAGGAATCAGTCACACGTAGTTCCAATTACATATAAAGGGCAAAATGCATTAAACTAACTATCTCAGACTCATGACGAGGCGAGTGGAGCGAGTCCACTTCTCCGTGTCTTGCAGGCGTGGTCTTCACGGATCATACCGATCACATTGTATTTATGTTTCCTTTTCAAAGAACGAGAAGACTTTAGAGCCCTTCCACGCAGCTTCAGATTCTTCTTTTGATTTCTCGCAAGTGCATGTTTTGATGAATGACCGATTCAAAGCAATAGCTTCAGCCAAGCGGGCATTTCTCTTCCTCGAGATTGATTGATGATTCAACAACGGTCCCTTCCAAACCGCTTTGTTCAACAATCATGTTAACATAGCATCATCGTGGTTTGGTAAGTGGTTGTTGTTTATATCGGGAGCTTTTCGTTGGATGACTCCATCTTTGATCAATTCCTCGATTTTGTCTTTGAGGTATAACAATTTGCGATGTCACGCCTCGACACCGGAGTGGTATGCACAATGTTTAGTTTTATCGTGCCTCTGAGGTAGGCCCGGGGTATTTCCGGAATCAGCGGAGTATTCCCGCGGCTTTCTCATACACTGGGCTATGGGTTCGCCTAAAGGTGTATAGGTTTTGTTGGTTTTCTTTCGCATCTACGCGGTTTGGGTCCGCTTGGTGCGCGGGTTCGTGATCAGGCGAGTATTTTGGATATGTTGGTTGGGTATGGTAAAATGTGATATGGGGCGTAGGTCGATAATGTGGATTTGAGTGTTTGGCTATAGTAAGCGAGGCGGATTGTGATACACCGACGTTGTTCCGCCTATGCTCCCGAATGACCACGATGGCGTGACGATCTCTTCTCCTCTCGCGAGGTACCTCCCGCGAATCCGATCGCATTGCTCGCTTGCTTGTAAGGTCGCCGTTTGTAATCCCGCCGTCTTAATGTTTTCTTCCACGAAGTCGCCATTCTACGACTTCGCAAAACTTCGCCAATTACACTAATCATCCTTTCATAATACGCCGCGTCTTTTAACGATCGCACGAACAAGGTGGTCATTTCGCTCTCGCCATCGGAGGTCGGACCTTTGCCGCTTCGACCGCCACCTCGGCGTATTCCCGAAAGTTTCGTGATTTCTTTTCAAGCTTCATAAGATAAAATCTGTCCGGACTGTCGATGTTGAATCTAAATCTATCCATGAAATCTTGTGCCACGGCATTCCAATCGCCCCATTTTCGAGGGTCTTGGCATGTGTACCAAATACCTCGCCGGTTAGACTCGATGAATAGTTTCATAATGATTGCTTGATTTTTACCAACTCCAATCAATTTATCACAATATGACCTTAGATGAGCTCGAGGATTCCCTTTCCATCGAACATGTCAAATTTGGGCACCTTGTACCCCATGTAATTCAACGCCTGGTGCATGCATAAGTTTTCATATTCTAAACCTTCCTCCCTTTGTTCATTTGAATGCTTTTGAATGCCTCTTTCAAGCTACTGATTTCTTTTGCCACATCTTCATCACTAGCTCGAGTTTGCGCTCCATTTCCTTGTATTGATCTGTCTCGAGAGGATGTATGCATAATAAATGGTTGACTTTCGATCGGATGTGCTAATCCTCATATTGTTTGTGTGTCATCCGCTCGTATTGGGTGGCTTGGCAATTTGGGTTGAGTGGGGAGATATAAGTAGGTGGAGGTTGAGATGTGTATGTAGTGAACGGATCATTTTGGAGGTCGGCTTGCAAATCGACCGCGAGTGACATTTTGCGCGAAATGGTATGTCATGCCTCTGCGGGAGCTTTGGGGAAGTGGAGGCTCAAGGGCTTGTGACACGATTGCATTTGTCCCTTGCTCTGGGAGTGGTTCATTCAAGCTAGTAGACAGGTTTGTGATACTTCGGAGACTTTCTATTTCGGCCTGCATGATTTCCATTTGCTGCAATAGTTTGGCGAGGTGTTGATCATTGGTGTTTCTCCTTTCTAACGCCTCTGCGATGCTCTACAGGAACGAGTCCTAAGTTGTTTCGTTCCGGTGCCTCTGGATTAGTCATTTAGTGGATGATTGTGCTTCTACCAGTCAACGCGAATCAACCTTTCGGGGGATAAGCTAAAAATAAACCTTTAACAAACGGCAAACCAAGTTAGTATAATATGCAAAAGTTGCGCATAATATATACTAATAAGCAAATTGTAAATCAAGTGCGTGTTCTAACATGTTTGGGACCTCTTTAGTGCCAGAGTGGGCCTAAACGCCGATATGCGAGGTTATGACGATTTGTCCAAGTCGCCCAACTATAATGCCTTTGTTGGAAATGGCGACCAAACGACGGCACTTTTCCCAATTTCAGCATGTCATGATTGGGTTTGGATTTGTCCATTATTGCCACGCCACACATAATACGCCGTTGGTCGTTTGGGTTGAGAAACCCGTCGACAAGTTTGGTGTCTTCCTAATTGTGGTGTCGATGCCAGGACCAACCCACCTAAGGTGAACGACGCATGCCCTAAGATAAAGCGTGGTATAGCTCTATCTTAAGTTTCTAAGATTTGGCTTTTCCGACGCAAGGTTCCCGAGCGGACAACTCGAGCGAGAAGGCTACGCGCTGATCGACGAACCGATCTAACTCGCAGCGCCAACTCTTCTAAAATTTGGATATTTTGAAAGAAATTTGCGGGTGCGCGAAGCACACCAACGCGTGAGTGTGTGATAGTGTGAATTTTCCAGAATGGAAGAAATATGAGCGGAATGCCAGTTTAAGGAAAGCGGTAACAAATAACAGTTAATGCAAATATTTATATGTAAAGTAGAATAATTTAGACAAAACATAAAAGCAAATGAATGTAAAACACAGAAGAAGCATTTTTAAACAGATAAGAAAAATAAAGCACAGTAAATAACCTATGTTTGTTATGGTTAAGAACCTAAATATCCCCAGCAGAGTCGCCATGCTGTCGCACCCGATTTTGAACTCTCAGGCTTGAATGCGCGACGGAATGGTTATCCTCCCCAAAAATGTAAGAAATAAATGTTAAAAATGTTTAAGGGAGTCGCCACCTAATTAATTGGGTGAATTAGGACACCTAAATACTAACTAATTAAAGTCAGCATTAACTCCATTTAATGGTCTGTGAAACTAGATTAGATTCTGAGTAAGGATTCTTTATTATCCTAAAGGGAAGGGGTAAGTCACCCTAAAAGATCCGCTAACTCATGTTGTCCGCTCAAACATAGGTTAATTTATTCTGCTAAGGGATATGCGTTTTAGAAAAAGATTATTTAAGTAAAAAGGGTTGTGACAAATATTTAAAGAATATATTGATAATAATAAAAAGGGCCTTATGAGATTCATAAAATATATACAAAGTTGATTATGAAGTTATGGGACAGGAGATTATTTTATTCTTGACAAAGTAAGAATGTGATTACTCCTAACAGTGTACGTAGGATTAAAATTCTTGTAAAATTATGAGATTATTATTTCATACGTATGTGCAAAAATCATTTCCTATAATATTTATGAAAAGTTTATGATAAAGTTTATTTCTTAACGACTAAATACGGAGAAATATATTAACTACAGGACTAAAGTATAACTAGGATTAATTATTTTTTTTTTTAGATTTTTATATGATGAGTATAGACTAAGTAAGGATGAATTTATATTTAAACTACCCTTTCTAAAGTATTCCAAAGACTAATAGAATTAATTATCCTATTAATTACAAGGTTAGTAAATATGACAATGATAAATGAATGAGCAAATAAACCAATGCATAAATAAGCATAAAGAAGAGTGAGATCGCGTCGTCGCGACGCCTAGAGCGGATGGTGACATCATCCGTCCTATAGTCGTTTGGAAGCCTCGCGGAAGTATAGTTGGCGATGTGGAAGTCATGATGAGTCTCGTACCGAGACTCTTGATTATTCTCCCGATGCATGCCATGTAAAAAAAAAATAAGAAAGATAAGGATTAGCATGTCTCAGAATTATCAATAACAAGTAATCATTGGCACAAACATCTAAAGATATATGAATCATTTCATTTTAATGATAAACAAGCCCGAAATGCGAGAAATGGGCCAGGGTAGCAATCAACCAAAGTAAATAATAGTAAATTGCAGGCCCAATAGTCTTAATTTCCAGATTTAAATGCATACAAATCGGCCCAACTGGCCTGGCAGGCCTAACGTATGGTCCTGCATTATGTAAACTCAGTGGAAGGATCCCAACAATTAGTGGTGGATAGAAACGAAAGGGAGGGCCCTAAAGACGAATTTTCAAACTTAAAAGATGGCCATTTGGCCCATAAAAGGCCCAACTGACAGACATGTACAGGCCCTGGTTTATACAACTAATCGCAGAGGAGTGACATACACAGAGTATACATACATGATATGTTTTGAAAGATATACAGATGTCTCTTGCAGGTGACAATATGAGCATGTTTTGACATGTATATCAAAGAGGGATATGCACACTCTTTGGCTTAAATCATAACTATAGCCTAAACAACACACTCATATTTAATGTCAAACCAGAGGGGGAGTTTACTGCTTACTGCCCTGTGGGTTAAAATCAAACCAACATACCGTATTAATTTAGTTAATAAACAAATACAACTAATGTGTAGGCCTGATCACTACACTATCTTTAATTTCTAACTCACAGAGAACAGGTAGAATTAAAGAAGTATGCTCACTCAAATCAATCTAGAGACTAAGACAAAAAAAGCTTTTTACCAACAACTGGAATGATTAAAATTAATGTATATCTTAACCAAGAGTCTCTATGCAAGTACAACCACATATTTATTTGGTCAAGAACTATGGCGATCTCAAGAAAATGAAATGACGGCCCAAACCAATCAAATTCACAGATTTATGTAGTTCATCCGTTAAGCTAACAAACATTAAGGATTGCATTGGAACCAAACTTTAAATCTAAAAGAACAAAGAGCACATGTCGTGAATATAGAGTCTAAATAAGCATCGAGACATACATTACTCCATTCGATAAACCATAAATAGTAAATAACAACTCAATAGGTATACTTGGGGACTTCAGAAATAGCCACAACCTAGCCAACGTACTTGATAATAGTCTTAATAGACTCTGACGACATTTAACATTCGTTTAAAACGTGTTCTAAAACCAATCGACAGACTTAAGTAATAACTGGATGTAGATCAAACAATTGACCAACACATAACTTGATCATACAGGCCACACAATGCAGATAAAAACTTAAAAAGGAAATGAATTTACGAATGGACAATGACAATAGGGTCATTAGAGCACATTTCACAGATAAAAATGCAGTAGCGATATAATCCAGAATCAGCAACAAAAGTGGCAAGAGAACAGTCCAAACAGGGAGTTGCAAATCAGTCTGAGCCGGGGCTGAAAAATCAGCCTGTCATATGCTAAAAAATTGGTTTAAAATAGCCAAGATAGTGGACCAAAATGACCAAAATCAGTCCTAACAATCCTATGGGATCACAACGACATTTCATATTAATCCCACACATGTTAGATGACTTTTGATGTAATGTTATTTAGACTTCTTGACCGATCGTACACCAAGCACATCTAAGTAAAGCAGTATATAACTGACATTTTGACAGATCTTGACAGACACATGAAGGAACTACGACATTTCTACTAACAACACAACCTGGATCTAGAATCCTTATACGAGCGTTATACATTTAACACATAAAGGACCACAATCAAATACACACATGTTTAAAACAGAATCAAAACCACAGATGTCAAAACCGCAACCGACAGATTTGTCTAGAAACAAATATTCAACTAAGTGGAATAATTTTGACCAAATCCTCATACAGAATACCCAATATCAATTTAAACAACTGAATAATAGAAGGGATGGGTTTCCGGACCTTTTGTGGGTAGCGAACTGAAGCGACGACAAAGGCTTTCCCGAATCGTCGAAGGAAAACTCACAATGAAACTATTTGCTAAGAACTGATGGTAGCAATTTCGAGAGAAAAGAAAAGGATTTCTATACTTGGTAATGTGATAGTTCGAAGACCGATTGTGAATAATCACGATCGATGAAAAGAACCTCTGTACGTCAAGACCTTGGTATTTATAGTCTCTATTTAGGCTTCGATTTATGGTAAGTTTAGGACCTGATTTGAGGGGGCGATTCGTACTGATTTGTTAAGGATTCGGCTATTTTGGGTTGATTCTCATCGTTCTTGTTATGGTAAGGTGAAATGGCCGCGTGGATGATTTGGCCGATTTGTCGCGATTCTCGGATGGTTCAAGATTTCGTTATGGTAAGTATGATTGTGGAATGATTTGGTTTAGGATTCACGGATTCTCCGAGAATCTCTACCGCGATGGGAACAAGGGTGAGATGACGCGGCGGAGAGGGTAGTGGGATTAGGTTTCTTTAGGTTTTCAAAGGGGTTCGCTGAGTGTTGGGACGATGGGTTAAAGGAAAATGAGGTCCGCGTTTTTGGGTTATCTCTACGTCATTGGTCGCGAGTTTGGGCCACCGGTGGGGCCACCGTGTAAAAATGGGCACGTATTAGTTTTAAAGTAGTTGTTATTTAATTTATGGGTTATAGATAAAGTTTTAGGTGTATTATTTAATTAATGGTAGATAAGTGAAATCTAAATTGTGATTAAATTATTTAGGTGTTTTATTAATCTAAGCTATTATTATAATAATAAATGCGGGCGTGCTAATTAATTAGTGCTTAATATTTTATGATGGTAGACCGTTATTAAAACTTATTATTATGTGTATTTTGCGATGTAGAAATTGTATTTCTAAAAAAAACAATTGTTTAATTTATTGGTTATTGATTTAAGGGAGGGACAAAATTGGGTGTCAACAATATTGAACTAATGCTTAATCCCCGGCAACGGCGCCAAAAACTTGATGCGCGGTAAGATGCACACACTTTAAACGCAAGTGCACGTTATCGTGACAAGTAGTATAGTCTTTGATAAGACCGAATATCGCCCCTTCAGATTAGGTTCAAGTACCAACTATCTATTTTCTAGTATCTATTTGGCGAATTTATGATTGATTGGTTGTTTATAACTACGAACTATAAAAGCTATTTAACTATAAAGGTTTACTTCAGTTGTGATGAGAATAGGACTTCCATGTATCCTTACTATCCGCTTATGCTACTTACTAATGCATTAACTTATGGTATTCTTCTTTAGGAGAAAGCAGGTTTACGAAATCGTTTTATACTCCCGTTAGGGTTATATAAACACTCAACCCCAGTATCGCACCTTACCTAACTTTCGTGATAAGGATAACTTTATAGGAGGATTAAGAACAAAACCTAGTTGACCGTCACGCACAACGCGCAAAATTGTGTTGTTAAGCCTCTCATCAACGCTTACATAAATAATTGAGGTATTTTCATCCCCAATCCAAGAATGTCTACCCAACTTACAAGATATTCACAATCCCCTTTTCGTAATTTGATTAGAAATCATATAGTGATAATTAGTTGTCAATTAATTACCAAGAATTCAACTCAATTATGGATAGATCTCTCAATAAGAAAAATAACCATAAACATGCATTAATTTATAACATAAGTTTCTAGTAATTCAACATGGAAAGTTCTATAAGAGAATTAGTTCCTAGCCATAAAGATGACAAGAACTAATTCAAAGTTCATCATGCAAAACCGAAATAAAGTAAAGAAAAGGAAAAGAAAGTACTAAATTAATGGTATTCAATCTCCAAGCCAAAAGTTTTGTGTTGTGCAAGTGGGAACCTCAAAATCGCCTAGGGTTCTCCTTTTATAGTGAAAACCGCCTCAACTTTTCTCGCAGTTCGCCCAAAATTCGTCTCAAAACCTATTTTTTTAGCGGCCATGGCACAAAGTTTTGGTAATCCGTCATTGTTTAGGCGCCGCACTCGATATTCGCTGTTCGGTAGCCATGGCGCTGCATCTCTCGTGGCTTTCGGATGTGTAGCGCCGCGCCTCGCTTTGGTCGCTCGAGGCGTCGCGCGCTATATCTTCTGGCCCTCTCGATAGCGAGCCGCGTTCGCTAGCCATGCGCCGGCCTTGATTTTTCCTCGCTCGCCACTTTCTCTGCTTTCCAGCTCGCGCTCCTCTTTGCCCTCTTTTTGCTCTTTTTCCGCCATTTGGCCATTTTAACCACTTTGACTCAAAAGAAAGAAAACCTATCCTAATACGACACTTATATGTGCAAAATGGGACAAAAGACTAACTATAACTGACTCAAAAGGTGTATATAAAATACACCGATCACTACCCAACTTACTGCATATTCACAATCCCCCCCTTTCGGAATCTGATTAGAAATCATATAGTGATAATTAGTTGTCAATTAATTACCAAGAATTCAACTCAAATATTGGATAGATCTCACAATAAGAAAAATAACCATAAGCATGCATTAACTCATAACAAAAGTTTCTAGAGATTTAACATGGAAAGCCCTATAGAGGAATTAGTTCCTAGTCATTGATATGACAAGAACTAATCCCATGTTCATCATACAAAAACTGAAATAAAGTAAAGAAAAGGAAAAGAAATTACTAAACTATGGTCTCTAATCTCCAAGCAAGAATCCTTGTGTTGTGCCAGAAAGGGAACCCTTAAAAACTGCCTAGGGTTCTCCTTTTATAGGCTGAAAATCGCCTCCCTCTTTTCCTTCAGGCCTGGCCCAGAATTTCGTCCAGAAACCTAATTTTTCCGCGTCGGCACCGCTGCCTCGCATACAGCCATGCGCTACGGAAGTTCTCGCAATCCGGGTGTTTTGGCGCCGCCAGATATCTGTTATGCGGTAGCGCGCCGCAAACTCGTAGCTTTCGGATGTTTAGCGCCGCGCCCTGATCCGCTGTTCGAGGTGCCGCGGCGTTGGGTCTTCTGCAGCCTCTCTGAATAGTGGGCGCCGCGGCCCTATTTTTTACTAAAGGAGGCGCCGCGGCGCTGGTCTGAATTTCACCCTCGTTCGCCACTTTCTCTGTTTTCAGCTCTGGCGTCTCCTCTTTTGCCCTCTTTTAGCTCCTTTTCCGCCATTTGGCCATTTTAACCACTTTGACTCAAAAGAAAGGAAAACTATCCTAATACGACACTTATATGTGCAAAACGGAACAAAAGACTAACTAAAATTGACTCAAAAGGTGTATATAAAATACACCGATCAAATACCCCCAAACTTAACCTTTGCTCGCCCTCGAGCAAAGATAGAAAGAAAGAAAGAAATAAAAGACTCAAAGAACGAAAAATAAAAGACTCACTGACATTGATCACTTTTGCTGTATTAGTGTTAACTATAAAAACATGAAGGTTAGCAAAATAATATGCAGGAACATATAGCATGACATTTCAGCACATTAAGCTAGATATTTCGCAAACTCATATTCATCATGCTTAATGGAAGTTAATATATTAAATCATGCATATAAATTCAAGAATCCTATGGCATGCTTACTTGCTATTCTCCACTAATTCTGGATATGCATAAAAGAGATCTTCAGGACTTTAATGGTTGTAATGTAGGCTTAGGTAGGGGTTGGTAAAAATAGGCATTTAGGCTCATTTTTGTGTACCATAAGCTCTTTAGCTTTTCAGTCTTTCCCTTTTCTTTTTGTTCTTTTCTTCATTTCGATTCTATCTTTCCCCTCTTTTGTTTTGGGAGAGTGAAGTATCAAATAATGACAAGCACCCCCAAACTTAGGCTTTTGCCTATTTTTTATTACTTTTGTATTGGGGTGCAACAGACTTATTCACTCTTTTTTGTCTCTTTTTTAACACAATGTATTCCACTATTTCATATTTTCACTTATGGTACGATTTGTGGGAATATAGGGTGTCAAAGAAGAAGTTTCAAATTTAGGCTCAATGGGGCTGACTAGGGATATTTTTAAAGTACGGGATAGAAAAGAATGGTAAGAATTGGCTATCAAAGAAATGTCTGAGTCATCTCCCTAACATGCATATCCTAACTATTTCGCCTCAAATATCAAATAATCATAACACATAAGCATCTATCATTTAGCATGCATAATTCAAGCAAGAAACTCCAAATAGACAGATTCTGTGAGTTTTTGGCATATCTAACCTAAGTGTTTAGATAGTTGCTTCAATTCCGTTACATTATTCCACCTTACTTCACTAGGTGTTTCTAGCAACTACAGCATACATGATCTTTGACAGACAATTATGACTCAAAAAGAAAAAAAATTGGTGACTCAAAATAAACATAAAAACAATAAAAAGACTTAAGTAAAACATAACATGACACAAAGAAAATAAAACACAAATAAATCACACATTGTCCCCAATGTGTGTAGACTCAAAGATAGTAAAAGAAATAAGACACTTACAAACTTTGGCTAAAATGGTGGCGGTGGCATGGGATAGTGCATGGACCACTGACTGAACAAGGAACTCAACTCGTTGATTTGTTGCCTTGTTTCTTGCTGTCCTTGTATCACTGTGTCCAAACTCTGCATCATCCTCACCTGATTTTGAAACAATTGCTCCATCGCGGTATCCGAAGGATCCTGCTTGTGGTTGGCGGCTAGGTCTCGCTCATATTGAGCCCCTATTTCGTGCTCATCTTCGCCCACGGGCGCTTCTGCCACGCCGCGGTGGTCAGATTTCTCCGCCCGCCGTCACGGGCTTGGTCCGGGAAAGAGTGCACTATCCCACGGGACACCGGCAATGGTTTCTTCATGAGTGTCGGTGGTAGTTTTGGGACCGCACTCGTGGCAAAGATCGTAATGAGTGAACTGTGTCCCAATCCACCTGTTGTCACCAACTCGCTGATTTCTTCAATGCTCGCACTATTTCTTTCCCCACATCAATCGTCATTCCTCATACAAAGATATTCACAATCCCCTTTCTAACTCGATTAGAAATCATATAGTGATAATTAGTTGTCAATTAATTACCAAGAATTCAACTCAAATATTGGATAGATCTCACAATAAGAAAAATAACCATAAGCACGCATTAACTCATAACAAAAGTTTCTAGAGATTTAACATGGAAAGCCCTATAGAGAATTAGTTCCTAGTCATTGATATGACAAGAACTAATCTCATGCTCATCATACAAAAACTCAAATAAAGTAAAGAAAAGGAAAAGAAATTACTAAACTATGGTCTCCAATCTCCAAGCAAGAATCCTTCAGAAACAGGCGTAAAGGAACCCTTAAAAGCGCCTAGGTTCTCCTTTTATAGCCGAAACCGCCTCCTCTTTTCTTCAGCTCGCCTGCATTTCGCCCGTAAACCTAATTTTTCCGCGCTTGCCGCTGCCTCGCATAAAGCAGCCGCGAAGTTCTCGCAATCCGTCGGTGTTTTGGCGCCGCGCGAGCATTCGCTGTTCAGGAGCGCGCGCTGCAAATCTGTAGCTTCGGATGTTTAGCGCCGCGCCCCGCATTCGCTGCGGTAGCCATGCGCGCTGGTCTTCGCAGCTCTTCGAATAGTGGCGCGCGCCTGCTGACTACATGCGAGGCCGCGCTGTCCTGATTTCACCTCGTCGCCACTTTCTCTGCTTTCGCAGCGTCTCCTCTTTTGCCCTCTTTTAGCTCCTTTTCCGCCATTTGGCCATTTTAACCACTTTGACTCAAAAGAAAGGAAAACTATCCTAATACGACACTTATATGTGCAAAACGGGACAAAAGACTAACTAAAACTGACTCAAAAGGTGTATATAAAATACACCGATCAATGATGTCTTTCAGGCAAAATTTGCGGATTGTCATTTTGATGAGAAATTTTTTCCAACCTTAGGAGGAGAAAATAAACAGTTGGAAAAGGATATAAAATGGTATGTACCTTTCTTATTACATCTGGACCCACATACTAAATTGTGGGAAGAAAATGTAAGGAAAATTGTTCACTTACAAAGTTTAGCTAATCAACTCCCAGATGCATTTACTGATGTGAAAAGGGTGACAAAATCACATATACCAGTTGTTAATGCTCCTGCTCGGATTGAAATTCCGAAGCAAAATGATGTGGCAAGTACATCTAAGGCACGCCTAAAACGTGGCCGATCTGTTGGTTCCAAAGATAAATATCCCCGGAAAAAAAAGGAGCAAAAAATATGAATATAAATGAGAGTGCTCCCGAAGAAGAAAAAAATGATAAAGATAGTAAGATCGTTGAAAATGAAACTGAAAGTAACAACGATCTTGAAATCTCTATCAACTATGTTAATACAGGAAATTTATGGAATCGAAAATGTAAGGACATTGATGAGGTATTTTCATTCTCAATTGCATGTGAAATGATGAATGAAAATGATGATCCTGAACCCAGATCTGTCATCGAATGTCAACGTAGACCCGATTGACTGAGTTGGAAAGATGCAATGGATACTGAGTTAAGTCTCTAAGAAAACGAAATGTGTTTGGACCCATTGTCATTATACCTGAAGATGTGAAACCCGTTGGGTACAAGTGAGTTTTTGTAAGAAAACGAAATGAGAAAAATGAGGTTGTAAGATACAAGGCTCGGCTTGTTGCACAAGGATTTTCTCAAAGACCCGGAATCGATTATGAGATAACATAATCTCCCGTTATGGATGCCATTACTTTTCGTTATTTAATTGGTCTATCAGTATCTAATAATCTGGATATGCATCTTATGGATGTTGTTACAAAATATTTATATGGATCACTCGATAGTGACATATATAACTTCCGGAAGGATTTAAAATGCCTAAAGTATCAAACCCCAAAGAAATATATGCAATTAAATTGCAAAGATCCCTATATGGGTTGAAATAATCCGGACACATGTGGTATAATAGGTTAAGTGAATATTTGCTTAAAGAATACTATATGAATAACCCTATTTGCCCTTGTGTATTCATAAGAAAAACAACATCTGGATTTGTAATCATTGCTGTCTATGTTGATGATTTAAATATCATTGGAACTAATAAAGAAATTCAAGAAGCAATGAATTAGTTAAAAAAGGAATTTGAGATGAAAGATCTGGGAAAAAAAAGTTCTGCCTTGGTTTGCAAATTGAGCATAAAGGGTACTAAAAAGGTTTAGTATGGATAAAGCAAATCCTTTATGCACCCCAATGATGGGTAGAACTCTTAATGTTGAAAAGGATACATTCCGACCAAAAGAAGAAAATGATGAGGACCTTAGCTCTGAAGTACCGTACCTTAGTGCCATTGGAGCCCTCGTGTATCTTGCTAATTATACAAGGCCTGATATAACCTTTGCTGTAAATCTACTAGCAAGATTTAGTTCATGTCCTACAAAGAGACATTGGAAAGGGTTAAAACATATATTCAGATATCTACGAGGTACGTATGATCTTGGTTTGTTTTATCCTAACAATATAGAACCAGTTTTGCTTGGTAATGCAGATGCGGGTTATCTATCGGATCCACATAATGCTAAGTCACAGACTGGATATGTGTTTACATATGGAAACACTGCAATATCTTGGAGATCACAAAAGCAAACATTCGTGTCTACTTCTTCAAATCATGCTGAAAGTATAGCCCTTCATGAAGCTAGTAAAGAGTGTAGATGGTTGAGGTCTGTAACACAACATATTCAAGAAACATCTGGACTACCAGTCAATAAGGATCCAACAATATTATTTGAAGACAATGCTGCATGTGTTACTCAGATGAAAGAAGGTTATATCAAAAGTGACAGAACCAATTATCACATTCCTCCAAAGTTCTTCTCATTCACTCAGGAACTTGAAAGAAACATAGAGCTTGACATCCAATATGTTCGTTCGAGTGAAAATGTGGCAGATCTATTCACAAAGACGTTACCAACATCAGTTTTCAAGAAACATGTACAAAGTATCGGAATGCGCCAACTTCGAGACCTTTGAAGAAGCTTTACCCATGTTTGATTGAGGGGGAGCATATTGTTGTACTCTTTTTCCCTTGTAAGGTTTTTATCTCATTGGATTTTTATTGAAGCAACATGTGTTCTCGTCAGATTCTCCTCAACAAGACTTCAAAAGAAGCATCATGATAGATATTTCAAAGGGGGAGTATTATGAGAAAGTCAAATTCACCTCAAGTGAATTCTAGAAGCATGCTAATGTGTCAAATGCTTTAATATGTGTTGAAATATCTATTTAACATGTCAACTTAAAATAGTAATTTCTACTATTTCATGCATGTAATAGTGATAGCTTTTGTAGTATAAATAACACCCTTTGGTTGATGTAAGATTGCACTTGTGAAGTAAAAGAAACCCTCTCATTATATTTCTCTTTCTCATTTCTTATACCTTTTAATATAATTATAGTAGTACTTTATATCATCATATTAGTTCAAAAATATTATCTTAGAGGTGTTCAAATATCCAATTCCATAACAGAAATAAAGTTATTGTAATTAAGCATTTTGCAAGGGCCTAGATGACACGATATATTTGTTGGCTCATATACCTCGTCAAAGCACGAGAGATCTAGATTTGGTTTAATGAAGGGCAACTCGGAAATCATCGAATGGATAAATGATCTTTAAATGGTCCCAGTTTAGTCGATTATCAAATGAGAACGTTACAGATGTTCGGAGAACACCACTGGAATATCACTATATATTTCGTGTGGGCTTCTAATACTTGCATATAATCTTTGAAGATATATTGTACTAGGAACCTAGCCTGACTGGTGAAAATGACTAAGAATATATATTTGGAATCTAATAAACCTGTGTTAGGTTGACAATCATTTCTAAGAGGTGACGTCAAATAAGAATGTATGAAATGATTCAACACAACCGTTAACGATTTGAATAAAAGGAAATAATTTTATAAATATATAATTTATTTTCAGATCTCTTATGAGTAATAATATAAAATCTTTTATAAGAGTATATGATAAACTGGAATATATATATATATATATATATATAAGCCTTTCAATCTACTCTTCAAAGCGCCACACTATTTCAATCAAATACCGCTTGCAGTATATTTTATACTAAAAGTGAGAAACTTTTACTTTTAAAATTAGATTAATAATTTTACCTCTGCATTAAATTAAAATGTAATAAAACGTCTAATTATATATTAAATAGTAATATTTTCAGTAATTTGCAATGTCCAAAGAATATGGAGAAGCCAAGGAGTTACAAAAAGTAATTAAATATAGACCAGACTCATCTGATTGTATATGAATGGCCATTTCTTCATTAATGATGAATTAAAAAGCCTAACAACGTGTAGGATTAATTAGATAAATTGTGTCAACTTCAAGTAATTTCATGGAGAGCTTAATACGTGGTTTGGAGAAAGTTGACAAGCGAGAAGCTCTCAAAGGCTTTTCCAAGGCTTCTGCCTTTCGATGTAAGCCTTTATTTTCTTCTTTCTGAATTTTGGTCTAAATTGCATTCAAAGTTCAAATAATTCTTATTTCGAGGTATTAGTTGTTGTCGTTGTGGCTACTGGTTCTCTGTTTTTTTTCCCTTTCATATTTTTCATCTGGGGATGTGAAGAGTGAACTCAATTTTGTACTTAATGTGTGTGGATATGGAAATTTAGCAATACGTTTCAATGGGGGTCGCCTTGCAGTGACCGTTCCTAGCCTTTACAAGAAGGGTGCTGATTGTGGTGCTTGTTATCAGGCTAATTATCGGTCATTAAGATTCGTAGTGAAAGCTAAACACATATTTTAGATCATACCCGATATATTTCAATTTAATAAAATAGTAATTCAAGCATTATTAATTTTAGAGTTACAATCTCTACGTTATAATCCCAACATAATTTTGACCACAAATCCAACGTTCTATAAGAGTTAAATGCTTAAGAAAGGGTGAGACAATTACAACTATATATAAACCACCACCTTAATACCAAGCAAGTTGATCTCATTGTTCATGAATAATAAAGGGTAATTTAACGTATGATTTGAAACTTTAATTTCTACTTTTACATTGAGGTAGACGTGCAATGCACGAAACTAGTATATACTTCATATTTTAATGAGCCACAAAACAAGCTGATCCCGAATATGACTTAGACAACTAAATTAAAATCAGGTGGTAAGACAAAAGCAATGCAGTCATCACAAATTATCCTCAGATTTAGAGGATAAGGAAAAAAGATAAAGAACTAGTGTTTGAGAAACGATATCGATCCTAATCCTAGGACATGGGTTGTCACAAGAACATCATCTGGACAATGCACCATTACACGTGAAGTTCACATGACACCTACTCAATGTTTTAGTAACTTTTGCAAGTTTTTAAGGTGGTGAATCAAATTGAATTTGGAAGGCCCTTTCAAAATCACATCTATCGATAACTTCCAAATCTTTTTTGGCCATTTTTTGGGGATGTGCTGTGTGACGAAAAGGATTAAACTTTTAGCACTTCATTTTCACCATTAGAAAACAAAGAAAGGAGGGGGTCCCATTAGATAACACTAAATCACTTGCTTGCTCCAAATATGCCCACTTGTAAAGCATCCTCTCCTCCAATTGGTCCCCCGGTGCACTCAAATATTTAAGAGGGTAGAATAGTGTAATTCTTCTTGATTGAAGACTTCTCATTAATGTAATATTTATAGGTATTTACAATTTACAAATCTAATTGAAAAATGATCTCTATTTTATATAATTACACTAGAATAATAATTACAGATATATGGAGAATATTAATTATTTTCTATCACATCCACTCAGTTGGAGCGGGAGGAGGCCGGACGCTGAGACTGGATCTGAAGTCAAGGAACAACTGCCGAGGGAGTCCCTTAGTAAATAAATTTGTGTACCGATAGAAAGAAGGAACATTTAACACACGAACATGGCCCATGACAACCTTTTCACGAACAAAATATCCATCTCAATATGTTTGGTTCGCTGATGTTGAACCGGGTTATGAGACAAGTAAACAACAGAAATGTTATCACAGTAGACAAGAGATGTCTTACATAAGGGACAATAAAGCTCTAGAAGGAAGTTTCTGAGCCAACAAATTTCGGCAACTACGTTCGCAACGCCTCTATATTCTGCTTCTGCACTATACGGGAAAGTGTGGCTTGCCGTTTTACAGACCATGAGATGAGGTTAATACCCAAAAATACACAATAGACGAAAGTAGATTGATGTGTGTCTGAACAGATGCGCCCAATCGGCGTCCGTATAAGATGTCAGTCTGGTATGTGCATATGGATAAATATGTAATTTGTAGTTAAGAGTACCCTTGACGTATCAAATGATACGTTTAAGAGCAATAAAGTGAGGCTCCCTGGGAGCATGCATGAACAAACACAACTGCTAAACGACATAGACAATATCGTGCCTAGTGAAGGTAAGATACCGAAGTGCACCAGCTAGACTCTTATAAAGAGAAAGATCAAGCACCGGATCCCCGTCATCGACACTAAGCTTCGACTTTGAGTCGACTAGAGTGGGCATGATATTGCAGTTTGTCATTTTAGCCTTGTAAACAATCTCTTCGGCATACTTGACACAAGAATATTGCATTCTTGGATCTAGTCACGAAAATCCCCAAGAAATAACTCAACTTACCCAAGTCTGTCATGACAAATTCTGATTTGAGCATGGTGATAATCTCGTTTTTCAACACATCTGAGGAGGCAGTCAAGACAATGTCATCCACATAGAACAGGTATGCAGTGTCATTACCTTGATGAAAAATAAAAAAGTGAGATATCACACTTACTGCACATGAACCCAATCTGCAAGATGTAAGTAGCACGGCGGTCATACCAGACTATGGGGGCTCATTTCAAGCCATAAAGTGACTTCCGAAGTCGGCAGATATACAGAGAAGCCGAATGATGCACAAAGTCATGTGGTTGATGTCTGTATACAATTTTTTTCAAATCCCTATGTAAGAACACATTTTTTACATCAAGCTGGTGAATCGGCCAATTCTTTCCCAAAGCAATGCTCAAAACAGTGCGGATGGTGGCTGGTTCAACCACTAGATAGAATGTCTCACCACAATTAATTATCTCTTGATGCCCCATGTCATTTGCCACTAGACTGAAGATTTCCTCTAGTCTTGTCCATAGTTCATGAGCTGAAGCACATGCATTCATAATAGTATGAAGTAGATCCTTGGATACGGTGTCATATATACATTGTTTGACGATAGCATCAAGTCGTTTCCACGTTGTGTTGTTAACGTCATACGAACAGGGTATGTTGGCATCGATGTAATCAAGAGTGGTGTAGGCACAAGCATGAATTTAAAATAATTCTACCCATGAATAGTATTGTTCATCCTCTTGATCAAGAACAAAAGGTATAAAGTTCTTGATATTTGTGACGGTGAAGGCCGGATGAAAATGGTTGGTAGAGGAGGAGGATGTGTGACGTCTTGTGTGAAGGAGAAGGAATCATGAGAACACATGTTGCCGCCGGAAGTTTGGAAAGAGAAGGGAGGGGCAGTGAAAATTCTTTAGGGTTTGGGGAGTTGCCGCCGGAAAGAGAGAAGGGGAGGTGGCGGTGATCGGTGTATTTTATATACACCTTTTGAGTCATTTTTAGTTAGTATTTGACTCATTTCATTTATGTTTAGTATAGTATTAGGGTCGTTTTCCTTTCTTTTGTGTCACATCGGTCAGAAATGGAGAAATGGCGAAAAGGAGATGAAATGAGCATAAATGAGATGGAATTACACACAAAAAGGGCCAAGAAATGAAGTCTAAGAAGTTCCGGGAATTATAGAGGAGATCAGACGAAGTCCGGACGAAAAAAGGACGACGAAATGGAATCCGCCAGAAAAACGTCACCGGCCATGCGCAGAGCAGCGGCCTGGAAGTTCAAAGTTGTTGATTTTCAGCCGCGGCTCCGCTAGGCGCGCCGACGCGGGATTTATGAAGTTCTGGGCCGAATTTGACATGTTTTCAGAATCATAAAGGGATAATTTTTCCTACCTAAAGGGATAACTTTTCCTACCTAAAGGGATAACTTTTCCTACCTTAAAACCCTTACCTAAAAGGATTCTAATTACTTTTTCTACCTACATAATTCTTAACCCTTCACCTAAAGGATTCTTGGTCTATAAATAGTCTCTACATCATTAGAAGAATTCATCCTTCAATTCTCCATTCTACCATTCACCATTCTACATCCATCCATCCACCATTCCATCTTGTAAATATTCCACAACACAATCCTTGGATGCTAGAAGGCTTGGAGACTCGTTCTTGAGTATTTTTTTTCTTTCTTTTTGCTTTGTTTATTTCAGTTCATGTATGGAGATTATGTTAGTTCTTAGCGTGACAATGACTAGGAGCTAATTATTTTGTTAGGGATTTCCTTGTGATTCTCTTGAAACTCTTATTCATGAATTAATAAATTAGTTGATTTCTTCTTCACTTATTTAAGATTTATTCAATAGTTGTTTTGATTGCTTGATAATTAATTGATCACTAATTATCATAATTCTTATGATTTCTAACCGAAATTCGAAAGGGGAGGTTGTGAATATGCTGTAGTTGGATAGACATAGGTTGAATCGTGGATGAAAATACCCGATTACTTGTGTAGCATTAATAAGGTTTTTGTTCTTAATCCTCCTCTAGAGTCAACCTTATCACCGAAAGGTAGAAAAGTGTCGTACTGGAGTTGAGTGTTTATATAACCTTAACAGGAGTATAAAACAGCTTAGTAAACCTGCTATCTTAACGTAAAAGAAGAAGTCAGTCTAATTGTATTAAGGATTGAATAGAGTGGATAGTTGATGATCTTGGAAGCCCTAATTATCCATCATAACTGATTTAAATCAAAGTATTTTTATAATTAGTTTATTTCCTGCATTATTAGTTTAGAATTCCAATTCAATTTACGTTAACCAAATAGATATCATAGAATAGATAATCGGTACTTGAAAACCAATCCTTGAGGACGATATTCAGTCTTACCTAGACTATATTACTTGACACGACACGTGCACTTGCGTAAGTGTGTGCATAAATCGCGCACCAGGCGGCCGGAAAAAAAAGAATTTTAGAGTGTTAGGGTTTTGACTCTTGATACCATGTAGAATAGTGCAATTCTTCTTGGTTGGAGGCTTCTCATTAATGCAATATTTATAGGTGTTTACAATTTAAAAACCTAATTGGAGAAAGATCTTTACTTTAGATAATTACACTAGAATAATAATTACATAATATATGGAGAATATTAATATATTCTCTATCAAAGACACACCGCCAATTCGACAATCTTTGATTATTATTTTTAAGGAACTGTTCTTTTCAAAATAAAAATATAGGAGGAAAGATATTTGTATAGTGATTGTATCTTGGACGTTTTGTTTATTCTCAAAAGGGTATATCACTTCTGGTCCAGGAAAATAAGAATAACACTTTTGGTCTTGACATTAAACCTAGTTAATAGATTCTGATTTAGTCTTTATGATATTGGATTAAGCGTACTACACATTCAATAAATAATGAAGAAATTTCAAAAATATATAATTTGCTCACTTATATTGCAAAAAATAGTTCAAAATTTACATTGCAAAGCTTTGACCCAAACACTTTTATACAGTGTTATACACTTATATACAAACGACAAATACATTATGTATACAAGTGTTTGAAGGTGTATACATTTTTATACACCTATATACATAAAGTATACAAGACAGATACATTATGTATAGAGGTGTATAAAATGTATAATAGTGTATAAGAGAGATGTATACACCATATACACTATTATACCCTATTATACACCCACTATCCATGCCCCTCCCAATTTATCCAACGCCAACCTCAACCACCTCCAGCGACCCTCACCGTCGTCGTTATTTTATTGCCGCCACCAACGCTCCACCACCGGTTACTCCACCACCACCTTGATGGGTTTTCCGATAGATCTATATCTAGCAAGGATAGATCTAGATTTAGGTAATTTATTATCAGATCTGAGTCACCACAGCGGAGGAGGCGGTCAGATTTGATCCACCGGAAAAGTCATCGTCGGAGAAAGAGAAAGAGAAAGTAATCGCGGCAGAGAGATGAGGCCTGGGGGGGGGGGGGGGGAGGCGGAGGGAGTGAGTGCAAAGAGAGAAGGCCAACAAACTCTTTCTTTGTCCTTTCTGGAGGTGCCGATCACCGGGTGCGTCTCGTCGTGGTTGGGAGATGACGACAATTATGTTCTGGCGAAGAAGAGAGAGGGAGGAGGAGGAGGGAGTGTGTCATTTTTTGTAAGATTTATGGGTTAATTTTGATAGCATTAGTACCCTAATTAACATAGGGTGTAATTACTCCATAAATTTAACTGTTTCTGATTGTCTTAGCTTGTAAATATTTACAAATTTATCGTATTTATTAATTGTTCCACCATTTAATTATTCATATGTTATGTTAAATTCGCATTGTTACTTCATATTTGACGATAATATAATGTTCTATATATTGTTAAACAAAATATTTTTCCTACGTCAAGGGATCAAAGATACACATTTAATTATCTGAACGTTAAATATATTGAGTCGTGTATCATAAGGACTAAAAGAAAGAATATATCAATAATTTTTTACATTATTTTACAACGCTGCACTACATATATACTATGGTTTCTGATATTTAGCTTTACATAACTTTTACGAAATATATTTCTATGTGGGAAGTAATGTGAAACGATAAAACGTGTATATATCAACAATGCTCCATATTTTTCTAATTTCACACATCATGACTTTGTAGCCATCTATATATAGACATAGAAACCGCCATCTATCTAATGCAAACGGGCACTTGAGACTATAATTAAGTCAGTAGAATGTGAAACAAAGTATTTTTATAACAAGTGTAAGTAGTAATTGAGTTTTAAAGTTGTTAATTCGACTTTGATGGGACCTACAATTATTCAAAAGATCTAAAGGAAGATCTTTGGAGACACTAATCTCCAAATAGATGAAGTGCAACGCTGACTAATTATCATTAATAAAAGCAAGTTGTTTAATTAAAGCTTCATTATTGAAACTGTTTTGTCGAAACTAATTAATCTATATAGTGGTACTTTTTGCTAGTTGCATACTTGCATCGTTAGTTTTCATGATGATAGCTTCAAATGCTGTGTCACTTTACAAAAGAGCGAACGGTAATACAAGAACTCTAAAGCTAGCTAAAGTGTAGTTCTCAGATCTACTGATCTTCGAGAAAATAATTTTCATATAAAATTAGAGAAGATAAACTATATGTTTTAATTATATTGACAAATAAAGCGAAAAAAGATATTCAATCTTGTCAAATATATCAAATTATAATGAGAGTAAATACAGCTAATTTAGAATTTAATGAAATAGTATTACAGACAAGATTTGGATATTAACAGGTGCTCGGCAAACTATAGACAGGTTTTTCAAGAAAATATTCGGATATCTCCTTAAGCTTCAACAGAACGAGAAAAGCACATATTATTTTATCATGCATGTGAGAAAATCAATAAAGAACTTTCTCAGATTTAAGTACCTTGAGAACACCCTTTGCTCAATTAATAAAAAATAAAAGAACAAAACTTTTTCCGATAATTATGGACTACTTGTCATCAGTTGTGACGACGGAGGGCTTTGTCCAAAAATGGAAACATATCTAAAATGGAACACAAATATATTACTCCCTTAGTTTTATTTATGTGATTTGATTCAAAGTATGAATATTAAACTGATTAATTGTTATGGTAATTAGGACTTATAATAGATATTCATTTTTAATACCATTTACATCTTTTTTTAAAAACAAAAAATATTATAAGTTATCATAATTAATAATTTAAAATATTTATAAAATTATGATAAAAAAATATTTAACTCTCCGAATAGTAATTATGACCCGTAAAGTGAAACAAAATACAGAAGGAGACGGAGTATGCCATATCGGAAATCCGGAATACCCAGTGTAACAATAGAAGGCCTTATTTTTTTGTTAAAAAGAGAAGACCTTCCCAAGAACAAGGGGGAAATTAGAATTAATAAAGGCCACTAGGTATGGTACCTATATTAATAGAGCCCCATGATACCAATTATTATTAAAAACCTACAAATATATATTTAGAAAAAAGAAATGATTGCGGAAGAAAAAAGAAATTAGAAATGATTGGAAAAGGAAAGAACAAGGGGAGCACATCATAATTAGCACATGCTTAAAAAACAATATTGCTAACCTTAAATTATTAAACTCTTTATAATATAATTTTTTTTTGCACAAAACTGTTTGAATTATAAAACAGTGAAAAATCAAATGGGAAATAATGTCGTGAGCTTTAAAGTAAGTGGTAAAATTTATGTCACGTGATTTAGAGGTCACGAGTTCAAGCCGTGAAAATAACCTTTTACAGAAATGTAAGGTAAGACTGCGTATAATATATCATTGTGGTTCGATTCTTTTTCAAATCCACACATAGCGAAAACTTAATGTATCCCTCTAATCAAATAGGAAATTAGGAGCATCTCCAAGTGATATTATTATTAAATGCTCCGAGTATGATATGTTTTTCAAGATACACAGAATAGAACACAGACGGCACAATGCACCTTCTCGCCTTATTTAACTACTACTACTACTATTTGATCGACCGACTTATAATATAAATAAACTATGTATTTTGTATGTAAAATAAATGGGAAGCCAATAAATGCGTACGAAGAAATCTCACTTTCAACTATATATGCATTCAATTTCAGGGAAAGCTACAATCCATGCTTAGGGTTTTCAATTGCAGATTTGAGGTTAGCTTTAACAAGTCTTTTATTTCTTCTAGTGGATTCCACCCCCTCTCTCTAATAACGAGAAGGCAAAAAAAAAAAAAACATGAAAGAGAAAATGATTAATTGGTACTTACAACTTACAAGAATAAGAAATGAGACATCTATATCCAAAATAAATAAATAAATAAATAAATAAATAAATGAGTTAAGACTGAAATATATTCTATTGATATCATTAGTGATCTTTTGTATCTTTAATTATTGTAGTAATTTTTTATATTAGTTAGGTATATATTTAATTTCAGTAATTATAGCCTAGGATGACTGTTGTATATAATGTATATAAGCTAATTAAATTAATGAGATCATTAAGGGATTATTCTCTTTCACAAAAAAAAATCTCCCCTAAGTCATGTCTAACACAAAGAATATCTTACATCCTGCTCTTGCAGTCTCCAACATAAATAACAACATCCTTATCATCCTTGAAATGGAAAATGTCCAATATGCGACGTGGGTGGAACTTTTTAAAATCCACGCAAGGTCTCATAGAGTCCTCCATCACATCGTCAAACCGGAAAAAAAGCACGGAGAAGGTGTCTTCCACCGATGATGAAATGAGTTATGGGCAACTGTTGATGTTACGGTCCTTCAATGGATTTATTCCACCATCTCTACGGATCTCTTGCATACAATTATCGAACCCGACGTCACGAAAATGGAAGCTTGAAATAGATTGCGTGACATATTCCATGATAACGAAAATTCTAGTGTCGTTACCCTTGAGCAAAAATTCTCTCACACAACTATGGAGGATTTTCCGAATGCCTCCCCGTATTGTCAAAAGCTCAAGGAATTATCATATCAACTCAAGAACATCGGAGTATCGATCACGAATGATCGTCTCGTTCTTCAAATGGTTGTGGACCTCTCTGAAGCATATAACAGGGTTGGAACTCTCCTTCGCCAAAGAAATTTTATCCCACATTTATACCAAGCACGTTGCATGCTCATTTTAGAAGAGGTGGGGTTAGCTAAAAAGGCCGCAACCGGAGCACATTCTGTCATGATAGCGGCCACGTCCCGAGAAACCGATGACTCTAAATCATTCTCTGAAAATTATAGTAAAAAATGTAAGAACGGTGGTGGCAAAATGGGTCAAAACCGCAACCACAGTGGAAAAAATCATGGCAGTGGCCGCAACAGTGGCAAGGGTGGTGGTCGCGGTGGCGGTAGTTGCGGACGTGGTGGCGACTAGCAGGATCCGGGCCACAGCACACCTGGCAACAACCTTGGGCCAATGGGCAGTGGCCCATCCCGCCTTGCCCATACCCAACACAAAATTGGGCTAGGCCCACCAGCCGACAGAAGCAGACAACCCAGTTTAGGCCTCAATAGCAGCAGCCTGGCCTGCTTGGGCCTTGTCTATAGCAGGCCTTCGCTGCAACTAGGGATGTCAGTGGGGCGGATAAATGCGGGTACCGCCCCGCACCCGCTCCAGTTGGGGCGGATATGGGGATGGTTTGGTGGGTGGTGAGGCGGGTATGAGTATCAAAAGTGCTACCCGCCATGGGTAGTGGGGCGGGGGTGAATTTCATATAAGACCCGCACCGCACCCGCCCCGCTCCGCTACCCGCATCGTTCGTACCCACCCCGCCTATTAATTTAATTAGGTTATTTACTAATTTATTTGGCAATTTCTCACTGACTTGGGTCCTCTCTTTTTATTAATTCATTCGGTAGAGACTCAAATTTCAACTCGCCATCGAACTCAACAAAAAGGACAAAAACCCTAGTTACCTACATCTCATTACTACATCTCAATTCATTACTCAAGAGTCAAATGAAATTGGAAGTCTATGCGGATTTCCAACTGACATCGCCTTGTTTTATTACTTCCAAGTAGGGGTGTTCACCGGTCCAGAACCGGACCGGAACCGGAATTCAGAATTTTTCTGGACCGAGGACCGGTTGGACCGTTTTTTTTTTTTTTTTTTTTTTTTTGTTAAATGCAATTTATAAATTATAATTTTTTAAGAATGTGTTCGTTTATCAATCTCATTAAATATGTTTGTTTTTTTCCTTATCCTTCAATAAACTTTATTTCATTAATATGACTAACTTAAAGAAAATCACCAAATGTACTTGGTTCGTATACGAACTACTGAACTACTCATTAATTAAAGTTACACACCACATTTATATTTTCTATTTTCTATTTGGAATTTGGACATTCCTGAAACTATGGGTGCACAAAAGGTTAAAATCGGACCGGACCGAAATTATAGATTACTCGGACCGAATGATTTGCCCCGCCCCCCCCACCCTCCTCGCCAGCCCCCAGACAGCCCCATCCACCCACCACCACATCCGGACGTATTGACATATCTAATATAGGTTGTAAATTGATCAAACTTTATACGGTCATAACTTTGCGCTCGGACGTCCGTTTTACCTAATTTTTTTTTGATTTCGCGTATTTTTTCGATACGGGGCGGCCAAACTGCATAAGCGATTTGATTCCGCCGATTTCTCCAAAAACGTCCATCTTGCCCCTCAATTTCACTTTTCCCCCAAATCGTTACGTTTTTCCCCTTTTCAAATCTAAATATCTCGCGATGTACAATTGATTTCAACGTAAAAATTGTGTGGCACCGCGTCCGAGAATGTCAATTTCAGTATTGGAAATTCAATTTTAAAAAAAATCGCCCATTCGGCCCGACAAAATTCCGTTTTACCGGACCGGAAAACCGAAATCCACCATTTTGACGGACCGAGGACCGGACCAGTCCTGTCCGTTCCGGTCCGATTTTCCGGTCCGGTCCTGTTTTGTACACCCCTACTTCCAAGTGATTGAGAGACTTGTAGTGTCAAATGCTTTGTCACAATCTTTGATCTTTATGTATCCTCATATATATATATATATATATATATATATATATATATATATATATATATATATATATATATATATATATATATATATATATATATATATATATATATATATATATATATATATATGTGTGTGTGCCTTCTTTATCCTTTCTCCATTTTTTTTCATTTTTCCCTTGCCTCATTTCTTAATCCTTTTATTTATTTAGATATTAGTGAAATTATCAGTGATTGTAAGTATAGTCCTTGTGTCTACTATCTTATTTTCCTAGCATTTTCTATACTTCATGAGCTTTTCCTATCTTTTGTCCCCCTTTCTTGCTGGCAATTAAATTTGGCCAAGATGGCATTGCTGAACAAGACAACAAATGATTTTTTTTTATTGTTATGGCGATTCTTTATATATGTAATGCATTATATTTGTTCTCATTTCCATGTGGTCCATCTCAATTGTCATCAATTTAGTTAATGTTGTAATTTGTGGGAGTTGTTTAGGTGGATATCCGCCGGGTGTGTGGGTACCCGCCAGAGGTAAGTGGGACGGGGGCAGGTGGAGGATTTTCTACCCGTGATGGGTGGTGGGGCGGGGATGGGCGTGGATTTTAGGTGGCGAGTACGAGTATGGGGTACCCTTCCCCCGCCCCGCCCAATTGATATCCCTAACTGCAACAAGCCCAACAACCTCTCTGACCCACACGGATATCGAGGCATGATACATACACTTGGGCTAAATCCTCTAGATGCAAATTGGTACATGGACACCAATGCTACTTCTCATATGACATCCGCGAAAGGTAATCTCTTGTCTTATTTCAATTTGAGCAAAAATCATGACATAATTGTTGGTAATGGTCATTCAATTCTAATTCGGGGTTATGGTCACACAAATTTGTCTCTTCCAAACCCGTCTTTATCCTTGAAAAATGTCCTTCATGCTCCTCAATTGATTAAACATTTGGTGTCCGTTAGGAAATTTACCACTGATAACTCGATTTTCTGTTGAATTTGATCCATTTGGATTTTATGTGAATGATTTCTGGACGAGGATGCATCTAATGAGATGTGATAGTTTGGGTGAGCTTTATTCCATCACCACCACCATCACCACAAATCAAGCCACACCATCAACTTTTGCAGTTTTAACGCATTCTTTAAGACATGCACATTTGGGTCATCCGGGCGCATATATTTTTAACTCCTTTAGAAACTCTAAATTTATTGAGTGTAATCGCACTCGTAGTTCTAATATTTATCCTTCCCGTCCTCTTGGAAAATATGTTAAATTGTCTTTTGTTGCGTCTAATTCTATTACTATGTTACCTTTTGATATTATCCATAGTGATTTTTGGACGTCTCCCGTTTTGAGCTCTTCGGGCCACCATTATTATGTTTTGTTATTGGATGATTACTCTAATTTTTTGTGGACATTTATATTATCTAAAAAGTCTTAAGTTTATTCCACGTTTATATCATTTAGAGCATTTATCTGTACTCAATTTGAACGGAAGGTTAAGAACATTCAATGTGATAATGAAAAGGATTTTGATAATGGGCCATTTTGGGAATTTTGTAAGGCTAATGGTGTATGTTTTTTACTCTCGTGTCCACATACTTCATCATAAAATGAGAAAGCCGAGAGAAAAATTTGCACCATTAATAATATTGTTTGTACATTATTAGCCTATGCCTCATTACCGCCTTCATTTTGGCATCATGTATTACAAATGGAAAATTACCTTCTCAACATCCTCTCTAACAAAGGATTAGCCTACCAATCTTCACTCAAAATTCTTTATAAAAAAGACTCGTCTTATTCTCATCTTCGGTTATTTGGGTGTTTATATTATCTTCTCTTTTCCTCCAGTACCATAAATAAACTTCAAGCCCGCTCTATCGTTTGTGTCTTTTTTGGGTTACCCATCTAATCATCGTGGTTACAAATGCTATGATCTATCCTCTAACAAAATCATCATTAATCGTCATGTCATTTTCGATGAAACCCAATTTTCGTTTGCTAAGTTACATAGTTTAACATCCCGTTCATATGATTTTTTGGATGGTGGGATTTCACTTTATGTGGTCTATCACTGGGCCAAGTCCGACACCAGGGCACATGGACTAGCTGACCTAATTCGACCCATCGCCATCGCCTAATTCGCCCATCGCTCACCGCTTTAAGCCAACCAGTCATTGCTCACGCCATTGCCCAATCCAATCGCAGATCGATCGCTGTATGACCTCGACGCATCGCCGAGCCCACCGAGGTAGTCCACTGCCCACTGGCCCCATCCCCTTTCCAACGGGTGGTGGGCCGAGTCGGTCCAGTCGGGAATTGGACCAGCCCACACCCAAATCCAAACCACTTATATTTTGGCTTCACGGCCAGTTACTCGCAATCAATGGGGAATTTCTAAACCAAAGCAACAATTTAATCTCAACTCTAATGGTATTAAATCCCCTCTACCACGTAATCCCGTGTCTTCCCTTCGTGATCCGAATTGGAAAATGGCTATGAATAATGAATATAATGATCTTATTGAAAATAAGATGTGGGAGTTGGTGTCTCGTCCACCTGATGTTAATATGATTCGTTCTATGTGGATTTTTACTCATAAAGAAAAATCCGATGAGTGTTTTGAGAGGCATATGACACGTCATGTATGTGATGGCAAAACTCAACTTATTAGCATGGATTATGGAGAGACGTTTAGTCCGGTGGTCAAACCGATAACTATTCACACTGTTCTCAGTCCATCTCTCTCAAAATCATGACTCATTCATCAGCTGGAGCCTGGACGTGAAAAATGCCTTCTAACACGGAGAACTCAAAGAAATAATATACATGCATCAGTCATTGGGTTTCAGGAACTCCGCTCATTCGAATCATGTATGTTTGTTGAAGAAATCTTTATATGGGATAAAAAAGGCTCACCGGGCCTGGTACAAGAGATTTGCAGATTACGTTTCTACTCTTGAATTTTCTCACAACAAGTCTGATCATTCTCTATTCATATACCGTAATGAGACTTTATAGCCTACATTCTTTTGTATGTGGATGACATTATATTGACTGATTTCTCTAATGCACTTCACTAGTATATCATATCACTTCTCAGCTCAGAATTTGCTATGAATAATTTAGGGCCATTGAGTTATTTTTTGGTTTTAGATGTCACTCGTCATGCAAGTGGTCTATTTCTATATCAGAGGAAGTATGCATCAACAATCATTGAACGGGCTGACATGTCAGCTTGTAAGTCATCTTGTTAGGCATATTTTATATACACTTTTAGAGTCATTTTTAGTTAGTATTTTTCTCATTCTCTTCAAAATTAGTGTCGTGTTAGGGTCGTTTTTCATTCTTTTGAGTCACAACGGTCCTAAATGAAGAAATGGAAAAAAGAAGATGAAATGAGCTTAATTGAGATGGAATTGCACACTAAAAAGGCCAAGAAATGAAGTCTAAGAAGTCCCGGGAAGCATAGAAGAGATCTGACGAAGTCCGGACGAAAAAAGGACACAAAACCGAAAATCTGACCAAATAACGTCACAGGCGCCGCGGCACTAATTACATGCGGCGTCTGATTTTGCTTCAGTATTTTCAGCGCAGTGGAGCCAACCTGCAGGGCCACAGCGTCGACGCGGAAAATATGATTTTTGGGCCGAATTTCAGAGGGTTAAAAGGGTCCGAAGCGCAAGTTTTCTCAAATATAAATCCCTAAAACCATGACCTTATGGAGACATCCTGTACACATTATTGATTCTACTTTAGGTAGCCTAGGAAGGGAGGCAAGACACAAGATTGGAGACAACTTTGTTCAAGTTCTTTTCCTTTCTCTTATTTTATTTCAGTTTATGTTGGATTGTAATTTAGTTCTTGACATGACAATGTTTAGGAGCTAATTACTTTATTAGGGTTTTTCATTCGAATCTTCTTGAAACTCTGTCATATAGTTAATACATAGTTAGTGATTTCTTCTTCACTCGTATTAAGATCTATTCAATATTATTTTGATTGCTTGATAATTAACTGACCATTAATTGTCATCACTTATATAATTCAGAATCGAGATCCGAGAGGGGAGATTTTAATATGTTGTAGTTGTTTTGACATAGGTTAAAATCGCGGACGAAAGTACCCCGATACTTGTGTAGTATTTAAGGTTATTGTTCTTAATCATCCTGTGTGGTAAAATCTATCATAGGGTAGAAGGTTTCTGCACAAGGTTGAGCTCTCGTATATCCTAACCGGAATATGATGGCAGACTAGTTAACCTGATATATTAATAAGAAGAAGAGTCACTAGCATTGCATTAACACGTGAAAGAGTGAAAAGTTGAGGAGATTGGATGCCCTATTTCCATCATAACTGTTTTAAACCCTTAGTATCATCACTTTAGTTTATTTTTTGCAATTTATTTTAGTTTAGTTATTAGATAAAAAATACAAACAAATTAACGATCACCAAATAGAAACTAAAGATTAGATGTTCGATAATTGAAAACCAGTCTCTGTGGACGATATTCGATCTTACAGACTATATTACTTGGAACGATATGTACACTTGCGTGAGCATTTGAAAAATCGCTAACACATCTCCTACTCCGGTTGTTACTAAACCGAAGCTGAGTGCTACTTCTAGCACACCTTATGAGGATTCCTTCCACTATCGTAGTATTGCAGAGGCTCTTTAATATTTCACATTTACGAATGCCTGATATTACTTATACAGTGCAACATACGTGTTTATTCATGCATGATCCGAGGGAAGAACACATGCACGCTCTCAAACGCATTGTGCACTACATTCAGAGTACTCTTGATAATGGCTTACACATATATACATCATCGGTATCTACTCTCATTTTGTATACATATGCTGATTGGGGTGAATGTCCAGATACCAGGCGTTCGACATCTGGTTATTGTCTGTTTTTCGGTGATAACTTGGTCTCTTGGTCGGCTAAACGCCAAGCCACTTTATCGCGCTCTAGTGCAGAGGCCGAATATAGATGGGTCACTAATATAGTGTCTGAGTCCTGTTTGTTGCGTAACCTCCTCTTAGAGCTTCATTTTCCTATTCGAAAAGCTACATTGATCTACTGTGATAATGTTAGTGCGCCATATCTCTCGGGGAATCATGTACAACATCAGCGCACTAAACATATCGAGATGGATATTCACTTTGTTCACGAAAAGGTTGTTCGTGGACAAGTGTCTTGCATGTCCCTCCACGTTATCAGATTAGTGACATCTTTACTAAGGGTCTTCCCTTGGTTCTGTTTGAAGATTTTCGGGACAGTCTCAGCGTACGACAACCGCCTGCTATGATTGCGGGGGTGTGATAGAATATATGAAAATATATTCTATTGATATCATTAGTAATCTTTTGCATCTTTAATTATTGTAGTAATCTTTTGTATTAGTTAGGTGTATATTTGATTTTCGTAATTATAGCATAGAATGATTATTATATAATATGTATATAAGCTAATTAAACTAATGAAATCATGAAGGAATTATTTTCTTTAAAAGACTCTCAAAGTAGGGGAATATTTGTTATGAGACACAAAATGTAGGAACTTCATGGGGATCTATTAAGGTGCAAATAAATTGATCTAATCACAATAAATTATTGGTTCGAACATAAGCCTACATGTTGCTTCTCTATATAGATGACAACCATAGTCCATACATATGCATATATTCAATTTCATGTACTATTTTTTTTATTAGTTTATGTGACACTTTTATTTTTCAAGATTTAAACTATATAAATTTTGATCAATATTTTATAATTTATTTTGTCATCATATTGACATAAAAAAATTTGCTAACTTAGAATACTTTTTAAATAATCCAACTAACTTTCGAAAAGCGAAAAGTGTTCCATACATTTGGATCGAGGAGGCGGGTGGGGAACATTTTTTTCTGTTTTGGGTTGGGGAGGTGAGGGTTGTAGATTACATCAAATGAAGAGCACACATCACCAAATAAGAACCAATTTTAGTAGCAATAATATTGAGGTTTAAATATTTTTTTCTAATTGAGGTAAGCAGATCCATTATATATACTAGACTTTCACAATATATAATCTATATTATCTAGAAAAAAGGTTAATGAAATTATGATAGTCAAGCAACTACATGTTTGGTTCGATTTCGACTTTAGGGAAAAGTAGCAAATGAGAGACATAATGCTCTCACGAAGTTCCCTGTACTATTTTATTTTTCTTGTTGATGTAAGTATTTAAATTAAGTTCTTTTCCATATATAAGTTTTCGTTTATGTAAAAGTGTGTATGTATTGTATTATTCGGTTTAGATTGTAAATTTAAACCAAAACGTAAACTTTTTTGGTACCGACAATTGAACGATTAATTTGTCTTATATTTTTATTCCATTTTCCTCCTCCTCCCCTTTTGCTCCTGTCTGTAAGAAATTGTAGGGATATAGTTCCAGTCTTGAATCAAATCACTCTATGTTTCTGTATATATGCAGAAAGAGATGTGAGTGATAATGTGTAAAACGAAAAAATAACAATAACAAAAAATTGTAATAAAACTTGGAAATGATCAAATAGAAGGGTTTGCTGAGTCGACCAAATTATTGATCTATCCTTAAGATAATATTGCCCCGTATATCCTTTTAACGGTTGTAATGACAACTTATCTTCCAAGATAAAACAACAATCAAACAAATGAGCAAAGGGAACTCAAGTGTTTGCTTTGGAAGAAAGATCTTTGAGTGTTTTGTGATTGCAAGAGAGGAAGAAGTATTTCCGATTTCAAGTGTTTTGCAAATGAGCCTAAGGCCTCATTTTATAGTGTTGTGAAGATGACTCTCTAATTGTCCATGTAATGACCTTGATTATGGAGTGTTAATTCAACCAAATAATGGCTGAATTAATTAGAGATGTAATGAAGGTTTAATGCCTCAAAAACCAGCCCAAGAGTCATGTCTTTTCGTCTCCCGTCGCAGCCTCTGGACTACCGGCGCCGCGGCCGGCGCCACAACTTCAGAGAGTTGGCGCCGTGGCCCTGCAGTCGGGCCGCGGCGATTCATGACTCGTTTCATCTTTAAACACATTGTACATTTCTTCCTTCATTTACCAACGTGAAACCAACGTCATTTGGCCAATAACCGTCTATTATCTTCTGTCTCAAACAATTCGTATACGTATCAATATCTCTTTTATTTAAGAAAATTATGATCCTTGCATTGTATGTACACGTGTGTGGAAACAACGTTTCCAACGTGTGGGCCCCTAATTGTTCGATTCGTAATTAAATAGGATTAACTTTATTTCACGTTTAATAAATATTTCTAACCAGAGATGTCATGTTTTACACACTATAATTACTATCTACGTACTTTTAATGAGTAAAAAAATATATTTTATACAATAATCATGTCAACACTATAGAACCAAATTAAAGGAAAAGGGAGAAATGGCATTCCAGGGTAGAATTTGGACAATTTTTTTTTTTTAAAAAAAGTATAATAAACACATAGAAAGTAAAAAATGAGTTTTAACATTAAAAGGGTTAAGGATTTAACCGGGTGTGTGAGGTATCATATTGTTTGAATCTATCCGAACAAAATACTCATCACATTTTAGTGTGTGTTAGATTATGAAACATGATTGAATTGTAACAAGTATCAAGAAAGTGTTACAATAAGACAAAATGTAGCGTAAACCACATGGTAAGAAATCTTCTAATACGACTTTTTATTTTGATTTGCCAAAGAAAAAATACGGTAATCGAAAAGTCAAACTAAAACCGAAAGATTAAAATCTAATCAAAATTTAAAATTAAAAAATTAAGGACAAATCATGATTTGAACTAGTAATTTAACATCAAATTGATTTGAAGTTAAAATTTTGTTTGGACATTTAATTTAAATTTTATATATTATATTTTTTCTCACAAACATAAAAATATCATAATTTATAAAATTATTAGAATTTTCCAACTCTTATACAAAATTAGCAAATTATCACATTTCATAAACTAAGTATTGAAATATTTGAAGGCACCACATTAATAAATCACATATCTCACGTTCCTTTTATAAATAAATACTTACAATTACATGTTTTAAATTAAATACATATAGTTTTACAAGATCCATCGTCCCAAAAAATCAACTATAATAGTAATTAACTATTCTTAAATACAATTCTTTTGCATGATATGAATCTTTTTCTTCACATTGAATCTTTTTTTTATATAAAATTTAACATAACATGTCTTTTTTTTTATAAAATATAAATTTATGAGTCAAATTTTACATTTACAAAATATTGAAATCACAATGAAATAAAAATTGAAGTTTTGAACAAGTCAAATTTGGAAACTTTCTTTGTACTCTGTTTTAAAGTTAAAAAACAAAGTGGTATGCTTAAAACAATATAGGGAGTGTGAGTGGCTTCTTCCCTCGGCCACCTCCAAATTCGCTAGCCTTTCGCCGCCTTCTACTACTCCCCCCATTATCTTTCTTTACACTTTTAAGAAGTACAGTTGTTAAGATTTCTACCTTTTTTGGAATGCTATAGAGACCATGTGGATATTGCTGCTTTCAAGAAAATAACACCCTAATATTGTTGCTTTGTTTATACTTAGTGACCTGATCTTGGAGCTCACTGTTAATTTTGAAGAGGTGGGTTTTGTTTTAAATTAACTAATTTAGGAAATCTTGAAGGGGTTTTATTTATACACTAATGATGGAAGTTGAATAAAAAGATTGCAACTTTTTAACTCAAAGAAAGCTCAAGTTGGCTGCTTTATTATTTTAAAGTATCTTATGAGACTTCATTAAACAATTAGGGGATTTGACTGATAACTTATTATTTATATCTTACAGTTATGGGTTTTATATAATTTTATTGATTAGGGCATTAGTTTATGGAAACAGTTTTTGGTTTTCAGTGTTGAATAATAGTCTAACATGTTTGGATTTTTGTCGGAAAAAAATGTTATTGGACCAGGTGTGGAAGGGCTCCTAATAATGCTAGAGTGCCCAAAATTAGAGCAATTCTGAGTTAGCAATTATCACACTTGTTCATCATGCCTCTCTCTGAGTTCTTGAAAATGGCTAGAGGGAAGCTTGAATCTGGCCAACAAAAGATCTCATCTTTGTGAGTACAGTTTCTATTTAGCATTTCTGTTAAAATAATAATAATAATAAAAGTTTCCATTTTTGCATCTTGTTTGTGCTAATAATAATAAAAGATCTCATCTTTGTGAGTGCTAGTTTCTATTTAGCTAGTTGGTTGTTGCTATGTTTTAATAGATTTTGCTTGGTTTTTATGCAGTCCTGAGAATGATTTGGTTGAGCTTCTATGGCAAAATGGTCAGATTGTGATGCAAGGACAGTCAAGTAGTGGTAAGAAGAGCCCTGTTCCTAATAATATTTCGGGGGATCGAGACAAGTACACAGGAAATTCCTCAACCTCAAAGGTTGGGAAGTTTGGTCCGATGGACTCTATGTTGAATGATATGGCATTATCTGTACCCACTGGCGAATTAGATTTGATTCAAGAGGATGAAGGGGTGCCTTGGTTAGGTTATTCAGCAGAACAAGATTATTGTTCTCAATTATTACCTGAAATATCTGGTGTGACGGCATCCGGACAGAGTGAATTTGGTTTAATAAATAAGAGAGGTAGTTCTGATAAGATGATTGGGGATTCACATAGTGTTCCTGTTCATAATGCTGTGAATTTTGAGCAAAGAAATACATCAAAGGTTTCTCCTTCCAGATTTAGCCTGTTTAGTGCCTCAATTCCTGCCCTAGAATCAGGAGTTTCAGATATCTTTAGCAGTAAAAATAACACTACTCCAATGTCTGTTTTGGGGGATTCAAGTCAAAGTCAAGCATCAGGTGGTGATGTTAAAAGCAATAAAATCCAAAAGCAAAATATGCCTGGAAACAGCTCCAGTTTGTTGAACTTCTCACATTTCTCAAGACCTGCTACATTTGTTAAAGCAGCTAAGCTTCAAAATATTACTGGGGGTTCAAATGTCTCAGGTTCATCAAACATAGAAGCAAAGGGAAATAAAGAAGGAGAAAAAGTGACAATTGGTGACAATCATGTTAGTGCTGCAGCAGCTGAAAAATACTTAACTTCCAAGAAGGAAAATGTCCTCCATTATCCAATTAACGTCGTCTCTAGCCAACCCGAGTCAAGAGCATCTGATAATGTATTCAGAGATTGTTCAAGTAATAACGACAACGCCCGTGGTCAATTTACTGGTGCAAAGGCGACCAAGGATATTGGCGATGGTGAGAGGAATGTTGAAAATGGGGTTGCTTGCTCATCTGTATGCTCTGGTAGCAGTGCAGAGAGAGGAGCAAGTGAACAGCCTACTCATGATCTAAAGAGGAAAACCCGAGATAGTGAGGAGTCCGGGTGTCGAAGTGAAGTAAGTTTATTGTTTAAAGGCTATTATTTCTAACCTCGTTTTGCAGTATGTTACTTCTTTGTCAGGATGATGAACAGTCTGACAAGGAAATATATCTTCAGGATGTTGAAGAAGAAGAATCCATTGGTATCAAAAAAACGTGTCATGCTCGGGGCGGTACAGGTTCAAAGAGAAGCCGAGCTGCAGAGGTGCATAATTTATCTGAGCGGGTGAGCTAACCTAACCATTGGTCCATTACTACATCATCTGTGCTTTTTTGCATTTTCTGGTTGTAGATCTTGTTGAGATAATTTAGATCTAAATGATTTCTTATTCGATTTTGTGCAAACAGAGGCGTAGGGATAGGATTAACGAAAAGATGCGTGCATTACAGGAACTAATACCCAACTGCAACAAGGTACGAAAAAGTCTTGGATAAGTTAAAGTCGTGCTGACAAGTTGTTTCCTCTCCTTTTGTCTATTCTTTTCCAAACCATACCTCATCAAGCAATCAACTTTATGAGTTAGTTAAAAACTCAGAAAATGTGATCATTTATTTGAGCGCAATGCATAAGCTAGAATAAGATTTTTCTGGTATTACACTCATATATTTCAAGTTGCATTGGAACAGACATGGTTTTATGAATTTGTTGCTCGTAATCTTAAAATTAGCTATCACCTGTAATTATTATATCCTAACTCCTATTAGAGTCTCATTTCAATCTTTTTGATGGTTTTTCTTATTGATTGCTAGGCGGATAAAGCTTCAATGCTTGATGAAGCTATTGAATATTTGAAGACACTTCAACTGCAAGTACAGGTTAGATTATGGTTTTCTATGCTTGTGCATTTTGCTTCTTAAGAACTTATTTGAGTCATAACTACAATTGCTAACTGTTTATCCCAATTGTTTTTCCAGATAATGTCTATGGGAGCAGGGTTTTGCGTCCCACCAATGATGTTTCCTACAGGAGTGCAGCACATGCATGCTGCCCAGATGTCTCATTTTTCCCCAATGGGTTTAGGGATGGGTATGGGGATGGGGATGGGATTTGGGATGAGTATGCTTGAGATGAATGGTAGATCCTCTGGCTGCCCTATTTTTCCAATGCCCTCTGTGCAAGGAGGGCATTTTCCGTCACCTCATATACCTGCTTCCACCGCTTATCCAGGAATAGCTGTATCTAATCGTCATGCCTTTGCACATCCTGGTCAAGGACTTCCAATGTCAGTTCCTCGAGCATCTATGGGTCCTTTGGCAGGGCAATCATCAACTGGTGCAAGGGCAGGAGTTGCAGTGGAGATACCGAGTGCACCACCAATTTTGGGTTCAAAAAATCCAGTACACAAGAACTCACAGATAGTCCATAATGCTGAACCTAGCCACCCACTAAATTCATGCAGTCAGGTGTGTGTTTTTATCAAGGACTTATGATGTTCTATCTATTGAAAAGGAGATAAAGAAAAAGAGAGAGAAATGATAGTTAGAGGTATTGCAGTTGCTTTTCTACTGCTTGGCATAGTTTATTTTGTCTGGTCATCTTTGACCTGATTTTCTTGCTTAATTTCTTGAATCTGCCTAAGGTACTAGTTTCCTATCTGTAAATATTAGTTTCAGTGTTAAAAGTTGTCTGAAATAGTTTGGGGTGATGATTTTTTTTTCTTAGATTTATTCTTTTATTCTCTTACATATTTTTTTTATTGTCATGTGTTGCTGGTGCTTAACTGCTTATATAAAGATGGGATCCTAGGCTAATTCAATAAAGAAAAAAACTGTCTGTCTATATTTGCATGCAGGACATAAGTTGGAAAATACCTTTTAAATTTGTTGGGAAAAAGAAAAGAAAAAATCAGGCAGTATAAACTCTGTTTGCTGGTATTCAGAAAAAAAGTAGTGATGATATGTGTAAATGGATGCAGACACATTGCTTTACTCTGTAGATAAAGATTCATATTTATGAACAATCAGCGGGAGTGGAGAGAGGGTCGATATTGTTGAGCAGTGAATTATTAAAAATAATTGAGAGAAGAGTAAACTAAAGAATTATTAAAAATAATTGAAGTTATACAGTATGCAACTCTCTTTTATTCTTTTTCTTCTACATGAATGTCTGATTATGTGTTATGAAATAGAGAAGTGTAAAGGTGGATGTATTGGCTAGAGCGGAGTATAATTGTCTGTATGTGAAGTTTTCTGGAGGAACTGTGCTGAAATTTGTTTTTTGACTGTTGTTATTAGACCTGTCCATCGGGTCGGGGACCCGGCCCGACCCGACCCAAAAAACCAGGGCCAAGGTCAGCTAATATCTGACCCGTGAGCCACCCGACCCGAAAAGCGGGGAACCCGGTGATATATAGGGTCAGGCCAGGGTCAGATTTTTGTTACCCACTCGGTCCGGTCCGACCCAGCCTCTGACCCGACCTCGACCCGCCACTTGATCTTTTTAATATAATTTATATTATTTTTCCTTTATTAATATTTACATGTTTTAAGAATATATGTGATGTAGACTTTATCTTTTAATGTGATGTAGACTTTATCTTTTAATGTGAAACATTGACATAAAATATAGGGAGAGAAGAAAGTAGTTGTAAATGGTGCAACTTTAAATGATCATAACTCTGCGCTCGGATGTCCGTTTTACCCAAAAAAAAGTTTGATTTCGCGTATTTTTTCGAGACGGAACACGTTTCCCCCAAATCGATTTGACGTTTCCCCCAAATCGGTTTCTAATTTTACCTTTTCTTTAGCTGAGATCTCACGATATACAATAGATTTCAACGTCCAAATTTCGTGGTAATGTTTCTAAGAAAGTCAATTTCAGTATTGAAAATTCAATTTTTTTAAAAAAAATAATCTGACGGGTCCCCGACCCGACCTGTACAAAATTCCCCATTTTTTGTTTGTAGGGCGGGTCAGGGCCGACCCGAGGCCCGTAGGGTCCCCGAAAGGTCAGGGCTAGGGTCGGGAAATCTTAAAAAATAGGGTCAGGGTCGGGCCAGTAGGGACAAAAAAGTCATCCGACCCGACCTTGGCCCGGCCAGAGCTTTGGACAGGTCTTGTTATAAATGACCATTAAAACTGCTAAATAAAAGTAGACCTATATTATCAAGTATTGTATGTATGAAAATTAATCCTCGACATTGCAACTTCTGATAAAAAGCTATACCTGTTACAAATGCATTCCCAATCCTTTGCCATTATGTCATGGTCATGGTCAATTAAGGATTTTCTGTTACTGGCCTCCTTTGCCATTACGTCACAACAGCTGGACAGCTCTGTATAGCTGTTATTAGGACTATGTTACATATGAAGATTACAACAACAACATACCCTGTGTAATCCCATAGGTGGGGTCCGGGGAGGGTAGAATGTACGCAGACCTTACCCCTACCTTGTATAGAGATGAGAGGTTGTTTTCGAAAGACCTTCGGTTATGTTACATATGAAGATTAATAGTTGATTTTTGAAAAAAACTGATATTTCATTAGAAGCTTGTTAGGGAGACAAAGGATGTACCCAAAAGTTACATGCTATCTGTAAGAACCTATCTCTGGAGGAAACGTTTTTACCCGTTTTAATAGGAATATGACTCTTCGATCTTGAAATCTTTGAAACTAGCGGAACTGAGGACATTCCATGGCAAGTAGCTTGGTATTTAGTTGGTGACTTAGTCAAATGCTTCGAGTTTGTTCATTGTTGTCACCGGCTCATCAACACACTTGGAGGCACTTGGAATTTTCTGGTTCCATGGTAGTTGCCGTCTAAATTGATAGAAGTTCTAACTTCATCAGGATAAATTTGGAAATCCTTGGTTCCTCGTGAATCTGGCATATTTTCTTTCTACTTCTGTCCCTAAGCCGAGGGCCAATTACTAATATTGTAAAACTGCACCTGTATTATCCTGGGCCAAGTGAATGGGTCTAACATGATACTTAATTGCTTGAAGTCGATTTTTTTTTGGATAAGTAGTCACGGACCAGAAATATTACTGGCCCTCAGTATATTTTACTTTTTAATTCACGGTACTAGTAGTTTTCCTTGTTGTCAGATAACATCAGCGCTGCATCATCTTAATAAGTTCTATTTCCTGATATACTAGGTACAAGCAACAAATGAAGTTCTGGATAAATCAGCGTTGGTGCAAAAAAATGACCAACTCCCTGATGTTACGGATAGTGCAGCTAATAACTTAACCAACCAAACAGATGTGCCTGGAGATGAAGCTGGTGAGTTTGTATTAGAAAAGACTGTAGCAAGGAACAACTTCATTCATTATGCTAAGATGTGATTCTTCCCTAAAAAAAAGTTAATTTCTGCCAAAACACCCTTTGTTGTACATATGGTCCTCCCTTTTGGCTATGTAACCTGGAAGATAATTGAGTATTTCACTGAATGCAGGTCCCAGTTTGTAGACACAACTTTATGTTCTGATCAATGACGGTTCGGTTTTCATCTAATGGAAGAAGTCATTTTCTCATTCAGTGGAAGGTAGCCCCTTTTAACTCCATCTGGTGTGCAGTTCTGAGAATCTAATTGTTACTGGAGATAACTGGTAGAGTTCCAGAATGAAACTGGTTTTGCAACTGCCATTGCAATGTAGACAAATGCACAGATTTTGGTAATGTAAAGAGAGACCATAGTATTCTCCTTCAAATGTACATCAAAGATATCTAAAAAGCAGTTGGGAGCAGACTTCTTCCCACCCTCCCCACGACGGATCAAGTTTCTGGTATCTCAACTGTGTAATGTGTATCAGACATATCAATGTTCTTCAAATAATAAAATAGCGCAAGCATTTCTCATTATTCACCTGTGCTTTCAATATCCATGTGCTCTTTCTCTTTTGACCATTTTATAACCTCGTTTTTGGTAATTTTTCTCCATGCATGCTTGGTGTTGTTATTCAACTGAACCTAGGTTTTATTGCATGGAATATAGCTATATACTAGAACAATTCTAAAATTTCAACCAAGTTCTGAACCTATAATTTCGAAAGTTCAATGATGAGAATATAAAGATTGAAACCTATCAAGTTTACATTCTGGTTTCCCTTAACTTCCCAACAAATTTTATTCCTATTAGCTTAGGTTATAAGGCTAAAAGGAGGCTTTTACAAGAAGGGAAAACAAAGGACTCTTTTCGCCTAAGCTCTGATGGATAGAATTACATTGTGATATACCATCGTTACAAAAAGAAGAATAAAAAAGCAGATAAAAGTAGGGGAAATTTAAAAAATATACAATTTGCTCACTTACATTACAAAAAAATAGCCCAAAATATACATTGCAAAGCTCTGGCTCAAAAACAATTTTATACAGTATTATACACTTATATACAAAAATCGAGTACATTATGTATATAGGTATTTGAAGGTGTAATCCAGGTTAGTGCTCACGCAGAGGCCTCATTGGATGGTGTGAGGTAACACCGACCGCCGGGACCGACTGCAGTGTGATTTAAGCGGTGGCGGGTTTCTGTTATTACGTCGCGTGATTTATTCGACCTTCGGCATCGACTACGGATTTCACGTTAAACAAAGGTATAAACATCCATATACACCCATTTACAATATTATACAAAAAAAAAATAACTTCAACATTGAAGACAAAAACAAACCTCTTTTTGTAGTGATACTTGCCGAAGCCGGAGGTTTTGCCGTAGATATCTTCGGAGTGTTTGTGCTCACGACATCTTTTACCGGCGATCGGAGGTCTCCCAGCGGAAACAGCTGGTGCCGGAATCAACAACATTGAAGATGAACCTTGCTTACCGTTCAATATACTTCCTTCGCCGGTAATCGACGACATAAACGACGACGAGTTCGTTGATTTCGCCGTCGATAAACTAAAAGCCTCCTTAGCTTAAAATTTCCCGTCGGACGGTCAACGTTTGGCTTGGTAAAGTCAAGCGTCAACGCCGTCTGCAGCGGCGCCTACGGTGTCTCCTTCGCCGGATCTAAGTTCAATGATTGCTGATTTAAAAAGTTAGATCGTCTTCAACGGCGAAGGAGAGAAAATTTTGGTCATTTTTTGTAAGATTTAAAAAGGTTGGTTAATTTTGGTAGCATTGTTGCTGTTAGAATATTCTAGAATTAATATCATTAATATGGTAATGTTGTGTATTATCTTATATTAATGTATGTTAGAATATTCTAGAATTAATACACAATATTACCATATTAATGGTATTAATTCTAGAATATTCTAACAGTTGCTCTAAATTTCATACAAGGTAATTATCTCATAAACGGGCTGATAAAAGTATACTGATTTGCTTTAAAACAAAGAAAAAAGGAGTTACTGCAGCTGTGTTTTTATTGTCCCTGCTCCATCACTAATTGACTATTCTTATGTCTTAACCAGCTCCGTAGTTGAACTTGACACGAGTCTTAAATATCGAAAGTTGGTTAGTACAAGATTTAAGGTGAAAGTTACTAATGAGAAGCAAGTGTGCAGAAGCAGTCCTTTTCATGTCATCACTCCAGCTTGATTGCCAAAGAATACTAGTGAATTTATTGCATATGTAGCTTCATGGCCCAGTTGTGGTTCCTCTTTTGAGTCCATTAATTTCCTGTGATGAGAATTGTGTTATGCGTAGCATCCTTGTTAAGGAGGAGACGTTTAAGTATCCTCGTCTCTTCTTTCTACTTTTATATGGTGTATCCTCTTTGCCTATCCTTATGTATCCAAAAATGGATACTACATTTATACTGGATGTGCAAACATCCCACATTAATACGATAAAAAGATTAGTAGATTACTGGCACTGACTAGATAAGTAGTCTCATAAATGAGAGATTTCTTTTAACCATAATTAGAGACAACAAAAAGGATATGCAACAAGAACAAACCTATATATAGAAAATATGACACTTTATATACATCATCATCCAATCAATTGAATAGTTTTTTCCACAAACTGACTCAACAGTCAAATAGAACGAAAAAGCACAACTACACCTTACCTATGAGAAACACTAGAATCATACTACACCCCAAACACAACTACCAATATACCTGACCCCTGATGACCCAAAAATGAAAGGAAAAAAAGGTTTAAGAAAAGAAAAATAAAGATCACACAACTAATAAAACAACTCACTTAGGATCATTGTAATGTTTCTTCCCTTTATCTTAGTTGGTTTTAACTTCAGTTTTTGTATCAGATTTAGAGCTGGGAGACTTCCCAATGATTGCTTTCTTAGCCTTCACAAAAGACTGCTTCACCTTGGACATAAGGTTGTTTGACTGCTTTGTCTTTACTGGTACTTCTTCTGTAGTTTTCTTGTCTTCACCATCCTTAGGAGCTTCTGTTTTTTCTGTCTCCTCAACTTCTTTCTCACCTTCAGCAGTTTTCTCATCTTTCGTCTCTGTCTCCGTCTTCTGAGCCTCTTCCACTGATGGTTCAGCAGTAGCATTAGCTGTTGCCTCATCCACTTTCTTCTCGACTTTTGCAGCTTCATTGGCTTCGGGTGTAGGAATTGCATCATCCTTTGTGCTCCCATTTTCAGCAATTGGCTCGATGTCTCTAGAAGCAATGTCCACTTCTGGAGCCTTATCAGCAACTTGAGATGTTTCAACTCCCTTTGCTTCTGTTGCAACCAATTCCTCAGTCGTAACAATTTTCTCCACCTTCTCATCTTGATCATTAGTTGTAGCAATTTTCTCGTCGTTTTTGCTCCCATTTTCAGCAATTGGTTCAATGTTTCTAGAAGCAACCTCCACTTCTGGTGCCTTTTCAGCAACTTCAGATGTTTCAACTACCTTTGCTTGTACAGCTAATTCCTCACTAACCACCTTCTCATCTTGATCGCCACTTTTCACCTCTTCTTTTGCTGGTGCTTCAGCAACTGTAGCCTCTGGAACCAATTCCGTATCTTTCTCCTCAACAACAGCATTGTCTCCAGCAACTTCAGTAGGACTTTCCTCGTCTGCTTTCTGCATAAGTGTTTCTAAAGTAGTTGATTTTACTTGATTTGAGCTCTCTGCAACAACAGGTTCCGCTTTTGGTACCTCTTCTACCTTATCTACTGGAATCGCTTCTTCATTTCCAGTAACAGCCTCAGCAACTTCTTGCTCAACTTTTTCAGCAGCTTCAGTTGGTTTTTCCTCTACAATGGGAGCTGGTTCTGAAGTTTCTTCCTTAGGTCCTGCTTTTGTAACTTCTGCCTCTTTCTCACTACCCTCTACTTGCTCCTTCTTGTCCTCGACAGCCTCCACAGTCTCAACTGTTGTTGGCTGCTCCTCAGGCTTTTCCTTGACAAGCTCTATTTTCGATTCTCTGTCTAAAATTTCAACATTTCCAGCCTCTGCTTGGACCTCTGGTTCACTTTTGGTAACATCAGCAGCTTGATCAGGAATGATCTGAGCTTCTGGTTCAGGGGCAGGTTCCTTGGTTAATTCTGGAAGATCTTTGCTAGTGACGTCCAATGTAGGTGTCTCATCTTGTTTCTTAACTTCTGCAACAGTAGGAGCCTCAATTTCCTTGTCTGCTATCTTTTCTTCTGATTCTGCTGCAGTAGCAGGTAAACTTGGCTGTTCCTCAGCTTTTGGCTTCTCTTCCTCATGATCTGTGGGTGGCGGAGCCTGTGGTTCATCAACTGTCTTTACCTCTTCGATTGTTGGAGGAAATGGCTCATCAGCTATTGGCTTCTCTTCCTCGACGCTTTCCTTTACCTCTTCAATTATAGTTGCTGGAGGTTCCTCCACCGTTGGCTTCTCTTCTTCATCAGCTTTCTTGACTTCTTCCACTATTATTGGAGCTGGTTCATCAGATTTGTTTACTTCTTCCACTATTGTTGGAGTTTGTTCATCAGCTTTAGGCTTCTCTTCTTCATCAATTTTCTTTACCTCTTCAACTGTAGCAGGAGCTGGTTCATCAACATTAGGCTTCTGCTCCTCCTCAGCTTTCTTTACCTCTTCAATTTCCAGGACCTGCGGTTCATCAGCCTTTTGCTTCTTTTCTTCATCAGTGCTCTTTAGTTCTTCTATGATTGCTGATTGTGGTGAGGCCTCTATTGTTGGCTTCTCTACCGCATCATCTTTCTTTACTTCTTCGACTATCTCTGGGGCTGCTTCGTCTGCTATTGGCTTCTCATCTTCATCAGCTTTCTTGACTTCTTCAGTTATCACTTGGGATGGTTCCTCTGCATTCGGCTTCTCCTCATTATCAACTTTCTCGGAGACTGGTTCCACTGCTTTCGGCATTTCTTCCTCGTCATTCTTCTTTGGCTCTTCAATTACCGGTGATTCGCTTTTTGTGTCCTCTATTTTTACCACAGGTTCAGTAGAAGAAACCACTGGACTTGGGGAATCTTCTTCTTTTGGTTTTAGTTCATTCTCCTTGGTAGGGGGAACACTCTCTCCTTCCATTGTCTTAACCTCTTCAAGCACTTCCTTCTCAGCTTGCTGCAGTAAACATGAAGAAGCAATGAGAATTGAAAAAAGAAGAAATCAAAATGAGAAAATGTTTAGACTAGAAGGGGAAAAAAGTAACTGAAAAAAGGAATAAATTCTTGGAATTAAGTTTTCAGCTTTGGAGTGTGGTAGGTCACTATCAACTTCTATGAAGAAACTTAATGGAACTGACTTGGTAACATAAAATCTGACTAGTTTAGGGAAACACATGGTAATTTCCTCATCAATAATCACAAGTCACAACAAAGATTGATACTGACAAAAGCACCCTAGGCTTTTTCTTTGCTGAATTCAGTATATAATAGTAGCACTAACTTTTGTCACATTCAAGTTACTTGCAAGGTCAAAAGGATAACGAAATAAACAGGCCAGAACAGCTATACAAAAAGTAAGATTCCAGGCTTCACCTTCTCATAAACACAACAACTCTTTTCAATTCTTTTCTTAGGATATCACGAATAACGTACACCCCACCATCCCCAGACTGCACTTGTTGTGTATCATGAATAAAAACTACAGAACAATTTCATCATTTTCCTTAAAAATAAGCCCTTAGTTTTCTGTTTTGAGAACAGGTACTAAAATTCACTTGAATACTGAAATTCACTCTTTTTACCCGGGTATGTTGTTGTTGTTGTACGTACTCTTTTTACTCTTAGAGATAGCAGGAACTGATAAGGTTCATCACCCTAATCTCCTTATACTACAAGGCTTATATTAAAATGATTTGATTTATATATTAACTAGGACCCTTGAACTCAAAGATCAAAATTACAAAATAAAATCTAAAATTATGTTCTGTACTAATAAAACTCAACACAAAACAATAGCAAATGACATAGCAGAGTATATTTGCTGCAAAACACTATCTATAACCACAGAACCAAATCACATAGCTATCAACATATATATCCATTCAAAAGTAACAACAGATATATATACAAAACATATATATTTGGTAAAATTCATTAGCAAGAGAAAGAGAAAATTCATAGAAGCATACCTCAGAGGCAGTTGTAGGATGATCTGATGAAACAGTATCAGTAGCCATGTATATAGAGACTGATGATGAAGAATTCAAAGAAATGATCCTTCTTATACTGATAACCGAGATTCGGTAGACTAAAGAAAGAAAGAGAGAAAGAAAAAGGGAGGGTAGACAAGAAAGGAAAAAGAATGATATGGTTGGCAATAGCTCAAAAAGGCTCTCTCAAAGCGTACTCACTCTCACAATCTCCAACCCCACCGCCAGCCCTTTTGAAAAGTAATAAACAGGGTGGACTGATGTTGCACATGATGGATATGATCTGTCACTCAGTTGGTGGAATTACTTTAACTAATCCTCAATATTTCAATTCACTAATCCTAATTATTATGGAATGACCACTTAAGTTTTGAATGTGAACAAAAGATTAAATATTTAAATAATGAGGGAAAAAAGGAATTTGATTATATTGTGAATTTTGAAATTTGGAAGATACTTTTTTGGCCCCAATTATTCAGGTAATTTTCTTTTTTTCAGTGTGGCTACATTCTCTTCACCAAAAGAAAATTATTTCGGCATGGTCCAATGTCCATTGGATGGTGTCTAGTTTGTTTATACGGTACTAATTTATTATGTTGTAAAAGATGTAAGAAAAATGCAATTGTGTACTGTTAAGATTTACTATAGTTTAAGATGTCCATGTCATGTATGACGTTTAGAAAGTTTCTTATGATTATAGATACATTCCAAATAATATAGAGGAACTAATTATGTGGTTCCTACATCCTCTAATCTTGTATTTAGCTAGTAATATAAATTTTGTTTGACAGAATTTGGTAATTGTTTTGCTTTATTACTAGTAGGTATTACAAGAATCTTTCTCGTTCACATATCATTTGGATAACTTCACCCCAAGAAAGCCAGAACTGTTATATTATAGAACTCTTTTGACGAAAAATGGTTGGTTATCTATAAGTACATGTACCTTTATTAGTTGAGAAGGAAAAAGAACATCGAAATGACTGAGGTAGGGTAATGCGTATAGATAAAATAGGCGAGGCTAGTTTATAGCAAATGGTTTGTATGTTATTAGTAGAAGTGTTTCGACAAAAAAATATTGAGCCCCTTGGAAGATATTGACTGGGGGTTTGACAAATATAGTACTCCACTATTGAGCTGGCATATCCAATTAGGCCTATCAGTGAGCTGGATTTGGTACGCTACATACCCTGGCTATCAGATTATTTTATTTTGGTTTGTTTATTAGTGTATACTAAGGAACGCTTCGAAGCTTAGAATAGAATGCTATTTAGAAAAGTATGCTTCACAAGCATTTTTGGAATTCATGTACAATACATTTGTATCTTTAATTCTTCATACGTTTGAGGTAACAGGATGCATGTAGGTATGAATAAGCATCCTAACTAAGGATGGAAAGATTAGCCCAAAAGATACGATCCGTTCAATTTATTCAAGTTGGCGAGAATTAATGATATACCTATTTATTAACGCGAGATCTACGAGAATGAACATATTGCAAACTTGCAATACTTTAGGCTTCTATGCCATTTAATTTTTGGCCAACAAAAAGTTACTAATGATATACAATATTCAAAAAAAAAATGAAAAAAATAATAATTCAATGGGTATGGTTGGAATTTGTTGAGAGCACAGATAAGGTATCATAAAATTTGAGGAAGATCGGAGGTTATTTGAGCTAGTTTGGAATCCAAAGTCGTAGTTGAAATCGAGTTGATTTTTTTCTGTCACACATGTATCTCACACAAATATACATAGATATACAAGAAATACACATGGGACACTGCGGATACACATCTCATCTCCTTTCATGTTCATCGTCACATTGAATTTGATTCAAACTGCAATTCAAACCACCATAAATCTCCACCAAATCGTCCCAAAATTGAGATTCAAGCTTCTTACGATATACCTAATTTATTTCAACAACACCCAAAAAAAGAGCAGTTTGGTGCATGAAGCATCCCACATCCACACAGGATCGGAGAAGGTCGCACTCCACTAAAAATAAAATTTAATTTTGAACACCCAACTTTTCACACTCAAGCTTAAGCACAGGCTATCAATAGAGTTTTAGCTCATTATAATTTGGGATTGTGGTAGGAACTTTTGGGCAGCTTGAAATACCAATATTTAATTAACAAATGCATTTAAATGGTCCTAATAATTATAATTACAGGTGTGACTCGAGCAATGATATTCTTTGCATTTTCAAATATCAAAGATTGATGCTCGAGAGCACAGTCAATTGAGAATACAATAGTGCAAGTACAAAGGATGTCTTGCTGGTAATATTCGAAGGCATTTGAGAGTGGATGGTAGTTATGGAATAAATACAAGAGCCAATGAGAGAAACAAGTGCTCCAGTAACACTACAATTATACGTGAGAATTTCACGGAGAAGCACGAACCAGAGTAGGAAGCTTTAGCTACTTTGTGATTAAAAAAAAGATTTAGAGCTAATATTGATAGCACTATATGAGTTGGGCTAATATTGAATGGTTTTTGCTTTGGATACTCGAACTGGATAGTGCTCTATTTTCAGAAAAACTTACGTAAATGTAGCACTTCCGGCAACTAGTTTACCAATATGATCGAAGTATACATAATATATATATTTCGACGGTATATGTTGTGTATAGGCATGTATATTATATGTATATTTAGTATATAATATACACTATCTATACATTATGTACATATTTTGTAAACTAGATGACTGAATGATATTAGGCTATTATTTTTTCTTTATTAATTCAGTTCAACTTTACCCATCAAATTCAGCTCACTTAATAATTGGATTGATTTGGACTGAATATGTAGTTCAAATTGATCCATGACAAACCTTGTTCAGATATTTCGATAATATTTTTATTTGATACATTATATATAGCTAAAATAAAGAAAAAGAGAGTTTTATTTGGCAAGTAAACAAATCATAAAAAATAAATATAATAAGAGTTGAACGAGTTAAACTATGACCCATTATTTACCTGGTAGATTGGCGGGAATTGGAGATCTCGTTCGCTAAAGCCCTTTTTGACCCAAACAACTTTTGGGCGTATTTTTTGGGCAATAACCTTTCATTTTTCTTGAAGTGGGAGCCTTGGAGTAATTGATAAAGTTGTTGTCATGTGATCAGGAGGTCATGTGTTCAAGCCGTGGAAACAGCCTCTTGCAATTGTGAGGTAAGGTTGCGTATAATAACCTTGTGGTCCAGCCGTTTTGCACCATGCATGTGAAGGCAGTGTCTTTAATTTGTCTTTTTAACCTTTCAATTCTCTTGTTGTGGCTTTTGAACATTTTGTCCATTAACTTCATTTGTATTCTCTTTTGTCTTCCAAACCTTCTTAAACACGTTTCTTTTTGCTGGTATCTGCTTCTACTGGTCTTGATCTTCTTTCGTTCAGTACGGATATGATCTGCTCTTGCATGCATTTCTTACAGAACTGGGGGGTTTCATTCGTAAAGTGTTGTTAGATTTAACCCCAGGTGGATCCAATATAGTCACCTCAGTTCGAAAAGGCTTGGTGACATTTACTTCAATCAATATTCTTGCATTGTAGATTCTAGGAACTTACAATAACATCTGCAAACAAAGGGTTCCCAATAACACTTACAATTCGGCTGACAGAATCACAACTCCAATATATCATTGGGAGTTTAAGGAACTTAATCCATTAAGGAATTTCAATTATATATGCATCATTAAAATTAAAAAGATCAGGAGTCTAAGTGTAGACCACGTGAATGGAGTTGTTTACTCTTCTTAATATCGTTACATGAGGGTTGAAAATGTGAGATAGAGTAACAACATTTTTCTACCCCTCTGATATCTTCTGAAATACCAGTTGCATTTTTTCAACCAAAATCTTTGCAGACGCTGAAATTGCGCTATATTAGGTGACCCAAGCAAGCAGCGTCTAATTGCCAAGGAACGCATCAGCGAGCATCTCTCCAAGCTGAACTTGTGCAGCAGTTGTAAGGTGTGTGTAATCTGGGCCAATCTGCAGCCCTTTGGCATCCACATATTTCACATGCCCAATATTTATCTCTCTCTGAGCTTCCCTCACCAACTCCATGTATGGGCCTAATGCTGTTGCAATTCCCACCTGCACCAAAATTTGCCCCAAAATACATTTTTAGGACCCACCTTATCTCTTCCAACATTTTCCTTTTTCCCAAAATATCTCATTTTACGATCACATGTGAAATCATTGCACTGGACCCTTTTAAACTAACGGCCTATAACGAGCCGACATTTTTTTTTTGATATGGTTACGCCAGACTATTCCTGCAGATAGATAGTAGTATTGTTCCCTCAACACTATTGACAATAAATCGCGGGATGTCTTTGAATAATGCACTTGGTAACGAACAACCGATATCACTACAAGGTTCTATCCCGTAAGAAAGAAAGCCGCCCCATCAGGATTCGAACCTACACTTCAGGCCTCCAGCTGGATTTTAAGTTCACATCTTTTTACATCCAGCTATGCCCGGGGGACAACGTGCCGACATTTCTTTTCTAACGAAAGCATTCCACCTCTTTTGAACTTTTTTTAATTCAATATTTTCCTTAAAAGAATATTTAGATAATTTTAAAATGTTATTCAAATCATAAGAAATGATATCGACGACCCTGAGAACGTAAGGGAAAAAATGAACTATGAGTAATAGATTTTCAACTCATAAAGAAGTTTGAAAAATATTTCAGTCATATATGAAAGACTAAAAAATATGTGCTAGGAGTAATAGATTTTCAACTTTAAATCCTAACATCATAAATATTACCTAAGGCAAAAAAAATTAAAAAAATCTTCACAACTCCAAACGGCAGAAAGCAACTGGGTTATTTTTTTGAAGGATCCGAAAATGAATGATATATGAAAATGGTCTTGTGAGTGTGTGGCCTTGAACTTTTGGTCACACTTGTCTTTATTGGCAAACTTCAAGTTTAATAAGTTGTGCTACATGGCCAACACGTTTGACTTCTGACTTTGAAAGTTTGTCTATGCATAAAAAATTCAAAATTATTCAATTTTAAGGTTATTGGGTATAATTTTCTGAAGGAAAAGAGAGCAAATGTTCTAGGCCACAGCTTGAGTTTTCATGTGTAGTAGTACTTATGAGGATAGTAATCTCAAACTATTGCATATAGAATGACTTTCTCAATGAACATAGATCTTTTCGGTTTACCTGAATCACTTGGAGATTAGGCAATTCCAGATCATGGCGCACATGCTTGAAGAATCTCTCCAATCTGACCTTATACATTTTAGCATCCTCAAGTGTCTTTGTATCACTCTCACCTTGGTACCACAACATTGCCCTGATCTTTCCGCCCCCTCGAGCAGCCGCCTTTGTCCTCTTAATCATCTCCTTATAAAGGAAGCCCCCTGGAGCCCATTCAGTAATACTCGTTCCACCAACAGCACAAGGAACAAGCCCAATCACTCCAATACTTGGATCCTTTTTCAAAACTGTATTGGCAAATGGCATCCCTGGACCCACCCCAACAGTGTTGTTCACATCTATGTCCTTGTGAAGTGGTTCTTGAGCCTCAACCCATCTAAGTCCTCCGCTTAGTCGGAGGATTGATGGGTTGGACTCACATTCACGTGGGATGACACCATCCCACGACTGATTAATAACCCCAGGACGGAGTGAGTGATTAATCACTCCGCCTCGACCTGAAATGTTGCTCTGCCCTGCTAAAATGAATATGTTTTTAACTAGTGAACAATTAGTTGCTAGATCTGCTGTGGTTACCCATCCAGCGTGTGCTAAAAGCAGCAATAAAAGATAAGGGAGCATTGTATTTCTATAAACCATTGATAAAAATTTGGGACTTCAAAAATCCTTATAGATAAGAGATCTAGAGAAACAATGGGCATGAGAAGGCTAGCTCTTATGCAGTATGATTGGCTCTTTTGTTGCTAGTACTACTTTATTCGGCCCCACCACTGCTCAATAACACTAAGATACAAAATTCTGAGCGGTGCAAGTTTTCCTTAAAACCATTGCCCATTCGCCATATTTTGTAAATCACATTTATTTGCATTAGATACTGTTTTCTTTTGACAAAATAAGCTATTATAGCGTATTCGATTTTTGTTACCAGTATGTTCATATAGCTTTAATTTCTTGTCTCTGACCGTTTATCTTGCTATGCAACGTTTGCTTTGATTGTGATTACGTTATGTCTTGACTATATAACTCCCAAGTTACGGAGTAGTGTTTTATTCCACTAAACTAAGTCCTAAACTTACTCCTAAAAATCCTAACCCCCTTTCTAAGGTGTACAAACCTCACCTAAATAGTTTTTTTGACTTGGTAAATGCAGTAAAACAAACAAGGCAGTAAGTTGCACTAATTTGTTACTCCCTCCGTCCAATATTAATTGTCCACTTTTCAGTTTACACGTCTCTTAAGAAATTATAAATAAATGATATATTATTACTATTTTACCCTTATCTCTCTCCAATAAATACACTCTAATCAATATTGATTATTATCAAGTACATTTAATATTAAGGATAAGATAGAAAATATTTAACTAATTCTATCTTGGATTTGTAAAATTGACAAGTAGGGCTGGTAATTGATCGGAGGTGGATCGGGTGGAGCTCAATCCGGCTCCACCCGCCAAACATACATCCACCACCCGACTCATCCATCACTCTATTTTTCTTCATCCATATCCGATCCACCCATCATCTACGGGTGAATCGGGTGGATCGAATGCTTCGCGAATTTATAAATTTTGATTCCTAATCTAATACGTAATTAATCAAAGAATCTGATATCACGTCAAAATAATAAAAAATGTATATATATATATATATATATATATATATATATATATATATATAAGGAAGGATAAACAAAGCAACAACATCTCAAAGAGGGAGTTAACAATCAGCACAAAGCAAGCACATTAACTTAAAATGTAATTGAAGAGGCAAAAATTGATTATGCACTTTAGGAGGTTTTCACGTGCTAATTTATTTCTAGCATATTGCTTCTGAACTGGTAGCATCTCTCTAATCAGAACTAGGCTCTCTGAATAGTTGAAAACCACAGATGACCCTCTCTTAGCATTATTGATGCACAATTTCGCCAAAACAGAACTAGTCACCAGATCAAAGAGTAACAACACACCATTTTCATTCTCAGCTACAATGTAACCATTCCTCAAACAACCAATAATTCTGTCAAACCCCAACTCTAATCGGACATTGCATTTCTTACTCCAACCATCTGTCACGATCCGACCCGACGGGCCGCGACTAAACGCCCTAATGACGCCATTACACTAACCTGTCGCGTAATCAGAATGACATTAAGGACAATAGAAAATCCGACAGCGTAACGCTGCAATCATAACATATGTCCGAATAAATGCAGTGCGCCGCTTTACATACGAACAACCTCGCTCTATGAGTCACATCTAAATCAGATATAACGAATAGGTGAGCCGACAAGACGGTCACTATATACGGAAATCTCCCCAAAACAGAGTACAACAAGACATATACAAAAACAGATTCACAACTCTACATACGTACAACTCACGACCGTCTACAGACCTCTATGAGAAGGATAACAACATATGACGGGACAGGGGCCCTAATATACACAAGTCTAAAAAGAGGTCATGTACCAAAATGACCAAGCTCTGAATCAAAGGAGCTCTCCAAAGCAAATTGAGTGGAATCTGATCACGGATCACCAAACCGAGTATACGTACTGCGGACATTTAAACGTAGCCCGAGAAAGGGGGTCGATCAAAATAATGTACTGAGTATGTAAAATATGTAGTGATATAAAGAAGATATAACTGGTCAACAGATAACATGAGACATGTAAGACTATCAAATACCAATTCAGTATGTACCGTAGAAAAATCGAGTCAATCAGTACTTACAGTGAGAGTCATATCAACAATCATGAATACTCATCCATATAATCATCCTCTCTCTCTCTATATATATATATATATATATATATATATATATATATATATATATATATATATATTTGTGTGTGTGTGTGTGTGTGTCTATTGTCATGAGTATCTATACCCGCATCATGGATACATGTCCATGGAATCATATCTACTGTCATAGGTATCTATATCCGCATTATGGATACATGTCCATGGAATCATATCTACTGTCATGGGTATCTATACCCGCATTATGGATACATGTTCATGGAATCATCATCATATATACGTAAATTGCTTGGCCCTCTGATGTGGGACGCGATGAGCATATAGGGTATACTGCCCGGCCCATTCTGGGACGCGGTAAGGTCATATAATCATCACTTGACTCTCAAGGGAATAAATGAAAGACACTACCTTATCATGTATCATTTAGAATTACTGTATAGAATTCATGTACGTCTGACATATGTTCACTTCATATAAACCATATCAAAAAAAAAAAAAATCACATACCGCTTGTCGTCTGTACCAACTCATATCATATCGTCTTGGGTAAAATATGAATGCATGCATGACAATAAACATTCCCTGAATTTATTGGATGACAATAATGTCTTTGCTTTTCTGGCTAACATTATGAAAATATCTAATTGGTGATAACAGATCCTAACTGCCTAATTAATTCATTATGTGAGCCATTAGTAGGTTATATTTTTATAATGATCTTATCTAATCAGCCGTGACCTAGAAAATGTAAAACAAATTGGTTATATCTTAGTTTCTATGCAGATGGAATTCTAACCATTTTAATATAATTGTTTGTCGATACCTTATTCACTTAACGCTGCAATGACTTATTTTAACACATCTACTAACAATATACCTTCTTATATATTAAACCAGTTCCAACACTTAATACTTATTAGTTACTTTAGATTAACAGAGTCAAATTGGCTCCAATGCTTACTAAAAACTCTCATGAATACCAACATCTTTCTCATATACCTTAATAAGGACTTAGGAACAACCTAGACATGCTTTTAGCATAGAATCAATAACATGGATATTCCTTAACTACTAAGAGTATAATAAATTATGGAGCAATACCACAGTTACAGTTCATACGTAGAACATGCCAAGAGAAAGAAGAATTTGTCTTAACATACCTTTTAGTCGAACTAGCCAACTAAATATCAGAATACGTCTCGTCTAGTACTTCAACTTATAATCATAGTAACATGTCCATTAACCCTATGATTACTAGCATACGTTATAACGAACGACGACTCCCTATTCTAGGAAAATTTGGACAACATTTCCTCTGTTTATATGTACATCCATAATTTACAACAAATGCCAACAATACCAATTAACAAGTCACAATTCCAAATATTACAAAATCAGTCCATATACTCCTCTACACCATAGTTATGCATTCTTTCTTCTTACATTTATGGAATACAACAACATAATTCCATAACTCTTTTCATAGTTCCTTAAAATCCAATTCATTTTCCAACAATTTCATAAGAACAACTACAACCTTAAATATCAAGATTTTCTTTCAACTTTCATCATGCAAGTAGTGACGATAGTAGCAATAACACAATCAAATTCAAAAACAATCCCCAATTCGGCATTAATGTCCAAAATATTCACATGCAATGTCTTGATTCCAAATTTTCTTAACACAAATTTATTTCTTAACCTTACAACAACATACACTTCAATTATACCATAAAAGAAGAATTTTCTTACCTTAATTTGAAGCCCAAAAGCGATCCAACGAGAATTGTGCCATTTGCCACATGTCTTGCCCATTTGATCACTTACTCGATTAAATTCGCATGAATCCCATAATGTTAATCCATCATTCCTTATGTTTTTCTTCCTAAAATTTCATCCAACAAACTGGAAAATCTTGGCTTCAATTTCGGCCAGCAAGCAGCGAAAATGTCCACTTGTTTTTCTATTTCCTCACTGTTTTGAGGCTAACTTTTGGCTTATAATCTTGTAGCAAACTTAATTTATGAAGAAGGAACAAGAAAATCTTTAATTTGTTAAAGAGTGGAGGTGGTTCGGCTGGGAGGGAAAGGAGAAGAGGCGAGGGATCTGTTTTTTTTTCTTTCTCTTGAAATGAAATGAGAATGGAGAGAAAGGTTTTAAAAAAAATATGAGAATCCTTATTACACTTTAGTCCAAATTCTCAATTGTCTATTTAAATTGATCCCTCAACTAAAATGAATCCCACATAACCCCTCATACCCTTAATGCCAAGATTTTATAATACAATACTATTCCATAACTCCATTGAAACAAATTCAACTACTAGGATTAATTCTAGTCGTCACATTTGTAGTATTAAAAAAAACTATTCCAGGATAACATCCGTTTGTACACTAATTTTCGTATTAACATATGTAAGTATACTTTATATCTAATATTCGAATCTTACTTCCTTAATGACGTTCTTAATTATCGTCTTAAACTTACGAGGTGTAACACCATCTTCATCATCCATTACTCAAACATCAACATTATATTTGTGTTTTCGCCCAGATTAACACACCAAGAGAATCCTCTAAATCTACAAGACGCGCCTTAGTCCCACTGTCATTCCCGACATATGTCACTTGTCAAAGACCTTCCTACCCACATCAAAATACACCAACATCTCACGTAACCCATACTCACCCGCAATCCACTGATGATTGAAGCGGGTTGAATAGTGAGAGTACATGATCAGAGGACTTGACATGGCATGTGTGTCAACTTATACTCAAATATATATATATATAATAATTTATAAACGGGTGGATGGATGGGTCGGGTGGTGGGTTGTATGTATGTCCATCCGAATTTGACTTGATCCGTCACTTGATCCATCCATCACCCGATTAAAATCCGCATTTTGTCGGATTTTTGTCCATATAATCGGGGTCGGGTGGATCGGATATCCATCAGGTCAGTGTGAAATTGTCAGCCCTATTGACAAGTAATTTGGGACATATATTTTTAGTAATGTGAATAAGTATTATGGGACGGAAAGAGTACACCCTATAACAACAGAGCATCTTAGTTTACTGATCCTCCAAATCTAATATTTGGGCATTTCCTTCAATTGGGTTATGTTAGAGCTTTCGCAAGCACATTATTATGCCGAAGCCCATGAACTATTTAAGCGTCCCAGTATATTAGGCGGCCTATAGCTGGAAGTATTTATGATTTAGGTACAATTTTCATTAGAAACAATAGTAATTATTAGAAATAAATGTTTGATAAGGTCATCGAAAAATATGATTGACTCTTTTATAAGTAATGATATCAAATTAAACTTATAAGAGAAAGAAGACATATTGGTATAGGATCGGACATAATTATGTGTTTGATAGAATTGGTGTAGGACTACTTTGTAGTGTTATCGATTAGTTTTGCATGTAATTAACTTAGGGTAATTTGTATAGTTTACCTCATACTTATATTAAAGCACTCCTCTTACGTAATTAAACGGATACATGGTAACACCATTAAGCTACATCATATTAGCTAGTTTACCGCTAAAAAGAAGAAACAATTTAAAAAAAAAATCCCATTTCCTCTAGAGCAAGAAAATGGCTACGCAAAAACGATGTTTTGTCCTCATAGGGACAAAATAATTTTGTTTTACAAGCATCAAATATAAAGAGATAAATTTTCTAATGTCCAAAATCACCAAAAAATATAAAATTGGCAGTGTACGTAAGAAATTAAGGCTAAAGCAGTACTATCACCAAGACTCGGGGTTGTTTGGTACCTAAGATAAGGATAATAATCCTGTGATATAATTTGGAATTAACTTTATTCCATATTTGATCTAAGGTATTAACTAATTTCCGGATAACTCTTACACTAAATTGATGGAATTAACTATCTCATATAGAAAGTGGGATAACAAACACGAGGGATATTTTGGCCCAGATAACTGAGAACATTTTAGGCCCTTTTTTTTTATTAAGACGAAGATGGTGTAAAATTGTAGCGCTCGCATCTAGTAATTATTGTTAACTGTTGTATTGATGAGCTCATCTCTGTTTTCCTATTTGCAGTTCATCAAAATTGATTCTTGGGGGACTGTTTCATTAATCATAGCTAATGGAAAACTGTAATTTGATTTTGTGGTTACAATCATGTAAAGTTTACTACTTTAGTTGTCAATGCTCCTCTAATCAACTTTTTTGCGATCTGACTAATTAATCAAGTCTCATCATAAAGTGATGGGATTGTGATAATGTTGATTATCACTCAAATCACTTTTATAATTATCATTTGCTTAAGTATTTCTTGATTCCAGCTTCTAAGCTACATTATTAACTAAAAACCAATACTTTTTCTTTTTGCCATTACGGTATATTACACAATATACTTTTTATTGATTCAAACTACGAACAAGTTTGCAAATTACCAAGCCTGCACAAAGGAATGTCATCGAGTTCAATCGAATCGTAAAGAATGGATCTCGGGCCTAACTTAATCCCAAAAGCTAGTTTGTTCAAGTTCATATAAGGAGTCCATGTTCTCATTTCATTTCCGATGTGAGACTCTTAACATTCACTCGCACGCCCAGACTTCGTTAACTGCAGCGTGGAAAATATAATTTGGGGCCCAACATCGGTGAACAAAAAATTGAAATGAGTTTGACTCTGATACCATGTAAAGAATGAATCTTGGGCCTAACTCAACCCCAAAAGCTAGCTTGTAGGGTAAATATTGTCCAAGTCCATATAAGGAGTCAATTTTCTCATTCCATTTCCGATCTGAGACTCTTAACACAAATTGACAAATGAAAAAGGACTTGTCATGCATTTAAGGACATACAACCTTTAACATATCGAGTGTAATCTTAGTAAATTTGTTCTACTTCCCCTTTTCTTCTTGTGGTTGAATTTTGCACTACACTTTAATTTCATTTCCAATTTTACTGACCAAAGGATTAGTTAGACACATTTTAAAGTTTTCATAATCAACCAAAAGCATCCCAGAGTCGTTCATCACATAGACAAATCGTTTAACTGAATACGGAATGAGACAATTTCTAGTTTCTTACTCTGAAATATTAAAAAAAAAATAGACGTTAAAAAGTTTACACATAACAAACTGTATGTAATTCAACCTTCCTCCTTGTGATTCTCTGAATTACATAAATAGTCAAGTAAATAAAGTATGCTCTCACTAACCGCTTAAATTTTTAGATGAGATGGTTATACACTCCAACATGATATCAAAGCATATAGAAGTTCTTTGTTCAATTTCTCATTGTCGTCTATCGTAAAAAGAAAGAATTTTCACCTGTTTACATGAAAAAAGAATTAAATCCGTATATTAAAGGGTGTGTTGAAGATTATAATTAAGTAATTAAAGTGTGCTTACTAAAAAAATTTAGAAGGAACATAGATATTTTATACCATGAAAGAATTAATACCTTGATTATTCTTATTGATGAAAGACATATATATACAAGTTACAATAGGAAGATCCTTTTCCTATTCTATTTCTAAATCCCTATTCTAAATGGAGACTAATAATACAATTATGGTAAGACTACAAGACTAATTAATATACAATTGTAATATACACAATATACCATAACTTATTAATCTACACGGATTGGGCCACTGCTGCTGAGATGAGCCTGACCGTGACTGTATATACAATATACATTATATATATTATGTATAGAATGTATATTTAACAAAGATGATTTTCACAAATATACGTCCACGCACGATGGATCTGGTCCACTATATTCATGGGCCTTCTCCCAAAGACCCTAAATGTGCTTCGGCCATTTTATATGCTACTAGTAATACTAATTTATGAATTATGTAACATTTTCTCTTTTCTAAGAATTTGAAAAGACAAAAAGGAATAAATGATAAAAGAACATAATGGAAACAAGAGTAATGGTGTAGTTGGGACATAGATAAGACCGAAATTATGGGGAGGTGGTAATATTCTAATGGGACTTTGATGGTGTTATATATCCCATATTTGATATGAATATTTCCATCATAATTGAGTCACTTGTCTTACATTGTCATTTGTCCCACATAGTCAATTGTTCCACATTGATGTTTTTTAAATAAAGAGTCATTTGTCCTACATTGGTGTTTGAGAGGAAGTTTGAATTTCCTTGTAGCTATAAAAGGAGTTGATAGATTTGACATGTTGGTCAAGCTTTTGGGCTTTCATTCATTATGGAGGAAAACCAATAGTAGCTTCAATAGTTCAAATTTTCTCTTAAACAAGCACCACGACAATGACACAAAAAGTTTAAGCAAGAAATTAAAAGGTTCGGATTTAAGAATAGCAAAGTAGAAAGTTGTGTTTTTATTCAGATTATTATTGAGTATAAAGTAGTGGTGACTTTATACGTTGAAGACTTGCTTATCTTTGCTTCTGAAATAAAATGTGTGAATGAGACCAAAGAGTTTTTAAAAGTAAGCTTTTGACATAAAGGATTTAGGTCTTGTTGGTGTCGTATTGGGAGTCAAAAGTGCTCAAGAGAGGAGGAACCTACATTCTAACACAATCTCATTACATTAAGAAAGTGTTAAAGAAGTTTAATTACTTTGACTGCAAGGATAGTACAAGTCCTATCAATCAAACTGTAAAATTAGTTCCAAATGAAGGAGAAACTATAAATTAGTAAGAATATGCCAAAATAATCGATAGTATTATGTATGTGGTGAATCATACAAGACATAATCTTGCGTGTTCTATTGGCATATTGAGTAGATTTACTAGCAATCCGGGAGATCATTGGAATGAACTAAAACGAGTACTAAGGTACTTGAAGTCAACAAGGAATTATGACCTGAATTACAAATGCAAGGCATCAGATGCAAGTGATTCTAAGTCAACTAGAGGATGTTTATTCACTATTGAAGGTGCCATAGTTTCTTGGGATTCAAAAAAGTAAAGTTGTGTTGTGTTATCTTCAATGGAATCTGAATACATAGACATGTCAATGACTGGCAAAGAACTTCTGTGGTTTAGAAGATTCCTAAAAATTATTCCTTTTATAGAACCAAAGAAGAGTCCTATAACTTTATATTGTGACAATCAAGCTGCGATTTACAATGCAAAGAATGAGAGAATATCTGATCATAGTAAATATATTTCTATTAGTTAATCATGTTCGGAGTATGGTTAAGAAGGGGAAGATCACACTTGAATATCTTCCAACAAAGCAAATGATAGCAGATCCGTTAACACAACTGTTATCGGGAGATAAGATAAAAAATGTCATGCAATATATAGGACTATTATCGATATAAACGATGTCTTGATTAAAACCAACTCTATTCTAAGGTACAAGTTATATATTTGATATCTTATTATGAAAGTTAAAAAGACAATTCAATATTAGACATTGACGAGAAGGAAACTTGGATACATCTCAAGGTGCATAATTTGAAAATAATTGGGGTGATACTATTTCGAAAGCTATATATCTGACCTATGCACTTTTGTTTACCACAACATATAAATTTTGGACTCTAAGTCCTTAATAGACTTATAGATATGTGGAATACGTTGTGGACATTCTTGATGAGTCTACCTATACAAGTATAGAAGTGAGAGACCGCTTCTTAGGAATCATTCGGTAAGATCCTAGAGTACTTGTGAATTCAGGATTCAACATAAGGTCCATATTCAACGATGCTGTCACGATTAAAAAGAAGCAAGAAATCATACGCAACGAGCATATGATTCCTTAGTGTTTCATATCCAATCATAAGTTAAAGACCTAGTCCATTTCATGGCTATTCGTTGTGTAATGCACATTATGTAGAATTTTTATTATTATTTTCGTTATTCATGTAAATAAGTGGGGATTGTTATATATCTCACATTGGATATGAGTATTCCATCATAATTGAGTCACTTGTCCTACATTGTCATTTGTCCCACATTGATATTTTTTTAAATAAAGAGTCATTTGTCCCACATTGATGTTTAAGAAGAAGTTTGAACTTCCTTGTAGCTATAAAATGAGATTATGAGTTTGACATGTTGGTCAAGCTTTTGGGCTTACATTCATTATGGAGGAAAACCAGTAGTAGCTTTTATGTTTCGTCAACGGAAATATCCCTTCATGAATATGTTGCAACGTTTCGGGGCAACCATTGAGTATCCATAAATACTCAGTGATTTGCAGAAATGAAAGATTATACATTACAGAAAACGGAAAATAATTTCTGTTTCTAAAATTCCCCTTCTCTGAGATTTATTCTTTCTTTAAAGTCTATATTTTATACGTGCAATTTATGCTTCTGAAATTCGTTAGAGTGTAACTTTCGAATTTCTGAGACTATATGTTTTGTATCCTGAAAAGTTAATTACTCAGTGAACTTTTTACACCTGAGAGGAAGTAATTAATACCTTTAAGAATAACATCGTTTTTCGATGTGTCTAATCTATTATTAATTTCATTATCCTATTATACAATAGATTGTAGATGGATTAGATATTGTGTAGGCAATTCTAGTAGTTTTCTATAATAACTCTTTGATTCCCCCCTCTAATAAGTGAAAATCATCAAGAGAACTCTCAAGTAAAATTGGTAAGGGGTTATCCAATGGGAACTTGACAGCGCTCTAAGCAATATTGCAATTATGGTAAGATAACATCATGTTTATGTTATCATGCCCCTATGCCTCGATGTTCAAATGCTTTGACATGACATGACATGACATGAGATAATTTAGATTTTAGTTATTAATTAACTAACCTTATAAAGATAACCATGTGATTATGTTTCCTGACAATGTGATAAACGTCATCTCATCTTCACAATGGACCCCGTTTGTGGAAATTTCTTTTCACTTAAATGCTCTACATGGAATGTTTTTTACATTATAAAAACTCAAGTGGCATTACAGTAGTTTCATTTAATCCACAAACTTGTATGTTCACGAGAACTGAATATTTTAAAATTTTAGATGAAAAAGTTCTCAGGCACTTCCAAAAAGAGAAGTTACATGAACAATTTCAACTAGTTCATCGTCATCATTGTAACTAATTAAACAAGAAAATTCGTAACAATAGTTAAAGAAACATTTTTCTACTAGAAGATCCTTCTTTAAAATGATACACTTTGTAAAATGGAGATAATCTTGTTAATTGCGGATTATATTAAAATTAGCATTAGAAATTGCTGATAAAACTAATCTGAATTAGATGATAAGCAAAAAATATTATCTTCTAATTCCATGTTTTTCTTTTCCCATGGCTTGAGAACCTAATTCTAATTTCTTCTCAACCCTTCTTCTTGGAAGGTGGGAAAAAAAAGGAAAAATAAAAAATATTAACACAAGCAAAGAGTGAAAAAAGGTAATTAAGAGCATGTTGGATTGACTTGTTTTAGGTGTTTTTAGGCCAAAATAACTTTTAAACACTTTTATAGTGTTTGGTTAAACTTAAAAAATATTTTTAAACACTTATTTTTAACCAATAAGCCCATCTAAATGGGATCTAAGAGAGAGCGGCAGAGGGGAGGATGAAGGAGGTATTGACAGCTGCTTAGTAATAATCCCATTAATGATTTTAATGGAAAATTATGTAAAAAAGTAAACATCTCTGAAAGCAATCAAATGCATTATAAACTTGTCCGCATAACTGAAACTGAAACTTTACATCATTTTTTTACCTCACTAATCTTGCTTAAAGTGTACTTTAAATATCTACCTAAGAGGCCATGACAAAGAGAGTTGCACACATCTTCCCAGAATGAGAGAGAGAGTGAATTTTCATATTCTGAGAAGACCCAAATTTGTGGGTCCCAGTTCTTTTCCAAATTTTTAGCTTTCTTTTACTTTAGGTAAATTGATCATATTTTTAATTTAACTTTGGGGAAAAGGTCATATTTATTGAGATCAAATATGTCATTTCTGTTAACAAAGTTGTTATATTTGTCCTTTGATGGAGGAAAATTCCACGTGTACGCCACGTTGAATCCACGTAGATGCCACATGAGATCCACGTGGAGGATGAGACCCACCTTCACCAGTCACCAAGCATCGCCACGCCCTCCACCGCCAGAACTTCGACCACCAGGCTCCACCGAATCCCTCTCCACAACCACCACCACACCACTGCCTCACCCTCCCTCCATTCACCCTCCCCCTCACTGCTCCAGCGATTCTCTTCACTAGGAATCAGCTCCAGGTCCACGACTTTTTCCGTCATCTTCATTATTTTCATTACCCCATAAACACCATTTAAAGCTCCGTAGAAAATAACTTGCCTAAACAACATTGACGTTGGCTGACTCCTTCAGCACCCTTTCACCATTGTTTTTCACAATAAAATTAATCATTACTCCTGCTAAACTAGTTGTGTAACCAGCAGCAAACCAACACCCAAAATAATATCAAAAACTGAGTTGTTTCTGTCCAAAGAAAACACCATTAAAACTGTCGTCATCACCTCCATTTTCGCCGGCGAACAAAGCACCCGGATCTGAATATCTTTGAAATAAGATGGAGATGAAAAGAGTAAAAATGATAAAAAGGTACTCGTAGAGGAATAGAAAATACATGTATATTTTGATCCTTCAACAATCAAATATGAAATTAGACAAGCAGTCTAAAATTATTACTAAATTAGTGTGTGAGTCCAAAGATTCTCTTCACTAGGAAAGTATTGTTTGGATGAATCTACTACGTACCAAGCTTGTTAATTTGGTGGCTCGGTGGAATTTTTCATTTAGAAAGTGGGTTGGCTTGGATTAAATTCTTTTAGGTATCAAAGAATATTCTTCTTGCACATTGCAAGAAGAAGTTAAGAAAATATTGAGCCATCAGCCTATCCTCACAAGAGCATTGAGGGGGAGAAGGGAGGGAGGGTGAGGCACTGGCGTGGTGGTGAATGTGGAGAGGGGTTTGTCGGAGCTTGATGGTCGAAGCTTCGAAGGTGCCGCGGCGTTTCAGAGGCAGAATGGTCGACAAATGATGGAAAGTTTTTCACTTTTGGACTGGTTTGGAGCATTGATCCTCCATTACTCGGCACTTGAATTTAGTCATTATTTGGCTGAATAACACCTCTCAATAAGTGTCATTACATGGCCATTGAATGTCATTAGTTGGCTAAATGAGGGTCATCTTACGAACACTATAAATTGAGGCATTTGACTCAATTGTAGAACACACCTCACTCTTGTATAGTTCAGATTTTTTTGAACTTCTTTCTCTCTAGCATATCTTTCACACTCTCAAAGTTTCTTCTTTTAGTAAACACTTGAGTTTCCTTTGCTCATTTGTTCGATGTTGTTTTATCTTGGGAGACAATTGTCCATCAACGTAAAATGATATATACGGGGCAATAATGTCTTAAGAACAGAGTGCTAACACTCGACTCAACACAGTTATAACAAGTAGAGATTTAGTGTCTCTTGATTTCAGGTTATCAAGATCAAGGAGCTTGTTGCAATTGGAACGAAGATCCAACGCCAGAAGATCCAAGACGGATTCAAAGCAGAAGATCAAGATCACGAGACTTGTTATTGTTGTCACAACTCTTGTTAGGGTTCAAGCCTGTTGTATTGTAAATCATTATAGTTTATCCTTTCGAAGCACTAGTAGTAGTTGTTAACTAATCTCGTACATCCATTGTGTAGATCACACAATCATCGAACAAGAGCGTTTCAATCACATCTAGGTTTTATCATAATTAATTGCACATGATATTTATACTAAATCAAGTAATCTAATTTTAAAATTCACAAATTCAACTTGAGAAGTCGTATCATTTAGTCATAGGTGAGTGTTAATATAGTATAAAAAAAATTAAAAAATGTCTTGTACACATTGATTTTATTAAACACGGGGTGCAACTAAATTTCTTCCCTTTTCTTTCTCATCTCAGCTCATCGATTTAGAAAATAAGAATTAAGTTCCGCATGGGCGTAGTTCAGTTGGTTCCAGGATGGTAGATTGCCCCCAAGTAGGCAGGTTCGAGCCCTGACAGCCGCAGTGTGAGAGTTTCATTCCTCCTTTGTAGGGGATGACTCCGTGTGGGTTTCAGACACTGTGCCTCCCACCTATTGGGCTGCTGAGTCACCATGATTTACCTCTTACATCAATCTATGTCGGGCCGGGAGTGGATGCCCTGTGGACGAGGAATTTCGCCTTTTACTCCAAGTAAACAAGAATTAGTTACATAATCAGTGGGTTGGTGGGGAGGGGGACGTTACTCACACATAAAAGTTAGAAAGGATTTCATTTTACAAAGTTAAGGGTAAGCTGCAGTGTGAGAGTTTCATTCCTCTTTTGTAGGGAATGACTCCGTGTAAGTTTCAGGCACTGTATATCTCACCTATTGAAATTTGAGTCGCGTGATTTCATCTTACATTAATCTATGTCGGAATTGGAGTGGATCTTTCTGACGAGGAATTTCGCCTTTTACTCCAAGTAAATAATAATTAGGTACATAATTAGTGGGTTGGTGGGGAGGGGGACCTTACTCACACATAAAAGTTAGAAAGGAGTTCCTTTTACAAAGTTAAGGGTGTTCCAAAATTATTTAGGGTTAGATATCAATTTAAAGAATCTAGGATGAAAAGATTTTAGTATTAATAAGAGCACTACATATTATGCAGAAAATAAAAAATTTAGAATCCTAATTTATCCAAATTTAGTTATATTCTCTTCGACGAAAAAACAAAAGCTTATATACTTTCTTTATTTATGTTATGTTAAAAGGTGATTTGGATTAGACCTCACATATATTCGACGCGTAACACAGCAAGGATGGGGCAAAGGCATGTTCAGAACGAAGCCCAATATTATTTGATTAGTAATTTGGACGCATCTTGGATTTCCCTATCTATTCTCGTACATTGTACAGCTATACTTCAATCACATAATATTGACTTATATGTGACTTTCTTCTCTCCAGCTTACGCTAATAATTCTGAACCACACGGCTGAAAATGACACTCTTGCTTCTTTGAAAACTACATGCACTACCCCATACTCACATGTTCTACATCTGCAATTAGTACTTGGCATCTTCTCTTCCAATATTCAGTCATAAGCGTAGCAATCGAAGTTAAGATAACTTTTTAATCTTTTTTTTTTATAATTAAAAACGAGACCTAAACAATCTTAGCCCAAAAACCAGTGTCAAATTTAGATTTTTTTTATAATAAAGAAACGAGCTCAAGACTGATCTAAATAATCCAGCCCAAGAATTAGTGTCAAATTTAGTCCGTAAAAATATAACAAATTCTACGCACGATTTAGACTATGAGGGGTAAATTTCACCGATGGTCACTTAACTATCTTTTTTTTTTCATAATAGTCATTTAATTATCTTTAACACAAAAATCACTTAATTTTGGAGTAACTAACACAAAAGACACTAAAACAACTTTCAGGTGTCACTAAATTACTTTTTTGTGAATAACTTATTTTTTGCTCTTTTTTAAAATTAAAATCTAATAAATAAAATTTTAGTTAAAAAGACTCAACCCGACCTGACCCAAAATCCATATGAAAAAAAATAACTCTTAATATTCTTACCATTTTAATATGTTTGGTTTGAAATAATACTAAATAATTCTTCTAGCTACTCAAGTCAATTAAAATTATTATTCTTACTTTTATACCATGACTAAATTAAACGATATGACATCTTCTCGCACGAGAATGATGCTATATTTGTAAGTTTTATTTGACAAAAATTAACTACCATTATACTAAATTTCTTATAATTGTGCTATATTTGTAAGTTTTAATTTTCTTATATGGATTTTTTATTAATTTTTTTTATTAAATTTTAATAAAAAAAAGTTAAAAAAAAGTTATTCACGGAGAAATGATTTAATAATACCAGAAAGTGATTTAGTTATTTTTGTGACAAAGTTAAATAATTTTTTTGTTTTAAAAAATAATTAAGTGACTTTTGTGAAAAAAACTAATAGTGACATTACTCCAAATATTCCTTCAAATCAATTGAGTTGCTTAAGCTGAAGTTATCTTTGGAGACACGCTAAATTGACATTTGCCTTTACACTTCATAAAATGGAGTTGTGTGAGAGGGGTTATAGTAAATATCTGTCTCAAATCTTAGCTTATGAACTCGGGCATCAGACGAAGAAATGGCTTAACAGTTAACACATGTTAATTAGCTTGAGGAATTTCACCGAAACAGAAACATGTCACTACAAGAAAGTTGATTTCTAACGACCACCTTTTAACGAAGGAATTCGGTCGTGATAACGTTGGAGCTTTTAGCGATCACTGATGATCGGATTTTTAAGTCCTCTTGTCATATAAGTCGCATACCTCTTAAACAGTCTATTTGATTTTTTTAAATGTAATTTATTTAACTAATTAACTGTGAACTATGTGGAACTTGATTATTATTATTTTTTGCTAAAAAGAGAAGGCATGTAGGCATGGCTCTCCTAAAAAAGAGTGAAGTTTTACACGCCTTTGAAGGCTAGCTCATGCTTCGGAGCTTCATCTCCACATCTCACATATTGGAAAAGGCAAACTAATAATATGTTACACAAAAATAATCGAATGTTTGTATTTCTAAGGATTGACTTTCTTTGTCACAGTTCATATTCATATTCAGAAAAAATTGATGATATCATCAGAGCTAAAATTTTGAGTTTATGAGTTCTCGATACTAAAAAAACAGTTATGAGATAAATTATTTATACATATTAAGTAGATTTTAAATACAAATACATAATTTGAACTAAAATTATTGAGGTCTGTCACACTCGCTTCATCGTAGCTCCGCCCCTGAGTGCAAGAGTCAATCAAATCAATTGCTCATTTAAATTCATGTGTGCACATACATAATTTTTAATGTATTTCCTTTTTAGATTAAACACAGACAATATTACAGTAAAAATTAATTTTGATACCTTAAAAATAAAAGTAAATCCTCATCGGCGTATAGTAACAGTAATCAGGTGAATTTGTTAACTGAAAGAAAGGGGAAAGCTTTTAACATTAAAGAGAATGATATATTTTTTCTTTTTGCTAATTCAAAGTTTTTTCATTGCATAAGTAAAGAGAATGATGTTAATAGAGTCAGTTAAACGTACCCCACAAAGGCTAAGAAAATTGTAACAAAGCGGGAAGGACCGACATAGAGTCTATTGAGGAAGAAACCCCACAAGGGACCAAAGCCCCTTTTTTAATGTAATCTTCAATGGTGGTCTCTATAATTTTTTTGTGATTATGTTCCTTGGTTAAAGGGGACCACAAGCTTTTAATGTCAATTAATTAAGAACCTAGTAAATGTTCATCCTCCCTAAATCGAATCCACAGCTCAGCAATTTGCATTACAAATTCTAATTCATATTTACTGGACTAAAACCAAAATTATTATGTGTATTTTATTTATTTATATGGATACATCCCCACAACACCCATCTGGCTTGTAGACCTCTGTTTAGACCCCTTTTGTTGTACTTCTTGTAGTTGGCCTTATTCACATTCAATGCTAAAAAAACTAAAGAATAAAAACAGACATATAATACATAAAAATATGTATTAATGAGCATTGTCATCAGTGATCATCCTCAATTATGCAGTGAAATAAGAACAAGAGAAATGTACTATATATAAATATGTGCGAAATTGTAATAAAAGTTTTAGAGAATCTACACTAATCACTAGTGTCTGTCTATTGCAATTTGCACATGAGCTCTTGCTATTTGTGAAATATTTTGGTTGTCTAGAAAGTACAAAATGAGGATATTGACCTGTAATTAATGGACACATCCTTGACAAGATATGGATAAATAAAAAAAGGAAGAAGTAAAAATGCCAAAACCATTTGTGGAATTAAATAACGAAAGATATTCTCTGCAGGGCGGCTAAGGCACGGAAGTACAAATATTCTCTTTTGAAATGAACTTGGAATCAAAATGTCAAGAGAGATCGAATTGGTGGATTTATATCAAGCGCAAATTAAATACATACGACAATGCACCATTCATGCACTTCAACTTGGTTTAAATAAATAATTTAATAAATTAAATCCTATAGTTTTATTTGCAACATCTAGGGAGGGGGCCGAGGGGAAGTAATATTATGATACTAATATTATTAAAACTTTGTCGAGCAATAAAAAACAAAGGGAATAAGCATTGTACCCCATAAATAGTTGACTTGATAAATGATAGAAACAGCTCATAATGTACTCTTCTCTAGAAATTAAGATAAGCTCAGGAACTCATCATCAAGTATGGGAGATTACTGAAAGAATATAATTTCTTAATTATTTTTATTAATAAACAGGTATATATATAAATATACAATTTCAAAATATGAAATAACTCTACATTTTTCGACTCTAATTTTAATAGTTTTTTATTTTACAAGACTAATACCATAATTACACTTGTACAAGGATTTTTCAAATACGATAAAATAATATATATAAGTCGATATTAAAAGTACGCCAGTCCCCGATAACGGCGTCAAAAACTTGTTAGAAATATTTCCGTATGCTTAACGCAAGTGTACGTATCGTTACAAGTAATATATTCTGGTAAGACCAAATATCGTCCTCAGAGACTGATTATCAAGTACCGATTATCTAAGCTTTAGTTTCTATTTTAATTTGTTTGAATTTTTATCTAATAACTAAGACTAAGTAATTGTAGAAAATAAACTAATTATGGTAATACTTTGGTTTAAATCAGTTATGAAGGAATTGAGGCTTCTAATATCCTCAACTATCCACTATTTTCAATCCTTAATGCAGCTAGAATGACTTCTTCATCTACGTTAAGATAGTGGTTAACTAGACTGTCTTATATTCTGGTTAGGATATATAATCGCTCAACCCCAGTGCAGAAACCTTCTATATTTCTATGATAGATTTTACCACATAGGAGGATTAAGAACAATAACATATAATGCTACACAAGTATCGGGGTACTTTCGCCCGCGATTTTAACCTATGTCTATTCAATTACAACATATCCAAATCTCTCCTCTCGGTTCTTGATTCGAAATAATATAGATTATGATAATTAGTGATCAGTTAACTATCAAACATTCATACCAATAATGAATAAATCTTAATCAAGTGAAGAAGAAATTAAACTAATGCATTAATTCATGAAAGAGAGTTTCAAGCGATTCAATAGGAAAACCATAATAAAGTGTTTAGCTTCTAAATATTGTCATGTCAAGAACTAATACAAACCAACATAAACTGAAATAAATAAAAGGAAAGAAAAAGAACTTGAACCAAAGTTGTCTCCAATCTTGTGTTTTTCCTCCTTTCTTGCCTCCCCCAAAGTAGGATATGTAATATGTACAATGATGATAAAATCCCCCTTTAGGTCAGGGGTTTTAGGATTTTATATCTGAGAAAAATCACGTTCGGACCCTTTTGCCCTTCGAAAATCAGAAAAATCAAAATTTTCTGGCGAAATCCCGCCTCGGCACTGATGCGCGTAATATGCACACACTTTAAACGCAAGTGCACGTTATCGTATCAAGTAGTATAGTCTTAGATAAGACCGAATATCGTCCTCTGGGATTAGGGTTCAAGTACGATTATACATTTTCTAGTATCTATTTGGTGAATTAATGAGTGATTGGTTGTTTATGACTAAGAATTATAAAAGCTAATTAAATATAAAGATTTAATTCAGATGTGATGAGAATAGGGCTTCTATGTATCCTTACTATCCGCTTATGTTACTTACTAATGCATTACTTATGGTGTTCTTCTTTTGGAGAAAGCAGGTTTCTGAAATCGTTTTATACTCCGTTAGTTATATAAACACTCAACCCAGTATTGTTCCTTACCTAACTTTCACGATAAGGGTAACTCTATGGGAGGATTAAGCACAAAAACCTAGTTGGCCAGTCGCGATGCGCAAAATTAGGGTTGTTAAGCCTCTCATCAACGCTTACAAATCTAATTGAGGTATTTTCATCCCCAATTGAGACCGTCTACCCAACTTACAAAGATATTCACAATCCTCCTTTTCAGAATCGATTAGAAATCATATAGTGATAACTAGTTGTCGATTAGCTACCAAGAATTCAACTCGATTATTGGATAGATCTCTCAATAAGAATAATAACCATAAGCATGCGTCATTACTTTATAACATAAGGTTCAAGAATTCAACATAGAAAGCCTATAAAAGAATTAGTTCCTAGCCATGAATATGACAAGAACTAATTCAAAGTTCATCATGCAAAACCGAATTAAAGAAAAGAAAAGAAAAGAAATTACTAATGTTTAGGTCTCCAATCTCCTGGCAAGAAAACCTTGTGTTTGGCAAGAAAGGGAACCTTGAAAAGCGCCTGGGTTCTCCTTTATAGGTTTAAAACGTCTCCTCTTTTCCTGCAGCTGGCCCAAAAATCCGTCAAAGACCTAATTTTTCCGCGTCGGCGCGCGGCTGCGAGATGGGCGCGCGGCGCCTAAAGTTCTGCAATACGGGTGTTTTGGCGCGCGGCCGATATCTGGCATGCGAGGCGCGCGGCCTGCGGCTCTGTGGCTTCTCGGATGTTTAGGCGCGCGGCTGCTTTCGTCTCACGAGGCGCCACTGGATCTTGCGAACTTCTCACGAATAATAGCGCGCGCCTTCTTCAGCTGCGAGGCGCAGTCTGAATTTCACCTCGTTTGCCACTTTTCTCGTTTTCACTCTAGTACTCACTCTTTTTCCCTCTTTCGCTCCTTTTCGCCATTTGGCCACTTTAGCCACTTTGACTCAAAAGAAAGAAAATCTATCCTAATACGACACTTTGTATGTACAAAGCGGGACAAAAGACTAACTAGATCGACTCAAAGGTGTATATAAAATACACCGATCAAATACCCCTGAACTTAACCTTTGCTCGCCTCGAGCAAAGATAGAAAAAATACAATAAAATGACAGACTCGATAAATAAGAAAATCAACAAAGAAAATAAAGCAGACTCACGCCATTGATCACTTTTGCGCATGAATATTAACTAGAAAAACATGAAGGTTAGCGAGAATAATATGCAGGAACATATAGCATGGAATTTCAACACGTTGAGCTAGATATTTCGCAAACTCATACTTATCATGCTTAAATGGAAGTCGGTGTACTCTCAGTATGCATATAAATTCAAAAATTCCTATGGCATGCTTACTTGCTATTCTCCACTAATTCGGATATACATGAAGAGATCTTGGGACTTTGAGGTTGTAATGTAGGCTTAGGTAGGGGTTGGTAAAGATAGGCATTTAGGCTCATTTTTACGTACCATAAGCTCTTTGGCTTTTCAATTTTTCCCTTTTTCTTTTGATTCTTTCCTTCACATCAATTCTATCCTTCCTCTTTTGTTTTGGGAGAGTGAAGTGTATTATACAAATAGGCACCCCCAAACTTAGGCTTTTGCCTCTTTCTTATTACTTTTCCATTAGGGTGCATCAAACTTGTTCACTCTTTTTGTTTCTTCTTTTTAACACAATGTACTCCACTATTTCATATTTTCACTTATGGCACAATTTTGTGGGAATATGGGGTGTCAAAGAAGAAGTTTCAAATTTAGGCTCAATAGAGTGACTAGGGATATTTTTAAAGTACGGGATAGAACAGAATGGTAAGAATTGGCTATCAAAGAAATGCCTGAGTCATCTCCCCAACATGCATATCCTAACTATTTCGCCTTAAATAGCAAGCACTCATAACACATAAGCATTTATCATTTAGCATGCATAACTCAAGCAAGAATTCCAAATAGACAGATTTTGTGAGCTTTTGGCATATCTAACCTAAGTGTTTAGATTAGTTGCTTCAATTCCTTTACATTATTTCACATTACTTCACTAGGTGTTTCTAGCAACTACAACATACATGATCTTTGTGAGCAATTATGACTCAAGAAAGAAAAAATTTTGTGACTCAAAATAAACATAAAACAAATAAAAAAAAATTTAAATAAAACATAACATGACACAAATAAAAACTAAAACACAAAAACACACCCCGAACTTAAATCACACATTGTCCCCAAGGTGTGTAGACTCAAAGACAGTAAAGAAAATAAGACACTTACAAACTTTAGTTAAAATGGTGGTGGTGGCGGTGGATAATGCATCGACCATTGGTTGAACAAGGCACTCAGCTCGTCGATTTGTTGCCTTGTTTCTTGCTGTCCTTGTATTCTTGGTTGCAAGTCTGCATCATCTCCTTCAGTGTTGGTACAATTGCCCGTTGTGGGCTCTGAAGGTTCTGCTCTTGTGGTTGGCGGTGGTGGGTCTGCCTCATATTGAGCCCCTATTTGTGCTCATCTTCATCCATGGCGGCCTCTGCTGTGGTAGTGCTCTCGTCACATTTCTGGGGCGAGTGCAGTTTTTAGGCGTTTTAAATTTGGATTCCCGCCGGCCGCGGCCACCTTTTGTGCGCGGCTGAACATCTGCGCTCGCCCGGGACTTTACGGCGCGGCCTGCACTGCTCAGCGGCTGGCTAAATTCTGCGAACTTTACGGAATTCTCTGTATGGCCACGATCCTGGCGCGTGGCCTAAATTCTGCGCTGTTAGCTCTTTTAGCGCGCGACCTAACTTACGGGCGCTTGGCTACGCTTTTTCGAAATCGACTTTCTTTCGATTTCGCCTTGATTCATTCCACATACTATCAATCACGGCTCAAACACAAGACCCATGACCGTGAGATTGTTCTAGACAAAATAAAATAAACTAAAGATCAATTTAAAATAACATAATTGAAAACGTTGGGTTGCCTCCCAACAATGCTATCTTTTCGTCTTTTAGCGGACGCAATTAACCTTTCGAGTGCCCATTGGATACTTACGAATCGCTTGCAATCCATGATTTATTGCTATAGGTCTCAATTTCCTATAACTATTTGTTCAAACAGGGCCTTAAACATACAAGTATCCCCAAGCACACAAGATGAGTTTGTCTTTTGAACTTCTTATTTTGTAGGAAACCGTGAAATTCTCTACATCTCTTGACTCAGGGTTGCCCTTGATGGTATGCAATTCCTAATTGGGAGTCATTCGTGATAGCTAGTGGTGTTTCTTACGTGATAGGTGCATGAAAAGAATTTCCACAGAATCCGAAGGTGAATAATTGGATTTCTGCAATCTTTTCCTTCTCTACACCAATTATCTCACCAAATTCCTCAATAGTTGGGTGTGATTCAGCTCCTCAATTTGATGTTCATTTGTTGAATATGATCGCGAGTTCGCTATTTGCGTTTCCAACTTCTTTATACCCAACCTCATTTCGTCCGTGAACCGAAGTTTGGGACCTCGTGAGACGAGTAGAGTTTCTCGTAATTCCTCCTCTCTTCCTCTGGTTGGAGCTCGATCATATCGTGATGAAATCCATATCTTCGGGATCCACGAGATGCATCAAAACCAACAAAGAATCACGGCACCACTTGTTTTCACACAATAAATACAAAAATAAACAAAATTAAAAAAACTATACATAAAACCAAATTAGAAATTAAAAATAGATAAATTTGATATTGAACTAATGCCTAATCCTGCGGCGCCAAAAACTTGATGCGCGTAATATGCACACACTTTAAACGCAAGTGCGTTATCGTATCAAGTAGTATAGTCTTAGATAAGACCGAATATCGCCCTCCGGGATTAGGGTTCAAGTACAATTGTCATTTTCTAGTATCTATTTGGTGAATTAATAGTGATTGGTTGTTTATGACTAAGAATTATAAAAGCTAATTAAATATAAAGATTTAATTGGATGTGATGAGAATAGGGCTTATGTATCCTTACTATCCGCTTATGTTACTTACTAATGCATTACTTATGGTGTTCTTCTTTTGGAGAAAGCGGAGTTCTGAAATCGTTTTATACTCCGTTAGGGTTATATAAACACTCAACCCAGTATTGTTCCTTACCTAACTTTCACGATAAGGGTAACTCTATAGGAGGATTAAGCACAAAAACCTAGTTGGCCGTCACGCACAATGCGCAAAATTAGGGTTGTTAAGCCTCTCATCAACGCTACAAATCTAATTGAGGTATTTTCATCCCCAATTCAAGACCGTACCCAACTTACAACATATTCACAATCCTCCTTTTCGTAATCGATTAGAAATCATATAGTGATAACTAGTTGTCAATTAGCTACCAAGAATTCAACTCGATTATTGGATAGATCTCTCAATAAGAATAATAACCATAAGCGTGCATTACTTTATAACATAAGGTTCAAGAATTCAACATAGAAAGCCACATAAGAGAATTAGTTCCTAGCCATGAATATGACAAGAACTAATTCAAAGTTCATCATGCAAAACCGAATTAAAGAAAAGAAAAAGAAAAGAAATTACTAATGTTTAGGTCTCCAATCTCTGTGCAAGAAAACCTTGTGTTTGGCAAGAAAGGGAACCCTTGAAAACTGCCTCGGGTTCTCCTTGTATAGGTTTAAACCGTCTCCTCTTTTCCTGCGGGCAGTTCGCCCAAAAATCCGTCAAAAGACCTAATTTTTCCGCGTCGGCGCCGCGGCGCCTAAAGTTCTGCAATACTTCGGGTGTTTTGGCGCGCGCCACGATATCTGGCTGCGAGGCGCGCGCACTGCTCTGTGTGGCTTTCGGATGTTTAGCGCGCGCCATTTCGGTCTCTGAGGCGCCGCTGGATCTTCGCAGCCTTCTACGAATAATAGGCGCGCCTCGCCGTGCGAGGCGCGCGCAGGTCTGGATTTCAGCCTCGTTTGCCACTTTCTCCGTTTTCAGCTCTAGTACCTCCTCTTTTTCCCTCTTTTCGCTCCTTTTCCGCCATTTGGCCACTTTAGCCACTTTGACTCAAAAGAAAGAAAATCTATCCTAATACGACACTTTGTATGTACAAAACGGGACAAAAGACTAACTAGATTGACTCAAAAGGTGTATATAAAATACCGTCGACCGTGCATGGTGCAAAAATCCTGCGACCGATGAATTATGGCACCATGATCCGCGATCGACACCGGTCGTCCGATCTTTCGTCTAATTTCTTTTATACTTTCTGTGACTTCTTAGACTTCATTTCTTGGCATTTTATTGTGCAATTCCATCTCAAATAAGCTCATTTCATCTTATTTTTTACATTTCTCTATTTATGACCGTTGTGACTCAAAAGAAAGAAAAACGACCATAATACTATACTAAACACAAACGAAATAAGTAAAATACTAACTAAAAATGACTCAAAAAGTGTATATAAAATATGCCTAACACATGCATGTGTTAGGCATATTTTATATACACTTTTTGAGTCATTTTTAGTTAGTATTTTACTTATTTCGTTTGTGTACATGCATGTGCTCAACCCTCAGATCATGCATAATAAATATACCTGCTGGACTAGATAAGTAATATCTGGTCTCGTGAAGGTAAGATACTAAAAAGCACATGCAAGACTACGATAGTGGGTGAGATCTTCATATGGTGTGCTAGTATTAGCACTCAGCTTCGATTTGGTATCAACCGGAGAAGCAGAGGACTTACAAGATGACATGTCAGCTCTGTCAATGATCTCAATAAAATATTTCTTCGGTGATAAAAAAAAAAGCCACTTGCATGACGAGTGACAACTACATCAAAAAAATAACTCAAGGGTCCCAAGACTTTCATAGCAATTTCTGAACTAAGAAGGGTTATGATAGACTTGCACAGATTATCAAAAGAGGCGGTCAAAATAATATCATTCACATATAACATAATATATGCCAGAGAAGTACCACGATGAAATATGAACAGAGAATGATCAGACATGCTGTGAGAAAACTCAATAGTAGACACAAAAACTACAAACCTCTTATATCAAGCACGTGGGCCTACTTAAGCCCATACAAGGACTTTCTCAGCAAACAAACATGATGAGGATAATTGGGGTCCCTCAATCCCAAGGACTGATGCATGTATATTGTCTCCTTAAGATTACTCTGTAAGAAAATATTTTTCACATCCATCTAATGAATGGGCCATGCATTTGAGAGAGTCAGACTGAGAACAGTGCAAATGGTAGCCGGTTTGACCATCAGACTAAATGTCTCACCACAATCCATGCCAAACTGTTGAATTTTACCATCACCTACAAGACGGGTCTTATGTCTTTCAAAAAAATCATCAGAAGTTTCCTTATTAGTAAAAATCCACACAAAACGAATAATATTGAAACCAGGTGGACGTGACACCAACTTCTATGTCTTATTTTCAATAAGAGCATTATATTCATTATCCATGGTCGTTTTCCATTTTGGGTCTTGAAGGGCAGACACTAGGTTACGTGGTAAGAGTGATTTAGTGACATTAGAAATTAAAGTAAAATGTCGTTTAGGTTTAAAAATACCCATTTTGCTATGAGTAATGGGACCTCAAAACAGAAACGGATGGGACAAAGAACGTTGGCGGACTGCCTCGGGACGGGCCAGTAAGCAGTGGGCCTGCTGACCGTTAAATTGGGTCAAGCGGATGAGGCCTAGAAAATTTGGTGGTACTGGAAGTCATTGGGCGTGAGACGGCCTCTTGGCGAATTCTGAACCTCTGGGAGTAAATATTCGACCATCAGTAGTGAGCACACTGCTGGCCTAGAAGCAGTGTTTCGGTACTAATTGGGCACAGGTCATGGGGTGTGCGGCGGGAGAGTATTTAAGCGGCGTGCGATGGGCTCTTTGGAAGATTTGACTCACGGGCCCACTGTTTGAAAATGTACGGGGATGGGCATAGTCCAAAAAATTATAAGTATTCGACACGAAATTAGACACTTGAGCAAATGGAAATTAGGTTTCATAAAAAATAACATGGCGACTAATTATGATTTTATTGGAAGATAATCAAAACATTTATAAACCACGATGATTAGACGGATAACCCAAAAATACATAAGCGGTAGACTGAGCTTGAAGTTTATTAATTGTAGTGGACGGAAAAAATGGATAGCACAAGCACCCAAACACACTAAGATGAGAATACAAGGGATTTGTAAGTGGGGGTTGATATGTTAAACATTTGTTAGGGAGAATATTAAGGAGGTAGGTAGTCATTTGTAACGCATGATGCCAAAAAGATGGAGGTAAGGAAGCATGAGTTAGTAAGGTACGAACAATATTATTAATGGAACGAATCTTTCTTTCGGCCTTCCCATTTTGTGAGAATGTACGAGGATAAGAAAACCGAAAAGACATGTCATAAGTGTCACAAAATTTCCGAAATGACCCATTATCATATTCCCTACCATTATCACATTGAATGTTTTTAATTTTCCTTTCAAATTGGGTACGGATGCAATCTCTAAATTTTAAAAATGTGGAAAAAACTTGAGACTTTTTAGAAAAAGGAAAAATCCACAAAAAATTAGAATAATCATCCAAAAATAAAATATAATAACGATGACCCAAAGAACTCAAAACGGGCGATGTTCATAAATCACTATGAATAATGTCAAAAGGCATCGACGTACTAGAAGTAGAGGCTACAAACGGTAATCTAACATGTTTTCCTAGAGGACAAGACGGACAAATATGAGTACTACGCGTTCTCTTACAATCAATAAAATTATTATTTTTAAGATAATAAATAATAGACGACCTCGGATGACCTAAATGTGCATGCCACATTGAAGGTGTGTCTTAACTCATCGAATTGGTGGTGGTGGTGATTGGATAAAGCTCTCCCCTACTATTACATCTCATTAGAGGTATCCCCGTCTTGAAATCTTTCACACAAAAATCTAAAAGGGTCAAAATTAACGGAAACCCAATTATCAGTTGTGAATTTTCGGACAGACACTAAATTTTTAATTAAGTGAGAGACATGAAGAACATTTTTTTTGCATCCGGGGGAGACAAACTTGTGTGATCATAACTACGAATTGAAATTGAATGACCATTACCAACAGTTATACCCCGATTGTTGCTCAATTTGAAATAAGACGAGAGATTACCTCGTGCGGATGTCATGTGAGAGGTGGCACCGGTGTCAATATTCCAATTTGCATTCGGTGGATTTTATCCAAGTGTATGCATCGTGACCCAAGCAGTCGTCTTTGCCGAGCAACGGTATTTCGCTGAGAATTGTAAAGCGGGCTAATTAAAATTACGGGCGGTGGCGATTCGGCTGGATGAAAATTTTGGGTAGAGGCCCAATTCACTGGATAAGGGGGGAATTGCATATTGGGCCACTAGCCCAGCCCCACCGCCAATTGGCCCAAGGCTGAAGTCAGTGGTGGTGCGGCTAAGTCGACTCTCTGCCACCACGTCTGCCACTTCCATCACTGCTCCGACCACCGCCACTGCCCCCGCCAATATAGCAGTCGCGATTCTTGCCACCATTTTTCCAATTTTGACCTTTTTGCCACCACCGTTGTTACATTTTTAGCTAGCATTTTCTGAGAACGAGTGAGGGTCATCAGATGTGTCCATCATCATAACGTAATTATCTCCGGTAGTCGTCCCATGTCGACGTCTTTTAATGTGAGTATGGAAAAGACCTAGTAGAACGGTGGAAGAGGATTACTTTGACGAAGAAGCGTCCCAACGCCATTATTAGCCACGGATAGGCCTGCAACCATTTGAAAAATAAGACGATCATTAGTGACGGACGCACCAATGTTCTTTCATTGATCCTCCAATTCTTTCAGCCTTTTACAATAGGCTGAGACATTGGAAGTGAACCTAAGAAGGAGGAAGGAAACTGCTCAAGTGAGCTTGAAGCAACAAGGTCAGTAGGTTCAGTTCCCACGCGGGGAAGAAAGTTCATAAGTAGAGATGCTCCTGCAGTTCTAGGGAGATCTTGTGGTGTTCAATAACTTAGCCTGTTTATTCCTACCCTACCCATCTAAATATTAAATTAAAGTAGGCTATTACGGGAGGGACAAAAGAGAGATGCTTTCTATCGGTCAAAAACAGATATCGCCCCCCGTGGGAGAGAAAAATCCTTCATATTGACATGGGAAAATTCATGTTCAAGAGTGACAACACGAAATTTTTTGTTATCTTGGAAGATATCACGCACCCTATTTCAAATTTTCATTGTCGTGGCGTCGGGTTCAATAATCGTCTTTAATAGGTCCGTAGAGATAATGGAATATATCCACTGGGTACAATAGCATCAAGAGTCGTCCATAACACAGAGTCATCATCAGCGGTAGACACCTTTCCTTGCATGCATCCGCGGGGATGATGTGATGAAGGACTTGATGCGAGCGTGTTTGAACTTTAAATAATTTTGTCCACGTCGTGTATTGGACGTTTTCCATCTCAAGAACGATATGAATGTGGTTCTTGATATTGGATACGATAAGGGCAGGATGAAACATGTTCTTTGAAGTAGACATAATAAAAGAACAAGAGGAGAATTAGGGATTTGGAAGAAAATTGAAGAGGGAGGAGATCACGGTTCGGAAACCGAGAACAAAGGAGGGCAGCAAGTTTTGTTGTGAGAAGAAACTTTTTCCCTAAACTTCTGATACCCTGACCGAATATAATCATTTGATTATTTTCATTAATGAAAGAGTTATATATACAAATATACAATTCTAAATATGGAAAATAACTGATCATCTTCCTACTCTAATTCTAATAGTTTTTCCTATTACAAGACTAATACCATAGTTACACTTGTACAAAAATTCTACAAATATGGTAAAATAATATATAAAAGTCATTGATATACACGTATTCTGTCAATTACAAGTATCTCCCTTATGGGTCCTTTTTATTTATTTATTTATTTATTTATTTTTACTTACTTCATTTTCTTATAGATTTTTAAAAAATAATCTCGTGAGAATGTTATAATTAGGACATCGCTAAGGTCAAGGAACCTTCCTGGTGTGATAAAATAAAGACAAATTATTACCGAAAAATAAACATTATTATACACATAATTATATATTGTTCATATTGATATCAATTGTCGTTTTCTTTCTTTCTTCTTTCAAAAGTCAAGAACGTGCTTAAAGTAAAAGAAGGATTAGAAAAAGGATGTGAAGTGCTAGACATGTCTACACACGTAGCTTTCATGGAATGTCTAGCCGTTTAATTGATATAAAAAAAAAAGATGCTTATAATTAAGAAATTATTAAGGGATGCTTTATACTAAGAAACTAATTATGGTTTCTACATTTTTTGTTTGACATTTCTCTAAGTCTTTTATGGTTGTCTCCATGTCAAAGCTTAGCCCGTGATATATTTAAATGAAGTCCCAAGTGAGACGGCAAGTATATGACAATTTTTACTAACCCTCATGTTAAATTTAACTTAATTCGCTAAGAAAGAGACGACAACAACTTTGTAAAAAGAAAAAAATTAAGTACTGTTAATGATCTCACATCAGAAGTAAATGGAATAATTGATCTTGTTATATAGTTTTGGCCGGTTTTCACCTCATAACTAGCGACTACAAGCAAAAGAGAGTGAGAAAAAGATTGCATGTAAATGGGACGTATTGTTTGATTGGTTATAGAAATGACAAAGAAATTATAGCACAAGACGAAGTTCTAAAATGGTTCTTTTGTCATGAATACGTATGATTGGGAATACGCAGGTTTTTGGTCATGAAAAAGTCCCCTAAAAGAGGTGGGGAGAAAGGGTGGGGGAATGAGGAATTGGGTGTGGCTGCCCCTAATTAGAAAGAGCCACACATTATAATTTATATTTGACCCTACTCCTAATAACATATGGAAACGAATGAAACTGGCCACAACTCTAAGACATGGTTTTGTGGAAATCGTGGAGTTCCTTTTTACCATACGGTTAAGTACAAAGTTCTCGGATTAATTTGAATTCGTATCTATTTTGATCCATTAAAAAGATAAGCGATTATTATAGAAAAAATTATTATTAGAGTTGAAATTCAAGACCTTTAATTACAACAGAAAGAAATTTCTAATGTTACACCTCTATATTCTTTGCCTTTTCACTCTCTTTCTCCTTCTCTCTCTATCTATTTATTAAGAGTTAGTAGGATTAGTTATTCATATTACTTGGTGACCAGTTAGTTAATTAGTTAGCAATGGTGTAGGATAGTGCAAGTTCGTGTATCTTAGGTGTAGATTAGATATTTTCATTTTGATCTCATCTATGTATATTAGGATCATATCTTCATTCAATTGAGCTTGAGTTTTCAATTCACTAATTCGAGGACTTCATTTGTTTCTCTTCTAAGTTTGCTTACTATTCAACTCTCTTTGTTCATCACAGCTAATGTAAAGTTGTGCATTTATCTCTGATTTTGTCACTATTATCTTCCTCTTTTATTTTTGATAGGAGAACAAGACCTAAGAAGAGGAGTCGAAAGAGGAAATCGAGTTATATACATAGTTAGTACTGGATTTGACTCATCTCTATTTCCTCAAATACATAATTGGATGAGTGACACTTGTCTTATTTATTTATTAAAAGTCTAGATTAGATTAGATTAATTTAATAGGTATCTTAACTATAGTTATAAGGATATATTTTGGAACGCTCTTAATTTTGGTAAGAAAAAGCTATCTCTCCACAATTTGTACCAATTAATGAATATCATTAATTTATTTTACATCCAAGCATTAAAATTATTGAACATCATTAATTTATTTTACATCCAAGTATTAAAATTATTGAACATCAACATTAGTAAAACATCACCCACATCCCTAAATACCATAAATATTACTCCTGCTTAACTATCCTAGCGGTAATCTAGAGATGACAATTGGGCGGGGTGGGTGCGGGTACCACCTACCCGTACCCGTATCCGTCAGAAAATTTTATACTCGTCACCTACCCGTCACCTGAAGCGGGTACATTTTCAAAATCCATACCCGCCTAGGCGGGTTTATTTCTAAATCTACACCCGCTCCAACACCCAAGTGGATATCCTCAAAATTTATTATTATTGGGCTTATTGACAACTAAAATTATGTGTGCCAAATTATTTTGACTTTAGATAAATATAAAGTTGTACAAATAAAATTATAGGTGCGTGTATAAGGCGGACTGGTGGATTTGGGGCGGGCGGTTGGATGCGGGGCGGGCGGATATAACTGCAAATCCACCACCTACCCATACCCGCCTATTACCCGTCAAAGTTATATCCATACCTCGCCCTAACTGGGGCGGGTGCGGTGCGAAATTTGAAAAAATTGTACTCACATGACATCCCTACCCATATTGGATATGGAACGAGAACATGGACTCCTTATATGGATTTGAACAATCCTCACCCTACAAGCTAGCTTTTAGGGTTGGATTAAACCCAAGATCCATTCTTACATGATATCAAAAACTAAAATCTAAATATATACTATAAGTGCAACCTTGTCGATATACAATCATATAGCACATTATGAATATAATTTGAACTGAACATTTATTAGTGAATGCATAAAATTTAATTTATTATATTATTTAACAGAGGGGAATGTATGATTTCTAAAATATGATGCACCACTAACAAAAGAGAAGGAAAAATATATTAAGTGGGGATTAGTTTCTAGGCCTCTAATAATTCAACCTTAAATCAAATGCACTGTTTAGCCTTTTTATAGAATCAGTGTCAACAAATAATATAAATTTTAGAAAACTTTAGGGAGAGATCATTATTTCATCGTTCCCAATTTACCATATAAATTCGCCCTGATTGTATAGATGTCTGCGCCGACTAGAATTGTGGAACTTTTCGCGAATGGTTTGCTTCAATAAAAACAAGGGAACCATAAAGAAAATAGAAAAACAAAAATTCTGGAAATGTGAGCTTATTAATTTGTAGATTAATCATTAAATGGATCCATTTTTATAACTACGTGTTCAATATACAGCTGTTGCAACGTAATCCATTGACCAGAAAAGATACCAAATTATCAAGTGAAAGAAGAGAAGGCAGCCACATTTGCTTTAGGCTAAAGTAGTCCCATCAAGATGTGGCCTATTGAATTAAATGTTGCATGACTAGTTAGTAGTATCTTTGTGGCGCAGAGTGCTATCATATTGGGTCACCACGTATATGCAACTTTGCATGCTTAACAATATATAGACCTTTAATTAATATATCTGCAATTTCATTCCAACTATGTTTTACGTACAACTCATGTTCTTGTCTTTCTTCATCTATTTTTTTACGTACATAATAAGGATCTGGCAAAAGAAACGATAAACAAAAATAGGTAGAATTAAATCCACTAATTGTACGAGAAAATTCTCATAGATACTACTCACTCCGTCTTATTTTATAAGTGTTTGATTGGATACGATATTTAAGTAAAAAATGATTTTTTTTTAAATTTATGATCCAAAATAAATCTTAAATATTTTTGTGGTTGCATTTTATCTTATAAAGTTAAATTGTTTTTTAAATATAAAAAATTCATTTTTTAAACTGACTAAAACAGAAAAAGTGTCATATAAAATGAAACGACATCGAGTACTAAACATTAAATGTTGCTATGTTGAGACGGAGCCGGAATTTTTAATTTATTAGTGACCCACAATTTATTTCACTTATTAGATTCTTAGTAGTTATTGATTTTTTTTCTGAATATGTAATTTGCACTTTGGCTCCGCCCCTAGCTCTATACAATTCATTTCATATTTTGCTTTTTCCATTAGAGTTTCCTTTTCTTTATCTTGTTCCCTGGGGTTCCTTAAATGCAATGTTAGAAAAGAAATTTCGTGATTTTTTATGTCTTTTTTATTTTAAAACATATTTTATTGAGATATTGATCCTTTGATTCCTTCTAATCTTCTTTTTATCTATTTTATTCGAGTATAATATTATTCCCTCTGTCCTACAACTTAGTACTTTTATGGTGGTGTCTATACGGTCAAAAGCATGATGTTCAAGGGAAAAAAACCTATTTCCATGATTAGCCAGTTAAACTAGGTAGATTTAGATAGGAGTTCAATAATTAAGGCCTGAAATTATGTCACATATAATCAATATTAAATTCAAGAAATTAGAATATAAAATTGGACTTCTGAAACTCTTTAACTATAGGAAAGGGGCTGAAAGAGTAATTCAACAGTGTTTGTCCGTACTCAAGTTTTGAGTATTCTCAATTGAGAATAGGACAGCTATATCATTGTCATTGTTTAGATGAAAAACATACCGTTTACTCGTTTAAATAATTTTGATTTAGTCACACAAAAGATTAGAGGACAAAATAAGTAATTTTTTTCTTATAAATGGGAAAAAATAATCCTCGAATAAACAATCTTTAGAAAATAAAATCACAATCAATCATGGGAAGTTTCAGAGTCTTCTTTGTTTTCTTTATCTCATTTGATTCTGTCTAGAAAAAAAAAAGATGGGGGAGTTGGTGGAATAAGATGATTTTCAAGAGAAGATGGAAGATACCAGCCATGTTCCTACTATTATTTTCATCTTTTAAAATTATTCATTTAACATTAATGACGATATCAGGATTGTCTTAAATATTTTAAAAGTCTTGTTCTAATTCGTAAAAGGCTCTGGGCCGTATAGGTAGAGAATATGATGATCAGTTCACAAAAATGATAGTACTGCAAAAGAAGAAAATAGAAAAGACAGGTTAATTATTTGGATTCCACCTGGCCAAGATCCATATAAAATGTGATTAGAGTTTAGGGAATTTTATATTATGTCAATAATGAAAGACAATGATGACAGAAGGTTTTTCTAACCATTAATTAATTTAGTTTACGCTAATTGCTAGCCTTAACCAATCATTGAGATTTCTGGTCTTCAAACCCCTTTAAACTTATTCAAATATTTCAATCCTTTTTTATGTTTTGGAATCTTTGTAATAAAACTAACTCAAACTCAGTAGTTTATTTATTTGAAGTTTGAACACACTATATCAAACTGAATAGTTCTCATTTCTTAAACAAAGTCATCCAAATTACAACTTGTCTAAAATTTTAATTAATTTCAACAAAGACTTTACGAACAGTACTTATGGCTGAAATATTACTGTGGCCATGAAATAAATATTTGTCTTGTAGCCCCACAAGTGCTGTCAACCTCATTAATTTCTCAAACCCCTTTGATAAGACAAATGCAAGTCAGAATATTGGAGCTCTATTTCCAAATTTCAAATATAGCAAAACGGTAAAATAGAATTTTAAAGAAAAATAAGGGGAAAAAATAAAAAGTTATACTCCCGAAATTTATTTGGCACACTTTATTTTTTAATGTAACTTTTTTATATTTAATAATAGTTTAATTTTGAAACTTTCAATTTTTTCCTTCTACGAAATAATTTATTGTAACACAAATATTTACGGGAAAAGTATATTTATTAAAAGGAGGAAAAGTATATTTATTAAAAGGAATTTAACAAATAAACCTCAAAAATCGAATCATCTGCTGAATACAGCTTCTTTATAAGGCTCCTCCGCCCTCCAATCCATTTGATTTCTACAACTATAAGCTCTTCCCTTTCATTTTCCACAGCTTCCACTCTCCTTCCTATTTATCATTACATCATTTTCTCTCTCTCTATGCTTCTTAGGAAGTAAGTAAAAAAGAGAAGTTATAATATATTCACTTTGCATATTCAACTAAAAAATTACAATTTTTGCCTTATTTTTATATCTTGGACTTTGTGTTCCAGCATTGCAATATCACATGGGGAGGCATTCTTGTTGCTACAAACAGAAGTTAAGGAAAGGCCTCTGGTCTCCTGAAGAAGATGAGAAACTTATAAAGCATATTACTAAATTTGGTCACGGCTGTTGGAGCTCTGTCCCTAAATTAGCAGGTGCACTACTACGGAGTACTATACAATTTTCTTAGTCGGTTTTCTTGGAAATGCATGTTGAAATTGAAAATATTACAGTAATTTATTCTATAGCCGACCCCAGCTTACTTGAATTGAGATGTAATTGTTGTTGTTTTCACTTTTTTCTTGTTAGTGATCTTTTTTAAAATGGTGGCAGGTCTTCAGAGGTGTGGAAAAAGTTGTAGACTGAGGTGGATTAACTACTTGAGGCCTGATTTAAAAAGAGGGACATTCTCACAGGATGAAGAGAATTTGATCATTGAACTTCATGCAGTTCTTGGGAACAAGTAATATAGATATCCTTCACCTGACATGTACAATTCTATTCATTCCATGATGTTGTAATCAACCTGGCCTAATCTTCATTTTTTCTTTCTTTTTTGTTGTTTATTCTCAGGTGGTCTCAAATTGCAACAAGATTACCTGGAAGAACAGATAACGAAATCAAGAACTTGTGGAACTCTTCAATTAAGAAAAAGTTAAGACAGAGAGGGATTGATCCAAATACCCACAAGCCACTTTCTGAAGTTGAGAACGAAGAGAAAGCGTCGGCAAACAGTAACAATAAGAACAATGACAGAGTTTCTGAAAGCTCAAATAATGAGTTCAATTTTGTTGAGGCTCATGAGAGTGGATTTTCAACAGACAAGCCAATAAAGGCATCTTCAATGCCAAATAATATGGACCGTTATCCGCTTATTGAGACCAATAATATTTCCCCACCAACTCATGAATTCTTCAACCCCCATTGCAAGTCTCCTGATTTTTCTAGTTATCTCTCCTTTCACAATTATAGTCCCAATCCCAACACCAATATTCTCTTCAATTCCAATATTACCAAGAATTCTGCTGACATGGTATCTGATCAGTTCAATTGTAGCTTGGCAAATGCTAGTTTTTCTTCTATGTCGAATTCTATTATAAAGCCTTCTTTAAGTACTCTTACTCCTGATTATACTAGTTTTAATATCAACAAGTTCCAGAATTGGGAAGCGTGTACGATCAGCAGCAATGGAAGCAACAATAGTAACGGTAGCAGTAACAGTATCGAATTACAAAGCAACTGTTCATTCTTCGATAACAATGCTGCCCACGCATTCGCGTGGGGATCAGCAGCAACTGCAAATGGTGCAGGGAAACCGGAGAGAGAAGAAATCAAATGGTCCGAGTATATGCAAAGTCCGTTTTCACTAGGCGTTAATTATAACACAATTCATACTCATCATCAAATTTCTCCGCATCAAGACTTACACGGTGAAACAAAATCGGAGACACAATTCATGACTCAAGGTTCGTTGAATTTGAGCGCTAGTAGTGCATGTCTTCAGAACCAACCGCCGCAGACTTCTCTACAAACGCCAGACTTATACAATAACAATTTCCAGAGGCTCCCCACCGCCTTTGGACAATTTTCGTAGCCGATTTTCAAAGGCGAAATATCTCACTTATTATGGACGGTTACTTCCCTACAGGTGTGTGCTATAGTGTTTTTTCTTCTTAATCTGTAAATATGTCTTACACATATTTCCCTCCTTTGTCTCAACAGTTGATATTCTTGATAAAATATTGGAAAGTTTGTTAATCACCATCCTTTTGTGTATGGTATATTATTGTATATGTACTTTGTTTTTCTTGTTTTAGTTTAACTGTTTTTTTTGCGTAACTCCTTCTTAGATCTCAGGTTATGAAATTTTAATGGGTATATTATTGCTGTATGTAATTTTTTTTCTCTTTTGCACTTTCTATATCTTTATATTTACAGATTGTAATTTTGTTTGTTGATCAAGTGTTCAATCGAAAAGGTTTATGACTTTTCTAGTTTTTACCGTTGTAACCATGACATATGTATTCCTATTCAAACCAAAAAGAATCCTTTGCAGATAGCGACTATCTGTAAGATAGCCTAAATAGGTGTCTATCCTTGTCTCCTACAGATGGAGATAGTTTTTACTTTTGACAGTCTTTATGTCTATCCCACTCTCTGTAAGACTCTGTATAATCTGTAATCAAGACGACTTATTATAGCTGTCTGTATGTTGTACATATACCATGAAAAAATATTAAAGATCCTGGAAGAATGAAGTTAAACTTATTAATTACATGCAAAAATAGTAGTCTGTCCACTTCATTTTATATGACACTTTCTTATAGTATGTTCTAACATATTTTCATATCTAAAAAAACTAAGTTAAAATTTTCATTTTATTCTTATTAAATTAATGATATACCAATAAAAATGACATGGCGCTTTTAATGCTACAAGTTCTAAGAGTACATTTGACTAGGGGTGTTCATGGTCCGATTTGCTTGATTTTGGGTTAAAATAAAGACAAATCAATTAAGTCGGATTTTTAATATTTAAACATAACCAAATCATTATAGTATAAATTTTATGGGTTTTAATTTTGTCGATTTTATCGGTTTAGTTCAATTTTTACAGGTTTAAGAATGTATTTTATAATACAAAGAAATTTTTAATCAAAGATTAACTAAATACGGTTCTGACCATGATCCATTCAAATCTAAGAATCTTCTTAATTTATAATTAGTTAACTTTATTTATATATAGGCCTATATATGGCTATGTGGGTTAGGAGTTACACAAACATAGCATCTACTTTTCATGATTTCAATTACCTCCATACATATAGCCTTTGATATTACATAACTTCTGAGGAGTTTTTGTTATCTAGTCTCATTGTGTTTATGAAGTATTGAAAAAAAACACAAAAGTTAAAGCTGACAGACTTTTTTATCCAAATGTCATTTTCTTTCTTTTAATTTGTTACAGATAAAATGCTACTTAGTAAAAAATAACTATATGTGATGTCAAAATTTGCATAAAAAATAACTTCCTTAAAATCGAATACACTAAATGAGGCCGATAAGTGGATTTTCTTTTACCTTCAGCATGAGAGTAAAGTTGTAAAATGGGAGCGTTTGTGTAACTGGTAAAATTATTCATGTGACCAGAAAGTCATGTGTTCAAGCTGTGAAAACAGTCTCTTGCAAAAATGTGAGATAAAACTACGTATAATAGATCCTTGGTCCGGCCCTTCTCCAAACTCTGCGCATAACGTGAGCTTAAAGCATCACTGCCTTTTTTTTTAGAGTAAAGTTGTAAAGGGTTTTGGAGGAAAAAAATGAGGGAACCCTAAAATTAAATGAGGAGGATATTCTATTTTACCTTAAGCATTTGTTTTTATTTTACCTTAAATTTAATTGGGCTAGGGGAATGGGTCAGGCATTTTCCTTCGTTCTAATTATTTGAATTTATATTGGACTTAGAATGACACAAAAATTTGAAGAGTATATATATATACTTATCGATTTAGTTTGATTTTTTTTTTTGGTTTAACACCAAGACTAAATGTTATCGGTTTTTAAAATTTAAAATCAAACCAAGAAAAATTGAGTTTGATTTTTGATTTATTAAATCGGTTTAACTCAATTTACCGATTCGGATTGGTTTTTCAATCTCATTTGAACATTCCTACCTTTGACATGTAACAAAAGTTTATATGTTTTCTAAACTACTTGTTCAGTCAGACATCCCCGAAACAAAGAGGTACTTTCCATTCGAAAAAAGGGGGATAAGGTTAAAAACTTCACAAGTTTAAAAGAGTAGTAATTTAGTCAAAAAGAAAGGATACAAGTTTTGTGTGGACCATAATTTCAATCTGCTATTATATCCTTGCAGTTCAAGCACTAGTGAGAATCATGAAAATTTCCAACAGGATATCCATCTAATTGCTTAATGACTTGGAAAGTCACAAATAAGATGAAATTTCAAGAATATGGACAATAATGATACATCCTCTATGAGAACTTAACTTTATCTATTTCTGGAAACAGGAGCACGAAATTAAAGGGCCCCTCCCCTCTGATAGAAACAGCCGATATATACATCAACACTAAAGTAAAGATAAAAAACATTTTCATTCTTACAAAATAAGCGATATGCTAGAGTTGAAAATAGTATAAGAGAAGAAAACACTTCCTTACTTGTCTAAAGAGACAGCATCTGCTGAAGAAGGATGCTAGCTATATACCTTTGGTTCTCTATATTCTTTTGATTTTTCTATTAGAAGTCTAAATTTTCACTTATAGCAAATGGACCTAGTTTGCATGTGAGGAATAGCTAGCAAGCTTATCAGTCTTTCATATTCAACATTCACTATCACCATTAAACTCCATGAATTAAAGTCTTCTCATTAGATGTATTACTCAACAAAGGGTCCCTCCTCAACTTTTTAACTATCCATGTTTTATTTACCTAACTAGTCTCCATGTACGTGTATTGCATGAATATTCTTCATTATAATATTTATGTTAAAATAATAAATTGTAATTATATGTGATGTGGTCGCCTACACAATCATGAAAAGGACGATTATCTTTTACGGCCTTGTTTGAATATTTGTTATCTATTATGTTGTATAGCATTATTACCTTAAATATAATATTTATTTTGAATGTATAAAAGCCAAATATTTACATTTGAGTTGATAATTTTTTGACGACTAAGACATAATTTAGTTAAGTAACAAATTAACACATACAATTTTTCAAAACTATTATTTTGTAACATCTGACTTTTGATATAATTCAACGTTAAAAGTATGATTGGCATTGGGAATTTGCATTTGGATAATTATTATTCTTTAGCAATATCACAATATCTTTTCCTACTATTTGCTTCTATTGGATATAGGTAGAAATTGTAATAAAAAAAATTCATGAGATATAAATATACAAATACAAACTTCCTTGATAGTAAGGATACAATTTTGACATTTTAGTTAATTGTTTTGGCAACCGAAATTCAGAAATAATATTTGTTATTTACAAAACTAACCAACATAAACTAAAAGGGTATATTAGTCGACCAATATATTTTTCTAAAAAATGGACTTTGTTGTTAACGTATTTATTTATGAAATACATAATAATTTCTATCTCCATTAACATATATATTAAAAAAAAGAACTTTTAAATATTTTGGAACTAATAGCTTATTAATCTTTTTTTAATAAAATTATCAGTTTGAAAGAATTTTTTTTAAAGATATAAAAGCCGCAAATCAATATTTATATTTATACTTTTAAAATAATATAAAAGTCATCTAGAATCTGTACGTAAGAAGATCTTTAATGTATAGAAACAAATATCCAATAATTTGCAGATGGAAAAAATTATTTTCAATCATGAATAGCTTAAGAATTTTAAAGAATAAAAAAAAAGGCCCACCTATATTTGAATCAACCACATGAACATGTACGGTAGGGCCTTTAACCAGAGTCTCCTTCCCACGTGCACCCAACAAATATTAATTCAATATTTTTTCTCCTATGGACTTCTGGCCCTTTCTTTTTTATTATAAATTAAAGAATTAATACATTGCCTAATTATTGAGTTTCTTTTCTTGGCCCTACATTCTTTCTTCTACACAGAACAGAACAAAAATAAAAGAATTGACATCTTATAATAATTTATCAGCCAAAACAGATCTGACGTATGGGCAAATTCAAGATTTTGTTTGTCACCAAACTCGCAATCCATTTATGTTATTGGATTCACAATTTATATATATATAATAAATTCTCAATATATATATAAAATTTAGATCAAATTATTAAATTTTATCGAATTCATCCGCTCCTGATGTGATGGCCAGAAGCAGTTAATATTGCAAAGCTTTGATTTTTTTCAAGAACTTAAGAGAAGAAGTTTTAAAAAAGGGAAAAAATAAAAAGAGAAAGGAATAGAAACCATACATTGAGTCGCTAATAGACCAGTAAGAAGAAAATTTGTTAGAATTAATAATATGGATAGTGCCATAGGCTGATATTTTAGGTCTTGTATGTATTGATATTGTCGGATGTATTTTGTTTTAAGTAGTTGGGATAACCCATTTTCCGGATTTATATTAAGTAGTGAAAACTCATTTTCTTTCACAGGTTGTACAAATATTTTCTTTTGAGATGAAATTAAAATCTCTCTCTTCTCTTTCCCTCTCCATACACCTACCTAATCTTTTCCGCAATTTTCATCGATACACAAATGTTATTATGTTAATATGGTATCAGAGCATAGATCATTCTAGATCTAAGGATTACTTCTCGATCGATGTTACCCTCATCCATTATTTTTGACTTTTTAGTTCTTTGATCGTCATTCGTACAATTTTGTCAAAATTCCTTTGTTTCTAGGGTTTTATTAAATCGATTCTTGTATAATTAGTTTGTGTTCATCGCGATTGTTCACAAGATTCACTCAAACATAAGGTTGAAGAAAACAAACTCGAAGTTAGGGTTTGCTTGTTCAAAGTTGGGGTTTACTGGTTCGTGGTCGATTGGTTAGCTTTTCGGAGACAAAGGTGTTTTCGTGGTTAGAAGATATCATTCACACGGTAACTTCATTCCATTATCTTTCACACTCACTGATAGGTTGAGATTTGATGTTCTGTTGACTCGTATCTATTTGCATCTGTATGAAGGCTAATGCCACTTGGTATATTGTTGAGTTGCCTAGTGATAAGAAATCTATTGATTGCAAATGGATCTACAAGGTTAAGTATAAGAATGATGGGAATATTGAGAGATATAAATCTTGATTGGTGGTTAGGGGGGCACTTAAATTGAGGACATTGACTTTCATGAGACATTTTTCTTATGTTGTGAAGATGTCCACTATTAAGACTCTCATTATTATTGCCATAAAGCAATAATGGTATCTTTCTCAGTTAGATGTCAACAATGCCTTCTTACATGGTGATCTTGATGAGGATGTGTTTATGAAACTTTCTCCTAGCTTGTTTGTCCCTTCTACCTCATTTGTTCCTTTGGTCTGCAAGTTACAAAAGTCTCTCTATGAATTGAGACAACCATCCATACGATAGTATGCTAAACTCTCCCAGGATTTGCAGTCCATGGATATTCTCATTCCTTCAATGATTATTTCTTGTTCACTAAATGTCACGACCCGACCCGACGGGCCGCGATCCGGTGCCCTAATTGGGCACCCTTAGACCTACCTGTCACGTATAATCTGACTGATACCAAATGATATAAAAATTTCGTGAAAATAAGCTGCTGACTCATAACATCACATATATCAAAATAAACCTGTCTCCAGAGGAATCACAGAAAATTAACGTAACAAAATAGGCAAGCAGACAAGGTCGCCTCTATACATGGGATTATCTAAGGAAATCAACAACCAACACATGTCTTGCGTCACACATACACAACCCACAACTGTCTACAGACATCTAAGAGTACGATAATGAAATATGACGGGACAGGGCCCCGTCATGCTCCTGAATATGCATAAATTAAAATAAGGCTTTGTACCAAAACGACTAAGTTTCGGATCAATGGAGCTCTCCCAACAGCTGAACATGAAATCCTAGACTGGAGGATCACCAAGTACACTGTACTGCGGGCGTGAAAGCAACCCAGGGAAAGTCGGTATGAAATAATGTACTGAGTATATAAAACATGAAGTACTATAAGGAAGATCATAACTGACCAAAAGATAACATGAGACGAGTATAATAATCAAATTACTATTTCAACTATGTCATACACAAATGAGAGTCAACTGTGTCTTATAAAAATGAGAGTAATATACATATATATATATACCATACCCGGCCCCCTAGTGAGGGTCTCGGTGTGAATGTAATCATATACATATATATTCCGTACCCGACCCCCTAGTGAGGGTCTCGGTGTGAATCATATACATATCGTACCCGACCCCCTAATGAGGGTCTCGGTGTGATCATATATTGTGCACATACCGTACCCGGCCCATTGTGAGACTCGGTGTGAAATCATCATATATGTACATACCCGATCCGCCGCTGAGGACGCTTCTCCAGAGAAGAGAGAAGTGAGGGAGTGTGGAAGATATCTTGAATTAGAAGAGTTAGAAGATAAAAGGTTTTAATGGTATTAGTGTGCAAAATATTTATTTGCAACTTAGTCCAATTTCCATAATTGTCTACTTAAGTTAATCCCTCAATTAATAAATAAGCCTTAGATTCCACTTCTTTTAAATTTCGAAAATTTCATAAGGCCTTGTATTCTCGATGTCATAATTTTTTATAATACGTTACTAATCCATAACCCCGTTGGGAATATACGACTATTTAATATAAATTTTCATTGTCACACACGTTGTAACCAAATTTATTCCGGAATCACATTCTTATATACTAATTCCCGGATTAGCATAAATAAATATACTTTATATCCTATATTCAAATCTTACTTCCTTAATTACGTTCTTAATTATCGCTTTAAAACTATGAGGTGTAACACTATGGGATCTGCCTTTAAATTTCTGGAAAGTTCATTCATGGCATGCTACAAAAATTACATAGTGATATTACCTCTCATGTTTTCTGCCCTCTTAAGGTGCATGCCAGGCTTAAGGCTGGTGTGAGTGATCATTTGCCTAAGTCAGAGGTATATAGGAGCCTTATATGAAAGCTTAATTTTCTTATCCTTTGTTGTCCAACATTTAAGCCAGTTCGTGCATTTGCCTTGCATTCCTCACATGAAAGTTGTCTTGCATCTATTGAGATACTTGAATGGTACTTCTGATTATGGCTTGTTTCTGAATAATGCTCCTGATAAGTCCCTCGTATTTTGTTAGAGTGATTGGGCTTCATGCCCTGATAGCAGGAGGTCTGTGACTGGTTTTTGTGTTTTACTTGGTGGCAGTCTAGTTTGTTGGAAATCAAAGAAGCAGTATGTAGTCTCACTCTCCTCTGTTGAGGCTGAGTAGAGATCCTTTAGTAAGGTTGTGGCTGAAATGGCATGGTTATCTCGGTTACTTTGTGATTTTAGTTTTTCAGATTTAGCTTATATTCCTATTTACCGTGACAATCAAAATGACATCTACATAACCAAGAATCTGATGTTTGATTAGCGCATCAAACACATTAAATTGAATTGGACTGATGGGTAGGGATGGCAACGGGTAGGATCTGGACAGGATCCTACTAGATCCGAATCGCATCCGTTTACATACATGTATCCGCATCCGCATCCGCATCCATAGGGTCCATAAAATCATATCCAAATCCAGATCCATCGGATCCACCGGATCCACGGATCGGATCTGGATCCAAATCAAAGTGACTGATTATTAAGTTATACCTTCTAATCAGTCCAAATTTTCTAGAAAAAGAGTCAATTTAATTTAACGGAATCATGGGGAGTGCATCCGTAAATTAGGACTAAATGACATTGTTGACAATTGTTATGCCTATTGGCTATTGCTGTAGTGAGAAACAATCCTCTCAATACCTAAACTACTACATAAGTACCACATAAATGATTAATATAATGATTAAAGAATAACACGCAAAACGTGTCTCAATTAAAAAAATAATGGTCTTCGGCCCTTTGAATATAAAATAAAATTAAGATTACAAAGGATTCGGTGCCATGATGTATAAATAATAAATGTATAATTAATTTAATAAAAAACGGATTCACGGGTCGGATCTGGACCGGATACGGATCTCAAAGACAAGATCCAGATCCAGATCCGATCCATCATAAACGGATCCGGGTCCGATCCGGATCCTTCGGATCCAAATTTTGAATATCCATATCCTATAAAACGGATCTGGATACACCGGATCCGGATCGGGTCCGGTATCCATTGCCATCTCTACTGATGGGTTGATTACTTTGCATTATACTCCTATAACTACTAAACTTGTTGATATCTTCACCAAGAGCCTTCCTGGTGCTCCTCATTATCTCCATCTTGGCAAGTTAGGGGTTGTATCACCCTAATACTTGAGGGGGGGGGGGGGTTAAAGTTGATAATATGAATAGTGGCATTGGCTGATTTTTGTATCTCTGGGCTGATATTTTGGGTCTCGTATGTATTTATATTTCCGGATGTATTTTATTTTGAATAGTTGGGCTGACTCATTTTCCTGGTTTATATAAGTAGTGAAAGTCGCATTTTCTTTCACAGGTTGTACTAATATTTATTTTTTGAGATGAAATGAAAATCTCTCCAATTTCTCTCTACATACGCCGACCTAATCTCTTCCGTAATTTTCATCGATTCACAAATGTTAACAAAATTGGACGACAATATAATTACAGTGACAATGATAATAAGGGTGATTAAAGAATGTTCAATGTAGTACTTTAATTATTAATATTTTGAGATTCTGAAATTTTATTGGAAAAGAACATGCTATAGTTTTTTTTTTTATAATATAAGTAAGAACATGTAGTGTACCCAAAAAAAAAACAGAACCTGTAGTAGTTTATAAATAAAGAACTTGTGGGGTGCTGAGCAGCAAAAGTTGTTTTAGCAGTAAAAAAGGGAAACTCAATCCACAAGGGAAACAATTCTTTGTTAGTATCTGTTTTGTTAAGTGGTAACAAAGTGTTGGTGAAAGTGTGGAAATAAAAGAAATGGGAATATAACAATAACAATAAATTTTAATAAAACTGAAAATGATCAAATAAAAGGGTTTGCTGAGTCGACCAAATATTTGATCTATCCTTAAGATAATATTGTCCTGTATATTCTTTCAACGGTTGTAATGGTAATTTATTTCCTAAGAAAAAACAGCAATCAAATAAATGAGCAAAGGAAACTCAAGTATCTACTTTGGAAGAAAGATATTTGAGTGTTTGTGATTGCAAGAGAGGAAGACAATTTCAGAGAATTGTTGAGTGTAAGATGTGTTTGCAAATGAGCCCAAGGCTCCATTTTATAGTGTAGAAAATATGGTCTTCCACATAGCCAAGTAATGGTCAATAAAGACCAAGTAATGACCATGAATGTAGAGTAATAATTCAGCCAAATAATGGCAGAATTCATGAGGCATATAATGGAGAATTAATGCTCCAAAGTTAGCTCAAAAACAGTTTTTGTCCATCTTCCAACGATGCAGAAGCCGCCCGTGGCACTCGCAGACTAGCGCGCCAGCTGAGACTCACGAGTTGGAGTCGTGGCCCTGCAGGCTGGCGCCGCGGCGCCGAAACTTCAGAGAGTTTCGGGCGCTTTTCGGCCTCGTGGCCCTGCAGCATGGCGTCACGATATTTTCAGACCCATTTCATCTTCTACACATTGCACATGTCTTCCTTTCGCATACCAATGTGAAACCATTGTTATTTGACCAATAACCGTCCAATCTCTTATGTCTCAAACAATTCGTATACGTACCAATATCTCTTCCATTTAAGAAAATTACAATCATTGGCACTTTATGTGCACGTGTGTGGAAACCATGTTTCCGACTTGCGGGGACCCAATTATTCGAGTCATAATTAATAGGATTAATTTATTTCACATTTAGTAAATTTCCAACAATCCCTTCTTGGAAGAGATTTTTGGTGCACGCACATGGTGTCTTTCAAGCAATCACTCGGCGGATCGATGTTGCATCTGGAGAGGTAGTCGGAGCTTTGAATCTTCCATAGTAGAATACCATCGAACATATTTACTGCGCTGTGAGCGTGAGGTCTTGAACCGTCAGTGTTTAGTATATGCCAAGACAATGGTACCAACACAACACATTTCCTACTCAATCTTTCTAGTGTTTTGTCCGTCGTGGGCCGTGGACACCCTTGGATTCTTAAGTGCGTTCAATTGAGACGGTCTGTCCTCGCACTTAAATAGGTAGTCTCCTACAAGGTATCATGTAATACCCCGCTACACAAGCGTTAGGAACCATTAAAAATTTCCCCAACCTAACTTCAATTATTGAGGCTTACTAAAGGTTTGGAAATTTATCCTTTACCCCTCTTACAGGTAGAACTTTTTGTCTATCACGGGAACGGACTTGGACTATGTTTCTTAAGAAAGACACATTATCCAAAGTGCTCTTGCTTCCACCGATGCGCTCACGGAACCTTTACAGTTTAGTTTTCTCATTGAACATTATTCCTGGGATCTCTAGTCTGTAAGGTTGGTTGTCCACTATATCAGTTCTTATTGTTTGGGTTTTAAGTTCATTCCCCTAGACAGGCAGAACAACGGATCTTTGGGTATTCCCGTCGTCAAGAGATCAGTGATATTTTCCTTAGATTTTATGTAATCAATGGAAATAATACCCGAGGTGATCAACTGCCTAACGGACTCATATCTCCGTCGAATATGACGAGACTTACCGTTGTATATTGAACGTCGTGCCCTTCCTAGAGCCGGTATCGCCGCAATGGATCATTCTGAGAAGACACGAATTTATCCCAACATGGGACATCCTCTAGAAAACCATGAAGCCACTCAGCATCCTCTCCCGCTTTATCTAAAGCGATAAAATCTGACTCCATCGTGGATCGGGCAATAAGAGTTTGTCTAGAAGATTTCCAGGACACAACTCCACCACCGATTGTAAAAATATATCCGCTAGTGAACTTGATGTCGTCGCTATCAGATATCCAGTTTGCATCATTTGTACCTACAATCTGCTGGATATCTTGAATAGTGTAACCCGAAATGTATCGTGAACTTTAGGAATCGTAGTACCCTGTTCAACGCTTTTCATTGATCCTTACTTGGATTTCGAGTGAACCTAGCCAATTTATTGACTGCATGAGCGATATCAAGTCGAGTGCAGTTTGTGATATACATCAGACTACCAATCACATACGCATATCGCTCCTGGTGTACGGGCTTACCAAGATGTTTGTCAAACTTTTGAATTATCCAATGGTGTTTATACCGGTGAAGTGTCGAACATCCCAAATTTCTTCAGTACATCCTCGATGTAGTGAGATTAAGATAAGGCCAATCCATTAGATGTCTTAGAGATATTGATCCCTAAGATGACATCTGCAATGTCCATATCGTTCATGTCAAAACACTGTTCTAACATGTTCTTAGTTTCTAGGATTATCCCAGAACTGCTCCCAGTGAACAACAAGTTGTCTACATATAGGCATATCATGACGAAGGATTCGATATTTTCTTTTATGTAGACACATTTGTCACCTTCATTAATGACGTACCCTTTTGATAGTAGAGTACTATCAAATTTCTCGTGCCATTGTTTAGGGGCTTGTTTTAGTCCGTACAATGATTTAACAAGCCGACATACTTTTGTCTCTTATCCTGGAACCACATACCCCTCGGGTTGGTCTATATATATTTTTTCTTCCAAATCACCATTTAGGAAGACAGTCTTAACATCCATTTGATGTATTTCAAGATCTCGCAAGGCGGAGATAGCTATAAACATACGTTGGATATCATTCTTGACACCAGAGCGTAGGTGTCGAAGTAATCAAGGCCCTCCTTTTGGCGATACCCTTGACTACTAACCTGGTTTTGTACTTGTCTATAGATCCATCTGCCTTTAACTTCCGTTTAAGGATCCACTTACAAACCAATGGTTTGTGTCCCGGAGGAATTTCAGCCAACTCCCATGTGTGGTTATGCAGGATGGATTCTATCTCACTTTCTAAAGCTTCATTTCAGAGCGGTGCTTCTGGAGTTGACAATGCTTCGGCGATTGTCCGTGGTTCATTCTGAACCAAATAAGCTTCAAAGTCTGGATCGAATGACTTGTCCTTCCGGGACCTTTTGCTTTTCCTTGGTTCCATCTCTGAATCTTCCAAGTCCTGAGAATCTGGATTACTGAAATCCGGATAATTAGCTACTTCGGAATTCACTAGATCTGAACGGGTCAGATTTAGGTAGTCATCTACCTCTTGATCCTCAGAGGCTTGATCATAACTTCATTTGTGAGAGGTTATGTTTATTTTTCCTTGTATGGAAACGTGTCTTTAAAGAACCATGTGTTTCTTGATTCCATGATCGTATCTTCATAAATATCCAGATGATCCGACTTATGTACTATGAAGCGATAAGCACTACTGTTATTGGCATATCCGATGAATATGCAATTCATAGTCTTAGGTCTAATCTTGACTTGCTTTGGCATAGGTACTTTTACCTTGGTCAGTCAACCCCATACCTTCAAATACTTATAGGTAGGTTTCTTTCCTTTCCATAGCCTGTATGGAGTCTTATCTTTACCCTTGTGTGGGATTCTGTTAAGAATCCTATTCGCGGTAAGAACAGCTTCTCCCCACATGTTTTGAGGGAGGCCCAAATTGATGAGTAGAGCATTCATCATTTCCTTTAGTGTTCGGTTCTTGCGTTCAACAACCCTGTTTGATTGAGGAGAGTAAGGAGTCACTGTTTGATGAACTATACCTGATTGGGTACAAAGTTCTTCAAAGGCGCTACATATTCTCCCCCTTTATCGCTATGGATAGTTTTAATCTGTCTGCCTAGTTGATTCTCAACTTCTGATTTGTAGTGTTTGATTGCTTCAAAGGCTTCATCTTTACTTTTTAATAAGTAAAGGTAACAAAACATTGTGTCATCATCTATGAGAGTCATAAAGTACTTGTTCCCCCCTCTAGTTTGAGCAAACTTCAAATCACATATATTTGTGTGTATAAGTTCTAGAGGAGCGGTATCCCTTTCGACGGATCTAAAGGAAGTCTTGGAAAGTTTTGTCTCTACGCACACCTCACACTTACGTTGAAGGTTTATGTCGATAGATGGCAATAATTCCAACTTTACCAATCTTTGGATAGATTGATAGTTAACATGTCCTAATCTATGATACCATAAGTTAGATGACTCAATCAAGTAAGTAGAAGGTGCAATTTTATTGATAGTTGAAGCAGAAGGCATTACAGGTGCAATATTAAGCTTAAAGAGGTCTTCACAGATGAAGCCCCTTCTTACAAACGTTTCATTCTTAGTGATTACAAATTTGTTAGCCTCTAATACTAGCCTAAAACCAGCATTTACTAACAAAGGTCCAGAAATTAGATTTCTACGAATTTCTGGGACATGCATCACTTCCTTCAGAGTCAGATCCTTCCCGGATGTCATCTTTAGCACCACCATTCCTACCCCCAGTACCTCTGAAGCCGAATTGCTTCCCATGAACAACTTCTTGTCTGAGACTGATGTATAAGTGGAGAAGACTTCTTTATTGGAACATATGTGACGGGTGGCACCTGTGTCCAACCACCATTGCACCGGATTCTCAATGAGGTTTGCTACAAGAACACCGCTGAGAACTCCAGAATCATATCGTCTACGAGCGTGTCTTCGACGATGTTAGCCTTGGCCTTGCCTTTGGTCTTATTCTCACGTTTGATCTTGCGGCAGTCTTTGACTATGTGACCAACTATACCACAATGATTACACTTGCCCTTGAAATTTTCAGTTGTTTGGGGTTTGTCTTCCTTTTGAAACTTTTGCTTCTTGCTTGAGTTCCCTTTGACTTCCGTCAGATTTGCCTTAGCCTCAGCGGGTTATTTCCCCTTTGACATGACCTTCTTATTGTCCTCCTGAATCTGGAGTTTGACAACAAGTTCGCCTAAAGTCATCTCCTTCGTTTTTAATTTTAGATAGTTCATAAACTCAGTCCATGAGGGAGGCAACTTTTCGATCAATGCCCCAACCAAGAATTGTTCGTTGGACTTTAATCCTTCCAAATCCAGGTGATGTAGAATCATTTGAAATTTCTGGACTTGGGATGTCACACTTTTGTTGTCCACCATATAAAATTGAAGGAACTTTCCAATGATGAACTTCTTACTACCCGCATCTTGGGTGTTGTATTTCTTCTCAAGTTTGTCCCATAACTGCTTGGCAGTTTCAACGGTGCAATATACCATGTATAGTGGATCGGACAAACTGTTTAGAATATAGTTCCTGCACATGAAAGCACTATGTTTCCATGCTTCGCGAACCATCCTCATGTCATCAGTGACATGGTTACTCTGGGCCCCTCCCGCCAAATCATTCGGCTGAGGGTCCACGTATTTCCCAACTAGTGGAGGGTCTTCGGTTAGGAAACGCGACATTCCCATAACCGTCAGGAAAAACAACATCTTTTACTGCCATCTCTTAAAGTGAGTGCCCATGAACTTTTCAGGACGTTCATGGTGAAAGTCAGCGAGTGCGGCGATGGCGCCTCGAGTAGTTCTGAAGCGGGTTGGGAATGCCTCTAACAGGAGCATAGATGTTGTTGACGACTTGGACAGGAGCATAAGCACTATAAGTCACCGGAGCAGCAGTAGAGGTATTGGTTGTACCAAAACCAGTGTTGACACTAGTTGTGCCAAAAGCAGTGGTAGCGGCGAAGTGCCAAAAAGCGATGTTAGCACTAGAAGTCTGCAGCGATGGTTTGAAAGACATTAGGAATGCCTTGATCAGTGGTGACACTAGAAGTTCCAAGAACAGTGAAGTTGAAGGCAGCGTTAGTGCCTTGAGTAGTAGGATTGAAGGCAATGAGATTGCCTTGAGCATCGGTGGAATTTTCAGAGTTGAATTGGTTGAATTGATCTTGTCCAGTCATGTTGTTGAAATAGCGAATATTATCTTAAGCTTGTTGGTCAAAGTGTGGAAATAAAGAAAATGAGAATATAACAACAACAACAAATTGTAATAATGTGTGGAAATAAAGGAAATGAGAATATAACTACTTCTTCATCTCTTGCAAGCACAAAACATTTAAATATCTTTCTTCCAAAGCAAACACTTGAGTTCCCTTTGCTCATTTGTTTGATTGTTGTTTTATCTTGGAAGATAAGTTGTCATTACAACCGTTGAAATGATATACGGGACAATATTATCTTAAGGATAGATCAAGAATTTGGTCGACTCAGCAAACCCTTCTATTTGACAATTTCCAAGTTTTATTACAATTTATTGTTGTTGTTATTTTTCCGTTCTACACATCAACACTCTCAATATATTTATTCTATCTCATTTTCTATTTTGTATATGATATTATTCTTGTAATTCATATTATTACACATATAATAATAAAATTATAAATTACATATATTCATTTAATTTTGACACTTATCAAATTTATTATAATATTAAAACACAATAATACATAATTTTATTAATGAAGTTAAATTAATCGTACAATTTATCAAAAACACACTAAAACATTAATAATATTAAAATCACAAATTGAAAATTAATTTTCGGTTGTTCCAAATTTTTGTCAAATTCCAAATTTTTCGGTTATACGGATATTGCATACCAAAATTAGTTGGCATCATATATGGCATTTGAAAATTGGATGACATATTTTGAGAATTTTGTGGACGTTGAATATTGGGATTTTGTAGTTGGTTAGGAAATATAAAATTTGGAGGAATATTAAAATTTTGATTAGGATCCATATTAAAAAAATAACAAATAATTTGAAAGAAGATAGAAATTTGGAGAAAATAGCCAAATATTTCGGTGTCCAAATGAAGTAAACTTAGTCACTTTTTGTAGATCTTGAAAAATAAAAAAAATTAGTGTTTTTTTATTTATTTTTTAATTCGGTCAAATTATTGGTAAAAAATAGCAATTAAAGTAGAGGTGGAAAATGAATTTCTGACAGACAATCGCAGACTGCCACATGGCATTGCCGGAGACATTGTCTCGTTCTCCTTCTCCGACAGGAGACATTGTCTCCACGTGGCAAAATTATTGTATCATTTTCCTTCTCCGATAGGAGACATTGTCTCCACGTGACAAGATTATCTCTTATATATTCAATAATTCTCAATTATTTTCACGCCAACATGTCATTTAAATTGTCTCATGATGTGTGTAATTATCGAGGACAATGTCCCCTGCTGGAGATGGTATAAGTGATGTAAATTGTCTGAAATATCTTATTATTAATGAAATCCAAATCTTGCATTAAATTCACAAATGATGAATCCAATAATTCGTAACAAAAATAAGTATCACAATTTATATAAGTTGTGTGAGACAATATTTTTTTCCCACAACCCATATCCAATAACTCCACCTTTTGCTTGAAAAAGATCAACCCTAAAATGAGCATTTGTCGGCCGAGAAATTAAAATACACAAACAGCTGGAGGAATTCGTGGCTTAGGAAGCTACACGTCAACAATGGTTTAATTTAAAGTAAAAAGATCTGATAATTTATGGTGCAAAACAAAGAGTCCATGAAAACGTTTAGTCCCCCAAGCCCCAAATTCAAACAAGACGTTACTAAACTATTCTAAAGGAGTATACACTGGTAATGTCGGAAAAAGAAAAATCAATATTACTATTACTTATATAAAGTACTTTTTAAGCTACTTGATTGTGTAAATAATTTTTTATATACACCATATTGTATAAATTAAATGAAGTTTGCACTCATCAGGTTTGTTTAAGAAAATTTAAGAAATTTACAAAATGTTGACTTTGACGTTTGTCCTTAGCGCCAATTTTTAGGACCTCACAAGAAAAATAGGTTGGGTTCAAACGGTAGTGTTTTATTGGGCCTAAAACACACAAGTAAGGCTAGTAGAAATTTAAAATTTTTGTTAACTTATTTGCCCCAATAAAGTTGTATGATATGATTACGTTACAAATCTGTAAAGACATGAAATATAAACTTACCGTTGATATTTTGAATTTCTACTAAAAGGTGCGCACGCGATTGCCTCCTTGGGTGCAAGCCTTCGCTACGTATACTCCTCAGTCAGTATAGCGCCCAGACTTTGTCACTGGACTATGCCCCGGAGAATAGGAATTAAGTAACAATTTTGTGCAACCTTAAATTATGGGTTAAATGTCAAATATATAGGGAAGGGGTAAAATCAAATCAGACTTGGATCAGGTTTAAAAACTGATCCAAAATCCGAAATTCAGTGGCCCAGTCGAACTGGGGGGCCCTGTCGTACCAGCGCCGCGACGCCTCCCTTATTTTCTGCACGTTTTAATTTTGATTAAATCTAAAATCCAATTTTGATTTAATTAAATAATTTCCATCAAATGAAATTTATCCCATATTGGTTAAAATATCTCGATTCTAAATCGGATATTTTATATTCTCTCAATATACCCTTAGACCAAAAAAACAATCGATTTAGTGTAACTCTTTAGGCCTTCACACATCGACACTTAATCAAATTAAGGTTCACACGAAACTCTTAGACTGCGCCATATTAAGATTTACAAACTAATAAAATATTTTTCAATATTTTTTTATTACTTGTATTAATTGTATATTTTCTATTTTACCATTAATATAAATAATGAAAAAATATTGAAAAATAATCTATTACAAGCTATGCGCTTCTAAGTACTGCGTGCTGTAACATAATTGGGACTCCAATTATGATGGATTCTGTAAAGCTATTACTACTACTAGTAATATTTTGTTGTCTATTTACAGAGGAAAGTAACGTATCTGTCCCCTCTTTTTGTGTTTCTCTGTTTGTTTTTTCTCCTTTCAATTATGGATCAGAGGTTCGTGAGGAATCTAGTATAATGGGGTTGAACCATATATAAATATATGTTTTAGAACTCGTCCTCTCAGATCAACCAGAACCTATAACATCAAGTATAATGGGGTCTAACTTTATTTTAAAAAGCTTGTGCAAATTGAGTTTGGCTCCGAAGTATTGATGTGGAAAATTTTGATTTTGGTTCTACTTGATTAAGAAATGCGCAATAGAGGTTCAAAAGTTATTCATTGTATTTTGTAAGAAATCAACTCAAATTCAAGCTCAAGGCATCGACCTAAATTGACATGGAGCATTAAACTTTAGCTCATCGTGATTTGTTTAAGAATCTAAATTAGAATACAATACCAGACTGCTTAATTGTTGTATCTAATGTCCATATAGCCATCAATAATAATAATCCCATTATTAATTAATATGACGATTTGTGGTTTGGAATTTTGCATCTTTCAATTAGAATCTCTATAGGATAATTACTATAACATTTGGAGAAAAAATTGTTTGCATTTTCTCATTAATTAATTAGCAAAAGATTTGTTTTCTTATTAAAATTAATTAGCTGTGTTTGAGAAGTTTAAGAATTTCTTGTGTCAGAGAAGACTTTGATAAAAGAAATTCGACTTCTTTAGGGGCCACAAAGAAGAAAAAAATAAGTTGAGATGCATGATTAGCGAAGTGATATTAATGAACAACTTGCATTATTAGCAAACAAGGAAAAAAACAATTAAGTTCAATAGAAATTTTCTCGTCTCAGCGATCAATTACAACATTTCGTAATGGAATCTCAATTTCCAGCTAAGAAAGCATATTGCTTCCCAAATTCCCGTCATATCGAAATTAAAATATAAACAGATAAAGACGAGGAAAAATACTTATAACCTTCCTCTCCTTATTTAATCATCTAGTATTAAAAATCTATTGGTCCGACTAATTTTTGATGAAAATGCGTATAAGTACGTACCTACTAGTGGAAAAATCTTTCCTAATTTTAAAAATAAATTATAGTTCAAACTCGAGACATCTAATTAAAATTTAAGAGATTTCATTCATCTCATCACATTCATCGGTAATAAAATCAAAGCTTCCCTCTTACCTTGGTTCTACTCGTTTGTCTACATTTAAGCACCCCAGTAAATAATTGTAAAACGAGGGTTCCTTACCTGTATGAATATTTTAAATATAATTTCCCAGATTATTTACTAGTATGAATTTTTCACATTAATAGTACACGAATTAAAATGATTTATAAGGTCAAAGTTTAGGGATTAATTAACGGTGAATACTCACGTAAAAAAACTCAGTTCCTTATATATTCAAGTTTTTTAAGGTGAAGCCTTCCCTCCAACAAAAAACTTCAGCCAGTTAGGCAGGTAAAGAATAAATATTGGATCTAACTTCAGTCCAAGTCTATGTTTTCATTTCATATCCGATGTGAGACTCTTAGCACTCTCACACGTCCAGAGCGTGGGTAATATAATTTGGGGACTCAACATCAATGAACAAAGAATTGAATGAGTCTGGCTCTGTACCATGTAAAGAATGAATTTTGGGCCTAACTCAACTCCAAAAGTTAGCTTGTGAGGTGAGGATTGTCCAAGTCCATATAAGGAGTTCATATTCTCATTCCATATCCGATGTGGAACTCTTAACAATACAGTTACAAGGAATAAAAATGAATAAAATAAAATTGATTATCTGTACCTTTGGTCAAATTTTGGTTCAGTTTTTGCTGATTGGCATATAGGATAACTAAAGCAAATTTTGGTGTTCCGTAAGATCTCTATAATCATCAGTCGAAGTGATATTAAGTTACTAACACATGCTGCTTACATCATTTCTCATATATAGTGGAGTAGTATGGCTTTAAAATGAAGGTTCACCTTAATTAACAATATGTTTTACTATTAGCTCCAATATCATATGCCTAGGATAATTCCAGCTCAGATGTAGATCCATTTTTGCGTTCCTTTTGTTTGGTGTCCAGTCCAATTTGGTTTGGGCCAAGTTCCTTCCATTCAAATGTCCTAAGTGCTTGATTTGAAATTTCTGATTTTGTAATTAATAAGGTTAAATTAGTTGCTTTGGTGTAAACACTAGATGTAAGTAATTATTTACCATATAAAAGTGGTTAGACGTGAACTTTTTACTGAATGGTACATGCACATTAGGGTTAGATTCTAAATTTCTAATCCTAAACCAGATCTTGGATTCATGTAAAATGGACAGTACAACAGGAAAGTATGATTATTATGAATTGTTGATATCCCGATATAAACTACTAATGACTTCAATTCTACTACATCATCAACAATCCTTTTCCTGGTATTAAAATATGTAATAAGATATCATCACAACAATTTTATCGTGTTTAACTGTTTATGTATACATAATACAATCAAGGTTGATGTTTTAGGCGTGATAGAAGGAATATATATACAGGACAATTTATGGTACTTGCGGTTTCAATTTCTACTGTTGCATTTGTTTCCTATGTTGCCTCAAAATAAGTACGATGAAGTATCTTCTCATATATTTTTCCCTCCTCTAGCTTACGAGCCATCGTTAGGAAGGAAGATTTGCCAAAAAAGGTAAGCAGTCTTCTTCTCTTTGGCAAAAACGTCCAATCCAACGTGCTATATTAGCCATGAAAGATTGCAACTTGGAGAACCAAGAAACCAACTATCACGAACCTTATGTACGCTCGTCTGCTTGAACGACTGGATCAATGTCGAACAAAAAATGTTTTCATTAGTACTAGAAATTGACTTCAACTCACACAATTGCTGCAACATGTTGGAAATTGAAGAAATGTTGCAAGAACTCAATAACTAATTTGTATGGCTTCTTACTCTAATCTCTAATTGCTCTATCATGTATGTTCCAAACTTTCAGTAGCAAGTACACACAAAAAACCCGGTTTCAAATAGTAAGTTTTTACATTTTTTACTTATAATTTACACTTGAAAATTTCTGATATTTAATAAAATCTGAGGATTTTCTTTCACATTGTTATAATATTCAAGCTTTGTTGCCTCTTTAATTAAATATTGATTTGAAATAACCAATCCCCTCTTAGGGGTTTGAATACAAGTCTTACAAAAATATAAAAGATTGGTGCTTCTACTGAAATATGAAAAAACCCACATTGTTGGCCCAAGTAAATGGAGAGATAAAACTAGTTCTTCATTGAGTTGATTTGTTTTACAATCCAATAAATTTGGGATGGATACATAATATGAGAAATGAAAAACTCCTGTACTGACTGGCCCAATAGGGGACAGTGGAGTATTACTGAACTAAATGCATTGGGAGATAAATCACTTGCTAACTTTATTGTCTACAGTGAACTTTGTTACACTGGTAAACCTTGGTATATGACTATCAAGATGATAACATTTTTCTGCTAAGTTGGAGCAGGAAAAGAATTTGATTGTATGGTTCACTTAAAGACCAAGTTGTGACATGTTCTGTCACATGGATATGCACAGTCGATAGCCTTGACACCACTTCGATCAAAGTACCAATCTCCAACTGCAAGTGCAATCGGCTGCATATCGTTCCAAGTTCAAGTTATTATCAACGATTACATAGATGTATATATAAAATCTTAGCATTACAAAAAAAATATAAAAGAGCAAAAGGAAGCACTTAGGCATACCTTGTTATTAATCATGGGGGAATTATCAGAAAACCATGTATCTTGCCTCTCAGTTTGGCAGTGGGCAAAGCATGAGTTTATAAACAAACCATTTTGTCTTGAAACAGCGAATCTTTTAATTGAATTAAGCATATGAATCCTAAAACCTGCTCGATATGTATTTAGCAACATCTGAGTTCCTGGTCTCAAAGTATTGGAAAAATGATTAACAGATTGAGTAGAGAATACCTTGCAAAAATTGAATCTGAGAAGGTGAACATCTTTCATTATTGAGTGTACATTCGTGCCATAAGCCGTGAGGATCAGCTGTATGAGGAGCTAAGCTTTCCTGAAACTGTATGAGTGCAAAAGAAAGAAATTCAATCATTATAAAAACAGTCTGACGACAACTGTAGTGTATCAAACCGGAACTAATTTTTTTGTTGATCAAGTAAAAGTATTTTCATTCATAAAAATGGTCAAACTGGCTGTATACAAGGGATATACCAAAAGGTAAAGAATCTACAAAATATGAAACTAATAAACCTCAAAAATCGTCTCCATATAGAGAAACAGCGCAAATAGATAGAGTTAATAACCTACCTGCCAAGAATCATAGGCAGCATTCAGTAGAAAAAGAGGGGTCCTGATGTTGCCGATCAAATTCTGAGGAAAGAAACACTGAAAAGGGAAAAAGACACAGCTTTTATTAAGAAAAACAAGAACTCCAGATGTTAAGTGAAAATGACTTGGAAGGGACTTACGGAGGTTGCATCAAGGTGGTTGGTGCAAGTTCTTGGTAGCGTCTTCTGAAGACCCTGTTACAAAATATGAAAATTTCAGCTGAGCAAAGCTTTAAAAAATTATATACAAGCTATGCATAAGAGTTTTCTATTAACAGATATCTTTCATTTAATGATCCACTTAGGCGGTAAAGAAACATTATTTTCGTGGAACAATTAGTACCTATCTTGCTGAAATTGCTTTTCAAAAATGACACTTCCAATTTCTCCAGGTTGCACAGTTGGGATTAGAAATTTGATAACATTTTATCCTTCTACTATAGGGAACAAATTCTTCAGATGTTTACAGCATTGCACAATTAAAACCAGAAAAGTGGGTAACCTGAAGAAATTAACCAAATATAGAACATGAATTGGCTCATTACCTGCAACTTAACCACACCTCCAAACAAATTTCTGATGGAGCGCCCTCCAGATACATCAATTCTGTAAAAAAGGCCATTATATCAATTCAAGTCGAAGCACTGGCAGCATCGTTAGTTCAAGAAGTACTTGAAGGGTATAAAGAATAAGAAATTACGCGTCCATAAATAATCCAGCATCACTCAGGCACTTCACTTTAGTATGTGGGAGCAAATTGCTGAAGTCATCACAATGCATTATTGAAGCTAGACCACCAGCAGAACATCCAGAATGAAGAGCCTAAAAAACAAATTCTGATATCACAACATGAACGACGAAAGCAAATGAGATGAGAGGTGCACATTGTGATTCTACCTGCTTGGCGTATCGCATTCCTTTTGACATTAACTCGTCCATTGCAGCTTGATATATGCGCTTGCCTCTAAATTGCAACCCTGCAGCCTGGAGATAAATGTCATTAAGTCAAACACAACTATTGCAGACAAACAGATAACCATCAATTGCTTCCACGTACCCATATATTGCTTTACATGCAATCACATCTCCTAATAACTTCACATAAAAATGCCTCATTCTTTCTCGGTTTTAAATTTGTAATATAGGAAGGCAACAACTTCCGATGGTTAGCCTACTTAGCGGAATTGTATTGGAATCATCATGTTATAATGTAAAACAAGAATTTACAAATTGTGAGATTTCATATTAGGGGGCACCTCGCTGCAGAGGACCAGGATCGAGCAGAGATATATTTCTTTAGTCTCTACTCTCTAGTCATTTTTAAGCATAGCATTAGTCAGATGATAGCAGGAGCTACTACGAGGCTGTTATATAATTTGAACAGTTTAGCTTAAGCTTATATTAATCTTTCAACCAGGATCTGTAAATGGTTCAGAATGCTTACACTGTTAATTGAAGCATTACAATGCTTAGGTCTATTGACGATAAGAAGCAGGTAGCACCTTGACAAAAGGCAAAAATAACTTTTTTTAGTTTTTTGGCATATATATAATTTGAATCCCTTGGCATAAGATTTTTTTTAATCCCCTTATTTGAATTCCTAGCTCCGACATTGGACTCATACTAACATTTAGCTAAAAAGAAAAAAGGGCTACTATCTTCTTTTCCTAAACTCCGGAAAAAGAAGAATATTACTTTTATCAGTGTCACTTTCCCCCACTGCATCTCTAAATCCAAAAGTGCAAGGAATATGATTACAGGAACATGAAGAATGTGAAGAAGCAAAAAGATTAAATAAAGTCAATGTCAAAAAGTGCACAACATTCTGGAGCCATCATGGTTGTAGCAAATTGAAAAAGTAACATATTCCAGCTTTTATTTTATTTTCCACTCATTCACTTTTTCAGACCAACACCACATTTGCATGATTAGTGAAAACTAAAAGGAGAAATGGGCAAATGATCTGACAAACCTTATCTTCACCATCCCCAGTAAATGATGCACCATCACAGTAACGAACTTTTACTCTATTCCAATTATAAAAGTCTGCAATCAGAAAAAAGGAAAGAACAGTAAGGAAATCTCCACAATATGCTCAATTCATAGAAGAGATTGTGTCATATCATCAACTAAACGACCTGGATTCTCTTCAGCCTTGTTACTCAAAATCCCGGTAAAAGGAATCTGCTTTTCCATGTAATTCGATGATCCTCGCCTTGTTTTTTTGCGGTAAACACAACTTCTAACACTGTTACACCATCCTCCACCCTGCCACAAGAAGACACCGGGCTTAGGATCTAAAGCAATAATAACAGCAATAGCAAAGCCGGAAACTTTTCTTCAAAAGCTTCACGCCATAATTTCGTTCCCCACACATTAGAAAAGCATATCAGAGAGGGGAACAAAGGTCAAATTCCATAATCATGTTAAAAGGCTGGCGATAAGTGCCTAAAGTCAACATCAGATACAACTTGTCTCCAACATCTATTTAAACAACAGAAGCACTCTAGTGGACAAAAAATTGGGAAAAGAAAATAACAAACATCACAAGAAACTGAAACTCAACCAAGTAAAAGTGGTTACTTAATAAAGACTAGAAAGGACAACATGCAACTCAAAAAGTTGACTGCCTAGACAATTAAAATAACATTAAAAGATGAGTGCTGAAACTATGGAGTAGTAAGTTAATTAAGAAGCCGTAATTAGCATACCTCCAATTGAATGAGCCAACTGTATGCCCCAGACCCATAACCTCGATGGATGTGGTAACCTGGCAGTGTTCCATCCAGACACACTGTACAAAGGGTCAAAAACAGCACAATCACTTTTTCTAAGAGAGATTTTTTAATTGCAAAACCTTATTTAGGCCCACTATTAATTACAGCTAACCTGAGCTAATTAGCCACAGATAGAAAAGTTCATCAAATCTCTTCATCAACCACTTGGCCTTATCATTGTCACACAGATAATAGCAGAATAACTTGTTGCAAGGTGTTGACATGAGTCAAATTTTACTAATTTTGTAAGCAACTTGTTAGAAGTTGTTGACAAGAGTCAATTTTCACCAATTTTGTAAGTTAAATGGGACTAGATTCATTTTTTATTTTTTAAAGGATGTTCAGAAACTACCCGAAAAGTAAAAGTACACTACTCCAGATTTTGTGACGTACAGATAAGTAAAAAAGAAACCACCCGTAACAAGGGCACAGCTGACGGAGATATCAAATCGCCCCTTATAGAAAATTGCAGAAGCTTATAAGTTAATAGATAAATTAGAATATCAAGATTCAAGAATCACTGAAAGAAAATCTAATGCAAGATCTCTACTGTATTGTTGCAAAATCATCAAATAAAAACCAAAATGCAATCCTATAGTCCAATAAACTGAAATAGAAAATAAATTAAAACATTTCCAAATCAAATAAACAACTTTTCACAAACATTGAAGTGGCATTAGAGAATGTAGCTAACCAGCTCCTCTAGAAGCAGCACCATGGATGATTGTAAGACCAACCATAAGAGGAGTTGGAGCACCTGCTGCTGAAGCTCCATACATACTTTCCAAGAATACCCCTTCCGTTTTATTGTAAAAGAATTCTTCAAATTCATAACAATTTACTATTTTGCTAACCACAAATATCACACCCAAAAACCACATGAGTAGCTTCCCCATGGCTCTCTCTGCTTTCACCACACAAATCTTTGGGGAAGAGAGACAGAGAGAGAGCAAGAAAGAATAAAGAGACTGATGGAGTATTTGTAATTGTAAATGTTTTGTTTTTAATTGGTGCTAATTATTTAGCTTTATGAGAATAATAACACGTAAAACACGAACAAATGTAACAAGTTTTGTCTCTCGGACAGAGATTTTCTGAGTCTTGGGGTGGGTGGGGTGGGAAGGAGGAGGCGTTATATCCAAATAACATTTACTTTCATCATGTATGTAAATGTTATTTGGAAATGAATTCGACCAAGTGAAGATATGGAACTTTAACTGTGTTCTCCCCGCAATTTAAAGATTTTTTTATCCAAAAAGTCGTCTCAAACATTTTGTTATTCTGTTCTAATTGATGAAAGTACACCCTTAATATAATAAATATACGATTTCAATAATTAAAAATTATTTTAAATTATAAATAACAATTTCAAGTTAATCAACCCCTACTTTGATTGAACTAACTGCGAATTATGAATCTTTACAGTAAATTATGATTAATACTACTTAATAAAAAATGAAAACAAAGACCCCTAAAAGTTTTCATTTTTCGGGACTCTATGCGGTAACAAGGCTCGCACGGGCTCAAAAATGACGCTGATTGTCCTCTAAGTTCTATTTTGACAATTGCTTTAAGAAAAATAATAAATACAAATTACTTCATTCATCTTAGGGAAGGATTTTTTGTTTCCAGTACATATATGGAGATTGTCCTCTAAGGCTATGTTTGGAATTTGGATTAGCGATGTGCAGAATTGATTTATGTTTGGATGCAATAATGTAAAAGTGATTGTTATAATTGATTTATGTTAGGATAATTTTGATCAGAATTGTTTTTGAATGCAGAATTACTAAAATGAACATTTAGTCAATATATATAAATAAAAATTACTAAAAATGGAAGTATGTAAATAAAAATTACAAATAGATAATAGAAATTAAAGTGCAATATAGTACTTATATATTAGTAGAATATTATTACAATACTAATTTATAGTGCAAATAGTATTTAAATATTATTACAATACTAATTTTGCATGTACTCTCTAATTTGATTGCGGACTAAGTGTCGAACGTGATCCACCTCTGATGAAGAAGCTACAGTAAAAACCCGTGATTGATCCAAGTTAGATGATCTATGATAAGCATCATGGTGAATGATTGTGTTTTCATCTTCATAAAGATCAAAATCAATATTCGTTTCTGCATTCCTTCTGATAAATTTGTGTATAGTGATTGTTGCGACGACTATTTGAACCTATATTTCAAAATTGAACTTGGGCATACGACGTAAAATTGCAAATATGTTCTTCCATGCAACGTAAAATTTTAAAATTGAACTTGGGCCGCGGCTCTAAATCGTGAAAAATCACCGGGAAGGAGCCACGGCGCCTAAGTTTCAGTGATTTTTCACGCCACAGGAGTCGCGGCCCTTGGGAGGAGGCGTCGCGGCGCTTCAGGCAATTCTTCAAAAATAATAAAACTTTTCGATACTTCAACTTGGGTATATTTATTTCTTGTTTGTTCAAAATATAATATATTATAGTAATAATATTCGGTGTATTTGAAAGAAGACAATAGGAAAAAGAGAATGTTAATCCTCGTATAATCGGACAACGTTATAATGTTTGAGGAGTTTAAAGTTCCAATCTACAACTACACATAAACAAATGTCAACTTTAGTAGTATATTTGATTATTTTTTTTAAATTAAAACATAACATGAGTAGTATATTTGATTTTTTTAGTAATTATTTCTAGATATTTAAAGAGGGTAATGAAAGTTGTATATTTTTAAAGCTAAAGTGACTGTTACGAAGAAAGTATTATTATCAAAGTTTCAAACTTACCATTACAAATATTTCACTAAAGCGGCAATTAAATTTAAATAGCAAATATGCAAAGTTTATTCGATACCAAAAGTACTGAAATAGGCACACGCATAGAATCTTAACAAAAGTAAGGCAAATACCAGAATGACTGGCAATGCAAGACCATGTTTGGGTCAGCTGCTTAACCAAAATAAATAAGTGTTAATTTAAATTAAAATATGATTGATTAAATCCGTAGAAATTAAAAATAAATTTACCAACAAGAATAAAAGCACTTAATACAGTTCCTAAAAAGGTGGAAAATGTTAGATAAGTTACTATACATGAATGACTAACTAATTACTAATAATTTTTATTTATACGGATAGCATTAAATTAAATTCTATAATTGTGCAATGTATGTTGACTTGCATAATCTAGCACCTATTAGTATTTTAGGGAGGTTAATTCAAACTATACCTTACAAAGAATATTGACCATTACGTACAAGTAATCAATTAAAATTATATCTAAGTGTAATTAAATTACAAGACATGAAAGTGAATTGAAAAGTTACAATCATCATTTGAAACAAGGAGTAATTTACAGCAAGAAGGTTAGTTCTACTTAGAGGCCAATTCATGATTAAAGTTTACCAGTTTCTAAGATAATCTCAAGTTAATATACAATATTAATTGTGTTCATAATTAAATATTTATAAATATATAGTTATAGTTAATTTCTTGATACATATATAGAGCAGTGTTTTAAAAGACGGGGCCTTGGCGAGGCGTAAGTCTGGAGACACGGGGAGTTAGCCCCATGGATATTTAATTTTTAGTATTTCGTATAATAATTTAATTACCAAAAATATTTTTAAATAGGTAAAATTACATTTTAAAATAAAAAAAATTGTAAATAAATTTTATATATATCACATACACACACACTTGATCCTCACAAAAAACTAATCAAATCAATCCATTATACGCCCTTTACAATTTGTAATTATATATAACATAATTTTACAAATATAAACAATACAATGAAATAAAAGTTATTATGAAATGCAAATCAACTCTAACATATTAACTTTCAAATAATGAAAAAATCATAATTTCTTAAAATAAAATTACTATCATACGGAGTACTATTTATTTTATCTCCCTATAAATAAATAATCAATAAACTTTATCAATATTATAATTAGAACGTAACTCTTTCATGAATAGAAAAAATTACTTTCAAATACCGAAATAGTAAAATATGATAATTTTGATACATAGGACAAAAAGACCACTGACAAGTGAAAATGTATCGATGTATTTTTAAAAGTAATATATTAACTGATATTTACTCTCACGATATTCTCAAATAGTAATTATCTAATACTACGATTTGTTATTTGAGTTATACCCAATCTTCTTGTTTCTATAGATGAAAAACTATTAAGTATCATTCTTTTGTTAAAGAATTATGAGGGTCAACAATTTTAATTAAGGAAGTTAACATATAATTTGTGTAGGAACTATCAGGCGAGCCCCGAACGTTGGGCATTAGGCGTGTTGTCAATGTCCCGCCCCGGAGCGAGCCTCGAGACGAGTCTTGAATCTGCCTTTTAAAACACTGATGCAGATAGTGGCGGAGCCAGAATTTTCACTAAGGGGTCAAAATATATAAAAAAAATAAACAGACAAAGAAACCAAATATATACATAAAAAATAATTTTAATCATTTATAAATCAATTTCACCAAACGGGGTTCGGATAAACCCGTGAGCCCTTCCTAGCTCCGCCCTTGGATGCAGAAATAATAATTACTGATTTTTCCTGAATCCATATATCCTGTTCTCGATCGGCCCCTAGTTCTCTCTATTTAAAACAAGACATACATATAGTATTCATACTATATTTGAATCTTATGTGAAAATCAACTCCAAACAAAGAGTAATATGGAAACCAACAAGCGTGTGTTATCCACTAATAATCCTACGCTGATAGTTGAAGACAGGTAGGTATCTGAGGAAAGATACGTACCTTCGTATTTTTGGATTGAAGGTCTGATCAAATCAGGGCCGTTGAGTTAACTGATATTTAATAGAAATGGTCCCATGACGGTGTTTGTCTGTTCTTATTTCTTAACTTCTTATTATGGTATAATGTGCGGTGACCGTGTTCTACGGAGACCGGTGATCGCGCCAAATTCCTCTGTTTTTCAATTCCCTCTTCTTTTCTTTTAATTAATAAATTAATTTCCCCTTTTCTATTTTTTTCGTTTATGAAAGGAACTGAAACGGTAAGTATTTTCTGGTAAATATTTATCTAATTGAATATTTACATCAAATTATTCAATTTTTTATAACTAAATGATTTATATATATATATATTTAAACACATATATATATTTATTAATTTAATATAAATATTCGGGTATATAAATTGTTACCTTATTTTCCACAGGGGTAAAATGCATGGCATGCGTCATAGGTCAACGTATTTACGTATTAGTCAATTTAATGATCACCATCTCGGCAACAAAATGTATATATTAAACTAATTTCAATGAACTACTAGACAATAAGGAATAGAAATTTACGTAGTCTCAAATTTTCATGGCAAATTGTACCTACTGTGGGTTATTATGTTCTGTTAAGAGTCCACATCGAAAAGAAATCCACTTACAGAGAAAGAAATTTGAGAGTACTGTGAAAGAGAGGAGGAAAGGGGAGGCTCTCGTCGGTGGAGAAGAGAAACCCTAAAAGTGCCAAATCCAAAAATATACTTGAAAATTTCGACGAAAATGATGAATTGAAAGGTCTAGATGACAATTCAAGCAAAATGGTATCAGAGCCAGACTCATTTCAATTCTATGTTCACCAATGTTGGGACCCCAAATTATATCATTCACGCTCCGATTAACGGAGTCTGGGCGTGCGGAGGGGTGTTAAGAATCGCACATAAAAAATGGAATGAGAATTTGAACTTCTTATATGGACTTGGACAATCCTCCTATCGCAAGCTAGCTTTTGGGGTTGAGTTAGACCCAAAATTCATTTTTTACATGTTCGATTTAGGGATGGCAACGGATCGGATCTGGACTGAATCCTACTAGATCCAGATCTAGATCCGTTTTCATACATAGATCCAGATCCATCGGGTCCATAAAAATCAGATCTAAATCCGGATCCATCGGGTCCACGGATCAGATCTGAATCCACATGTAAAAAAAATTGTCTCGAATAATATTCCCACCTCTTGAAAAAAAAATTATTTTCATTTACGTTCTTTAGCAACAATATATTAAATTTTTGTTATCATTTACATTTTTTGCAACAATATTTTTATTGTTACTAAAATTTTATTGTCAATTTTATATTTTCTCGAAGTGCAACTCACAAATGACTAACTCTTTTTTCAAGTGATTCATGTGCAAATACAACTAAGTATTTTAATTTCAAAAATTTACTATTCAACTTTAACTAAATGTTATCGAAACGCCTACAAGATGGTCGCAAAAGCAAAGAAGGCGGAATGGTGGGATCCAAAATCACTGTTAGCCGTTAGGCATATAAATTTCAAGAAAAATATATTTATATAAAATGTCTAAATAAATATATAAAAGGTTCAAAAGTAAAATAAAATTTATCATCAATAGTAAAAGTGATAAAAACAAAAAAAACAGAACTACATACACAAAAGGAGTAGTAAAAAATTTCAAACTTTATGTGCAAGTGTGACAAACGGATCCACGGGTCGGATATGGACTGGATACGGATCTCAAATACAAGATCTAGATCCAGATCCGATCCGTCAGAAACGGATCCAAGTCTGATCCGGATCCATCGGGTCCAAATTTTAAAGATTCATATCTTATAAAACGAACTTGAATCCACCGAATCCGGATCGAATCCAGGATCCATTGTCATCTCTAGTTCGATTGTGCTGCACTAATCACTACTTTAGTAATTGCGTGTACGATATACTAATAAAAGCTTAACATGGCTACTTGTAAATATTAAACTCTATTTAATAACATATTGGTTTGTATGTATTTCAAGTGAAAGATACACCCATAGATTTTCAAATTCTATAAAAAAAAATCGACTTTAACTAGATGCCATCATTTCTTCTTGAATTTTTTTAAACATAAATCTAAAATATGACTTTGATAATACTTTCCTTTGTTTCGTTTTACTTGATCCTTATATTAGAAATAGATCTTTTTTCTTTTAACTTATCCATTTTAGCAAAATCAAGATATATTTATTATTTTCTACCAATACTACCCTTATCATTGAATACCTATAAAGTATTAGTAGTCAAATTTAGATTTTCGAAAATTAATTAATAAGGTTAGTTAGTAAAATAAATCTCTAATGAATACGTTATTACAGAAAAATCAACAAAGTCCAAGTCAAATAAAATGGAGGGAGTAGTTCTTTTAAAACCAACATATGCAATAAAACGATTAAACAACGAAGTAATTTTTAAAGTCTATTATATTATATATTAAACACGGCTTTATAAGGTAAGCTTTTTGGAACCAACGTTTTTGGAGTTTTCTCCAACCACCCTATACCTTACTAATAAAAAGGGAAATGTAACGATAGCTAAGAGAACTAGAGAGCTAGAGCGAAATACTTGTAGCGAGTAAAGAACGATTTCGCTTTCCAATAAAATAATTTCATATAGTAAAAAAAAAGGGACGTGCTATATCCGAAACGTACGAAATATAGTAAATATCGTAAAGAAAGATGCAGTAGGGGTTGCAAACCGGACGGTAAACAACTTGATTTTGGAAGATATGGCACTAAAAGTTGTAGAGCCTCTTGCATTGGTGATTAGGATATCATCACCTAGCAAGGCATAGTCTTCAAAAGGGGTAGTACAATCAGGATATGCGTTCTCTGCCGCCATCCACACTATATAATGGTGGGATATGGCAAACAGAGACCAAGAACTCGTTTCTTTTGATTTATGATGCATCAGTCTCATAGAATGGGGTAGATAGGAGTTAATCAGTAATGGGAAGGCGTTCATTTCAATATCTATAAACGGTGACAATTACTCAGTCTATTTGATCGAATTGATAGATACGAAACCCTCCCCATTCCATAGAAATCCGGACAAAACCTTCCGGGAAGAAGAAAGTACCGGATTAAGTAGGCAATCTTAGGACAATTCTTTTTCTTCATTAGGGCTTTTAGCCCCGAGTCAATCGAGGGCATTTCACTCCTACCCAGAAGGGAAGGGCTTGTTTGCGACTCGAATCAGGTATGAAGAGGGGAATGAGCTAAAAGCAAAAACACTTACAGTCGAGTTGCTTCAGCTAAACCCTTTCTCCTATTCTCATTTCACTATTCCACAAGGAGAAAGACTTACAGTCGAGTTGCTACGCTGTTTTGCTTTCCACCTTCGTAAATGTCACAACCGATGACCTATATCCTTTATTATAATTATAGAAACTATATGGTAATTGAAAGACTACAGAACAAAGTATGAACGTCCAGGAAGTTGCAAAGGAATTTCCGAACAACCCTGCATATAGGACGGTGTTTCGCTCCTGTATCTTCCCAAAGGAAAAAAGATCTCTGAGAGTTGTTTCCTGAATCCGAAAGTGTTGCATGCCTGAATCTAACTGGGGTTCGCGTTGGTGGAGGAACTGGATCGGAGCATCATTCGCTCCTTTCTGTCTTTTCATTGTCCGCCTCCGCCTGAACAGATACGCACTAACCCACCTGAAATAAGGTAAAAGTCTTCTTTCCAACCCTTTGTACGAGACTCCTTTCTTATGAAAAAATGACATTATATATATAACATATTTAAATAGAAAATAAACAAATCCTATTTAAAAAAAAACCTATTTTGGGTGGATTTAAAACGAATTAGAATTAATAAATAGAATTTTAGGGATGAGGAATAAATTAAACAAACGAATTTTACTTCTTTTTCCCCTTCCCTCATCTTCCTAATGGTGTTGGCAAGAATCTCTTCGAGAATAGTTAGATTCTCCTTCTAAGACTTTTGTTGGACGCTAGAGGTGATCGTAGAAAGAGAGACTTTATTTTCTTTTTCCAATTTCCTCAGTAGATCCTGCCCTGTTGTCTCCTCCTTTGAGTCTATCGAAGACCGGAGTGGACTACGTGGTTCGGATGCTCACTGGGTGGTTGACCACCCCTATTCCAGTAGTTTCTCTTCATCTGATCGCTAGAATTTTTTTATCGATTAAAGAAAGTAGCTCAGATGAAAGCTCTCACACCTTCATAACACGCATAACACAAGCTAAGCCGCTTCCAGTGAAAGCAGTAGTGAGGTAGCTCAATAAGCCTAGCAAACACCGGCTAGATAAGTAGGGCAGGCTGCTAACTCAGGGAATTCTTTGTCGATAGAAGGCATTCGCGAAAGTCGCCGATGAAGAGAAGCGATTGAAGTGAGAGGAAGTCGACGACGAGAATTTCGAATCGTCAGAAAAGAGTAGTAGGCATACTTTAACAACAGTCTTGTCCACAAGCAAATCAATGTTCGACAGCGGAAAATCATCTTTGGGAACATGTTTTATTGATATTTCCAGCTGAAACTTTCTTCTTTTATATTTATATAAGGAATCCTCTTGGTTGGTCGAAGTGGGGTTCCGTCCTCCCTTGCCTTGCGACTTAGGTATTCCTTTTCTGGTTTCCTAAACTTTTTGTATGTAAAAAGGCCCCCGTCTTTTCACGTAGAACATCGCGCCACCATACGAACATGGTATATAGAGTTTGCGGTCGACGTTCCGGCTTTGTTCGTCGACAGCTGAATGTTTCGATCTGGTTCGATTCATGATCGCATCTGCAAATCTTATCCCGTGGGCTTTAGCGGACGTTTTTCATTCTTCACCCGGTCCTTAGTAGCCTTTCCAAAGTCAACCTAACACTTTTATCTCTTCGATTATACTGTCGTTCGTACTTTTTGTCTTGTAATTCTACGTTACACACGTACGTAGTTAATCTTCCAATTGGCTGTACTTCACAAAATTAATCAATTTTAGGCTAGGCCAGCAAACCTTATAATTCAAGTTAACTCATAATTTCTGCTTTCCTGTAAAATTGCATCAAATTTAGTAAGTCTATCAAATTGAACTTAAATGTGCAAAACTCAAACAATAGATAATTAATCGAAAAGTTAGAAGCACGTATCTTAGTAACAAGTTACATTTCTCTCTAAAAGAATTACTCTTCTTCTTTTTTTTAAATTTAGACAAAACAAAATTACTTCTTTTTTCTTTTCTTTTCGGCAAATGAAATCTCAAAGGACACTGAATCGGTTACTTTAGTTTGTTAATCACTTTAAGAAGAACAAGAGAGATCCAAAAAATTACGGAGTAGAAATTATTATAAAGTGGTATAAAGATTTTTACGAAAGGAATTTCAAAGGGAACAATATGGGCCATAAGAGGGATAATTAATATTATGCTTTATAAAGTAATTAAAGACAATATAATTGAAAGGTAACCTTCAATTAGAAAATTTGCAAGAAAATTGTAAGGTACAAAAATAGGACAATCCATCTGATCACTTCGTTTGTTTAATATGTACACGGAACACCATGCACTAAGATGGCCAGCTAGTGGAACATGGGAAAAAGAGGCACACATCTGGTTAGAGGAAATGCTTATGATTCTTCTTTCTTGAGTGCGTCATGATAACCCCGGATCGACGCAATACCGCAAATCACGTCAGCCAATTAACCATATTTGGCAAGCCATGTGTGACAGGCTCAACCAAGAAAATTTATACAGGAGATCGAACTCGTGACCTTGCGGTCCCACGTCTACACCAACTTGGCTACCACTGAGGGTAAGAGGCACACTTCTCGGGTCTAAGATATGGGTATATTCCGTGTCTGCATTTTGTGACAAATGCTTCTCTCATGGGGTTCCATCCGCCAAAGCTAATCTAATCTAACTCCACACTAATTATCAGAACTGATCATGGAAGGAAATTATTTTATTGAAAAATGAGTTGTCTTTTCATGAGAGAAAAATACAATAACAAGTAGAGATCCATACGCAACTCTCTTTATCGTGGCAAAAAAATGTCTTCTTCCGAATTTTCTGTTCGAAAATATGGAATTAAGATTATTTCATTATTTATGACTTGAATAATTGGAATCCCGCACGTCGAAAATGTCGTTTCCACATACGTGCACACGTAGTGTCAAGTATCGTAAAATTTCATTAGTGAAAGAAATATTGGTACGTGAGTAAACGTTTGAGACATGAAATGATGGACGGTCGTTGGTTAAATGACATGTGTTCCACGTTGGTAAATGAAGGAAGAAGTGTACGATGTGTAAAAGATGAAACCAGTCAGAAATCACTGCAGAGCCGTGAAGGACCGCGTCGCAACATCGTCGGAGCCGCGGCGCCTGATCACTGATCAGTCACGGGAAGTTGGTGCCGGGGAGCTTCAGAGGCAAAATGATCGACGAATGACGAAAAGTTTCTTACTTTTGGGCTGGTTTCTGAGCATTGAACCTCTATTACTTGACACTTGAATTCAGTCATTATTTGTCTGAATTATAACCCCTCAATAAGTGTCATTATATGGTATTGATTGTCATTAATTGGCTAGATGAGAGGTCATCTTACACACAGTATAAATTGAGGTCATTGGCTCAATTGAGAAACACTTGAAAATCAGATTTTCTGAACACACTTCACTCTTGTTTAGTTCAGATTTTTCTGAACTTCTTCCTCTCTAGCATGCTTTCATACACTCAAAGGTTCTTCTTGAGAAACACTTGGGTATCCTTTGCTCATTTGTTAGTTTTTTTTATATTGGGAGACATGTGTCCATTAACGTAAAAGGATATATACAGGGCAATAATGTCTTAAGGACAGAGTGAATATATGTCACGACCCGACCCGACGGTCGCGACACGGTGCCCTAATTGGAAACCCTTATACTACCCTGTCACATATAATCAGACTCGTACTGAGGGAAATATAGAAATCTGTAATAAATCTGCCTCTTGAGGAGTCACAACTAATCAACACATCAAGCTAGGCAAGCCGACAAGGTTGTCACTATACATAGGGATAACAAAACACGTCACAACCGTAAAGCTGGCTAAAACACATATACAAAAGCACATCTACCACCCACAACTGTCTACAAACCTCTAAGAATACGATAATGAAATATGACGGAACAGGGCCCCGTCGTACCCCTAAAAATTTCCGGAATCTCATCATTTTGTATACTAACTTCCGGATTAGCATATGTAACCATACTTTATACACAATATTCGAATCTTACTCCCTTAATGACGTTCTTAATTATCGCATTAAACCTACGAGGTGTAACAATATCACTCGACTCAGCAGCGCAACTATAACGCTACAAGATTTAGTGTCTCTTGGTTTCAGGCTATCAAGATCTAAGAGTTTTCTGCAATTGGAATGAAGACTCAGGACGAGCTCAAGAACCATTCAAGAACGAAGACCAAAATCATCAAACTTGTTGTTGTTGTCACAACTCTTGTTAGGCTTCAAGCCTGGTGTTTTGTAAACCATTATAGTTTATCCTTTCGAAGCACTAGTAGTAGTTGTATACTATTCCCGTACATCCATTGTGTAACTCACATTTTCTATATTTGCATAGAGGGACAAGTTGTACCCAAAAGAGGGAGCTTCAAGTATCTTGGATCGGTAATACAAGAGAATGGTGAGACTGACGAGGATGTCACACACCGTATTGAAGCAGGGTGGATGAAATGGAGGCTCGCCTCCGGGGTGCTTTGTGATAAGAAAGTGTCGCATAGGCTGAATGGTAAGTTCTACAGAGTGGTAGTTAGACCAGCATTGATGTATGGGGCAGAATGTTGACCAGTTAAGAACATACACATTCAGAAGATGAAGGTAGCGTAGATGAGAATGCTTAGATGAATGTGTGATCATACTAGGAGAGAAATGTTTGGAAATGAAGTGATATGGGATAAGGTTGGAGTTGCCTTCGTGACGGACAAGATGAGAGAAGCGCGACTGAGATGGTTCGAGCATGTGAAGAGGGAGTGCGGATGCGCCAGTTAGGAGGTGTGAGAGATTGACGGTCGCATGTGCTAGGAGAAGTAGAGGTAGGCCGAAGAAGAAATGAGGGAGGTGATTAGACAGGACATGGCGCACCTCCAGCTGACTGAAGACATGACCGTAGATAGAAAGTTATGGAGATCGATGATTATGATAGAAGGTTCATAGGTAGTTGAGTTTTGTATATGAGGGAGGTGGGGGGCTAGCATTTCCATCTCCTCATCTTCTTAGTAGTATTATTTAGGTATCGCGTAGATCAGTATTTCTATGTGGGTATCGCTTCATTCGTTCTATATCTTGATCTTTTCTATTGTCTTATTTTCTTGCATTGTTGTATTGACTACATTTCTTTAGCCGATGGCATATAAGAAATAACCTTTCTGCCCCCACAAAAGTAGAGGTAAGGTCTGCGTACATCCTACTCTCCCAGACCTCACTTTATAGGATTACAGAGAGTATGTTGTTTATGTTGTTGTTGCATATCCTCCCAAGTCTTTATTATTTAGGTTGCGTGATGGATTTGAGTTTGCAACTCTACTTGTGTGTTTGTACGAAGAAAAATGATTTTTCATGATTTTATTTTCACAATTATTTTTCTAAAAATTTAGTATTTTTTTTTGTTTGTTAACTAAGTAAAGTAGTGTCAATATAATTTAGACAAATCCCACTATGTTGGATGGGTTAAAGGGTGGGAAGAGACCATCAGCCCGAAATGACATATATTGATGACTTGTCTTTTCTATTCTCACTAGGAAAGAAGTTTTTTTTAAAAAAAAAAAAACTTCAAAATATTTTAACTGATCAAATATAAGAAAATTAGAAATTCTTCCATACCAAGCATACCATACATCACATGAAATTTTCATGTTTTGATATAAATCAGTAAGATACGAAAAGGGACAAGGGAAGTTCACTTTTCCTTCATAGCATCATCCCTTATTTAATGTGTGCTAGGAACTTCGAAAATCATGTTCCGTGTGTAACGACTCGTTAGGTCATTTTGGCTATTTTTTTTTTTTTTGTAAATGTCATTTTTCTTAGTTTTATTTATTGTATTTGATGTGCGGGGATGAATGACCCGATTCCTGAGACAATCGGATGAAAATAACGGAAGAAAGTCTAATTTTGAGTTTTGAAAGTTTAAAAAGTTTGATTAGGAATTGACTTTTGGAAAGACGCATTCGGAATCAAATTCTGATAGTTCTGTTAGCTCCGAAATGTAATTTTTGACGTTGGTGAATGGTTAGAATGGTTACCGAGTGATTCGGGTGAGATTCGAGTGAGGTTGTGAAATTTTGAAAGTTATAAGTTATAAGGAAGAGTTTTAATTGACTAAAGTCAACATCGAGAGCATTTGAGTCTTTTTTTAAGTTTCATCAATTTTATTAGGTCCGAAATATTGTTTATGGCTTAGTCAAGTTGTTGATTCGGTTCCTGAGGGACTAGAGTGTATTTTGAACTCTTGATTGAGATTTTAGTTAATTAAGCGATTTAGAGTTGATTTGAGTCAACGGTGTGGGAAAACAGAAGTAAAATCCACATTAATAATATTATATATTTAGCAAAATAATAATATTAATATATATTAATAAAAATAAAATAACAACACTTGAAAATATAAATATTACTACGATAATATTTTTATAATAAATACACAAATTGAGTTGAGTCGTGCTAGGCACTGTCCGAAGAAACTATTTCAGCAATGTGAAATGTTTTCCCTGAATTAAACAAGTCATTCTCTAAATTTAATTAGATGATACAGGAATCAAGTAAATTTAGTCAATACTAGCAGGTTTTAAAAGACGAAAATTTTTAAAAAAGGACAAGAAATGAATTAATAAAAAACAAAAAAGAGAGAGAGAGAGAGAGAGAAATCGTGTAAAATGGGAGAGGGAGTAGAAACTTTTCCTTGATTCACATTCTGGAGTAGCCTAATAGATGAGAAATGGTAAAAATATGACAAGTGTTAAAGACATTTGTGCTGAAACAACCATGCATTTGCCAATTCACAAAAATATGCATGACATTTGGTATATCATTTGTCAAAAATTGTTGAAATATCACAACAAACAACTGGTCAAGATAATCTCGTATGAGTATTCTGAAGGCTCGAGCAAGTCCGTTGCATGTTTTAGGAGTGGTTTGCATATTTAATTTGTGTTTGAGAGGTCTCAAATGAATTTCGAGGATTGATTTGAAGTTTGAACTTGTTTTGAAAATTTTGGTTCTAGTGTTGTGCACCTGCGTATAAGGCATTGCACCTGCGCAATGTGTGCCGCATGTGCGAAAGAGAGGTTAAATGGCAAACCTCGCATATGCGAGGAAAGCCCCGCAGACGTGATCGTACCTGCGGCCCTTTAAGTGGTCCTCACAGGTGCGAGGTTTCGGTCGCATATACAACATCGCTGATGCGAAATCAGGGTCACACTTGTGAAAGCACTGTGCATTGTCATATTTAATGCTCATTTCTACCTAAGCACATTTCATTCTTTATTTTGGGACTTGAGAGCTCGGTTTAAAGTAGTTTTTGAGAAGTTATTCAAGATTCATTCCTTGGGTAAGCTTCTAATCTTCCTCTTGTAATTGTTCCATTGATTAGTAGAATATTCCATGATAGAAATTATGATTTGAGAAGAGGGTTTCATGAGTTTATGAACCCTAAGCTGTAAATTTGAGAATTCTTGATTTAAGCATGAAATTTATGTTAGATTTGGACGATTCTTGGTATATAGACTCCCTAGAGGTTGGGTAAACTAGTTTTGAAATAAATTTTCATTTTGCCATGTAGGGCTCAGAATCTTATTTGAGGTGATATTTTGGGTCCGGAAGTTTTATATAGCAATATGAGTATTGATAGAATCGTGTGTTAACATACTATCCATATTTTAATAGATTGAGACCTTTCGGAGGCTTTACGAAAAACCAAGGCGTTGTTGTGATTTTCGAACTCCTAATTTCAGGTAAGTTAAGATCTTGTACCTTACTTAAGCGTTGTGATTCATCTAATTAACTAATTAGAGGGCGTAATGGCGATAATAAAGGGGTCTCGATACTCATGAGGTGACAAGCACTTTTATCGGGTACCGATGACATGTTATGGGTACTTGCGACTTTAAATTATATTGTAAATGCCATAGTTGGGGCACTAGCTGATAGAATAGTACGATCCTTTGGGTCTCTGATTGGGGTATGAAGCCCTACTTTCCGCATCATTATTATATGTTTGTCTTATATGTGACTGTGTGTCCCCATCATTAATTTACGCTCGTTTAAAAGTGAAAAATAAGCAAAAGATTGAGTATTTATTGTGTAAATGGCTACAAATCGAATCTTTATGGCATAATTTAATTAAAGGTAGAATCTTTATTGCATATCATGACTTTTTATTATTGTGTTTGTCATATTCCTGCTTCATATGATATGAGCATGTGTGGCTAGAGACGAGCATATGAGCATGTGTGGCTAGAGACATGTATTGTGTGAGCCTGTGTGGCTGAGGACCCGAAAGGAAATGATTTCGATGGTATATATAGACCTCATAAATCTACCATGTGTCACGATTCGTTAATGTTTAAACGTGTGTGTACCGGTGATGAGAAAAAAAGGCTTTGCATTGCATTTTCATTTGCATCTCATATCATCTTATACACTTCTTGTCTGATCGATGCCTAAATTGTACTTGAACTCTATTGATTTAATTATGTGAATACTCGATCCAAGGAATTAGAGGCTATAACCTAGGTTTGGACTCATAATTTAGATGTACTTGTAATTTCTGATTTTACGAAGAACTAATGGCGATTAGTGTGGTAATAGTATTCGGAAGGTCAACCCTCGTCTCCGTTTAAGATATGGTCGGTCGACGATGCTGTTGAGTACACGTTGTTTTCCGTACTCACGCTACACTTGCTGCACTTTTTGAGTGCAGGTTCGATTTTTAGCACTAGTGGAACGCGTGATTATCAAAAGATCATGAGTTGCTTTTGGAGGATTCATGGGGAGCTATTAGCTTATTCGTAGCACTAGATTCCCTTTTCTACTTTACTTTCAGTCTTTTCATTTCCAGGTAGGTTTCAGGTATTTTACCCAGAATATATATTAATCTTTAGTAATTTTTTGTACTCGTGACATCAAATTTGAGAAATTAATGTATTTTCATATTATTTATATTAAGCTACTTTTAAAAAAAATAATTCGATTTGCTTAACTATTTTTCACATTTAATTCTCTTTCAATCTGAATTAATTAATAAGTTGATGGTTGACTTTCTGACCCTTGAGGTTAGTATATCACGACTAGATAGATTGAATCGTGACAGTGTGCGACCTGGATAAATTAGAAATACACCCCTTGATTTAAGACTGATGAAGCATGAATAATATAAAATTAATGGGTACAGACTACAGAATGTGTACGTATACAATATTTTATTATATATTGGAAATTTTCTCCATATTCGTCTTATATTTGTTGATCAACACAATATTCGTCTTAAATTTGACCTTTGCACCTCTCTCCCCCACACACAAAAAAAGAACTAGTCCTATAACACCATCATGCCTTTTGGAGGCATTATAACTATCTTAAGGGGTGTGATGAGTATTTGGGAATTGGGAGTATTCATGCCGACAATTACAAATGAGAAACTCGTTACCTAATAGAAGACAAAAAGGCATATGAAGGGTCTATTATGGGGTCCGAGGGACTCCTCTTTGGTGACCTTTTCCTTTTCCTGGACTGGAGTGCTTACAAACTTTTGAGCTGTGTACCACCTTTATTCGTATTTTTACTTTCTGGTGACTAATTCCTTTGATTAATCCGCCTCCTATATGACTTTTCACCACTAATGGTGGGAAATCCTTATTTCTTAGTTATTGCTTCTTTTGTTTTTTTTTTCTGTTTTAGAATTCACTATTATGACTTACGCAGGGTCGTCTTTGGATCCGTGCGAGGTGTGCTATCGCACAGGGCCCTCGAAAAACGAAAAAATTTAGGGTCCCTTTTTTCATTTTTTTATTAAGTAGAATTAACCAGAATTTACTATAAAGACTCATAATTCGCAGGTCTTAGCTCAATTAAGGGTCCACTTTTATGAATTAGAACAGGGGTCCCAAAATGTTTGAGACGGCCCTGGACTTACACACTTTGTTTGTCTTACTTTGCTTGGGCTTTTGTTTTGTCTTGAGCTGGTGATCTCTCGAAAACAACCGCTCTACCTACCAAGATAGATGTAAGGTATATGTACATTCTACCTTGTTCATATCCCACTGGGATTTCACACTGGGTATGTTGTTGTAATGAAAATCATGAGAAATTTACAATTAAGTTATTACATTAGAAAAAAAATCCAAATAAGTATTATCACGTCATCAACAAAATTAGGTCACATGAATCCATGGTCATCTGATGAAACTTGATATATTGTGTGTATAATTCTTAAAATATATTTAATATAATCTGAATGAACTCATGGTCAAAAGAGATTGAGTAGTGCACTGGTTAAGGCGCTAAGTTTAATTCTTGAAGGTTGAGGGATCGAACACACCTTGTTGCACTATATTGGGAGTAATGTTGTTGACATGCATAGCAATGCTTATTTGGAAATTAATTTTATTTTATGCGGAAGTTTAATTAATTGTAATTTCTGATATCAGGTTGATGAATATCTGGTGGTTGTAAATGGCGGAAAATGAAATTCCATACATATAAAATATAGTCACACGCGTTATTATGAACTAGTACTACTAGATAATGGCTGCCTAGTAATTCATTTCCAATTAGGCAGCTGAGATTTCAAAATCAAAGATGCAGTATTAGCAAACAACAGCTGTTGCAGTAGCTAATAAGCATGTGATAAACCATGAAAATGTATCAATGAAACCAACAAATGAACATGATTTGGTTTATCAGCGGTACCCTTAAATGTGGTGGTTTGATCACATGAAATTAGGGATAGATTTAATTAAACAAAGAGAAGCATGACGTCTCATCCCATTGAGTGTTAATATAGTAGGGAACATACGTGAGGTTTTGGTCCCAGACATCACATATTCACATGTAAAAGCATCTTAGTCGCTGGCCAAGGAGAGTTTATGTTTGAATTTTTTGACGTGCTTGTTTCTTGTTCAATTCAAGCTTATTTTATATCTCCTTACTTAGTAGTGTATTTTGAATTTTTTGGTATTCTACAGTGGCTTATGTAATATATAAACAATGGTGTTCATGAACTGAATACAATTTTTTCACACCACGTATATAATGTTGGGCTGATATATAATTTTAAAAGTTCAATGGCCGATTCACCGACAAGAATTTAAAAGTTATATTCGTGAAATTTAAATCATGAATTCGACTCTTTGTTGTATTTTTATGTGTACTGCAAGCATTTATATTCGGTTTTCTGTGCGTACGTTCTTTATGTACTTTTTCGGGAATGCAGGGCATTAGGTAGGAGTTACGTCCATGATCCATCTCAGTTATATTCGATTTTCTGTGCTTACGTTCTTTATGCACTTTTTCGGGAATGCAGGGCATTAGGTAGGAGTTACGTCCAAACATATTGTTGGAGCTAGACGGATGTGGTACATGAGTACGCTATATTCTATAACTGAGATGGATCATCGATTTCAACTTTCAAATATGCAGTATCACTGTCTTTATCACAATCCATATGGAGTTAGTATAAAAAAAAATGTCTGCTATACGAAAATGCTATTAGTATATATATATATTAATATAGTTCAAGTAGAAACAACAGTAGTACTAGTTGATGCGGATATACCCACTATATAGCACTGCAAACATATTATTGTGCGTCGAATTCCATGCAGTGAATATGGTGCATACTGCATTGATGACCTTGTTTGGTTTTCGACAGAAAATGCATAAATAAATGAGTACTCCCTGTTTTTCGATATGTGAAGGCCTGAAAGGTAACACTAAGTCAAGTATTCCATCGATTCAAGGATGTAATTAGAGAAAGATATGTATATATGTTCGGTTGATGACCGAGACATTAAAAGAAAATAAAATAGAAAACAAAGCAGGAAATGGGACAGGGCCGCGGCGCTATGGAGTCAGGGCTGCGGCGCCAACACGCGTCGAATCGCCGCGGCGCCACTTATGCAGCGCCGCGGCGCTGAGGTGCGTTCAGTGGGTTCGAATATTGACCAAGTCTGTTTTGGTTTTCTGGGTCTATCCATTTGGAGAACCCTAGCTGTCCTTCGCAACTATAAATAAGGTGTCCATTTTGGTTTTCTAAGTTGTCGAAGAAACCTAGTCTATTTTTAATCAACATAATTACACTATGTTTAAACTGCAAAAAAAGAACCTCTTCCCCCAGACATACCAAATCTCGACATGTGAAAATGATATATTATAAGAATATTAGTGTAATGTTTGAACTTGCAGTTTTTAAAACAAGATGGGTTTTAAAATTTTAATTTTTTCTTCTCCGTATATGTAGTGGACTCGGTCTTATTGACTTGCTCCTTCTGGGCTAAATGGGCCCATTTATGTCTTTGTCCCAACATTAAAACTTAAAAGTTACATGAAGAACGAGTTCTTAAAAACATTTTTTAGTGCGGGTTTCCCTTCAAATGCACTGATCTTTAATTTTTGCCCCTCATATATATATAGTATTTAATTTTTGCCCGTGTTATTTATTTTATGAAAATATTCAGGCCTACTCGCAAGGCATAATTTTTGTAACATTTTTATCTTCGGAAACTAAAATTTTGTCTCGCTCTCCATAAATTATGTAGGAATTAAGTTATGGGGCATAATTTTTTTAGTATTTTTTTTCAGAATATCTTGAATGTTGAAAATTATGCCTTAAATGAATGTATGATACATATGTCAAAATAAACGCTAAATATGTCTGTCGTAGTCTGAAATTATGTCTTTTTCAGATTATGTTGAGTATTGAAAATTATGTGGCGTAATTTGTGGATTGTTATGATACATATGACGAAACTAAACACTAACTATGCATTGTGAAATCCTAATTATGCCCGCGCCAAAAAATGATGAAGGGCAAAAATTGAAGAACACAAATTTAAAGGGCAAAAATTAAAGACCACCCCAAAATCTTGTGCCAATGACCCTCTTAAAAATGAAATGTAGATAAGTGAAATAAAAACTAATTAGAGTAACAATAATGCCAGAAAATTTTGTTTTAGATGCTAATAACATCTAATGATCTAATTGAGAGCTCTGACCACGTGTTAATAGTTCTCACTGGGAGATGAAAACATGGACAATGGAGTAAGACGTCAACCATTACAGACCACATAAATATTATGTTGGTATAATAATCTGTATTTGGCTAAATAATGTTTCAATACAATCTGTTAATCACTTAGTGAAACAGATAACATTAATGAAATAATAAACGAAAACAGAATATGTTTTTGGAAAATAATTTCAGAATGTAATCGAGCCCACTTAGTTCAAAGTGTGTCCTAGAAATTATTCCTCACAAGATTTTCGAGGTTAACTAATATCGCCTCCCGCGATAGAACGATTATCTTACGTAATAGTAGTACTCCAAATTCAGTGTGAAATAACCACTCAACGACAGTATATCACACAGAATGAAGACAAAAATATTTTCGACTTGAAGACTTTGATTCAGAATGAAAATGAATAAAAAAAAAAATGAATTCATAATTCTTGGAATAATCAAGAATTTATAGGGTTGGAGGTACTGATTCTGAATGTTTGCAACCATTCAGAATAGTCACCTAATATTTGGAGGGAAATTCGAAAAAGAGAGGGAGAGCCGGACGGGTCGGGTCGGTCGCGGGTCGATCCGTTTGGATTTGTTTTTAATTAAATAATTAATTAATTAATTTAATTAAAGAAACGTTTGTCCAAAAAGATTATCAATCCAAAGCCGAACCGAGCGACGACGGCGCGAGGGGTCCTTGCCCTCTCAACCCTTTTATCAACTAGAGAAGGTGTAATGTAATATATACACCTCTCTTTCCTTCTTCTTTTTCGATGTGGGACAAAAGAGCATTTTTCTTTAATTTTCATCCCATCATTTCTCATTCACCAATATCAAAACCCAACATATTATTGGGCCTACTATTACATTGTTTCACTGTCATACATCACGAAATCCATTTAATGGACAATTAACTCTGATCAGATGTTTTTGTCTTCTTTCATAGAACTTTCATCAAATGTTTGATATAGTTTGCAATTATTCTAGTTAATGTTTCATATTAATATCTTCTGCATGTTCACTGGACAATGCTTCAATTTACTTTAGGCACTGCTGATGTATTTTCATTAGCTTCCTCAGTGGGCCCATTGGATGATTCTTCAATTGTAGGCATTGCTGAAGCACTGTCACTGGGCTTCAGCAATGGCACCCAACTCACAGAGACTGATTTGGACAAACTGATAGAATCACCTAAATTGGGCTTGGCCTCCACAATCTCATCTGTTTTGTACTTGTACCAAGAAGCACAATATAGGTAGTTAAGAAAATTGAGCCCACTAAGAATGGCCAAGAACCAATAGAATAGGTGCAAATTATTCTGATCCAAGTCTAAGCCCACCAACCATCCTTTCTTGCTTGGTGCTCTTCTTTTGGTCACTGAATTAATAATGTCTACGAGTACACTACTCAAGAAGTAGCCCAAAGAGATTGAAATCCATGTAAATGAAGTGGATAAGGACCTCATTCCAGCTGGTGCTTCCTTGTAGAAAAATTCAAGCAAGCCCACTAAGGTAAACATGTCGGCTATTCCAAAAATAGCATATTGAAATCCTAGCCAAGCTAGATGAATAGGCTTCAATGGATCTTTCAGTGAATGGTGCTTTCTTCTGATCTCAACTAGGGCAGCGACAGCCATGGACACGATCGAGAGTACTAGACCAACCCCAACGCGTTGGAGTTGAGTGATCCCCGAGGGATGTTTGGTGATTTTTCGAGCAAAGGGGACGAAGAAAAAGTCATATATTGGGATGAGAATACACATGAATAGTAGTGGGATAGCGGGCACTGAGGGTGTTGGTACCTCGAATTTTTTTATGAAACGGTTCATTCGATAGCCTTGTGCCACTGAGAATGTTTGGAGTTGGGCCATACATGTGTTCATTATAATGGTACTAGCTATGATGGGCAACATTCTTGTTAATACTTTCACTTCTTCAACTTGTGTCACTGTGCAAACTGTCCATGGTGTGGGCTCAACTGTTTTTGGATGGATTGCAGCTTTGTCTAAGAACCTGTTTCACAGTATATCAACAGTTACTATATGCACACACAATCATAAGCATAAATTCCAAAAACATTGGATAATCAGATTGTGTAAAATATTATTTACACGGACGATGTGTATGACTTAAATTCTTTTAGAAATGCACACTTCTTATAAAATTATATACCACACTTTTTGTGCTTAAATTAATTAATCTTTATATATGGACGTAAACAACTTTATTCAGTGGGTTCCCTTTCTCATCTTGCTTTTATTTCGTTAAAGTTTAAACCAAGTGGGCGTTTATAAAGAACAAATATTACTCGTACTGCTTAGGGACAAACAAAGAAAACACATGCAAGAATAATGAAAATGCTACCTTTCCTAAGTATTCATCAACGAATTAAGTAACATCACCTGAATTGTTTAGTATGTGCAAGTTTTGGCTGCGATGAGTCTGATTCTTTCTCATTAATCTCATACAACTCATCACTGTTTTCTGGTATTTTCAGCTTTCGATTATTGATTGCCACAAAGATAACCTGGAAAAATAATGAAAAAAAGTAATTTTGCTTCAAAGTATAAAGCGTTTGTTTTCTTTTCTATTTCATTTTAGTACATTAATTAGATACAACTTAATTTATAATAACAAACTTACTTTAGTTTCCATACTACATGCTACGTAGATAATAAAAGTATATAATTCAAAAAGTCATTTTTAATGTTTTAGCCATGAAATCTAATGGCTTGATTAATCCAAATTTGAATAGGATAGGCAGGCAGAGAAATCCGCTTTAGGGTTTGACAGTACACAATAGCTAATTCATTCCAAACCCTATGTTTAGTTTATATTAAAAAACTACTTTATATTTATCTTTATTTTCTAGAATCTAAAGTTCATAAACTAAAAAATTCTAGTTCCGTCTCTATAGATAGGCCTATAGTAAGGAGAGTCAATGCTCCTTACCAAGAAAATCTATCGCTAAGGCTTGAATCTGAAACTTCTAATTAAGAATAATAAAGTGATATAAATCATCCGCTACACTTCTTTTATTTTAAAAAATTGCATAAACACAAAGAAGAAGAGGAGAATATTAAACCTGGGAAATTCTAGTAAGAGGGCTGCCAGCAGGAGTTTGAAGGCGGAAGAAAGGCTTTCCAAATGCAAAAATAATGAAACCAGACGTGGCACCAACCAAGCTTATAAGAAAACCTTTCCACCAAGCTTTAACTGTGCTAACATAGACAACAAATGTAACCCCAAAAGCTCCACCAATCACAGAACTAAGCAACACCAAATTGAAGTATCTTCCAAGAGCCTTAGCCTCCTTTGGATTCTTCTGATCAAATTGGTCAGCACCCAATGCTGGCAAAGCTCCCCTAACCCCACCACTCCCCAATGCAAAGCAGCAAAGTGATGCATAGAAGAATATAGCTTTTCCTCCAGATATGCAGTTTGGCTCCAGACATACTGGTTGCAAGCTCTTATAATGAGCTTGAATTGTTATCAATGCAAATGCCTACAATAATTTATCGTTGTCATCATTAAGTATAGTCAGATTTTAGAGCCTTCATCGTTTAATACGACATAAGTCATTTTTCATTAAAAATAATAATATATTTTTTGGAGAAATATTTTCCCTAAAGAATGTTTTCTGATGTTTGGGTTTGACATTTGAGTTAAAATTACAACTTTTCAAGAAAATATATAATATTGTAGGCAGGGGCGGAGGACCTAGCCCTTTAGGAGAGGAGTACGTGCCCCGGATACTTCGAAAAAACTCTGTACAATGTGTATATATCTTAAATATTTATCATATATTTAAAAAGATCCCTCGAATATATTTGTTGGAGTGGTCCACTTGGTCAGCATGCCCTTAAGCTGTAACTCTCGACTGCGTAACCCGAGTTCGAACTTCGAACCAAGCATATATGTTTTTGCATTCTCTTTTTTAGTTTATAATAATTGGAAAAAATGCATAAAAAGAAGACATTGTCGGCAGGTTTCGATCATACAAGTACTGCATGTAAAGGGGTGTCCAAACCAACCATCCGCGGAACGAGTTGCATTAAAATATGCCATTTAATTTATATTTATATCTAGTACTTAGTTCTATGAGTGTTTTAATAAAATTTCAAAGTGGTATTGCATGACATCCCTTCAATTAACGTGCATGTATCATTGATAGTGCTCTATAGTCTTCAAATTCTGAATCCGCTTCTGATTGTAGGCAATAGTAGTATTAGATATAGATATTGTTTTGATGAATTTTTTAAGTTCTAAATAATTTTTATATATAATTACGCCTTCGGCTTGTGTAGTTGCATTTCCCTTGTATTAACAAAAAATAGAGCACAAACACACAAGATGGATGGAAGAGGTCATACAGAGCCATTAATCCTTCCATCCCCTTTATGAATGGGCATACCCATCCATCCTAAAAACATTTCTCTCCAGTAACTTTTTAGTTTTGACCATAAGAATTATTTATTTTTTTCCGATATTTTTTCACTTTTTAAAAAAAAATAGTATTTGACCATGAAAAACTCAAATACAAAGTTTCCTTCCAGTAACTTTTTCATTTGACCATAAGAATTATTCACTTTTTCTGAAAAAAAACACTTTTTTTTAAAATCAGTGTTTGGCCATGAAAATTCCAAGTACAACTTCAAGTTGTATTTGGAATTTGAAAAACAATCAAACCTTGCTTTTCATTTTTTCACAATCAAATCTTTGTTGAAATGTACAAAACATTATTTGCAAAAATTATGATCAAACACAATTCCAACTCTAGCTTCAAAAATTCCAAAAAAGGTGAAAAAGTTTTTTTATTTCTAAACTGACATGAAATAGAAAATTAAAATAATTGTAAGGAAAATAACTTATGTTCATAAGTGAGCAAGTCATTTTGTTCCTTTCATAGCATTTTACTCAAATATTTTGAGATGGAATTGAAATGCACATTCCGTCATTAAAATTTGTGATAGGATTATTTTTTCGTCATAAAATTTTGTGACTAGCAACTATGTGACGGTCCAAAATCCGTCATAATGGTGACAAAATTGTCCATCACAAATTGTGTTTTTTTTTCTTGTGGTGAACGTACCATAATAGTATTGGTTGGTGAATAACTTTTTGTCTTCTTTGAAAATGTGAAAATATAGATGCTAATTAGTAGAAAATTGAACTTACTAGTATTTCCAAGGGTCCAAAAATTAGGACCGTGTGGAATCTGTTGATGTAAGTATCAGAAATGAAGCCACCAAGAATGGAGAGCAGGAATGTTGAGCCCATCAAGTTAGTGAGAGTATTAGCTGAGCCAGTGAGGTCAAACCCCATCACAAAACTGAAGTACAATCCAAAACTCACCATTACTGCAATAAACCCCATGCTTTCTAATCCCATCAAACCTACAAATAAATTGATGAATATTCAAACACCAAGTACATTATTAACAAGTTCTTATACGCAGGGCGTCTTTGGACTCGTGCGAGGTGTATTACTGCATAGGGCCCCTCGAAAAACGAAAAATTTTAGGACCCATTTTTTCATTTTTTATTATGTAGTATTAGCCAGAATTTACCGTAAAGATCCATAATTCGCAAATCTTAGCACAATTAAGAGCACACTTTTACGAATTAGAATAGGGCCCTGAAAATGTTTGAAATGTCCCTGCTTATACGTCGGTGTAACTGGAATTTCTCTTACCATAAATGAAGGAGGTAGCTCTAAGTCCACCTTTTTCTTTAGCTTTGCTTGAAGTCACGGAGTTATACTCTGTGCTTTTACCCTCCTCCTAATAGCACACAAAACAAATTGATTAGCCATAATTTAGTGATTTTTTCTTTCTTTTACTGACAAGGGAAATTAAGCACAATTGAACTTACCATGATTGCAGAGAGTTGAGAGGATTGGGAATAAGGACCAAAGTTTTTTTTTAGGACTGGTTTTGATAGACAAAGAATTAGAGTTATATATAATGCGAATAATATAAAGTAGCAAAGGGGGTAGAGTCATAGAGTGGGAACGTTCCATGTAACGTTCATGGCATAAAATTCATCGCTTTCTTGTTGTGAGAGGACGTTATTTTCTTTCTATTTCTCATTGGTTGGCCCAAAATGTTCGTGATTATTAAGATGTAGCTGGCACCTAAGTTGGGGCTTACATCACTTTGAAAAATGACACAATGGACATTAATTCACTATACAACACTATTTGTATGGGTTGTGGACACTTTACTAAAGTACTCCATCTATTACGTTACTAACATATAGTAACTCCCCCATTTCAGCCAAAAGGATCTTGTTTTTTCAGTTGAAATTGTGAGTATAAATGTGTAGAACGGGAAAATAACAATAACAACAAGTAAATAATAAATTTGAAAATTAAATAAGTAAAAAGTCTTGCTGAGTCGATTGAAGTTTCAATCTTTCCTTAAGATATTATTGTCCATGTATGTCCTTTCTACGGTTGTGTTAGCAATTTATTTCACAAGATAAAACATCAATCAAACAAGTGAGAAAAGGGACTCAAGTGTTTACTTGATAAGAAAGATCTTTGAGTGTATTTTGATTGCTAGAGAGGAAGACAATTTTCAGAAAATCATTTAAGTGAAAAGTGTCAAGTGTGTTTCCAAATGAGACTTGTGTCTCATTTTATAGTGTGTAGATGATGACCCTCCAAATGGCTAAGTAATGGTCATGAATGTCATATTAATGCCTTGAATTTGGAGTTACAATTCAGCCAAGTAATGGCTGAATTCATGAACAAAATAATGGAGAGTAAATACTCCAAAGTTAGCCCAAGAATCAGTTTTTAATTCACCTCAAACGGATTGAAACAGTCGAGGATCCGCGACCCTTCGGAGAGGAACCACGGCCCTTCAGTTCCAGTAACTCACTGGAACTAGAACGTCAATTAGAGTCGCGACCCTTCGGGGAGGCGTCGTGACCCTTCAATTCCAGTGAGTTCAATTAGAGTCGCGGCCCTTCAGAGGAGGAGCCGCGATCCTTCAAGCGTCGTGACCTTTACTGGGAGGAGCCGCGGCCCTTCTCGGTTTCGTGGTGATTTCTGATTCATTTCATATTTACACATTATACACTTCTTCCTTCATTTACTAACGTGAAATCATTCGTCATTTGGCCAATAATCGTCTATTACCTTATATCTCAAACAATTCGTATACATATCAATATCTCTTCCATTAAGGAAATTTTGATATTTGGCACTCCGTGTGCACGTGTGTGAAAACAAAGTTTTCTACGTGTGGGGCCCCAATTATTCAATTCATAATTAATATGATTTACTTTATTTCACGTTTAATAAATATTTCCAACAGAAATGTATCTTATCTTTCTAAAATTATCTTTCTTTTTTTTAGGGTGCAACTTAGGGGTTCGGTAGATATCAAAATTTAACGCTTATCAATTATAGTCATCTTGTGGGGAAGCTAGAGTTAATTATGAGTTCAGCCGAATTCAATAATTTTAACTCAAATCATATATTTGTGTTTGAAGTTTACTAAATATATACAAAAAATAAATTTTGAACTCGATTATTAACACATGAGGTCACTATCCTATAATTTAGAACCGCTAACTTTAAATTATCTGGCTTTTGGCATCTATAGTTTGGGAATGCCCATCTCTAAGGTCATGTTCCATTTTTTAAATCTAAAACCACGTCCTTTTCTAGTCAGCGTTGATTATATTAAGATTGTAAGATATCTTTATTTCAATGGACTATGGTCAAAGAGCTTAATATAGTGCTTCTAAAATATCAAATCACGGCTTATGCTTTTTCTCCATGTAAATTTTGATGTTATACTTTATCAGTTACATGCATCTTTTAATAGTCCACTGTATAAAATTGAAAAAAAAATGACTTTTATTAAATACCAGTCAGGGTCGTTGTAACACCCCATTTAAAACCGGAGTCGAAACGGGAGTGCCACGTATGGTTGATTCCTAAATGCATTTTAAGGAGTCGCCACCTAATTATTATAGTGAATTAGGACACTAAAAATGTAGCATAAAATACTACGAATGATCTCCATCTTAAAGGTCTGCGAAAGCTATGTGAGGTTCCGGGTAAGGGTTCTTTATTATCCTAAAGGGAAGGGGTTAGGCATCCTTTAAGATCCGCTAACTTGCGGTTATCCGTTCAAACCTAGGTTAATTATATATTGGCTTTTATTCTATCTATTCTAAGCATTTTTACAATTAAAATAAAATGCAACACAAAATAATAAAACTAAAATTAAATGCGACACGAGATAAAATTTCGGGACATCTTTAGCCCTTTTTAGGCCTTCTGCACAAGATGATCTCCGGGTACCTGCATAGACACTTAGTAAAAGTGTTAGTAATAAAATAAACAATTTTTAAAGTAATTGCAATAATTAATAAATAAAGCCAAAGATAAATCCGTCTTTGTACATGGAAGGCCTTGGAAATCAGACGGAGATTTCTTCATCGGCCACTATTGCAATAAAATAAATAAAACCTTCATATCCGCGCCAAAACAGTAATAGTTTTAAACACGGAGGGCTCAGATATGTAAAAATATAAAGTAGGACAGCCTAAACAAGTGCGGCGGCGAGGATTCGCCTTGCCAAGCGCATGTTGGTTATCCGGTGTAAGTGAAAGAAATCATCCTTGCCCAGAAAGCTTCATTTATTTTATTTTCCGTCTTTGCAACTGTGGAGGCCTCAAAAGTCGACGGATAACTTTTTCATTGGCCAATGTAGTATTTGTTTAAATTAATAAAATAACATAATAAGCCAAACGTCCATAGTTAAAATACGACACGGATTCGACTCACGAACCCAGACCAGTCTTTTTTTTTACCCGAACCGATACATGATCAAGCCCGTTAACCCGATCTAAAATAATAATTTTTCCTTTTGTGTATTTTCCAAATAAACCACATGCTAAACACAAGAAACTATAACCACAACAAAAGAAAAATCAAGAAAACTGAAAGCAAATCACACAAAAAAAAAACTGTTACTGTTCACCAACGAAAATCTGGAGCTACAGGGCTTCAAATACACCTCTGTCAGTTCCTAATCGAAGACTAATACAAGAGGAACCTGCTGTCCAAAATTCAGTCCAATCGGACAAGTAACAAAGCAAGAATCGATCAAAAAAGTTGGCTACTCTTTACTACTTTTTTTTGTGTACGAAAATTTTTTCCCCTAAAGCTAAAAATCGGACCTTAATAATGGAATAAGAACATCCACCCCGCTGCAGTTCGGATCCAAAATTTCAACACCAAAAATGAAGAACAAAAGATGAATATTAACAACACTATTCCAAAATCAAACTCCTTTTTCGATTTTTATTCTTTTTTTCTTTTTCGGCCTAAAATAAAGAACAAAGGATGATTCCCCAAATCAAGAAACTATTTCGATTTCCCCGCGATAGAAGACGGGGAGCGGGATTTTATAGATGATTTCCCTAAAAACGCCCCATTCTCGCAACTCAAACAAAAATTCAAGAGAAAAGTCCGAACAACGAACGGATTTAGGGATTTAAGGGCGGTCATTGCGAGTGGGTGGAAGGGATGGGGCATGGAGCGAGGTATGGGCGAGATGGGATGGCGCTACTGGGGTATGGGAGAGAGATAGTTAGGTTTTATTTTTCAGATGTAGGTTTTCGTGTGTTCAAGCAGGAATGCGGCGTAGAGGTAGGGTAGATGTAGGTTGAGGTAATAGAGACTACCGGGGTTCATAGGGTAGGTTTTTAGTTTATGGGTAAGGTTTTATTTATAGTGGTATTTAGGTTTAGGGTTTTGGGTATTGGGTATTGGAGGAAAAGATGAAAGGTGTATTGGGCCTCATTGGTTTCGCCATGGATCGATCGGTCCAGATTGTGTCTTAATCGATCGGTTTGGCAAAGATGCAAAATGGGTTAATTATTTAATGAAAAATTATTTAAAAAGATATAAGATTATCAAAATAAAATGACGCTTATAATAATGAAATGCAATGTTTAAGAAATGTTTAATGCCCAATTAAAAGAAAATGCAGTGTCAATTAATTATTCAAAGAGATGCAAACCTTATTAAAATAAAACGATAGTGTAATAATAATAATAGAAACATAATATTAACAAAGACATCATGCTTAATTTAAAATAAAAGATGCAATGTCATTTTGTGAAGAAATAAACATATAATATTATGTAAAAATGCAAAAATGATAATTAAAATGCGGTCCTAAAATGCTTAAAATTGCAAGAAATGACTAAAAGATGGGTCAAAATTGGGTGTCAATAGCTTGTCCTCTTTGACCAAGATGATGAAAGAGTTTTCGACAAAGACGTTGACTTGTAGCCAATTTTTTTCCCATTGTCAGAATTAAAATAAAGATCAAGAAAAAGAGTGGGCAAAAACTGACGCAGATTCAAAATTTGTCCAAAGGTCGAATTATGACGACATCGTTGTCGCGATGCTAGATGACATCGTTGGTCCGCGATGCTAGAGAATTAAGCGCAGCAGACGCCATTCAAAATTGTCCCGATGTCGAATCACGACTACACCGCCGCGATGTCAGAAAATTAAAGACAATGCCGACGCAAATTAAATTTGTCCCAAAGGTCGGGCACGATCGACACCGGGTTGCAGACTGCATGATGATCTTTGGAAAAGACACGGTGTTTGTAGATGCTGATGGCGTCATTGCATGACGCGACGCAGATGTTCGCCGCCAGATGCGAAGCATAAATAAAGCCGCCAGATGAGCTTACGATATGGCGTCGTTGCATAGACGCGACGCGATATTCGCCGCCGTGATAGACATAATGTTGATCGTCGCGTTGCCGACGTGTTGATCGCCGACGCCGCCTGGACGTATTCGCCGCCACGCCGTTGCGGGACGTGTTGATCGACGCCGCCTAGACGATTGGCCGCTCACGCCGCGTTCGACGCGGTCGATCGCCGACGCCGCCGCAGACGATTGGCCGCCACGCCGCTCGGACGGTTGACGCCGATAACGCCGCCGCCGGACGTATTCCGCCGGGCGTCGTTGCGTAGACGCACGCCACGACGCCGCCGCTCGGACGTGTTGCGGCCGATAACGCCGCCGCTCGGACGTATTGCCGCCGGGCGCTGCGTAGACGCACGCCGCCGGGCGTCGTTGCGCAGACGCACGCGACGGGCGCTGCCGCATGACGCCGACGCGGATGTTCGCCGCCGCATGTACATACGCCGATCACGCCGCCGCTCGACGTGTTGTCAGGCCGATAACGCCGCCGGACGTATTGTTGCCGGGCGCCGTTGCGTGACGCACGCCGCTAACGCTCACGCCAGACGAATCGATGCTCCTGTAGAATAAATGCTCCTGCAAGCTTTGTTGTGGCGATGCGTGGGTTGCAAATTTGACTTTATGCCTGAGCTGATGTGTTAGACTTAGTTGTGGATTTTGAACTTTGATTGTTGATCGTCGATGCCCCTTTCTGCTTCTGTTGCATTCTTTCTGCCTCTGCTAATGTGAAGAAACCTGCGCTCAAAGAAAATTTGTGAGTTTTGGGAAATGAGTGGTTGATTCGCGTCAACTTGTAGCTTTGCTTCATTGCATGCTCGCTCGACTTCAAAGAAAAGTTAGTGCATAATTGTTAAGCCAAAAATGACAACGCTTGAATTTATAAGCAATGTAATAGTATGAGTAGGAATGTTATCCTGTAAAGTGTGATGGTAGTTGTATTGATGCGATGCTGCAACGCCGAAGTTTCGCCTCAGACCGGGCGTGTTGAATGTTGTGAAAACTTGTTGAATGCTGTGAGTGCTGATGCAGCCTCTGTGCGGGCTTGCTGGATGCTGCGAATGTTGGCTGAATGCTGCGATTGCTGATGGAATCCTTATTATGATCTCTTCACAATGCATTTCTCAAAAATTGTCCCAGTTTTAGTTATGCGGGGTGCGTGGGCAAGACTTAGCTCTGGCGGACATTGCTCATATCTCTTTTCAGAATAAACAAACGCATTTTATCGCACGCGAGCCAATGAGAAAATTTCCAATGGTGTGACCGAAGCCGATTTAGGCCGCCTACGTATCCCGCTGAGAGAATCAGGTCAAGACGTAGTTCGTGATGCAAAAATGATGCATTTTTTGAAAAGTGGAAAGACAGCATTACGTTCTGACTTCAGTTGATATCAACAATTAGTATTGTGCTTAGGAATTCCGTTATTCACTTCCAGTCTGACCAAGACCGACTTCTGGGTAATTCCTATAGTTTCAAATGGTACCTCAGACACTTAAGTATCGACACACTTGCTTGCAACCAAGGTTTCGAACTACACGTAATCTCACGTTTCAAGTGCCCTCACTGAAAGAAAGTCCCATCTCTCACATATATTCCAGTATTTTGAATTTTGGGGCGTTTAGAGAAGTACGCTCACACTCAAAAGGATGTTCAATGCATGCAATTGTGATACCATAGGCTTGGCCGTCATGTAAGTATCCACTAATGTGAGAACTCTCAGTATAAGATCATGCAGGCTTCACGCTGGGCTCAGAATGTAGGCTTGGGGAAAGGGATGGATATCATTTGGGTAAAAGTGACTAATCTCTCCTCGAGCGTTGGACTACGTCCGTGCTTGATCTTTGTATGCTTTAATGCTGACCTGCTTTTCTTTTTTCTTTCCTTTTTTTTTTGTCCCGCTTTTCATCGACTTCTATTGAATCTTTCGTTTGGAGCCCGCTTTTTCCCAAATTTATTCTTGCATTCTTTTCTTCGGGGCTTTTGATTTCTTCTTTTGTGAGTCATCATTTGTGTTTTCTTTTTCCTTTTGGGACTTTGACAATTTTTGTCTTTGCAACCTTTGACGCAGATTTTGTCACCACTTGCACATTTACAAAGCGCTCGAGGTCGCCAGCAGAGGATAGTGCGACGCACTCGTAGCGGTATATGTGTAATACGCGGTTGTCAAAAGAATAGACTTTAGGCTCAAAAGAGGTGTACTACTGATAATGTTATTTGGTAGGTCAAAAGGCTCAAACGGGTCAAAGAAAGCCTACGATCATTTCCCACACCGAGTGTTACTTAGGATTTCGCCTCAACAAACATTCGGGCCAAGTTCTAGATCACAATGCAATGCAATTGAACTGATTCTAAAAACTCACCACACAATGCACATGAAACGATGAGGTTGGTTTCGTTCTTGTCTTAGAAGCATGTAAGGCAATGTCATTTACGGGTGAATAAGAGGTACCAAAAGAATCTATGGTTTACCACGAAGTCAGCCCATATTGATTATTACACGTTCTTTCCTATGTACACTCCCAACTGTGTTGGTATCAACCAAGTCAAACAATGATGCTAAAAAAATGTTTTTGTATTTCTGGATAACATTTTTTGTATTTATGAACAAGATATTTTATTTTTTTTTATATTTTTTGAATAAATGGTACCGAACCCGAATAGGGATGCCTACGTATCTCGTCTTTGACGAGAATCAGGTGTGCGTAGTTCGTTCAGATATGTTATAAAAATTATGATTTGAAAGAATTTATTCATGAAAGAAATGCAAAAGTAAAAGCCGTGCAAAACAAATGATTGTTCACTATAAGACTAATGCAAAACAAAAGAATGTAATGAAAAAATGAATGAATGTGATAGAATGAATGAAATGCAATAACGAATGTCCGTGCAATGAATGAGTGAACCAAATATGTACCTCTTTTTTTTTTTGTGGTGGTGGTGTCGAACCCTAGATGGGTTGCCTACGTATCACACCGTATGGTGAGAATCAGACACGCGTAGTTCGGAATAATTATGTTGTAAAATGCATGATATGAAAGAACTATGTAATTAACGCTAAACATATCAATTGAGTTTGCAAATATGAATAAAAAATACAAAGTATAAAAGAATTGAGAGTGATGTCTCGTTGAATCCGGTATAGACTAACTTCTTTTAATCAACATAACTAACGCTCATCATTTTTTTTCTTTTTTGTTTTTTCACCCGCCCTCGGTTGTTTGCGAGGACGACCTTCCTGCAAAAAATATGAGAAATAGGTGAGTAAAAAATAACAAAAATAATAAAAATGCAAAGGTGTGACAATATAGTCAAAGACTTCGATTGGTTCGACCGATCGGTGGTTGATGCTTCACAAAGTCCAAGTTGCGCTTATTCAAGAGTGATTTACGCAATAAGTCCTGGTTGCAATGTGACAAAGAAAAGTGCAAAAATGCAAATGCTCGAACCCTAATCATAAAAGAGCAATTATTGAATTAAACAATATGTACAGAGTTGCTAGCGACAAACAATAATAAACAAAAACATGCAAATCAAGCGCGTTCTAATATGCTTGGGACCTCCTTATGCCAGAGTGAGCCTAAACGCCAAATACGCGGATTGTGATAAATAGGTCCAAGCCGTTAAACCGCAATATTTTGTTAGAAATGGCGACCAAACGACGGCACTTTTTCCAATTTTGGCGTGTCATGACCGAGCTTGGATCCGTCTATCATCATCACGCTACACATAGTATGCTAATGGGTCGTTGGATTGTGAAACCCGTCGACAAGTTTGGTGGATTTCTAATTGTGGCGTTAATACCAAGGATTAACCCACCTAAGGTTTATGCATGCATGACTAATATGAAAGGGTGGTATAGCTCTATCTTAAGCTTTCTAAGATTTAGCCTATTAGACGCAAGGTTCCCGAGCGGACAACTCGAGTGAGAAGGCTACGTGGCTGATCAGACGAACCGATCTAACTCCACGCAAGCGCCAACTCTCCTAAATTTTGGGTGTTCTTGAAAGAAATTTGCGGGTGCGCGAAGCACACCAGCGCGTGTAGTGTGTGACAGTGTGAATTTTCCAGAGTGGAGGAAATATGTGCGGAATGCCAGTTTAAGGAAAAACAGTAAAATAATGTAGCAATTAAATTAGTTAATTACAAAATAAAAGCAAACAATATAAAACATTTACAATAAATATAAAAGCAAAATAAAGCGCAATATTTAATTAACCTGGGTTTGCTATGATCAAGAACCTGATATCCCCAGTGGAGTCGCCATCTGTAACACCCCATTTAAAACCGGAGTCGAAACGGGAGTGCCACGTATGGTTGATTCCTAAATGCATTTTAAGGAGTCACCACCTAATTATTATAGTGAATTAGGACACTAAAAATGTAGCATAAAATACTACGAATGATCTCCATCTTAAAATCATGAAAGCTATGTGAGGTTCCGTAAGTGGTTCTTTATTATCCTAAAGGGAAGGGGTTAGGCATCCTTTAAGATCCGCTAACTTGCGGTTATCCGTTCAAACCTAGGTTAATTATATATTGGCTTTTATTCTATCTATTCTAAGCATTTTTACAATTAAAATAAAATGCAACACAAAATAATAAAACTAAAATTAAATGCGACACGAGATAAAAATTTGACATCTTTAGCCCTTTTAGGCCTTACGCACAAGATGATCTCCTGCACTGCATAGACACTTAGTAAAAGTGTTAGTAATAAAATAAACAATTTTTAAAGTAATTGCAATAATTAATAAATAAAGCCAAAGATAAATCCGTCTTTGTACATGGAAGGCCTTGGAAATCAGACGGAGATTTCTTCATCGGCCACTATTGCAATAAAATAAATAAAACCTTCATATCCGCGCCAAAACAGTAATAGTTTTAAACACGGAGGGCTCAGATATGTAAAAATATAAAGTAGGACAGCCTAAACAAGTGCGGCGGCGAGGATTCGCTGCAGCGCATGTTGGTTATCCTGTAAGTGAAAGAAATCATCCTTGCCCGTAAAGCTTCATTTATTTTATTTTCCGCTTTGAATCATGAGGCCTCAAAAGTCGACGGATAACTTTTTCATTGGCCAATGTAGTATTTGTTTAAATTAATAAAATAACATAATAAGCCAAACGTCCATAGTTAAAATACCCGACCTGGATTCTGACCCAACCCGAACCAGCAGACCCAGTCTGTTTTTTTTTTTTTTACCCGAACCGATACATGATCAAGCCCGTTAACCCGATCTAAAATAATAATTTTTCCTTTTGTGTATTTTCCAAATAAACCACATGCTAAACACAAGAAACTATAACCACAACAAAAGAAAAATCAAGAAAACTGAAAGCAAATCACACAAAAAAAAAACTGTTACTGTTCACCAACGAAAATCTGGAGCTACAGGGCTTCAAATACACCTCTGTCAGTTCCTAATCGAAGACTAATACAAGAGGAACCTGCTGTCCAAAATTCAGTCCAATCGGACAAGTAACAAAGCAAGAATCGATCAAAAAAGTTGGCTACTCTTTACTACTTTTTTTTGTGTACGAAAAATCTTTCCCCTAAAGCTAAAAATCGGACCTTAATAATGGAATAAGAACATCCACCCCCGTTTTCGCAGGTTCGGATCCAAAATTTCAACACCAAAAAATGAAGAACAAAAGATGAATATTAACAACACTATTCCGAAAATCAAACTCCTTTTTTCGATTTTTATTCTTTTTTTTTCTTTTTCGGGGCCTAAAAATAAAGAACAAAGGATGATTCCCCCAAATCAAGAAACTATTTCGGACCCCCCCCCCCTCCCCGGCGATAGAAGACGGGGAGCGGGATTTTATAGATGATTTCCCCCTAAAAAACGTCTTATTCTGCAACTCAAACAAAAATTCAAGAGAAAAGTCCAGAACAACGAACGGATTTTAGGGGATTTAAGGGGTGTGGGTTGTCAGGGAGTGGGTGGAAGGGATGGGGCATGGGAGCGAGGTATGGGCGAGATGGGGACAGGGGCGCCGCTGGGGGTATGGGAGAGAGATAGTTAGGTTTTATTTTTTGTATGTAGGTTTTCGTGTGTTTGGGTTAGGGAATGAGGGGGTGTAGAGGTAGGGTAGATGTAGGTTGAGGTAATAGAGACGGCTGGGGTTCATAGGGTAGGTTTTTTAGTTTATGGGGTAAGGTTTTATTTATAGGGGTATTTAGGTTTAGGGTTTTGGGTATTGGGTATTGGAGGGAAAAGATGAAAGGTGTATTGGGCCTCAGTTTGGGTTTCGGTTTTTTGCGGATTGGGTATCAGTTCGATCGACTTTGGTTTGGCAAAGATGCAAAATGGGTTAATTATTTAACAGAAAAATTATTTAAAAAGATATAAGATTATCAAAATAAAATGTCGACGCTATAATAATGAAATGCAATGTTTAAGAAATGTTTAATGCCCAATTAAAAGAAAAATGCAGTGTCAATTAATTATTCAAAGAGATGCAAACCTTATTAAAATAAAACGATAGTGTAATAATAATAATAGAAACATAATATTAACAAAGACATCATGCTTAATTTAAAATAAAAGATGCAATGTCATTTTGTGAAGAAATAAACATAGAATATTATGTAAAAATGCAAAAAATGATAATTAAAATGCGGTGTCCTAAAATGCTTAAAATTGCAAGAAATGACTAAAAGATGGGTCAAAATTGGGTGTCAACAGTCGTCGCAAACATTTTGAGGTCATGTTCTAATTCGTAAAAGTAGACCCTTAATTGGGCTAAGACTTGCGAATTATAGACCTTTACAGTAAATTATAGCTAATACTACTTAATAAAAAATAAATAAGGGATCCTAAAACTTTCATTTTTTGGAGGTTGTGCGATAGCATACCTCACACGGATCCAAATACGGCACTTATACTAGTAGTATACAAGATTACTTTCATCAGTGGAACAGAAGCTAGCTAGCTAGGAGATGCTAGAAATATTCTTCAGCCTTGGTGAAATTTAAAGCACGTTGAAATTTGATGGTCTTTACAATTAGCTATATTTAATAAAAATTAATATTTTTCCAAGGATATGAGGTATATTCAAAACAAGATTTACCAAGCTCTCGTTGTCTTGATTAATATTATCAAATTACTCAATCCAAACTTTTGTTATTGATAGAAATTAAGAGTCCATCAAACATTATAAAGAATCAGGTTTTATATATGTTTTCTCTCAAGCAAAACAGAAAGTAAATAACACACAATATTTACGTGGAAAATTCATTGCTCAATGGATTAAAAATCACGACCTACCAAGTAGGATTTTCAACTTCACTAACTGAGCAACTTCATATTACAACATATTGCAATATGAATTAAATTATTAATCCCTCACTCTTACAATACATATGTTGTAAGCCCTTTACAATAACTTTATTACAAAGCTACAAACTGAAAGACACGGTATATCACGGTAAAATCGTGTATACCAAGTTTGCCAATTTTGTATATAATTTGCCATAGTTGTCGAATTTTTGTACAATTATAATTATGATATTAGTCTTGTATTATGATAAGCTATTAGACTTGTAAACACTGTTTTACCGTGATATAGCGTGTCTTTCACAAACGTTGACTAACTCTAGCCAAGAACACAACCAACAAAGGTTGAAATCTGTCATACTATGACACTTCTTAAAAGTAGCGGATTACAATAAATAACAAAATGACAAAGACTCAAAACAAACTAAAGGACATTGACATCTTCATTTGTTAGGATCTGGTCCTTTAGTTTGCAAACAATTTTGTTCTTGAAGCACTTGGAGAATCTTGTGTCGGCTGACTTTGCACAAGATATTTTAGGTTTTCAAGTGTTGTTGTAAATTTTGTAACATGTTGTGTATATATATATTGGGGAGCATGTGAGATGAGATAGAGATTATTCATCCCTTGTTTGTCCACTAGCAAGTTGCAGTAGTGCTGTTGTACTTCTGTCAGTGAACAATCCAACTTTATACCTATAACTGTTGACTATATGATAACCAAGAAACGTATAGCAAACCAGATCCTATATGATTTCTCGACAGTTTGACAAATCATCAAAGTGTTTCTTTAACCAATCATTGCAGGCGGAACAAAAAATATTTGAATAGATTTAATTTGAACACTCATTGTTTTTTTGGGTCCAAAAGGAAATATTATAAGTGGAATAATATTAATATGCATCATTATAATATTACAAAAATGAGCATCACAAGTAGGGTTGCAAAAAAATAGGATCGGATCGAAAAAAACCCGGACCGATAAATTCGATCCGGTCTTCGGTCCTTTAAATTTGTATTTTCGGTTTTCGGTCCGGTCCGATCATGTCCGGTCCGATGTTTTTTAATGTATTTTTTTGGGTTTCAGATCGGACCGAACTTGGACCGGACAGAATTTTTTGATCCGATATTCGATCCTACTTTTCTGAAAATTCGATCCTCGATCCGGATCGATCCGAGAGTTTTGTGCAGCCCTAATCACAAGAAGAACTAACAACAAGTGTTGTAAAATATGTTTAGCTAATTCATTCACAAATCTCCCTCATTGATAGAAGATAAAAGTATTGTGCAATATATAAATTATAATTTTAAGTAAGAGTCTGGGATCCCAAGAGTAACCTATGTGTTTAGAATAAGGAGGACCAATGTGAGCTTGGTTCGGGGCTAAGTCCCACACGCGCGTTGCTGCCGTTCACCGCCCGGTCCGGATCGGGTCTGGGTCCGGATCTCGGGGCTGTGGGATGTCTTTCAATTTTTTCTTTTTGATCCCTGAAATAACTATTTACATTTTGATCCTTGATTTTTTTCGAAACGTTACAACGACTCTATCTTCTCCAAAGGACAACCAGCCAACAAACATGACTGTTCAACAAAACAGAACATTGCTTTCCTTTATGCTCTTATAAATTGAACATTTCTGTTCAAATTAAATATAGAGAACACACAACATAATACACAGAAAATCAGATATTCATTTTTGTTTTCATAACAGAACAATAAACGCAGAACATTACACATACATAAATCAATAATTTATTTTATATTTATTTACTTCGCTGGAATTAACACAGTTTGCTTTGTTGATTGTTGATGTTTTATCTTGGGAGACTATTGTCCATTACCGTAAAAATATATATATATATATATATATAACAATTTTATCTTAATGACAGAGAGTCATCTCTCGACTCAACATTGTTACCTTTCGAATACACCATTTTTACCTACATTTTCTTAGCTCTACATAAATGGGTTGAATCTTCGTGATATAAAAAAGTGTTACGTAGCCGTTAGTCTCGCTCTTTTTAGTTTTGCAGAAATTTCCCACTGTTGATGACAAGTGATGCAACAGGGGAGGTAGGGCCAAATTTTTTTATGCTTAAAAATTTGCCATGGACATTAATTGCAATAAATTCTTTGTAAAAAAGACTCAAAATTTAAGTTAATTTTGCTCAAAAAAATATATTTTCTTCTATAGATACGGAAATGTAGATTTTTTGATTATTTTTAATTGAATTCTATAAATAGAATCAAATTCACGAACTGGGTGTGTGTCGGTGTGTGTGGGTTTTTACAGTGGGCTCCACATTTCTTACATGTCGAGTGACCAGGCCAAGTGGAAAATCCTGATAATTAAACTCGAAACATAGGAGCAAAACCAGGCGTATGTATATACCAAAGAGGCGGGAAAAGATAACCCTAGTTGAGAAATTAACCCTTCTTATTTTCATCTTGCTGTGCATTGGCTTTCTGATTTTCATCTAAAAATGGGAATTAAGGTATGTCTACGCATAAATATAGTGTTTAATCCATCATTTTTTCTCTTTTATTTTCAATTTCTTTGTAAATTTTAGGGTTTAATGAAGCTGTTGGCTGACAATGCTCCAAGTGGAATGAAAGAGCAGAAATTCGAGAGCTATTTCGGGCGTAAAATAGCAATCGACGCTAGTATGAGCATTTACCAGTTCCTGGTATGTTCATTTACCTCTCATGTACATCCTGTGTTCTATCTTAATGCATATGGAATTATTACGATAGCTGAATGGTGAATTGCTGTGGTGTAGATTGTGGTAGGAAGAAGCGGTACAGAAATGCTCACTAACGAAGCTGGGGAAACTACTAGGTATATTTCTGAAACATGACTTGTTCTTTGTAATTTGTGATAATTTCTGGTTGACTTAGATGCTACACAGTCTACTCCTTCCGTTTCAAAAAGAATGGCAACAAACGATCTAGTCTCCATTGGTTTCTTAATTTTATATAAGAAAATTTTACACATTTGGAAACTACATGAGAAGTAGTACTCTCTCAATTCGAATTTATGTGATATAGTTTGAGTCAACAAAGTTTGAGAAAGAAATGAATGTTTTGAAACTCGTGGTCTAACACATGTCATAGCATTTGTGTTACTATAAAACTTTTGAAACTTGTGGTCTTACGCATGCCAAAACCATTGTGTGGTTATAAAAGCCTCTCACCAAATTCAGAGGTGTGTCATTCTTTTTGAAACTGTGTGAAAAGGAAGCGTGTTACATAGAATGAAACATGAGGAGTATAAGTCACAATGTTAAATAAAAAGTATTTTAAATATGGTAGTCAAAGGGAAAACTGTTTGACTCCACGACTAGTAGTACTGTAGTAGTCTATATAAAATGAATAGGAGTAACATTTTGTGGCCTATTTGTTGCTTTAAACAGTAAAACAGAACATATTTGTGCACCTGCTTTTATGGTTCATTTAGATAATTGCTTACGTTTGGTTGGCTTTACTTAGTTCTACTTCGAATTTGACATTATAAAATTGTAGTTCTTATTGATTATGATGGCTATGTGCATTTGTAGTCATTTGGTTGGGATGTTTTCGCGGACAATTAGGCTTTTGGAAGCTGGAATCAAGCCAGTGTAATTTTCCGCTTTAAACGTTCATGCTTTTCCTTTTGTTCCCTCCTTGCGTTGTTCCTCTTCAGTAATTTCCATGTCTTTATTAACAGTTATGTTTTCGATGGCAAGCCCCCTGATTTGAAGAAACAAGAACTTGCAAAACGGTACATATGACATATAGCTCCCTTATATGCTCCTCGTATTATATCCATGACATCTTGCCTGTTTATTCACGTTTACTGTTTCTTGTCTATGTAGTTACTCTAGAAGGGAAGATGCCACAGATGACTTGGCTAAGGCTACAGAGGTTTGATAGTTATATGTCATATGTTTTCAGTACCTCTTTTGGGCTTATTATTAATTAATCTAGTCTCCTGTACTCTCCATCAAGGAAAAGGGTTGGGGAAAGTGTATGATATGTTCTTGGTCCACCTCTTATTTTTCCTCATCTGTGTGTATGTTCACATAATTGATATAGTTGCATTCTGATTACAGGCTGGCAATAAGGAGGATATTGAGAAATTCAGCAAGAGAACAGTAAAGGTGGGTGTATAAAATTGTTATTCCTTATGAGTGCTACTCGTTCTCCCTGACTTTCCGAACTGGTTTTAAGTTTATTAATTGTATAAGACCAGAAATAGTTCTTGTCTACTGCTTCTTTAATCTTATTGCATAGTACAACAACATACCAGTGGGGTCTGGGGATGGTAGAGTGTACGCAGACCTTACCCTGGTAAGTAGAGAGGCTTTTTCCAATTGACCCTCGACTCAATCAAAGCAGGAAAAACATCAGGATAGCAAGACAATTAAAGTAGAAAAGACAACAAGTAGTAATAGAAAACTAAGGATAAGAGGTATGTGAATACTAAAATAAAAATACAAGAAAATGACGGAAATAATACTGATCCAACAAGAAAAATAATACTAATTCTACTACTAGCCTTCTACCCTAATGTTCAACCACTACACCCTCCTATCTAAGGTCATGTTCTAACCTGATCACGTCTTCTTAATATTTCTTCGGCCTACCTCTACCTTTTTTCCAACCCTCCATCACCGGCCTCTCACACCTCCTTATCGGAGCGTCTGTGCAGCCTCTTCTCTGGACATGGACATGTCCGAACCATCTCAGTCTCGCCTCTTGCATCTAATCTGCCACGGAGGCCATTTCCACCTTGTCCCAAATTTCTGACCATATCTCTCCTAAGACCACATCCTCATTTTCGCAACTTTCATATTCTGGACATGAGAGTTCTTGACTGGCTAACATTCTGCCTTATACAACAATGTCGGTCTAACCACTACTTTGTATAACTTACTTTTAAGTTTTGGTGACACCTTTTTATCACACAGGACACTAGAAGCGGGCCTCCATCTTCACTACCTTGCTCCAATACGATGTATGACATCCTCATCAATCTCCCTATTACCTTGGATTATAGCCCCAGGTGTTTGAAACTCTCTCCTCAGGACGACTTGTGAGTCCAGCCTCATTTCCACGTCAGCGTTACTCATCACCGTACCGTACTTGCACTCCATGTACTCACTCTTAGTCCTACTCAACTTGAAACCAAGGGTATTTCTCAAGACCTCCAACCTGGTGTTCACCCCACGCCGTGTCTCATCGATCAATACCATCTACAAATACCATGCACCATGACACCTTCTTTGGAAATGTGACTCGTCAATAATCCAACGCCAAGACAAATTAAAACGAGGTAAGAGCTGATCCCTAATGCAACCCAATCATGACTGGAAAGTGTCCTGAGTCCCCTCCCACTGTCCTTACCCGAGTCTTAGCTCCATCATACATATCCTTGATCGCCCTAATGTATGCTATCGAAACTCATCTAGCCTCTAAACATTTTCATAGGATCTCTTTTGGGACTTTGTCATATGCCTTTTCTAGGTCGATGAACACCATATGCAAGTCCGTATTCCTTTTCCTGTACTGTTCTACTAATCTCCTCACAAGATGAATAATCTCCGTAGTCGATCGTCCCAGCATGAATCCGAACTGATTCTCGAAAATAGATACTCTCAACTCCACCATTCTCTCCCAAACTTTCATGGTGTGACTCAACAACTTGATACCCCTATAGTTGTTGCAGTTTTGAATATAATCCTTGTTCTTGTACAATGAAATCATTGTAATCCACCTCCACTCTTCATACATCTTTGTCGTCCTAAAGATGACATTAAACAACCTAGTTAACCACTCTAAACCCGTTCTGCTTGCACTATCCCAAAATTCCAAGATCTGCTCCGGTTGCTCTACCCCTATTCATCGTGCACATAATCCTCTCAACCTCCTCAACCTTAATACACATACAATAACCAAAGTCTTGACGACGCTTGGAGTGTTGTAGATCGCCCAACACGATACTTTGGTCTCGCTCTTCATTCAAAATTTGTGAAAGTATGTCTGCCACCTACGTCTAATATGTTCCCCTGCCACCAATACATTGCCCTCCTCATCTTTGATACACTTCTGACTTCACTGGTCGCGAGCCTTCCTCTCTCTTGCCTTGGCTAGCCTGTAAAGCTCCTTGTTCCGGCCTTTGTCCCCTAACTCTTCATACAAGCATTCAAGCGCCGCCATAACCGCTAACTTCGCCTCCTTCCTCGCCGCCTTGTACCACTCCCTATTCACCCTCTTCTTTTCTTCGTCGCTACTTTCCACTAGCTACAAATACACCGTCCTCTTTGCTTCCACTTTCCCCTGCACCTCCTTATTCCACCAGCAGTCCCTTTGTGCCCACCAGAGAAACCCTTCGACAACCCTAACACCCCTTTAGGTGCTTCCCTAATGTAATTCGCTGTCCAGTTCCACCTACTACTCACGTCCCCACCACTCCTCCAAGCCCCCAATGTTACAGCTCTTCGTCTTGATCCCCAGGTCCATCACCAAGAGCCTATGTTGGGTCGTGAAATTCTCACTCGGGATAACCTTGCAGTCCGTGCATAAATCTCTATGTTTAATCTTGTTGCATAATAGATGGTTAAAACTCCTATTGTTTCTGTTATCTACAAATACAAGATTTGTAAAACTGTGCTGAACAAGTCCAGCAGCTTGAGATGTAGAGAGAACTAATAATGTCAAGAAAAGAGAACACCTTTGTTTACACATAATCTGTTGAGCTTCACTCTTCAATACATTTTGAGCAGAAAAAGTTTCAGAAGCTGGTGGCATATATGCTCAAACTCCAAAGTTTGTATCAACATAATATCTGCTATTGAATTATGGTTTACTACCTTGTTCAACATAAATTTGCAGTTTCTGAGTAGAAAAGTAGTTTCAACCTATGTTGCTCGGACTCCATAAATGTTGCCGCACCCGTGTCGGATTCTCAAAAAATACACTACTTTTGGAGTTTCCGACACACACCCGTCGACATTTTTGAAGAGTGCGAGCAACATAGGGTTCAAGACTTGGGCAATAATTTTAGGGTTGACATGGGTGTGGTGTAATAGTAGCTACTAATATCACTGAAGTGTTTGAGACTCCGAAGAAAATGACTTCTTGTGAAATATGGGATATCTCATTGTATAGTATGCTTTGGCTCGTAAACCTCCCAAGATGTTTGGTTTCCACCCCTCTTTTTACATTGTAAATAGTGAAAACCTGTGCATGTATTTGAATGACACATACCTATTTTCAGGTTACGCCGCAACACAATGATGACTGCAAAAAACTTCTCAGACTGATGGGGGTACCGGCTGTTGAGGTGAGTTAGAAGTCCGTATAGACATTCTGGCTAGGTGGCATTCACTGCACCTTTTTTTAGTTGAATAAATTCACGTAATTTACATATAATGGTATGTCTGCAAAGTACAATGTTTTCCCTTGATGCGATGGAAAGTCTGATTTTTTCTTGATGGTTCCTTAGGCTCCTTCTGAAGCAGAGGCTCAGTGTGCGGCACTTTGCAAGGCAGAAATGGCATGTATTCCTTGTTAAATAATTATTAATTGTTTAGTACTATGCCCGGGTATCAAAGGAAGCATCACTTATGAAATGTTCAGATTACCTGGTGACTTGCTTGATGCTTCATATTGTTGGAATATCTAATCTATAATATTGTAAAGGATATTATTAAGGCCTATGTTTGCAAAATTAAGTTTCTTTATGGTATGTATAGTCCTTTGCACATATGCTATAATAAAACTTCGGAGGTGGGTGGGGGTTGACAATGAAATATTTCTCTGAAGAATAGTGACATGTAATTGAGTCAGATTTTCCACTTCCCAGTCATGCGTTGGGCATCATTATTGATAAGTATCAGATGAGAAAGAGTTCCTCTACTTGTCAGGTCTATGCTGTGGCCTCGGAAGATATGGATTCCTTAACTTTTGGAGCTCCAAAGTTTCTTCGGCATTTAATGGATCCTAGCTCCAAAAAGATACCAGTGATGGAGTTTGATATCTCCAAGGTAAAATGGTCCTGAAAACTTTTTTTTGGTTGATGTCAAGTGTATAATATCTTAATATGTATATCTTATCGCAGGTATTAGAGGAGCTCGAACTTAGTATGGATCAGTTCATAGACTTGTGCATTCTTTGTGGATGTGATTACTGTGATAGCATACGAGGTACCATGCTTGTCAGTTAAATCTATGTTTAAAAATCATTTGGCTGCATTATATGGATTGCAGTAATCTAAGAGCTTGTATACCTTCTGCATCCATTTTTTGGGGAAAAGTATATAAGTTCCGATTCCTAATGCATTTGTGCTTTGATAGTTGTAATGGCGATGTATGTGTGTTTCTAGCCTTATACTAAATGATTCTGTGCAGATTTGGATCTTAGGCTACAGTCTGTCACATGAAGTGCTGTTAAAACTCCAGCCTTCATGTGGAGATTGAGATACCTGGAAGAAAGTCTGTGCCCCCCCCCCCTCCAAACAATCATTTCCAAGTCTAGTCCCCTATGCTACTATGTTTCTTCTGCATTATCCGTTCCTATTTATGCAACAATCAAGTGGGATGCTGGCCATGGAAGGTGAAAATTCCATACAAAGTAGGCTGGTGGCCAAAGAAGCTGTTTTGACTCAGGAAAAAATGAAAAGCTTTGGTTATCAGTTATGTTCTAGGTGTTTTTTTTGTGGGGAACAGGCAGAGACAAGCAACCATCTTTTTTTACATTGTAAATGGACTGATCAAATCTGGAGAATTTTCATTAACCTAAGGGGAATTGGGAGGGTAATGCCAGCAAGGGAAAAATGAGTGCTTGATAGCTGGTACAAGGAAGGAAGCTTATCCATGGAGAGAGAGTTGGAGGATTGTCCCACATGTATTTGGTGGACTGTGTGGAAAGAGAGAAACCAGAGGTGTTTTGAGAGCAAACAATGCAGCATCCAGGAACTGAAGATAAACTGTCTATCCCTCTTTTATTTTTGGTGTAAACAGGAATGTTTAGGGGAAAAAACATAAGATATTTTTGATGTTTTAGATAATTTGTAAAAGGAACATAGATAGGATGATCCTTCTTTTGTAATTGTCTAATTGGGGACTATACAATTTGGTATAGTATATACCTGTTAATATATAGAAATGTTACCAATGTAAAAAAAAAAGTTTTGCCCAGCCACCCTGACTTCTTATGATCAATCTTACATTAGTATCTAGGAACAATTTAAACTCCATGTGCTTATGCTACAAGCTTTACTTATGCTGCAACTGATATGATATTGAGTGACTTGAGCAACAGTTCTTGGCATCTAATCATTAATCTACGCAATAGGCGTAGGGCCCCAGACGGCTTTGAAGCTTGTACGCCAACATGGGTCAATGGAGAGCGTATTGGAGAATATTAACAAAGAGAGGTACTTCATTTGATATTTTATGGAACTGAGTTCGTCAAATATGTATGCATGCATTCATTGGGTGTTAACTAGTTCTTCTTGGCCAGCAGTCTTCAATATCCTGAATCTTGATCAACAGTACCAATTTCACAAAAAAGATTATCCTGAATCTTGATAATAAACAATGTTCTAAATTTTTTTGGCATACTTTTCTCGGGAATGATTTTTGAAATTATAAGTTCATAAGGGGCCATATATTGTTAGATAAACTATTAAAGAAAAGGCTGCTTGGTGTACTAAGCTCCCTCTACTGGTGGAGTCCCTGGAAGAGCTTGATCACGTTGGATCTACTGAGTTTTGAACCATACGGCTTTGGCCATCGAGGATTTCTTTGTTATGTAAAAGAAAAAAAAAATCCAAAAAATTTCCAGGGAAAAGTATGCCAAGTAATTGGCATACTTGAGAACCCTCCCTCCTCTTTATCTCTTCTGTCTCTCTGTCACCTATTTTTTTGGGTTGTGTTTGAGGGAAGGGGTGGACTTGACTGTAACATTATGGTAATGTATTATTTGGGCAGTTGAATAAACCATGATTACATCATATGTTGCTTAAAGTATTTTCATTGTTGATCCTATTGCAGATATCAAATACCTGATGAATGGCCCTATAAAGAGGCTAGGCGACTCTTCAAAGAACCATTAGTTGTTACAGATGATGAGCAAGCTGAACTAAAATGGGCTGCTCCTGATGAAGAAGTGATTGTCTTTCCCGAGAAAGTTTTGATTTTTTTGACTGGTTAATGATTTCTAGCAGAATTTTCATTTTTATATTTTATTCTTTTTAGGGGTTGATTAACTTTCTGGTAAAGGAAAACGGATTCAACATTGATAGAGTTACGAAGGTATGTTTCCCTTTTCCATTCAACCTTTTGCCACTATTTGACAGAAAGATTTCTTCTAGCTTCTTTAAAAGGATACAATGAACTACTTTGCAACTGGCTTTGTTCAGGCAATAGAAAAGATCAAGACAGCCAAGAACAAGTCGTCTCAGGGGAGGTATGAAATCTGTTGATGGTTAATACTGTCAGAAAAAACTATCACCCCCTTAACTTCTAAAAAGTGGTTGATGGGCCCTTTAATACTATTTCACCTTGTAAAGCCTTAATATATGTACGATGATCTAGTATATTCGTAATTCTTGTGGTATTTCTAACCATGGTGTTTTGCATTGTGAATTTGTGCTCTCTTTTTTGAACAGGCTAGAATCATTCTTTAAACCAGTTAGCACATCTGCTCCAGTTAAAAGAAAGGTACCATTCATGAGCTCCCCACACACACACAAAAAAAAAAACCCACAATTAATTTCTGACACAACAAACTAAAAGGACCCCTGAACTCCCTGACATTTCCTATTGCTTTGTTATTTAAACTTTCTGACCCTTGTTTAGTGTGATGTCACAATTAATTTCTTTTATTATTCACTGTGAGGGAGAACATTTAATGCTTGCCATCATTATTGCATTGCTTTCCCTTTTTGGTGATAGAACAATTGGATGAAGCATTTATATGTTATGTAGTAGTTCAGTTCACTTGATTAACAACTGCAAATTATGTGTGGTAAGAACAGAAGTTGGCTATGCTGTTTTTCCTTTTTATTAATATCTTGTGCATCTTATGTTGATATTTCTTGGAAGTTAGCTATATCTGTTGGGATCGAATATCAACTTCAGGTCATCTTTCATTTATAGTGCTTTCTAAAACCCAAAAAGTGTCTTTCTTTTAGAATACGAATTTCAGGCATAGTCTTGTCCAAAAAGCCTGCCCATACTAGATAAAGAATTCGTTAATGTTTGTTCCAAATTATTGTTGGTTGGCACCATAAATTTTGGTACGTTGGCTCACATGAAGTCCAAAAAAGCAGGCCCATACTAGATATAGAATTTGTTAATGTTTTTTCCAAATTATGATTGGTTGACCCCATAACTTTTGGTACCTTGGCTCACAGGGAACTAAATGCGTTCTTGTATCTCCAATTCCTCTTACCAAGTTTAAGACACTCTCTTTACGATCCAGACCGGGGGTCCTTGGCAGACCAATCTTCCCATCTTTAGAATTGGGATCGAATTACTCCGTGCCGTTATCCAGACACGTCTGCTTCGGCACATGATGCTGTAAACCCCTCATGAACCTTGATCTCTAAGTTCTTGCCTTTCATAGTTCAAAATTCAAAATGCTCTAATATAGGCAGTACTTTTGCTAAAATTGCTGTGATAAATAGTGAATACTGAACCTGTGGAAAGGAAATTGATTGGAGAAGATTTAGAATATAAATTGTTAATTCACGAAGATACAAGTGGTGCTCAAAACATCCTCCTAAAAATTGTGTCCCATGAACTACTTTTTGAACATACAAACATTAATTTGGAACGTAACGACTATATAAATTGAGTTGGAGAGTAGGGTAATGACGTTAGAACTGCAACTTGCAAAATTTCTTCCATCGTTGTGCTGGAAGTTGTTTCGTCAACATCTACATTTTTATTTCGAAAGAACAACAGTTAATATAATTTAAGCCAAGTACTCTTGGTATTATTTTTCTCTTTGTGCAGTTGGTTTTTTGTTTAGTAAATTTTTGTGAAGAATGAAAAACTAGAAGGATGCGGCTGAAGATGGGATCTTGTTAATATGATGCCCTATTTGGTCACAGGAAACAACTCAGACTACTGAGAAAGGAGCTGCTAACAAGAAATCAAAGGCTGGTGGTGGTAAGAAGAAAAAGTAGTTAGCGTCAAGTTAAAGCTTGCAGTAAAGTGAAGGTTTCGTACCTTGATCAGGTGAGATTCTTTGATCTATTTTATTTGATCATTATCTACTTTGATTTTGTCTGCAACATAGATTCTGATGCCACTTTGATTATTTTTAGCAAAAACCATTGTCCACTCATCCAGCCTAATAGGAGTATAATATGTCAACTGAATTGAAGTGGCTGACGTGTTTCGAGATCTTTTTGGTTTCTGCACACTAATTAGGTGTCATCTCAATGCACCAATATGACATACAGTTTTCAAAATCTAGCTAAACCAGACAGGAATTGAAGTTTGTGATCAAAAGAAAGGAACAAGGATTCTTAATTGGAATGTATGGAAGAAAAGATAAAACATTGTTTTGTTTTTCCTTTCCCTAATTTACAAGTGAAGAAAACAAGACGAATTAGATCATCTATTAATAAGTACTTCCGGTCTTCGGTTAACAGTGTTGTATCTGAGCTTGATGTGCGTTTCACTTATTATTATCCTGATTTAACTCGACACTGGTGACTGGTTTAACCTTCATTTCTTTCGCTTTTCTCCTCTTTATGGAAACAATAATGCATTGAGGTTTCTTTTATCTGCTTGGAAGGACAGTCAGAGTGGTCCAGTCACATTGCTGCTTGCGGAGTCCTTGGTAGCTGGTGCCTCAATTTTGTTTGTTCTTCTGGAAGAAAATACTCCTATTAGTCAGGCCTCCTTTCAAATGTCTCGTTCCTTTTCTCTGTCCTGTAACCCCCCCCCCCCCCCCCCCCCCCCACCCAAAAAATGACTGAATTGCTGTCAGTAGGATATAGTTAGTGCACTGGTGCATCTGAAACTGTCTCTTCATCTAGCACTTTCATGTTGATGTATAGATCTAGATTATCTATCCCGGGGTTCCCATCCTGTCTGACTTGGCATTTCTGTCAGTTGCATGTACAATTTAATGCATAAAACAATTTAATCTAGCCCTTGGCACAATTGATGCAACACTGGTTTAGTTCTCTCGATGCTTTGTCATTGTCTTGTTGCTTGCAGAATATGTTATCCACAGAACCGAAACCATGGCAGAAAGATATGTTTGAGTCAATAAATAAGAACCCTACTATCACATGACTGGAATAAAACAGCCACTGGAGAAATGGAGATTGAGACTAGTGTTACCGAGGAAGAAATTTGTAATTTGGCATCTGGCAGAGTTTCCAAGTTTAAGCTCAGAGGTCTAATTCCAACTTAGCACAAAAGATTTGTCTAAACGTTCATCAATTGTTAGTTCAGCAGAATGCTTGTAGGGAGCTGCTTTTATTTTTCTTTGCGAATAATGAAGGTAGCTCGGAGCACTAAGCTTATGCTATTTCCGGAGTTCAGGAATAATCAAATAAGTAACATTTGATATATCGTACCCAACTTTACATTTTTTCAAGAGACTTTCCATGCTTCTCTCCAAATAATAATAGGGTAATAATCCAGTTAATACAGACCAGACGAATCTCTGGCAACAACTAAACGAGAAAGTTGCGTGTTTTGTTTCATGAGACCTCACTGAGTAGAATATAGCCCCACAAGCTAAAGAATGACTATGCAGAATAGTCCATATTCTACAAACAAGAAACATAACATTTAATCATGGTCTTTAATCATTTAATAAACATTCCAATTGCCAAGTTTATATCCGAAATTTAAGGAGAGTTCCAACGGCCTCATGAAGGTGCTTGTGTCTTGTTAAGTGTTTGACTAGATTTCTTACAGGGAGAAATCTAACAAATTTTGAACTTTTGACCCCTTTGTCCCATGGTAAAACTTAAGTTTAACAAGTTTTGATTTTTGACCTTTGAGGTTTGTTCATGGCACAAGCAGGAGTCAAAAGATCAAGACCATATATTTCCAAGATCATTGGGTGTAATTTATGTGTCTCCCCTCTCATTAGGATTCGAAAGCCTAACGTTAAAAGGGGGTTGGCAATTTCTGTCTGGACAATGGGCCAAGATGAGATCCTCTCTCTAGTCTCTTCTGTTTTCTCGTATATTGGACTTGGATAGGAATGGCAAAATACATTAGTAGATTGTTTTTTTGTGGGGGAAAAAGCATGCATCCATGCCTTTTATAGATTGTTAAAACCAATTTATTAAATCTCGACCTTCCTAACCATGTAGAGGTGGGTGGCCTGTTATTCACAATCTCAAGATAATATTGTACCATTTTGTTGTTCTTGAAAAATAAGACATCAAATCAATAGGATGGCATAATTAACTAGGTTGCTTCTGTTCACATTAGGAGAAGACCGAGCCAAATTAAGAAAGTTTTCCGGCAACAAACACGAATCTAAGAATCGATAAATATTTAAGTATTCATGAATATTTGAATATACAGATTCATGGAAAAAAATATCCCTCTTATGTCTCTTGAGCTCCAAATAACGAGTAACCATATATCTTTATTTACTTGTTGATATTAATTAACTATGTTGAATCATTATCTTCATTGTACCATTTGGATTTGACTTGGACATGGTCCCTTTGGAGGCCTTCGATCATCTTTGCATAACGACCGAGTGTATTCTATCTATAGAGACAACAAGTTGATTACTAAGGTCAAATAAAGTATATACTTTATCATAATATCCATATTAATTGATGTATAGTCTTAATAAGAATTAAAAAATGATTTGAAATGAGTAATTAATGCTATAAAAGGAGAGGAACGACGAAGGTGAGGAACGAAGTAGGTCGCCTAAAAGGAGAGGAACGACGCTTCATCTTTATTTTTTAACAAGCGTTTCCACGACTCTACCACCCAGTCAAGAGCGCTATCCGTTTCTACGCCCCTACCGAACCTGAGGATGAAACTTGAGATTCAGTCTTCTCAAAACAAAAGCAGTATTAGTGGAGGCGGTAGAAGCCTATATATAAATATAATATAACGCGATATAAAGAGAAAAAATGATCATGGTTTAAACTAGATTGTCCCAGTTGAGCGGAACTTCTAACTGAAGTTGTTCATGTTTTTCAGCAGGGTCTGGGCTACGGGATCCTTTTTCTATCTTATGCGTTCGGGGACGACCCCTCATGTTATCTATTCTAAATCGAACTTGTTGGATGCCAACTCGGCAACAGAATGTTGAAACTGAAAACATTTCCAATACCGGTAGCAGCTCCCGCTGAAGCAATTGTACCAGCTCCTGTGCCGATTCATTTTGCACCTTCTAATCTTACATAGTAATTAAGTGTGGGAACGAGTCAAAGGTTCGCTACTAGAAAAAAAAGATTCAATCCACTTGTTGGTCTGCTTCTATGTCCTGTAGTTTATAAGAATTGGAATGAGTCTGACTCTGATACCATGTAAAGAATGGATCGTGGACTTAACTCAACCCCAAAAGCTAGCTTGTAAAGTGAAGATAGTTCAAGTCCATATAAGGGGTCAATATTTCCATTTCATATCCAATGTAACATTTTCTTTGTTTACTTGATGTTATTAATTACCATGTTGTATCCTAAATCCTAATATTTAACTATTCGTTCCCTTCAGATTTGACTTGGACGTGGTCCCTTTGGAGTCCTTCAATCATCTTTGCTTAACGACCGCGTGTACTTTGTATAGAAAGTTCAAGTTGTTTACTAAGGCCAGAAGCCGCCGCTAATCTCATAAATGTACATAAACTTCCCATTAACTTATATATATTCTTTGACGGTGTAAATAATTTTTATTGTCATTATACTCCCTTCGTTCATTTTTATTTGTCAATAATGAACTTTGTACACCCATTAAAAAATAATAAATAAAGTGTATACTTTATCATAATATTCATATTAATTGATGTAGTCTTAATGAGAATTAAAAAATGATTTGAAATGAGTAATTAATGCTATGGGTAAAATAGATTATTTTTTTCATGATATGCTAAATTTGACAAGTAAAAGTGAACATTTATTTTTAGAATAATTGACAAGTAAAAGTGAACGGACAAGTTATCCTCGTTTATCTTTTTGGATTTTCAGTTACACATTTTATGAAGGGTTACATGTTGATACTTGATAGGTATCCTAACAGTATACATTTTTTTTATAGTATATTGCTACGTAATGCACAGTTTAAACACCAGGCATATATATTACCTTTATGATTGATAATATAATATAGACCTCTAATTTAATTTTCACGCTCCAACTCTAGTTCAAATTTAGGAAAATTGAAGGAGTCTCAAAATATACTTCGGCCATATACTACATTTATTGGGTGTATTTCCCTTTCTCTTTTTATTTTTATTTTTATTTTTTATGATAGAGCAATTGAATGAAGAAATGAAGGGCCTATAAGATTATGAATAAGCTATTGATTCTGTCTTTTTAAATAAAAAAAAACTCTGGAATGATGCTAGTAGAGTAGTCGATCTGATTGAGCGCGGGCAAATAGATGTGTATATAGATGAGGCAGGCGAGGAAAGAGATATGACATGCGGTTCGAGGAGAAGAAACACTAATTATATCTTCTTCAAATTAAAAGTTAACAACTACTTCTTATAAGTTTAATCGGGACGACATATCCAAGATATATATTCAACAAATATTTTCTAGCTACTTGCTTTATATCCCCCTGTCCTCTCTCTTAATAACGGACCATTGTTAACTATCCTCCTGTCCTCTCTCTTAATAACGGACCATTGTTAACTATCCTTCTGTCCTCTCTCTTAATAACGGACCATTGTTAACTATCCTCATGTCCTCTCTCTTAATAACGGACCATTGTTAACTATCCTTCTGTCCTCTCTCTTAATAACGGACCATTGTTAACTATCCTCATGTCCTCTCTCTTAATAACGGACCATTGTTAACTATCCTTCTGTCCTCTCTCTTAATAACGGTCCATTGTTAACTATCCTCCTGTCCTCTCTCTTAATAACGGACCATTGTTAACTTCCCTTACAGAGTAGGAAGAATGAAAATATTATATGCTCAGTAATAAACAAAACATAAAAACATAATTCTTAGTTTCTCTTTCTTTTTATGTTTTCTTCCCCTTCTTTTCAATAGTTACCAACTAAATTCTATATCTGAGCTCCTAAATCTATTCACACTAGTTAATTACTCCTACATAGTAGTGCCATTTTTGTGCAAGTCAAATGGTGCTTCAAGCGTGTTCATTAGAACATGTCAAATTGTGATGTAATGGAGACTGTTTCTCATTTCTATTTTTTTTAGTAAGATAGTAACAACACAGTGGATATAACATGATACAATTCGAATGATGCGAGTCAGCATATACCTCAAAGGCACCAAGATGAGATGCCTAGTCGATTTATGGTCAAATTAACAATTAGCAAATGGCGTGTTTCGTGCTCTTACACACATTATCTCATGTCAACTACATTCTAATTACATCACTTTGATTTGGCCAGCTAGGAATTCTCACCTAAAGCTTTTCATATCTGCCCTATAAATAGACAGCTTAGTTTCTCTTTGCAATATATCCATACAAATTCAAAACACAACCATTTAATCTTCTCTGTTTGTGTCCCTTTACTTGCTTCATCCAATCCCAAATGGCTGCCTTTAGAAAGATGCTTCCTTTAATTGTGGTAATTATGTCATTATTAGCCATCAACTCAGATAAAGCTTGTGCTGGAGATCCAGATATGCTCCAGGATATTTGTGTTGCTGATCTCACCTCAAGTAAGTAAAATGGGCAAATGGCTCCAATAACTAATAATATTGGACAATCTTCTTCAATATTTTTCCTAATGGAAATCATAGAAATACTTATAATTAATTATATTATGTTACTGATAAGTGATCTGATTGTGTAATAGCCACGAAGGTGAACGGATTTCCATGCAAGAACACGTTCTCGGCGGCTGATTTTTCGTCAATGGTCATTTCAAAGCCAGGAGCCATCACCAACATGTTTGGTTCCTTGGTAACTGGAGCAAACGTTCAGAGTATCCCTGGCCTTAACACCCTTGGTGTGTCAATGGCTCGCATTGACTACGCTCCCGGTGGCATTAACCCACCCCACACCCACCCACGAGCCACCGAGATCGTTTATGTTTTATATGGTCAATTGGATGTTGGCTTCATTACCACAACCAATGTCTTGATCTCTAAGCGCATTGTACAAGGAGAAGTGTTTGCTTTTCCTAGAGGACTTGTTCATTTCCAAAAGAATAATGGCAAAGTTCCAGCAGCTGTTATTGCTGGCTTCAATAGCCAGTTACCTGGTACACAATCTATTGCGACAACGTTGTTTGGAGCTTCACCAGCTGTTCCTGATGATGTCTTGGCTCAAGCATTCCAAATTGGTACTATGCAAGTCCAGGACATTAAGTCAAGATTTGCACCCAAGAAATAGAAGTTTGTTTTTTTAATTTCTCAACAAAAGTTTAATTTTCGTTTGTTTGTTGGGCCAATTGTTTACCGATGTTGTTCTGTTAACAAGTGGGTAATGTTTTAATTTTTGTAATGTCAAATTCAATTACAGAGAATTCTCTTTAGCTTTCTCATCATGTAACAATAATGTGTTTGTGTACGTACAATACATGCTTCATCTGAAGCCATGTTTTGAGCAGACATAGTGGACATCAGTTCAAAATATGGACCCTTCAATTTATTACCAAAACAACAAAAGATCTGTATAAGGACTTAATTCCAGTATCCATGTCAGATATTTACATCAAATCATATTAAGTTATTATAATTAGGTGATAAATTATAGTGATAATGTGTATTAATTAACTATGATTTAGTGATAACCAAAACATCTTTCGAACCAAACCAACATTATTCTTGTGGATAGTGACACATCACCCACCATACTATTTAAGAGTCGAGTCTCGCGGTTATTTTTTAAATTTATTTTCGTCTTTTTTCTATTTGTCGTACTCTCTTTGATAAAAACATTGTATGTTAACTCAATCCAAAACCCAATATTATCGCGTTTACTTCTCGTTTTTTAATTTGACTAATCTTCAGAGTAAAATTATACTATATTAATTTAATATTTTAAAATTTAACTAATCTTCGGAGCAAAATTAGCCTAGATTAATTTAATATTTTAAAGTTAAAACTTAGATACTCAAAAACTATACAGAAAATACTATTCCCTTCGTCTCAAAATATTTGTCATATTTTTTTTCAGTCTGTTTCAAAATGAATGTTTTTTTCCTTTTTTGACAACTCTTTTATTCTAACTTTCAACATGACATGTTAAAGACCACAAGATTAAAGGACATTTTGGTACATTCTACATATCTTTAGTTAACAACCACATGATTTAAAAGTCTTCTTTACTTATTTAAACTCCGTAACAAATCAAAACCAGACAATCATTTTGAAACGGAAAGAATATAAGTTATGAAAGAGTTGGTTTTTCATCTTGTGATAGAAAAAACCAGGTGACAATTTTACTTGGATGATTTTCTATTTTTTGGAGTCAAAGAATGCATTACTTCAAGCCAAATGATACTAAGATGCGGAGGAGAATTGAAGTGCTCATGTAGCAAACTTAGAGCCCAAGTCATTTTATGCCTATAAAATGAGAAACAATTCTTCTATGTTCATCATCCCAAAAAAATCATATATCCTTGTAAGAGTAGAGAGTTGAGAGAGCAATTCTCTTAGGTGTAATTTGGTACATCTCTCATTTATTTGTTAATAATATAAAGGTAGTTGTTCTTGGTGAACGTAGGATCACTTTGATCTTAACCACATTAAATCTTGTGTTCATTCTTTTACGTTTTCGCTAACAATTAGTATCAGAGTGTTAGGACTCATTGAAGATCCGAGGAAGAACAAACAAAGATGAGTTACGAAGTTTGAAATTAACAGATTCAGTGGGTGCAACAACTTCAGTATCTGGTAGCGTTACTGCGAAGGGAATGTTCACTCCATGCTATTGACAGAAAGTATACTGATGGTACATCGGCTTCCGACAATAAGAATATTGAAGGGGATGCATTGAATATAATCCAATTGTCTCTTGCACCTAACGTACTTTGTGAAATGAGTACAAGTACCAAATAGATGGCCAAACAGTTGTGGGATAAGCTACAAGGGCTTTACCAGGATCGATCAATGACAACAAGATGTTGTTACAATAGTGTCACGACACGACCCGACGGGCCGCGATCCGGTGCCCTAATTGGACACTCTTACTGACCTGTCACATATAATCCAACTGACACCAAAAAATAATACATAAACCCCGTGAAATAGCTGTTGACGCATGACGTCATATATATATACCAGAGTAAACCTGTCTCCTGAGGAGTCACATCTAATCAAATATAACAAGGGAGGCAAGCCGACAAGGCCGCCACTATACGATATCACATATATACGGGAACATCCCAAAACAGAGTACAACAACACAGCTGACCAAAACAGGTTTACAAATCCGCATACATACAACCCACAACTGTCTACAGACCTCTAAGAATATGTTAATGAGATATGACGGGACAGGGCCCCGTCGTGCCCCTAAATATACATGAGTCAAAAGCAAGGTTCTGTACCAAAATGACTAAGCTACGAAATAATGGAGATTTCCAACCAGCTGAGTAGGAGTCTTAGGCCTGAGGATCACTGGCGAGAACTGCGTATACGCGGCATTTAACGCAACCCAGAGAAAGGGGTCGATGCAAAATAATGTCGAGTATGTAAAACATGAAGTACTGTAAATAAGATCATAACTGGCCAAGATATAACATGAGACAAGTATAATAATCAAATACCAAATCCAACTGTGTCATATAAAAATGAGAGTCAGCCGTGCCTTATAAAAATGAGAGTCAGCCGTGCCTTATAAAAATGAGAGTCATGTACATATATATACCGTACCCGGCCCCCCAGTGAGGGTCTCGGTGTGAATGAAACCATATATATATATATATACCGTATTCGGCCCAATAAAATGAATTCTTTTCTGGAAAATCAAAGGCACGTCTCATAACAAATATCATTAGGAGTTAGACTGTGTAGAAATCATGTACGTCCGCCGTACGCTCATTTTATACAAATCATGTCAAACAGAAAGAAGAAATAGTTTCACATACCTTATTGACGAACAAACCAACTCAATAATCTAATTACGCATTGACTAGCACTTCAACCTATAATAGTAGTAACATGTTCATTAACCTTATGATTACTATCATATGTTATAATCGAATGATAACTTGCTTTCTTTTCTATTAAAATTTGGGCAGCACTTCCCCTATTTATAAGCACATCCACAACTTACAACAAATGTCAATAGTACCAATTAACAAGTCACAACTTAAGAATATAATCAAAATAGCAACCAAGGTGATAAATACACCAATTTCTCATGTCAATCTAACTCCTCTAATCCCTCAAAACAGCCCATACTTCAACAACAATAAAAGTGCAAAGTAACACCTTTTTATACCTTAATTCTTTTAGGGCATAGAGTAGCAACTACCACAATGTATATACATGTTTATATCTAATTTCCAGCCTTATAATTCAGCAAAAGTAGCACAAAACAGCCTTAAAACCGAGGCATCAATGTTCAATAATTCCCGGTATGTCACGGGAAACAAGAATGCAACACCATAACTTATTTCATAATTCCTTAACTTTCAATTCCTACTCCAATAATTCCATATGAACAACTACAAAACATCAAGATTTCCTTAATTACAACAACATGCAATCCCAATTATATCATAAGAAGAAGAATTTTTACCTCAATTCTTGCCCAAAACAGTCCCAACAAATCGGTACAATGCTCTTATTTTGTCTTCACCATTTATGTTATAACTCGTAAGTTTAAGGCGATAATTAAGAACGTCATTAAGGAAGCAAGATTCGATATTGGATATAAAGTATACTTACATATGTTAATACGGAAATTTGTATATAAAAGGATGTGATTCTGTAATTTTTTTGGTTATAACGAGTGTGACGTTGGAAACTTATAATGATAGTTGTATATTCCCGCAATGGACTAATGTCGTATTATAAGTTATGACAACGAGGATACGATGTCTTATGGAATTTTCAAGATTTAAGTAAATTGAAACATAAGATTAATTAATGATGAGAAGTGGACTAAAGTGCAAAAACAATTTTTCAGATTTTTCTTAAACTTAGAGAAACCCCTTCATCTTCTCACTTCACATTCTCATTTCAAGAAGACTTTACTCTCATGGCAAAGTTCCAGCAGCTGTTATTGCTGGCTTCAATAGCCAGTTACCTGGTACACAATCTATTGCGACAATGTTGTTTGGAGCTTCACCAGCTGTTCCTGATGATGTCTTGGCTCAAGATTAGCTCACAATCTATGCATGTTCAGGACATTAAGTCAAGATTTGCACCCAAGAAATAGAAGTTTTTTTTTTTTAATTTCTCAACAAAAGTTTAATTTTCGTTTGTTTGTTTGGCCAATTGTTTACTGATGTTGTTCTGTTAATCAGCGGGTGGGATACTTTGTCTTATAATAATGAAGAAATTTTTATACATAAATGGCTTACTCTAAATTGGAATCTATGTGTCTAATTTCTGAGTACGCACGTTGTACACGTGTATTCCATCTATGAGTACAAAATTTTAGAAAATTACTTAAATATCACGAGTATTGAAAGTGTATTCGAGTTGGAAATTTTGAAGTTTTTTTTTGGTTTGAAGGCCAAATATAGAATTGTTCATTAACTTAGCAAAAGCAAAGCAGTACTACGTACGCACTTTGAATAGAATAAACGAAGATCAGATATACAAACGAAAAGGATGAACAAAAATGAAAATAAAATTAACATTACCAAGTTTAAGTATTGAACCTATGGGACTTACTTTCTAAATTGCTCAAAGGAATCTTAAAAACTCAAAAGCTTACGAGAAGGGGGAGGGGTCGTCAGAGAAGAAGACGTTTTTTAAAAAAAAAAAAAAACTAAAATCATTTTTTTTTTTTATTTTATACAATGTTCTTAGAGAATGGCGACGATCTTAATTTTTTTCGGTGTAGCAAGATAGCAATAATGGAAAAGAAAGAGAAAAAGAATAAACATGAAAAAGAAGAAAAAGGAGAAAATAAAAAAATTTAAAAAATTGGGTTTTTAGCCTTTTCACGGGCCTATCTTGTGTGAAAATCACACAATTTACTAAGTCAGCGAAAAATGTCTAATAGCCTGTTTGGTCAAGTTTCTTAAATCAATTTATTTTGAGAAGTATTTTTTTTAAAAGTGATTTTAAAAAAAGTACTTTTGACAAAAAACAGTTTGTGTTTGGTCAATTAATTTAAATATCACTTTCGAGCAATAATTAGTGTTTGACTAAACTTTTAAAAGTACTTCTATGTATTTTTTCTCAAAAATATTTTTTCAAAAAAGTATTTTTGAGTATAAGTTATTTTTTAGCTTCTAAAAAACTGTTTCTGTTACTCCCAAAAACACTTATTTTCTCTCAAAATCTTGGTCCAACACCTCACTTTTTTAAATAAGCACTTATTGGAAAAAACTAAACACTTTTGGGAGAAAAATAAGCTTGGCCAAACAGGATATCAATGTTATAATCCAACCCTATCTCAGATGTCTAAATGAAACATGATTTAGTTGAAATATCTAAGTAAATATCTTGACGATCACGAGGGTTGTCGATAGATTTGGCCTATAATTTACGTGTTAATCTTCCATTCAGGTTAAAACCAACGTCCTAGGAAATGCAAATTCACTATCAAATATGAGTAAGGAATTGAGTTACTCCAGGACTATGGAGAAAAAGAATTACACGCCGAATAAAAAGGAGAAAACATACCAAAGGAAAGGGAAGTAATAGTTGTAATTAAAATCTATTATTGGTGTAAAATCTCAAAGCTTAATGAGGTAACGAGTCTTTGGATCAGGGCCAGTAAATCTCATTTTGAAAGCCTAACGTAAAGGGGTTGGCTATTTCTTTCTTGACAATGGGTCGGCCAACATGAGATCCTCTCCCTGGTCTCGTGTTTTCTCATATGTTGAACTTGGATAAGAATGGAGAAGCTGATTTACGCAAGTGGGTCCTTTTATTAGGTTATCATTTAGATTATGTTTCTCTTTTTTAAAAGTTAAGTAAATATAACTTCTGAAAATGTATTCTTTAGAACAAATTAAACTTGGAGTTAATATTTGCCATATATATTGCTCAAACTTACCTGCAAAATATTAGATTATTGATTAACATTTGTAGTAACTTAACAAATTTAAGATCATGATGTAATGTTTTCTCATAATATTTCAATATGCTCAAAAGAAATTATCGTGCCGTAATCTAAAAGGGGGATAAATTACAAGATAAATAAAAAATGATCATTTAGTAAATAGCTGTCTAAAAGGGATAACCGGCTAAAATAGGTAAAGAAGCCTTACGTAATGGACACTGAAGCTCCAAAAATATGTTTCTAAGCCAACAGATCTCAACAACCATATTAGCAACGCCTCTATATTCTGCTTCTGCACTAGACCGGAATAGTGTGGGTTGCCTCTTGGCAGACCAAATAAGATTATCCCCTAAGAATACACAGTAGACTGAGGTAGAACGTAGCGTGTCCGGACAACCTGCCCAATCAACATCTGTATATGCTAACAAACTGGTCGGAGAGGATGAGTATAGAGGCAAACCACAGTCAAGTGTGCCCTTAACATATCGAATGATACGTTTGAGGGCAGTAAAGTGAGGCTCCCTGGGGCATGCATAAACAAGCATCGACATAAATAATGTCTGGCCTGGTGAAAGTGAGGTACTGTAGTGCACCTACAAGACTCCTGTAGAGAGTGGGATCTGACACTGAATCACCATCCACAACACTAAGCTTTGATTTAGAATCAACTAAAGTAGTCATGATCTTGCAATTAGCCATTTTAGCCCTATCCACAATCTCATCTGCATACTTACGCTGACAAACAAACATATTATCTACAGATATAGTTACTGAAATACCTAAAAAATAGCTCAACTTTCCCAAGCCAGTCATAGCAAATTCTGATTTTAGCTTTTGAACAACTCAGATGAGGCAGTGAGCACAATATCATTCACATACAACAGTAAATAAGCAATGCTACTACCTCGGTTAAAAATGAATAGTGAATTATCACACCTGCTGTACACAAGTCCGATCTGCAAAATATATTGAGCAACGCTATCATACCATGCTATGGGGGCTTGTTTCAAGCCATAAGTGACTTACGAAGACGTCATACATACTGATAGGCGACTGGATGGACAAAATCAGGAGGTTGATGCATATAAACCGTTTCTTTCAAATCCCCATGTAGAAATGCAATTTTAACATCAAGCTGGTGAATAGGCCAGTGCTTACCCATAGCAATACTCAGGACTGTGCAAATGGTGGTCGGTTTAACAACCAGACTGAATGTCTCTCCACAATCGATGCCCTCATGTTGATTAATTCCATTAGCCACAAGACGTGCCTTGTACCTCTCTAAATTACCATTGTCTCTGTATTTGTGACAAAAAAGTCACATGCAATGGATCACATTCACCCCCTCCGATCGAGGAACCAAATCTCATGTGTGTTGTTTCGTTAAAGCATTAAACTTCTCACACATGGCCGCATTCAAATGGGGTTTAGTTTGGCTAATTTTGGGTTTTTGAAAATGGGTGACACTATTTGGATGGACAAATTGAAATGGACTTTGAGTTTGAAAATACCATGCTGGGATCAGGTAGCCATACGGTGGCTTAGGGGATGGGTGTTGGTGATGGCTAATGGCGGGAGGAGGGGATGGGGTGGGGTTCGTCTGGATTTAGTTATCGGCGGGGTATGGTACACTAACGGTGTTGGGTTCAGTGGTGACTGATGTGGGTCCTGGCAGTGGTTGGGTTATCGGGGATGTGTGGTTGAAGTCGACTAAGTGACAGTGAGGAGTAGTTAGGTACGAGGTCGGTGGGGGTGGTTATAGGGTTACTGGATGGGTCGACGGTGTACGGTGGAGAGGTCGATGGTGGTCCCATCGGGGATGGGTTGTTGGACGATAGCCGGAGTGGGGTCACTGTGTCGAGGGTGGGCCAGATCGGAACAATAATATGAGTGTTGGGTTGGAAGACCGAAATAGTAGCAGTGGTGGTCTGGGAACCAGAACAGTAGTAGTGAAGGTTTGCAGAGGCAGTATAGTGGTGGCAACGGTATAACGAGCAAGCTCGTGGAGTATGACGGGAGATTTGTCGGATTCATCTAGAAAGGTATAATCCGAGTTATGAAATTTCTGAATATTCGTGAAGGGAAAAATTGTCTCATCGAAGGTGATGTGACATGAGACGTGTATCTGACGAATAGATAAGTCATAGTACAGGTATCCCCTATGATTAGAGGGGAAGCCTAGGAAGACACACTGAGTAGTTCGGGGTGCCAATTTGTGAGGAGCGGTAGCTGCAAGGTTGGGTAGCAGAGGCAAACAAAAATACGGAGATGGTCATAGGAGGGGATCTGACGGTATAAGATTTCAGTAGGGGTCATGTTATGAAGAGTGCTGGTTGGTAAAATATATTCTACCATTTTGACTGCATATACCCAAAAGGACGGAGGAAGAGAGGCATGAAGCAGTAGATTACGAACCATGTTATTAATAGTTCAGATGATTTGTTAGCTTTACCATTCTGAGGAGACGTGTGAGGACATAAGAAACATAAAATCATGCCATTATTACTATAGAATCGATGAAACATGGAATTGTTAAATTCAAGATCATTATCACTCTGAAACGATTTAATGCATTTTTCGAACTGTGTTCTTATAAAAGTACGAAACTCAAGAAATTTGGCAAACACTTTTATTTAAATTTGAGTGGGTAGACCCAAATATAAGGAGAAAAATCATCTAACAACATAAGATAATATTTATGACCGAGTGAACTAAAAATATGAGACGTCCACAAATCAGCATGAATAATATCAAACGGGGAAAACGTAACACTAGACGATGACTTAAAAGGAAGACGAATATATTTGCCTAAAGAACAAGAAATATAGTGTTGAGCAAGTTTTCCATTATTACATTTAATAAAATAGTTTGCTCTAAGAAAATTAAAATTGGAGCTCCTGGATGACCAAGCCTATTATGCCAAGTGGAAGGACATATGGCGGCAAGAGAGACAGGAGAGCATGATCTGGCAACGGATGCGGATGAGAATAGGTAGAGATCCCTCGTGCTATTGCATCTCGTAAGAGGTGTCCCCGTATGAAGATCTTTCACAATAAAACCAAATGAGTCAAATTCAATTGAGACATAATTATTACGAGTAAATTGACGGACATAAATAAGGTTCTTAATAATGTTTGGGGCATACATGACATTGTTAAGAGAAAAGGGTGGATGAGGCGGTTGAGTGTAAGTGGTACCATATCATTGAATAGAAATGTGGTGTCCATTTCCGACAGTTATATATTGAAAATGCTTTAAACGAAATAGTTCGGGAAGATTACGAGCGGGTGAGGTGAGTAGTGGCCCCCGTATCCATGTACCAATTTTCGTCGGGCTATTGAAGGTTGAAACTGTTAAAAGCCTGATCCAACTCAGAAGGGGCCAGACATTTGGGCTGCTGCGGGTAGTGGGTTTGAGCGACATTAGCCTGATGAGGCTGATAGGAAGCCTGCCTCATTGTTGGGCCTGGGCCTAAGAGACCTAGAACTGGTACTGGGGCGCTGGGATTGAAGGGTAATTGGCCTAGTTTTGGGCATGGAAATTTCCTCATGCATTCTAGAATTGGGGCGACATGCTGGGTTGCTGCGGGTGTAGGCCTGGCTGTTCCCCCTGCCTCAATTATCGCGACCCTTACCGCCACGACCACCATCGCGACCCTGCCACCGCAGTTCTACCGCGGCTGGCTATTTTTCGGTAGTGGTGGTTGACCGATGGTGGTGTTATTTGGTGTAGACGTGTCAATCGCCAAGCCCTTTTTGTTGTGCTCATATTGCTTTGCACGACGTGTTTCCTCCAATAGAAATTGTGAACGAGCCTTGTTAAAACTGGGAAGAGGGTCAGCTTGTTGTATTATTGTAGCAAGAGTGTCATATTCACCATTCGAAAGGCATGCAACTAATTGTAAATCCAGTTTTTGTGCAGAAAGAGGAGATCCGACGTGAGACAATTGGTCTGCCACTAGTTTTAAATGTCTACAACTTTCGAAATTATTGGAATAATTCTCCAGACGGGTGTTGTTGAATTGCTCTTCCAAGTACACTGCGTGAATGTTCTTGTTGTCTTAAAAAATTTCTTCTAATCTTGTCCACAGATCACGGTAGAAAGCCCATATTTTCATGATCGTGAGAAGTGCTACAATTAATAAGTAGATTACTAGTATGTGTTTTCACTTCGATCGAGTGGGTGAACAATTCTATGCGACAAGTTGAAAACAAAGTGAAGCAATAATTACGTTCAACGTGTGGATTACTTTGAAAGATATAACGTGAAGCGTACGTGTATTTGCCAAAAAAAAACCTTTTTATATGAGTATATATTAGTAATACTGCTATTTAATGTGATTTTTATATCCCAAATCGATATGTCATCCATGACATTTGCATTGCCGCCTAGAGTTTATTTTTGAGGTCAAGCAACGCAACTTTGTTGAGTTTCTATTTTTGTATAAGCTATATGCAAAATCGTAACAATGAAGTATTCAAGCGAGTTAAATGTTATAAACAAAAGCTAGTAGAAGCTTATATTTCTGGTAATAAAAGGAACTACAGTTTAAATGTCAATTACCACTTGACCTAAACGAATTAACTAAACTATGAAATAATTTTTTATTTATAAAATAATTAACTGCACGAAGAGCGGATAAATACTATACTACCGTCCGGTTGACAACCGACCGGTTGACCTTGGTTTAACCGACCGCCCGACCGTAGGGCATACCGTTGGGGTCGGATTGTCCTCAACCCCAACCCGCACGGTTATTAAAAACCCGATACCGGACCGGCAGGATCTCAGAACGGAAAACCGGTTCCATTACCGGTTACCGGACCGGACCGTCGATAACAAAAAAAAATTTTGCCCAATCGAAATGACCGTTGGGCTTGGGAGGGCCGGGGCAGGTAGCATGGCTAATCGGTCATTTTCACTGCCACTTTTTTTTTGTTTTGTTTTGTTTTGTTTATTTATTTATTTTAATTCCATTTTTACCCTTTTAAAAATCTATAAATTATCTACATTTTTTTCATTTTTATAACACAACATTTCTCTCAATTATCTTATTCTCGCATTCTCTTAATCATCTTTATTATCAATTTTCAAGTTATTATTATTATTAGTTTTCAAATTCAAAGTAGCAAGACGCAAGACTTGAGCTTGAGTTTCTATTGAATTCAATCCCAAGTTTGGTACACTCGTTTCATTCTCTAATTATTTTATTAAATTGTCATATTTATTTGTTGATTATTTAAATATTTTATAATGTCTTTACTAAGGGAATTGCGTCTGTCCAGTAAATCTAGTTCGCGGTAAGAAATCAGAGGTTCTTCATCATCTAATCAAAATATAGATTATGATCAAATGCAAGAAGATTTTGGAATAGAAGATAATGAATGTGATAACGTTCAATTAGATAATATTGTTGAACTTGAAGAACAAGAACCTCCTACACCTACTAGTGTTCCTTCTGTCAATGTTGGTACTGCTAGTGGTAGTCAAGGTCGTAGACCTCCTTTACCAGAACCAGTAGCAAGAAGAAAAATGAGTAAAGTGTGGCTCTTTTATGATAAAGTTGTGGGTACTGATAGAGTTAAATGTAATATTTGTGGGAGAACTTATAAACATAAGGCGGGGTGGCGACGGGGACCGCACTATAGCTAGACATATAAAATTCGATCATACGGCACAATGGAATGCTGTCCCTGATTTAGAACCCGATCAACAACAACTTAATCCATTAACTGGGGGGTTGGCTAAGTACGATCCAAAAAAAGATCGCATTGAATTAGCAAAAATGATTGTCGGAGGTTGTTTGCCTTTTTCTTTTGCTTCTTCTTCATATTTAATTACATATATTCAAAGAGTATATAATCCTTTTTTTAAAGGTGTTCCTCGTAGTACTACTAGAGCCGATATTTTTAGACTTCATAATGATTATGTTATTTTCTTGCAATATTTGTTTGCTAACCTTCCATGCCATGTTAGTTTTACTTCAGACATTGGACACGTTGAGCAGTTATGATTATTTAACAATTACTTGTCATTGGATTGATGAAAATTTTAGAATGGAAAACGTATTATTGCTTTGCGTATGACGAGGATCAAAGTCATACCGAAAATATATAAGTTTAAACTATTTGTTTTTATGCCCAAAAATATAATCTTTATAATAAAATACTTTGTGTATCATTCGATAATGCATCTAATAATACCTTTGTAGATCTTTTAAAGCGAAGTACAACCACCACTTCGATATATTTCATGTTCGTTGTGCTTGTCATATTTATAATTTAATTGTTAAAAGTGGTCTTGATTTATTTTCACCAAATAAAACTTGTCAAAAGAGTCATTGGAGTTATTCAGGTAATAATAGGAAAAATAGAATTATAGAATTTAAAGAAAAATGTAAACAATTTAATTTGAGACCTAAATTCATGCGTAAGAGATTATTATACGGTGGAATTATACATATTTATTTTTAAAAGAATGTTATAAGTATAAAGACCCCATAACACATGTTGCAAATGCGCATTGTAAGAACGTGATGTATATGTTAACCGACGAACATTGGAAATCAATTGGTGAACTTTTAAAATTTTTACGTAAATTTTACACTGCTACTGTTGAATTTTCGTGATCTTATTACCCAACAGTTTGTAATGCTTTAGCTCATATAAATTTGAAATTTCCTATTTACTTTATGGTTTAAAATCAAATGTGAAATATACAGATCGATTCTGATTATGTTTGAAAAGTTTAAAAATATTTTTTCCTATTCCGATGTTTATTGTATTAGTGCGATCTTAAATCCTTCTATTAAAAAGTAGATTGTCATAATTTAATATTTAGTTTATATACTTATATGGAAATAGGTCAAACGAAACTCCATCTTCATTTGATTGCATAAGTAAACTTGATACTAATTTAACTACATTATATGAATATTATGCTACATTACATGATAACACCAACTCGCTACTAATATTCCTACTAGTTACGGTTACGTGTCTACACCGCAGGATTCAATGATGATGACGATGAAGAAGAATCTTTAGACATATGGAGCACTTTTACAACACAACCAACCACAAGCCGATCTTGCGATGAGATGCAATTTTATTTGCAAAAGCCAACGGAGCCGAAGAAAAATTTTGACCCTTTACAATGGTGGCATGATAACAAAAGGCAATTCCGTGACTTGCGATGGCGGATGTTCTTAATGTGTCGATCTCAACAGTGGCTTCAAAGTGTATTTAGCCAAGCACGAGATCAAATAGAGACACACGCCACTATCGTTGGTGGAAACACATTAGAAGTGTTAGTCTGGCAAGGATTAGATCGATCGCAGAGAAGAAATCAAGGATGTGAGACGTTAATTCTCGGAAGATGAAGAAATAGACAATATTTTGGAAGGCGGGAGCGGAGGGATCGAATTAATACTCTGATTTAGAGGCTATGGAGCATAACCAATTCAATCAACCTATAGATTACGAAGAACTTGCAAAAAGGATGCATAATATGTAAATAAAATTATTATTACTTCATTATGTACTCTTATTAACATTATGAAAGTTCAAAAGTTAACATCTTATCATTAGTTTTAATTTTACTATCTATTTAGTTGTTAATTTGTTATTACTTATTTGTTAACTTATATCTACTAATCTAATAAATTAATAAAAGTATAATTACAAATTTACAATATAAAATTATAAAGTTATAAACTATAAAGTATAAAGTTATAAACTATAAAGTATAAAGTTATAAACTATAAAATAAAAAGTTAACTTTAAAGTTTCAATTTTAATATATACAACTAAATTATATATTATATTATTATATTACATATTTAAATTGAATTTAGTTTATATTATAGAAAATAAATACTAGAAATAAAAAAAAAAAAATTAGAAACCGGACCGGTTGGACCGATTCTGACCCGGAACCGCACGGGCCAACCTGGAATTCGATAACGAACCGGACCGATTGGCCCGGTAGTCCGATGAAACCGTGCAGAATCGTCCGAACCTAAACCTTGAGTGGCTACCGGTCCGGACCGGGTCAGCCCGTTAGCCACCTTTAATAAATACATTAGTTACTCTCAACTCTCAAATGGAGCCAGATTCTTCCTTTAGTAATTAAAGGTTTTCTTGAATATTTAACCAATATAAAATTCATAAACCCCTCATAAATTAGTCAGGTCACGTCCACGGCACGAAGTCAAAGTCCACATAAGCCCAAAACTGAGGCCTGATTTAGGACTGTTCTGGGCCCCATATCTAATGTCTTTGCTTTGGGTCCAAGAGAAAAAAACAGCATGGCTCGTGCGTTTATACCGCACGCGTTCCTCACGTGACTTCAAAGTCTACTCAAGTTTTCAAGTCTGACCCCTTTATAAATATAACCCATCTAATTCTCTCTCTCCATTGTCCAAAGCTTCCCCCAAGTAATCAAAGCTACCACATTCCTCTATTTTTGTGCCCTCTTTTGATTCCTTTCTTTTTGGCTATATTTAAAAAAGAATTGTTATTATGGTTACATTTGGAAAAGTGCTTGTGATTTTGGCTATGTTAGCCATTAGCTTAGACAAAGCTTCTGCTGGAGATCCAGACATGCTTCAAGATGTTTGTGTTGCTGATCTTACTTCCGGTATGTTCCATTTCCCATTTAATTAACACCCTTTTAATTTACTTCACTTTTTTTTTCTGGTCTTATTTCTCATTTGTACTGGATGTTGACTCTTCTACTTGTCCAATTGCTGGTTCTTTCTTGTTGGGTTTTGATATTGGTGAATGAAAAATGATGGGATGAAAGTTAAAGGGAGTAAAAGACTCTTTTGTCCCCCATCGAAAAAAGAGAAGGAAAGAGAGGTGTATATATTACATTACACCTTCTCTAGTTGTTAAAAGCTTTGAGAGGGCAAGGACCCCTCGCGCCGCCGTCGTCGCTCGGCTCGGCTTCGGATTGATAATCTTTTTGGACAAACGTTTCTCTAATTAATTAATTAATTAAAAATAAATCCAAACGGATCGACCCGCGACCGACCCGACCCGTCCGGCTCTCCCTCTCTTTTTCGAATTTCCCTCCAAATATTAGGTGGCTATTCTAAATGGTTGCAAACATTCAGAATCAGTACCTCCAAACCTATAAATTCTTGATTATTCCAAGAATTTATTGATTAATCAATTTTTCAATCCTGAATTTCAGTCTTGAACTCAAAAATATTTTGTCTTCATTCTCGGTGGTATAACTGGTCATTCTATCGAATTTGGAGTACTGCTATTCTGGTAAGATAATCGTTTTATCATGGAAGGCGATATTTCGTTAACCTCGAGTACTGCGCGGGGAATAATTTCCTTAAGGACACACTTTGAACTAAGTGAGCTCGATTACATTCTGAAATTATTTTCCAAAACAGATTCTGTTTTCGTTTATTGTTTCATGATCAATTTACTGTTAAGTAATGTTTATATCGTGTTATCTGTTTCACTAAGTGATTAACAGATTGTGTTGAAACATTATTTAGCCAAATACAGATTATTATACCAACAATCTTAAGGAAATTAAGTTTATTTTATTTTAATCTGTATCCTGATTTGGAGATTAAAACCTGTGTGGTTTTCTACTCCGTATGAGATTTCATATTCTAACTTGAAGACATAAAAACTTCGTTGGAATATTAAAAGTCCAGGAAAAAGTGTTTTCAAAAGAAAGGAAAAAAAAAAGTGTTTTTTCAGGAAAAAAAAATGTTTTTCTTGTATGTTGTTTGAAGACTAAAATCTTCGGATTTTCTACTCCGGTTGAGATTAAAGTGTTCATAACTTTCTACTCATTTGGATACTTGATTTGAAGATATAAAAACTTCATCAAGTATATAACATACAATCTACTGCACTTCGTTTCTATCAAAATTGATTCGGTTTGAAGAAATAAAATCTCCACCGTTGTGTATGATATTTTTTGTAACGATTTGAAGAACATAAAAACTTCATCGTTCTGTTTAAGGAGATTAAAACTTGTGTAGTTTTCTACTCCATATGAATATTAGTATTCTGACTCGAAGATATAAAAAACTTCGTTGGAATACTAAAGTTTCATAATTATACTACGATTTGAAGAAATAAAATCTTCATCGTTTAAGTTTATAATTCGACTGCGATTTGAAGAAATAAAATCTTCATCGTTGAAATCTGTGAATTAATTGCTATTTTGGTTTTATTAATTAAAACAGTTTGTCGATCGTGATGACAAACAATGGCAATGAAACCGAACTACCTGCAAATCCGCACCAAGCATTACTACAACCCGCATCGCAGCATCACCCTACCGAGAAACTCGCGAAGTTCACCTGCCAACTTTAAAGGATGGCATCAAAGAATGTTCTTTTGGCTTACCACCCTCGTTTGCAAAAGTTCACCATGAGACCCTCGTCGCTACGACATGCCCGACAACCAAAGCCTCATGGTTACTGAGGCTTGGAAACAGGCTGATTTTTTGTGCAAATGCTACATTTTAAGTGTCTTAGAAGATGACTTGTACAATGTCTACAGTGCAGTAGAAACTTCCAAAGAACTATGGAGTGCACTTGAAAAGAAGTACAAGATAGAAGATGCTTGATTGAAGAAGTTTGTGGTTGCCAAATTCCTAGACTATAAAATGGTTGATGGGAAAACCGTTGGAACCCAAGTTCAAGAGCTTCAACTTATCTTCCATGACCTTATTGCTGAAGGTATGGTAGTGAATGAAGCATTCCAAGTGGCTGCAATGATTGAGAAATTATCGTCTTCGTGGAAAGATTTCAAGAATTATCTTAAGCACAAAAGAAAGGAAAATGAAGTTGGAGGATCTTGTGATTCGTCTCAAGATCGAGGAAGATAACAAAACCGCTGAGAAGAGGTATCGTAAGAGTTCACCATTGAAGGGGCCAACATCGCCAAGATCGCTCAAAATGAACAAGAAAAGAAAGATGCCTTACGGAAAGCAGGCGGTTCTAACAAGAAAAAGTTCAAGCGGCAATCGCTTTAATTGTGGGAAGGCCACAAAGCCAGTTGTCGTCTCAAAAGGACAAGGGAAAACGACAAGCCAATAGTGGAAATGAATGATGATCTGAATAATCGTGTGCAATCTTTGTCAGTGCAATTTGGTTGGAAACCCAAGGAGTGGTATTGGATTACGTGCCACTCGACATGTTCTTATTTGCAAAAGAAACATTTGCAACATATGCTCCCGCTGGACCCGAAGAGGTACTGTTTATGGGAAATATTGCAACAGCCAAGGTTGAAGGATATGTGAAGATATTACGAAGATGACTTCAGAATGTCCGACTCAACAATGTTCTCGCGTTCAACAATTCGGAAGAATTTAGTTTCAGCCGGACTACTCGTCAAAAACGGATTTAAGTGCGTGTTGGTTAGTGAGAAAATTGTAATAAGTAAGAATGATATGTTCATAGGAAAGGGCTACCTCACCGAGGGCCTTTTCAAACTCAATGTAATGGTTGTTGACAATATTAATGAAAATTCACTGCCTTACTTATCGAGTCAAATGATTTATGGCATGTTCGTTTAGGACATGTCAATTACAAAACCTTGCGAAAATTGATCAATTTAGAAGTATTGCCTAAATTCGAGTGTAACAAATCAAAATGTGAAATTTGTGTTGAATCTAAGTTTGTTAAACATCCATATAAGTCTATTGATAGGAATTCAAATCCTTTAGACTTAATTCACACAGATATATGTGATATGAAGTCAATACCATCTCGTGGTGGGAAAAGTATTTTATAACTTTCATTGACGATTGCACTCGATACTGTTATGTGTATTTGCTTAATAGTAAGGATGAAGCAATTAATGCATTTAAGCAATACAAGAACGAAGTGGAAAATTAATTGAATAAAAAGATCAAAATGATTAGAAGTGATAGGGGTGGAGAGTACGAATCTCCTTTTGCAGAGACATGTTTGGAATATGGAATTATTCATCAAACTACTGCCCCTTAGACACCACAATCAAATGGAATTGCGGAAAGGAAAAATCGAACATTAAAGGAAATGATGAATGTCTTACTAATTAGTTCTGGTTTACCGCAGAGCTTGTGGGGGGAAGCTATCCTTACAGCTAATCGAATACTCAACAGAGTACCCCACAGCAAAACACAATCTATTCCATATGATCTATGGAAAGGAAGAAAATCCAACTTGAAATATTTCAAAGTGTGGGGGTGTTTAGCGAAGGTCCAAGTTCCTTTGCCCAAAAGGGTAAAAATCGGATAAAAAACTGTGGATTGTGTTTTAATTGGCTATGCTACAAACAGCAAAGCTTGTCGGTTTTTGGTTCACAAATCAGACAATCCCGAAATTCATGTTAATACGATAATTGAATCAGATAATGCTGAATTTTTTGAAAACATCTATCCGTATAAAACTGAATGTGAGTCGTCAAGTGAAAGATCTAAACGACCGCGGGAAGAACCAAAGGAAAGTATATCAAGCAAAGAGGATCTAAGGCGTAGCAAACGTCAAAAGACATCTACTTCCTTTGGACCAGACTTTGTAACATTCTTGCTTGAAAATGAGCCTCAAACATTTAAAGCAGCAATGTCATCTTCTGATTCAACATTTTGGAAAGAAGCAGTCAATAGTGAGATTGAATCAATTTTAAACAACCATACATGGGAGTTAGTTGATCTTCCTCCTGGAAATAAACCTTTAGGATCAAAATGGATTTTTAAAAGGAAAATGAAAGTTGATGGCACTATTGACAAATATAAGGCAAGACTTGTGGTTAAAGGTTATAGACAAAAAGAAGGTCTTGATTACTTTGACACATACTCGGTGTGATGTTAATAACATCTATTCGGTGTTAGCATCGGCGTCAGATATGGTCTTGAAATCCATCAAATGGATGTCAAGACAGCTTTCTTAAATGGAGAATTGGAGGAAGAAATTTACATGGAACAACCTGAGGGTTTTGTGGTTCCTGGTAAAGAAAAAAAAGTGTGCAGACTTGTGAAGTCACTTTATGGACTTAAACAAGCACCCAAACAATGACATGCGAAATTTGACCAAACAATGTTGGCAAATGGATTTAAGATTAATGAGCGTGACAAATGTGTTTACATTAAAAATACTTCAAATCATGAAGTCATTGTTTGTTTGTATGTTGATGACATGTTGATAATGAGTAAAGATATTGTCGATGTAAATGCTACGAAGCGTATGCTCGCTAGCAAATTTGACATGAAAGACTTAGGGGTTGCTGATTTGATCTTAGGAATTAGGATCCATAAAACTCCACAAGGTCTAGCATTATCACAGTCACATTATATTGAAAAAGTACTTGACAAGTTCAAGTATTTAAATTTCAATGTTGTAAAGACTCCAATTGATGTAAGTTTTGCACTTCAAAAGAATGAAGGTGAAAGTGACTCACAATTGGACTTTGCACGAGTTTTGGAAAGTTTGATGTATATTATGAATTGTACACGACCAGATATAGCATGTGCTATAAGCAAGCTGAGTCGATTCACGAGTAATCACAATCAAACTCATCGGATGACAATGAAACGAGTCTTGAGATATTTACAACACACCCAAAACTATGCTTTGCATTATAATAAATATCCCGCAGATTGAGGATATAGTGATGCAAATCGATCACCGGATCATTTGAAGTTAAATCCACGTGGATATCTTTTCACCGTTATGAGGAGCGATGTCTTGAAATCATCAAAAGAGACATGCATCGCCCGCTCTACAATGGAATCAGAATTTATAGCTTTAGACAAGGCCGGTGAAGAAGTTGAATGGCTCCGAAATTTCTTAGAAGATATTCCATTCTGGCCCAAACTTTTGACTCATATATGTATACATCAGATACCAAGCAAAGAATAGGTAGAAGTGAGCGTAATGTATAATGGAAAATCTCGTCACATACGACGGAGACACAATACCGTTAGACAACTCCTCTCTAGTGGCGTTATCACAATTGATTATGTAAAGTCAAGAGATAACGTGGCGGATCCGCTTACAAAAGGCTTATCTAGAGAGGGAGTTAGTAGATCATCAATGAAAATGGGGTTAAGGCCAAGGACAAGTCATCATGGCGGTAACTCTACCTAGCAGACTGGAGATCCCAAGAGCTAGGTTCAATGAGATCAAACAAAGTTGTGACTGACGGTTCAACATTGTCAAATAACTCAATCCATTTTCGGATGAAGACAATGTTCAGAAATAAGGATAAGACTTTATGGCTTGTTAATGAGTTAATAAAGCATTAATGTTTTTTTAATGGTTATCTAAATCTGGCGATGTATGACCAGATAATATAGCTATAGAACCACATGTTTAGAAATCACTTATGTGAGTGTTAAGTGTAAGCCGCTTTAAATGGGAATGACAGTAAAGGCCCATTCTCTATGCACTCATGAGACCAGGCGGTGTTCATGGCTGAAACGAACACAACCGTGAGAACCATAAACGGTTGAGGGTTGATTGTGTATCTTATGTTGTCTAGGTATACAACAAAGTTCGACGGTTCAAAGATATCAAATCTACCGATTGATCGAGTATATCCGATATAAGTTCACTACGGAAAGTTCAAAGGTAAACCTACTTATCCATACGCAAATAATTCTCGCCAGATATCACACTCGTCCGTACATTCTTTTATCTTATAGCCATTCCCCATTCATGTGGGGGATTGTTGGGTTTTGATATTGGTGAATGGGAAATGATGGGATGAAAGTTAAAGGTAGTAAAAGACTCTTTTGTCCCACATCGAAAAAAGAAAAGGAAAGAGAGGTGTATATATTACATTACACCTTCTCTAGTTGCTAAAAGGGTTGAGAGGGCAAGGACCCCTCGCGCCGTCGCTCGGCTCGGCTTCGGCTTTTCTAATTAATTAATTATTTATTAAAAATAAATCCAAACGGATCGATCCGCGACCGACCCGACCCGTCCGGCTCTCCCTCTCTTTTATGAATTTCCCTCCAAATATTAGGTGACTATTCTGAATGGTTGCAAACATTCAGAATCAGTACCTCCAAACCTATAAATTCTTGATTATTCCAAAAATTTATTGATTAATCAATTTTTCAATCCTGAATTTCAGTCTTGAACTCAAAAATATTTTTTCTTCATTCTGTGTGATATACTGTCGTTGAGTGGTTCGCTGCTACCGGAATTTGGAGTACTACTATTCTGGTAAGATAATCGTTCTATCCTGGGAGGCGATATTCCGTTAACCTCGAGTACTGCGCGGGGAATAATTTCCTTAAGGACACACTTTGAACTAAGTGAGCTCGATTACATTCTGAAATTATTTTCCAAAACAGATTCTGTTTTCGTTTATTGTTTCATGATCAATTTACTGTTAAGTAATGTTTATATTGTGTTATCTGTTTTACTAAGTGATTAACAGATTGTGTTGAAACATTATTTAGCCAAATACAGATTATTATACCAACACTTCTTGCTTACTTGTTTTAGGATTTATGAGTGTTGAATCAAGATCCAACTATATTAGCTGGCCAAAACTAGAAAACTGACCATATTAAATTTAGCAACTTGTAACATTTAAGATATATAGGAGACTTGAATCAAAGTGCAACTATTAGCTGGCTATAAAATTCGAAGATTGATAATGTTAGTAATTACTTAGCAACTGGTGACAATATAATGGCCACCAAATATAATCCCTTCTGGCTTTTTTATTTGTCGTTCAGAGTAGTTGGCAGTTGGCACACCCACTTTTTTATCAATCATAAAGGATATTTGATCTCTTCCTCAAAGAGTAATAAGTTTTGTATTGAAAATAATAATTAATATCTTCTTAATTTTATGAAGCGACAAATATTTTGGATCAAATGTTTTTTCTTTGGCTGAAGTGACGAATAAAAAGGGACAAAAAAGGAGTACTACTATACCTAGCTAACACTATTTATCATTGTCTCATTGTAGGCTATTTCAGAGGGTTTAATTATTGTGTAGTTGGACTAATATAGTCTTGCGCATAATGATCTAATCACTATTTTTACGATTCAAGTAATACATGCTACTTATGCAATTTCTTTTCTATGTACATGAAACAGGTCTCACCGTAAATGGATACTTTTGCAAGAAGAACTTTTCAGAAATAGACTTTTCATCGATGGCCATAGCCAATCCAGGAGCAACCAACAACACATTTGGTTCCGTAGTCACAGGTGCGAATGTCATGAAAGTCCCTGGTCTTAACACACTTGGTGTGTCAATGGCTCGTATCGACTATGCCCCTGGTGGAATTAACCCCCCTCACACTCATCCTCGTGCCACTGAAATGATCTTTGTTTTAGAGGGTGAATTAGATGTTGGTTTTATTACAACATCTAATGTTTTAATTTCCAAACACATTGTAAAAGGTGAAGTGTTTGCTTTCCCTAGAGGACTTGTACATTTCCAGCAGAACAATGGGAAAGTTCCGACAGCCGTCGTCGCCGGCTTCAACAGCCAGTTGCCGGGGACTCAATCGATTGCTACAACGTTGTTTGCTTCCACACCAACTGTTCCTGATCATGTCTTGACTAAAACATTCCAAGTTGGTACTAAGCAAATCGAGAAAATTAAGGCAAGGCTGGCACCTAAGAAATAGACTTTGCATTAATTATTCTTTGTGACAATAATTTACTTTGGTGAGCTTATGAATTGATAAGGATTTGTGGGTTCATACACGATTGGGAATGGATTTTTTTTTTGTTCTTTGTTTTTCTCCTTTTTAAATTTATCTCCAATAATGTTGTAACAACCTTTTATGATGACATTGTATATCTGTTGGTCAGGAATAAATGTGATCTCTTTCTGTACCTTTTGTTGAGATTATTCATAATTGAATATTGTGATTAGGGATGTTTAGTATTAGTTAAAGAAGATTAGGAGATATTTGGTTAGTTGAAGATATTTTTAGTTAGTAGGATATTTTGGTCATTTTACATGCATAGTATAAATACATGTATTTGTGTTGATAATAATAATAACACACATTTTTCTTATTCCAGAACTTTCTCCACTCTTCATCGTCTCTCTCTCAACCGCTTCACCCCTTTCTTCTTCCACTCAACTACATCGTCAACAATGGCGATGTAGTCCTTCTCTCAACCATTCATCTGTATTTTATCATGGTATCAAAGCCATCTCTAGTTATTTCTTTTTCTTGAAGTCATGAAGTCCAACAGTCGATCGACTGTGAGTCAAAAAAAAGAGAAAGAAATCGGAAGTTGCATGCAGTAGTTTCCAGTGTCGAAATAGAAACTATTGAGGAGATTGAAGAAGGATTCTGCAATTGTGAACAATCGATTGAAGGAAATCGATTGAAGGAGATCTACAATTGCGATTGAAATTAAAGGAGATCTGTTCGAGTTTGCAATTAACTACTGGAGGAAGATCCGGTTAATTGAAGGATTCTAACACAACAATCATGGGAACAATTGAGGAATCAGTAGCCGCAGTAATCGATCATAATCATCCACTCTATCTCTTTCCTTCGGATGCTCCAGGGTCTCTGACTATTGGAGTAATTCTTACAGGTATGGATAATTACACCTTATGGAGTAGAGCCATAAAATTAGCTCTATTAGGAAAGAACAAGATTGGCTTCATAGATGGAAGTGTGAGGAGAGAATTGTACTAGGGATCCCAGTCTGGTTTATGGGAAAGGTGCAATGCAATAGTAGTGTCATGGTTAATGGGAAATGTGAGCAAGAATCTACTCACAGGGATGTTGTACAATGCGGATTCACATGCTATTTTGAAAGATTTGAAAGAGAAATTTGATAAAATTAATAGCTCAAGAGCCTTTCAAATACACAAGGAAATAGTTTCTCAGCGACAAGGAACTATGTCGGTTTCAATGTATTACTCAAGGTTAAAGGACTTATGGGATGAGTATGATTCAATAATACCATTGTCATCCTGTTGTGAGAAATCGAGGGAGTTCGTAGATCACCCTGATGATCAAAGAATCTGCGATTTTGATGGATCGAGTGACAGTTTTAATCAAGCAAAGAGTCAGGTACTTATGATGCAACAAGTACCCAACCTAAATCAAGTCTATGCTATGATTAACCAAGAGGAAAGTCAGAAATTAATGCAAGATTCAATGGAACATGCAGTCATGTTTACAGCAAAGAACAAGAGTGGATTTCGGAAATCAAGAAAGCCATATAATCCTAAAGCAGTGTGTGATTTCTGCCATGTCAAAGGACATTTGAAAGTGGATTGTTTTAAGCTAATGAAGTGTGACTATTGTCACAAGACGGGACATGTTCGAGATGATTGCTATGAGTTGAATGGGTATCCTGAGAACTTCAGAAAAATGCCAAGGAAAGCAAATATGGCACTAGGAGAGTGCGTATTCAACATTGACCTTGAGCAGCAATGGTTATAACTGTATCGTGTTACAATGTACAATGAGGAATCGGAAGGTTCTTTGCGCTCTTGGGAAACCTTACACAGAAGCAACAACAAAGGCTGCTTAAGATACTTGATGGTGATGAAGTAGCAGGGGATATGTCTGACATCATTTGCTAATATGGCGGTATATGCATCATAGATACTAAAAGATTGACAAAGTGGATTGTGGATACAGGGGCCACAAACCATATGGTCAATAATGAAAGATTACTAAAGAATAGGCATTGGTTAGGAAATGCAGGAAAGGTGCAAATGCCCACAGGAGATTCGGCAAACATTGAACATGTTGGAGATTATCATCTAGGAGGAGGTGATGTGCTTAAAAATGTTCTATGCATACCCACATTCAAGTTTAACTTGATGTCTGTTTCTAAAGTAACCAAAGAACTACACTGCAGTGTTACATTTTTCCCTAAATGTTGTGTGTTTCAGGATCTCTCATCTGGGAAGGTGAGAGCGATTGGTAATGAAGAAAGAGGGTTGTACATACTCAATATGGATGCAGTGAGGAATAAAGGAGGAGAGACTAGAGCTTTGGCTATTTCAGAACAGAATGATGCTGTTACTTGGAACCTTAGAATGGGGCATGTGCCTATGAATGTATTAAAGAAGATGCCTGTTTGCAGTAATAGTGATTCCTTTGTTTTGAAAATTTGTGAAGTATGTCCTTTGGCTAGACAGGTTAGGTTACCTTTTCCTGTTAGCATCAATAGAAAATTGGAACCATTTCAGCTTTTACACATGGATGTATGAGGTCCTTATAAGGTCGAAACTTACAATGGAATGAAATATTTTTTTACCATTGTGGATGACTATTCTAGATGGACTTGAGTATTTTTGTTGAGACTAAAATCAGATGTGGTGACTGTATTGAGAACTTTCTTCACAATAGTTAAAAATCAATTTGATGTGTCAATTAAGTGTGTAAGGTCAGACAATGGATCAGAATTTTTTAATTCTAATTGTAGACAATTGTTTCAAACTCATGGTGTGACTCATGAGAGTTTTTGTCCATATACACCCCAACAAAATGGTGTAGTGGAAAGGAAGCATAGGCACATTCTTGAGTCAGCCAGGGCTATCAAGATACAAGCTGCTCTGCCTGACAGATTTTGGAGTTTTTGTATTGAAAATGCAGCATATATTATTAACAGAATACCCTCTGTTACTCTAAGGAATAAATCTTCTTATGAGCTGTTGTATAGGCAGGTACCTTCACTCACACATCTGAGAGTGATTGGGTGTTTGTGCTTTGTGTCGCGCCCGTTTTTGACCTCGGGGGTCTGAACGGTATCCGCAACGTTGCTCTTTGGCGCGGTTCCCTGGATGGAGCAATTAATGCTGATTTTAAGGAGTCGTCACCTAATTATTTAAGTGAATTAGAACACTTGATTTATTGCAGTAAAACACTGCAATTAATCTCCATTTAATGGTATGCGAAATTAGTGAGATTCTGAGTCAGAGTTCTTTATTATCTTAAAGGGAAGGGGTTAGGCACCCTTTAAGATCCGCTAACTTGCGGTTATTCGTTCAAACCTAGGTTAATTATTTATTGCCCTTTTTATTCTACCTATTCTAAGCATTTTTAGTAATTTATAATTAAAATAAAATGCAATACAAAAATAATAAAAGCTTAAAATTAAATGAGACATAAAAATAAAGCTCCGGGACATCTTTTAGCCCTTTTTAGGCCTTCTGCACAAGATAATATCTGGGTACCTGCATAAACACTTAGTAAAAGTATTAATAGTAGAATAAATAATTTTAAAAGCAATAACAAGAATTAATAAGTAAAGCAAAATAAATAAATCCGTCTTTTGCACAGAGGAGGCCTTGGAAATCAGACGGAGATTCCTTCATCGGCCAATATTGTTAAAAGCAATAAAATAAATAAAACCTTCATATCCGCGCCAAAACAATAATAGTTTTAAACACGGAGGGCTCAGATATAAAAAAAATGCAAAGTGGGACAACCTAAACAAGTGCGGCTGCGAAAATTCACCCTGCCAGCGCATGTTGGTTATCCGGTGTAAGTGGAAGAAATCATCCTTGCCCAGAAAGCTTCATTTATTTTATTTTCCATCTTTGCAACTGTGGAGGCCTCAAAAATCGACGGATAACTTTTTCATCGGCCAAACAAGTGTAGCATCTTGTTCAAATCAATTAACCAGCAAAAGAAATATCAGAAATCAGTAGTAACAGGGCCCAAAATTAGTAAAAATACCACAATGCAGTATCCGTTCTTTTGGAAATATATTCCAATCAGTCTAATAAAACATAAAAGGGGTAAAATAGTCCAAAATACCCCCGAGCAACGAAACAATAGCAACACAGCAAACAAGTGGTGTGCGTGACAGCGTGACGATGATTCACCTAAAATCGAACTTCGTCGGAGTTTTACTCCGGCGATTTACCCGACGAAAAATCAAATCAGCCCGACGCAAGACTGAAAACAGTAGGAACAATAACAAAGAACACGAAGTTTCAGAACTTCGCCGGAGTTCCAGAAAAACAAACGAAAAAACAGCAACAATAATAGCCAGCAAAAAATCGAAATCAGTCCAACCAAACGGTAAAGTAGTAACCAACGTTCGCCGGAGTTTTTAAACTCCGGCGACATTCAAAAAATAAAAATCAGTCCAAATAACCAGATATGCCATAGATCCGAAGAGACAAACAGTGATTTTAACAATACAAAAGGCAGCGGGCAGCGAGCAGCGGCGTCACTTCCACGACGAGGTCGCCGGAGCAACGCCGCCAGCGATTTGAGCACGAGACAGTGGTGTTGGTCGACGGGAGACGGGTGTGGGAAAGCAATGGTTGTGATGGTGACGAGGGGACAGGGGAGATGGGTGTTAGGGAGAGGGCAGGGGTTCGCCACGGGCGACGGAAAGAGAGAGTGGCGAGACGCGTGCGGTGGGCGGTGAGGAGGGCTTTGTGCGGCTGATGTGAAGGTGTTCGCCGGAGCTCGAGCTCCGTGAGCGGCGGCGGCGACGGAGAGGTGACGGAGTGAAGAGGAAGGGTGGGAGTTCTTTGAGAGGGTGTGAAGTGCGACTAGGGTCCCTATGAAAGGGGGGGGAAATGTTTTATTTTATAGGGTAGGATTAGGGTTAGGTATTGGGGGGGAAAATGAAAAGTGGGGTATTGTTTTGGGGGGGGGGGGGGGAATGAAAAATGGGGTATTGTTTTGGGAGGGAAAATGAAAAGTGGGGTTTGAAATTTAGGGGGGGAAATAAAAGAGTGTTTGGATGAAATAAAAAATGGTGTTGGATTGGAATGATTCGGATTGTGTCTTGGACTGGACTGGTTTGACAAAAAATGGAAGGCTGGTTAATTATTTAACAGAAAAATTATTTAAAAAGATGCAAAATTATAAAAATGCAAATGTCGACGCAATAATACTAAAATGCAATATTTAAAACATGTTTAATGTCTGATTAAAAGTAAAAAATGGGATGTCAATTAATTATTTAAAAAGATGCAAATATTATTAAAATAAAACGACGGTGTAACAATAATAAAAACATAATATTAACAAAGACATAATGCTTAATTTAACATAAAAAGATTAAAATGTGGTGTCCTAAAACACATAAAATTGCAATAAATATACGAAAAACGGGTCAAAATTGACTGTCAACACTTTGCAACCAAATTGTCAAAGATGGATAAACTTGGACCCAGGGCTGTAAGAGCAGTGCTGCTGGGATATAGTGGTTCACAAAGGGTTATAAGTTGTACGACATGGAGAATAGAGTGCTCCTCATGAGTAGAGATGTGGTCTTCATGGAATCAATCTTCCCTTTCCAGAATGAGGCAGAGGACAAGACTGTTTTCAGAACATCACAGGAGCATTTTTGTTTTGAGGATCTCATCATAGTTCAGAGAGCATCCCAGAACCAAGAAAGTCAGGAAGATACACCAGCAACACAGGGTTCAAGTCTTGATCTTCCCACAGAAGATGAACATGAACAGACTGAAGATGCAATGCCTGCAGGTCCTGTGGATACTGATGCGCGGTAATATGCACACACTTTAAACGCAAGTGCACGTTATCGTGACAAGTAGTATAGTCTTTGATAAGACTGAATATCGTCCACAAGGATTAGGGTCCAATTACCAACTATCTATTTTCTAGTATCTATTTGGTGAATTTATGATTGATTGGTTGTTTATAACTAAGAATTATAAAAGCTATGTTAACTATAAAGGGTTTACTTCAGTGATGATGAGAATAGGGCTTCCATGTATCCTTACTATCCGCTTATGCTACTTACTAATGCATTAACTCATGGTATTCTTCTTTAGGAGAAAGCGAGTTTGAAATCGCTTTATACTCCCGTTAGGTTATATAAACACTCAACTCCGATGTCGCACCTTACCTAACTTTCGGTGATAAGGATAACTTTATAGGAGGATTAAGAACAAAACCTAGTTGACCGTCACGCACAACGCGCAAAATTAGGGTTGTTAAGCCTCTCATCAACGCTTACATAAATAATTGAGGTATTTTCATCCCCAATCCAAGAATGTCTACCCAACTTACAGCATATTCACAATCCCCCCTTTTCAGAATCTGATTAGAAATCATATAGTGATAATTAGTTGTCAATTAATTACCAAGAATTCAACTCAATTATTGGATAGATCTCTCAATAAGAAAAATAACCATAAGCATGCATTAATTTATAACATAAATTTCTAGTAATTCAACATGGAAAGCCCTATAAGAGAATTAGTTCCTAGCCATAAAGATGACAAGAACTAATTCAAAGTTCATCATGCAAAAACTGAAATAAAGTAAAGAAAAGAAAAGAAAATTACTAAGAACGATTCTCCAAGCCTTCTAGCATCCAAGGATTGTGTTGTGGAATATTTACAAGATGGATTGGTGGAAGGATGGATGTAGAATGGTGAATGGTGGAATGGAGAATGAATAATTCTTCTAATGATGTAGAGTATTTATAGCCAAAGAATCCTTTTGGTGAAGGGTTAGGGATTTGTAGGAAAGAAAAAGTTATTAGAATCCTTTTAGGTAAGGGTTTTAACTTTTAAGGTAGGAAAAGTTATCCCTTTAGGTAGGAAAAGTTATCCCTTTAGGAAGGAAAAGTTATCCCTTTAGGATTCTGAAAACAAGTCAAACTCGGCCCAGCACTTCATAATTCCCACGTCGGCGCGCCAGAATCGAGCCATGCGATCAAGATCAAGAACTTTCTGACTTTCAAGATATTGGCGCGCGGCTCAGCCGCGGCGGTGGACGTTTTTCTGGCAGATTCCGTTTCGTCGTCCTTTTTTCGTCCGGACTTCGTCTGATCTCCTCTCTAATTTCCAGAACTTCTTAGACTTTATTTCTTGGCCCTTTTATTGTGCAATTTCATCTCTTTTAAGCTCTTTTTCTCTTCTTTTCGTCATTTCTCCATTTATGAACGCTGTGACACAAAAAAAAAGGAAAACAACCCTAATACTATACTAAACATAAATAAAATGAGTAAAATACTAACTAAAATTGACTCAAAAAGTGTATATAAAATACACCGATCAAATACCCCCAAACTTAACCTTTGCTCGCCCTCGAGCAAAGATAGAAAGAAAGAAATAAAGGACTCAAGAAAATGGAAAATAAAAGACTCACTGACATTGATCACTTTTGCTGCATTTAGTGTTATCTAGAAAAACATGAAGGTTAGCAGAATAATATGCACGAACATATAGCATGAAATTTCAGCACACTAAACACGTTAAGCTAGATATTTCGCAAACTCATATTTATCATGCTTAATGAAAGTCAATATACTAAATCATGCATATAAATTCAAAGAAATCATATGGCATGCTTACTTGCTATTCTCCACTAATCTTTGGATATGCATAAAAGAGATCTTCAGACTTTAAGGGTTGTAATGTAGGCTTAGGTGTAGGTAGGTAAAAATAGGCATTTAGGCTCATTTCGTGTACCATAAGCTCTTTTGCTTTTCAATTCTTCCCTTTTCTTTTGATTTCCTTTCTTCACTTCATATCTATCTTTCCCCTCTTTTGTTTTTAGAGAGTGAAGTGTATTATTAAAAACAAGACTTCAAACTTAGGCTTTTGCCTATTTATTATTACTTTTTCATTGGGTGCATCAAAATTGTTTACTCTTTTTGTCTCTTTTTCAACACTTTATATTCCACTTTTTCACATTTTTACTTATGGTACAATTTGTGGGCATATAGGGTGTCAAAAGAAGAAGTTTAACTTTTAGGCTCAATGGGTGACTAGGATACTTTTAAAGTCGGGATAGAAAAGAGTGGTAAGAATGGCTATCAAAGAAATGCCTGAGTCATATCCCTATCATGCATATCCTAACTATTTCGCCTCAAATAGCAAGCAATCATAACACATAGGTTTTCATTATTTTGCATGCACAATTTAAGCAAGAAACTCCAAATAGATGATTTTGTGAGTTTTTGGCATATCTAACCTAGATGTTTAGATAGTTGCTTCTAATTCCATTACATTATTCCACTTTCCTTCACTAGGTGTTTCTAGCAACTACAGCATACATGATCTTTGACAGGCAATTATGACTCAAAAGAGAAAAAAATTGTGACTAAAAATAAACACAAAAAAACAAAAAAACTTAATCAAACATAACAAGACACAAATAAAACACCCTTAACTTAAATCACACATTGTCCCCAATGTGCAATACTAAAAAAATGAAAAATGGACAACTTATCGACACAACACAATGTCATAATGGAGGTCTAGGAGGAAAATTCGAATTTATACTAAATATGGCTCTGAAGTTCGCGCCAGCTTCGAGATTCGGCGCCGCGACGCTAAGATCGCGTTCTCTGAGTTCCGCGCCCGGTCTGGCCATGCCGACGCATCGCTTTTTCTTTTTTCGCTTGCTCCTTTTTCATCGTTTGACTTTTCACCCACTGTCATCCAACAACACAAAACAAGAACCCAAGACCGTGAGACTGTTCAAGACAAAATAAAATAAAATAAAGACAGAAATTAAAAATATTGGGTTGCCTCCCAACAAGCTGTCTTTAACGCCTTTTAGCCGGACGCATTTAACCTTTACGAGTGCCCATGGATCCTTCTCGCAACCGCTTGCAATCCAAAATTTATTGTTGTAGGCCTCAATTTCCCTACAACCATTTGTTCAAACAAGAGCCTTAAAAACACAATTATCCCCCAAGTAGGCTTGTCTTTTATGCTTTCTATAATGTAGGAATCAGTGAACTTCTACATCTCTCAACTCTGGGGTACCCTTGATGGTATGGGCTTCCTAATCGGGAATCACCGTGATAGCTAGTGGTGTTTCTTCAGAATAGGTGTAAGAAAAGAATTTTCACGTAATCCAAGAAGGTAAATAATTGAATCTCGCTATCCTTTCCTTTTCTACACCAACTATCTCACCGATTCCTCAATAGTTGGTTTGGTTGGCTCCTCAATTTGTTGTTATTTGTTGAATATGATTGCGAAGTTCTCGCTATTCATGCTTTCCAACTTCTTCATGGTCATTCTCGTTTCGTCCATGAACTGAGCTTGGTACCTCGTGAGACTGAGTATAACTTCTCGCAATTCCTCCCTCTCTTCTTCTATGGTTGGATCTCGATCATATTGACAGAAGAAATCCATGTCTTAAGGATCCCTGAGATGAATCAAAACCAACAGCGAATCACGGCACACTTTTTTTTTCTTCTTTTTTTTCAAAAGAAAATAAAATAAATAATTTAAAGAAACAAAAATAAAAACCAAATTAGAAATTAAAAATAGATAAATTTGATATTGAACTATGCCTAATCCCCGGCAACGGCGCCAAAAACTTGATGCGCGGTAAGATGCACACACTTTAAACGCAAGTGCACGTTATCGTGACAAGTAGTATAGTCTTTGATAAGACCGAATATCGTCCACAAGGATTAGAGTCCAATTACCAACTATCTATTTTCTAGTATCTATTTGGTGAATTTATGATTGATTGGTTGTTTATAACTAAGAATTATAAAAGTTATGTTAACTATAAAGGGTTTACTTCAGTGATGATGAGAATAGGGCTTCCATGTATCCTTACTATCCGCTTATGCTACTTACTAATGCATTAACTCATGGTATTCTTCTTTAGGAGAAAGCAGGTTTACGAAATCGTTTTATACTCCCGTTAGGGTTATATAAACACTCAACTCCAGTATCGCACCTTACCTAACTTTCGGTGATAAGGATAACTTTATAGGAGGATTAAGAACAAAAACCTAGTTGACCGTCACGCACAATGCGCAAAATTAGGGTTGTTAAGCCTCTCATCAACGCTACATAAATAATTGAGGTATTTTCATCCCCAATCCAAGAATGTCTACCCAACTTACAAAGATATTCACAATCCCCTTTTCGTAACTGATTAGAAATCATATAGTGATAATTAGTTGTCAATTAATTACCAAGAATTCAACTCAATTATTTGATAGATCTCTCAATAAGAAAAATAACCATAAGCATGCATTAATTTATAACATAAGTTTCTAGTAATTCAACATGGAAAGCCCTATAAGAGAATTAGTTCCTAGCCATAAAGATGACAAGAACTAATTCAAAGTTCATCATGCAAAAACTGAAATAAAGTAAAGAAAAGAAAAGAAAATTACTAAGAACGAGTCTCCAAGCCTTCTAGCATCCAAGGATTGTGTTGTGGAATATTTACAAGATGGATTGGTGGAAGGATGGATGTAGAATGGTGAATGGTGGAATGGAGAATGAATAATTCTTCTAATGATGTAGAGTATTTATAGCCAAAGAATCCTTTTGGTGAAGGGTTAGGGATTTGTAGGAAAGAAAAAGTTATTAGAATCCTTTTAGGTAAGGGTTTTAACTTTTAAGGTAGGAAAAGTTATCCCTTTAGGTAGGAAAAGTTATCCCTTTAGGAAGGAAAAGTTATCCCTTTAGGATTCTGAAAACAAGTCAAACTCGGCCCAGCACTTCATAATTCCCACGCCATGGCCAGAATCGGCGCCATACCAAGATCAGCAACTTTGACTTTCAAGATATTGGCGCCATGGCCATTCAGCCAAGCGCGCGGTGACGTTTTCGCGATTCCGTTTCGTCGTCCTTTTTTCGTCCGGACTTCGTCTGATCTCCTCTCTAATTTCCAGAACTTCTTAGACTTTATTTCTTGGCCCTTTTATTGTGCAATTTCATCTCTTTTAAGCTCTTTTTCTCTTCTTTTCGTCATTTCTCCATTTATGACCGCTGTGACACAAAAAAAAGGAAAACAACCCTAATACTATACTAAACATAAATAAAATGAGTAAAATACTAACTAAAATTGACTCAAAAAGTGTATATAAAATACACCGATCAAATACCCCCAAACTTAACCTTTGCTCGCCCTCGAGCAAAGATAGAAAGAAAGAAATAAAGGACTCAAGAAAATGGAAAATAAAAGACTCACTGACATTGATCACTTTTGCTGCATTTAGTGTTATCTAGAAAAACATGAAGGTTAGCAGAATAATATGCACGAACATATAGCATGAAATTTCAGCACACTAAACACGTTAAGCTAGATATTTCGCAAACTCATATTTATCATGCTTAATGAAAGTCAATATACTAAATCATGCATATAAATTCAAAGAAATCATATGGCATGCTTACTTGCTATTCTCCACTAATGCTGGATATGCATAAAAGAGATCTTCAGGACTTTAAGGGTTGTAATGTAGGCTTAGGTGTAGGTAGGTAAAAATAGGCATTTAGGCTCATTTCGTGTACCATAAGCTCTTTTGCTTTTCAATTCTTCCCTTTTCTTTTGATTTCCTTTCTTCACTTCATATCTATCTTTCCCTCTTTTGTTTTGAGAGAGTGAAGTGTATTATGAAAAACAAGCACCCCCAAACTTAGGCTTTTGCCTATTTATTATTACTTTTTCATTGGGGTGCATCAAAATTGTTTACTCTTTTTTGTCTCTTTTTCAACACTTTATATTCCACTTTTTCACATTTTTACTTATGGTACAATTTGTGGGCATATAGGGTGTCAAAAGAAGAAGTTTAACTTTTTAGGCTCAATGGGGTTGACTAGGGATACTTTTAAAGTCCGGGATAGAAAAGAGTGGTAAGAATTGGCTATCAAAGAAATGCCTGAGTCATCTCCCTATCATGCATATCCTAACTATTTCGCCTCAAATAGCAAGCAATCATAACACATAGGTTTTCATTATTTAGCATGCACAATTTAAGCAAGAAACTCCAAATAGACAGATTTTGTGAGTTTTTGGCATATCTAACCTAGATGTTTAGATAGTTGCTTCTAATTCCATTACATTATTCCACTTTCCTTCACTAGGTGTTTCTAGCAACTACAGCATACATGATCTTTGACAGGCAATTATGACTCAAAAGAGAAAAAAAAAATTGTGACTAAAAAATAAACACAAAAAAAACAAAAAAAAAACTTAACTGAAACATAACAAGACACAAATAAAACACCCCCAAACTTAAATCACACATTGTCCCCAATGTGTGCAATACTAAAAAAAATGAAAAATGGACAACTTACTGACACAACACAGCGGTCATAATGGAGGTCTAGGAGGAAAAATTCTGGAATTTATACGGAAATATGGCTCTGAGTTCCGCGCTGCCCCGAGATTCGGCACGCGACGCGCTAGTATCGTGCCCTCTGGAGTTCCGCGCCATGCCTCGATCAGCCGGCGCCGACGATCGCTTTTTCTTTTTTTGTTGCTCCTTTTTCATCTGCTTTACTTTTCACCCACTCATCCAACAACACAAAACAAGAACCCAAGACCGTGAGACTGTTCAAGACAAAATAAAATAAAATAAAGACAGAAATTAAAAATATTGGGTTGCCTCCCAACAAGCGCTGTCTTTAACGTCTTTTAGCCGGACGCATTTAACCTTTACGAGTGCCCATTGGATCCTTCTGCGAACCGCTTGCAATCAAGAAATTTATTGTTGTAGGCCTCAATTTCCTACAACCATTTGTTCAAACAAGAGCCTTAAAAACACAATTATCCCCAAGTAGGCTTGTCTTTTATGCTTTCTATAATGTAGGAATCCGTGAACTTCTACATCTCTCAACTCTGTGGTACTTGATGGTATGGGCTTCCTAATTGGGAATCAGCCGTGATAGCTAGTGGTGTTTCTTCTGTAATAGGTGTAAGAAAAAGAATTTCCACAGAATCCAAGAAGGTAAATAATTGAATCTCTGCTATCCTTTCCTTTTCTACACCAACTATCTCACCAGATTCCTCAATAGTTGGGTTTGGTTCGGGCTCCTCAATTTGTTGTTCGCTGTTGAATATGATTGCGAGTTCTGCTATTTGCGTTTCCAACTTCTTCATGGTCATTCTCGTTTCGTCCATGAACTGAGCTTGGTACCTCGTGAGACTGAGTATAACTTCTCGCAATTCCTCCCTCTCTTCTTCTATGGTTGGATCTCGATCATATTGACAGAAGAAATCCATGTCTTAAGGATCCCTGAGATGAATCAAAACCAACAGCGAATCACGGCACACTTTTTTTTTTCTTTTTTTTCAAAAGAAAATAAAATAAATAATTTAAAGAAACAAAAATAAAAACCAAATTAGAAATTAAAAATAGATAAATTTGATATTGAACTATGCCTAATCCACTTCGGCGCCAAAAACTTGATGCGCGCAGAAGATGCACACACTTTAAACGCAAGTGCACGTTATCGTGACAAGTAGTATAGTCTTTGATAAGACCGAATATCGTCCACAAGGATTAGAGTCCAATTACCAACTATCTATTTTCTAGTATCTATTTGGTAAATTTATGATTGATTGGTTGTTTATAACTAAGAATTATAAAAGTTATGTTAACTATAAAGGGTTTACTTCAGTGATGATGAGAATAGGGCTTCCATGTATCCTTACTATCCGCTTATGCTACTTACTAATGCATTAACTCATGGTATTCTTCTTTAGGAGAAAGCGGTTTACTAAATCGCTTTATACTCCCGTTAGGTTATATAAACACTCAACTCCGATCGCACCTTACCTAACTTTCTGATAAGGATAACTTTATAGGAGGATTAAGAACAAAACCTAGTTGGTATCGTCACGCACAATGCGCAAAATTAGGGTTGTTAAGCCTCTCATCAACGCTTACATAAATAATTGAGGTATTTTCATCCCCAATCCAAGAATGTCTACCCAACTTACAAAGATATTCACAATCCCCATTTTCGTAATCGATTAGAAATCATATAGTGATAATTAGTTGTCAATTAATTACCAAGAATTCAACTCAATTATTGGATAGATCTCTCAATAAGAAAAATAACCATAAGCATGCATTAATTTATAACATAAGTTTCTAGTAATTCAACATGGAAAGCCCTATAAGAGAATTAGTTCCTAGCCATAAAGATGACAAGAACTAATTCAAAGTTCATCATGCAAAAACTGAAATAAAGTAAAGAAAAGAAAAGAAAATTACTAAGAACGAGTCTCCAAGCCTTCTAGCATCCAAGGATTGTGTTGTGGAATATTTACAAGATGGATTGGTGGAAGGATGGATGTAGAATGGTGAATGGTGGAATGGAGAATGAATAATTCTTCTAATGATGTAGAGTATTTATAGCCAAAGAATCCTTTTGGTGAAGGGTTAGGGATTTGTAGGAAAGGAAAAGTTATTAGAATCCTTTTAGGTAAGGGTTTTAAGGTAGGAAAAGTTATCCCTTTAGGTAGGAAAAGTTATCCCTTTAGGAAGGAAAAGTTATCCCTTTAGGATTCTGAAAACAAGTCAAACTCGGCCCAGCACTTCATAATTCCCACGTCGGCGCCAGAATCAGCCATGCTACCAAGATCAAGAACTTTCGGACTTTCAAGATATTGGGCGCCATGGCCGGCTCAGCCTGGCGCCGGATGACGTTTTACGCGATTCCGTTTCGTCGTCCTTTTTTCGTCCGGACTTCGTCTGATCTCCTCTCTAATTTCCAGAACTTCTTAGACTTTATTTCTTGGCCCTTTTATTGTGCAATTCCATCTCTTTTAAGCTCTTTTTCTCTTATTTTCGTCATTTCTCCATTTATGACCGCTGTGACATAAAAGAAAGGAAAACAACCCTAATACTATACTAAACATAAATAAAATGAGTAAAATACTAACTAAAATTGACTCAAAAAGTGTATATAAAATACACCGATCAGATATTGTCAGGAAGTCCATTAGGACATCCAAACCCCCTATTTGGCACAAAGATTATGTGACTACACAGGGGTCTTCCAGATGCTTATATTATATTTCCAACACAGTAGACTACACAGGATTGTCACATGCTTATCAACATTTTGTGACACAGGTTTCTAAAGAAGTTGAACCTCATAGTTATGCAGATGCAGTGAGTGATCCAAGGTGGATAGAGGCAATGAAGGCTGAAATCCAGGCTTTGGAGGATAACAAGACATGGGAAATGGTGGATTTGCCAACTGGGAAGAAGGCAATAGGGTGTCGATGGGTATACAATGTGAAATATACAGCCTCCGGAGACATTGAAAGATTTAAGGCCAGATTAGTTGCCAAGGGGTATAATCAAAATGAAGGTCTTGACTACAATGAGACATTTTCTCCTGTAGTCAAGATGACAACTGTAAGGGCTGTTACAGCAATAGCCTCTGCCAAGCAATGGATAATCTACCAAATGGATGTGTACAATGCATTCCTACAAGGGGATTTAGATTAAGAGGTTTACATGACATGTCCAGAGGGTCTCCAACAGGTTACCAGAGGCAAGAGGCAGGTATGTCGATTAATGAAGTCTTTATATGGACTGAAGCAGGCTTCTCGCCAGTGGAATATCAAACTCACTACAGCATTATTAGCAGCTGGTTTTCGACAAAGCCACAGAGACTACTCTTTGTTTATTAAAAAAGTGGAGGAGAAAATAGTGGTCATACTTGTATATGTTGATGATCTTCTCATCACAGGGAGTGACTTAGAACTGATTCAACATACCAAGGCGACACTGCAGACAACATTCAAAATTAAGGATTTAGGAGAACTCAAATATTTTCTTGGGATTGAATTTGCCAGAAGTACAAGAGGCATTGTTATGCACCAAAGGAAGTATGCTTTGGAATTGATATCAGACATGGGATTAGCAGGATCGAAGTCTGCATCCTCACCAATGGAGACAAATCTGAAGCTAACATCAGTGACATATGATCAGCATATAACTTCCAAGGACACTGGTCAACCACCAGAGGTCGCCGCATACCGACGCATGCACTATTGAAGGATCCAGGGGCATATAGAAGACTGATTGGCAAGCTATTGTACCTTACTAATACAAGGCCTGATATATGTTATGTTGTGCAGTACTTAAGTCAATTTATGCAATCCCCTAAAGAATCACACTTGGAGGCAGGGATGAGGTTAGTGAGATACCTAAAGGCACACTGGTCGTGCATTTTTCTACCCAAGAAGAAACGCCCACTCTTCGTTGTTCGCGATGCATATTGGGGAGCATGTGTTAATACCAGAAGATATATCACTGGTTTTTTGATACTGTTTGGGGAATCACCTATATCGTGGAAGTCAAAGAAACAGGTAATTGTGTCTCGAGTTCTCAGGCGGAGTATGTAGCTATGGCACTCGCCGCAAAAAGTTGTCCAGGTTCTTTGGTTTGTGTGGAGAATTGGGAGTTCATGTGCAGAAACCAATATCTGTGTTCACGGACAGCAAGTCAGCACTCCAAATAGCTGCGAATCCTGTATTCCACGAGAGAACTAAACATATAGATATCGATTGCCACTTTGTGAGAGAATGGATACAACAAGGATTAGTACAAGTCCTTTATATGCCTTCCAACGAGCAGTCGGCTGATGTGTTGACTAAGGCACTTGGCAGCTCACACCACGATCGAATTATTTCCAAGCTAGGACTGAAAAATATTTTCATGACCCCTAGCTTGAGGGAGGGTGTTGAGATTATTCATAATTGAATATTGTGATTAGGGATGTTTAGTATTAGTTAAAGAAGATTAGGAGATATTTGGTTAGTTGAAGATATTTTTAGTTAGTAGGATATTTTGGTCATTTTACATGCATAGTATAAATACATGTATTTGTGTTGATAATAATAATAACACACATTTTTCTTATTCCAGAACTTTCTCCACTCTTCATCGTCTCTCTCTCTCTCAACCGCTTCACCCCTTTCTTCTTCCACTCAACTACATCGTCAACAATGGCGATGTAGTCCTTCTGTCAACCATTCATCTGTGTTTTATCACCTTTCATGTTTCTAAGCTTCTATACACTCCCACAGTTGAAAAATACACTAATCTTTTGCACTATTAGGTGACTTGAAAATTAATTATACATTCCAATAATAACTAAACTTCACCTAAACACTAAGATAAACGACGTGTTACGACGAGTTAAATTATATGGATAGCTTAAAAATTATATTATTAGTGTATATATAAGCTAAATCCTTAATTTTTTTTTATTTTAAAAAACAAAGCTCTGTAGTGTCTTTACCAGATTTTTTGTTGTCCCTTCCACGATTGTATCGACAAGTACCTCACATGTATTTGCATAAATCGATGTCAAATAACTAGTCCTCAAATTAATCTTAAATGATGAATTGGTAATGTGTATCTTCAAAGGGTGTTTTGGAAAGAATAATGAACGACATGTTTAGTTTTCTTTACGCAACTAAGAGGTATTTGGATTGGCTTTTAAGTTGGTCAAAACATTTTTTAAGCATTTTTTTAAAGCTTTTTTTGAGTGTTTGATAATTTTGAAAAGTCCTTAAAATAAGTTTAAAAATGATGAAAATAAGTTATAAGCGTTAAGAGTCCCACATCGGATATGAAATAAAAACATAAATTCATTATATGGAGTATATGTTCTCATTCTCAAAAGTTAACTTATAGGTGAGAATTGTCTAAGTTCATATAAAGAGTATATGTTCTCATTATTGACGTGGAACTCTTAATAAGTTGGGCAACTCTAACTTATTTGTTTTGGCTTTTAAGCTCTTTTGGGTTTGACCAACAAATTTACATTTTTGTATCCCTTATAACTTTATGTATTTTCAACATTAACCTTAATTACAAAAACCCTAGACCTAGTTCTTTTTCTTTCCTTTCTTCTTTCTCCTCCGGCAGTCTCTTCACCTTCTACTCTTCCTTTTCTCCATCTGAGATACCCACCTTTCTTGGTTAGCAATAGATAATGCTTTTTTCTTTTCTTTTTTGGCTTAAAGAATTTAGGATGAAGCAATTTTCATTAATTCTTTTAATAACATATGGAAATTACCTTAGATATAAATTTCTAAAACTCTTTCTAATTTATTCTCTCTAGTGTGAGATATCACAATTACCTAAAAATCATTTTTTACACTTGAACATTAAAAGTAATTTATGTTTATAAAAATTATCTTAGGTAATCGGTTTTGAAAGTGAATCAAAATATGTATTATTTTTATTTGAATTAATTTAGAATTAAAAATCTGGTGGTAGCCAACTTTTCTATGGTTTAACAAGTTTAAGAATATTTCAGTCATTTTAACAGAAAAATTCTTACAAGCACTTGTTTACCAAATACATCAATAATTTTTTTTTCAGTTCGAACAGTTCTATCCAAACACTTAAGTGCTTCTTTATAAAGCTAGATTCATCACTTAACAAATATTTTTAAGCACTTGCACTTAAAAATCACTTTTTTAAGCTAATCCAAACGGGCTCTAAGTAATTAGTGCATTAAACTAACTAAATAAATTGCCCGTTTTGAAGTCACTTGTGTCTAAAGCAATTTAGATTTGAAAAATATTTTCAAAAATTGGAATGATTTTATCATCAGACGAAAATTAGATCATGGGATGTCAGTACTGAAGAACAACTGTACCAATTATGGATTTTAAAATCAGATTTTCAAGTATATTATGATATCATATGTGTAATGTGGAATCCTAATAAAATAAAGATCCTATGTTTATCATAATTATACACTACTATGTGGGATTTTCACTAGGTATGTTGTTATTGTATTAATTACAAATTATAATAATATGGATGGTGACAGTGTAAAAAGCAGTAAAGGTCTCACATTAAAAAGAGGGTTAGGTGAATTATCTAGGATTTTTAGTTGATCAGTAACCTCTTTTGGTTGTCATTCAGGCGAATAGGGTTTGCTTAATAATTACTCAAGGACTTAAATAAACAGCAACAAGAAAATAACTGCAGGGGGTTGAAAGTAACACAAACAAAATATCAATCCGTGGGCAAACTTGTTTACATTTAAATTGTGATAATTTTTTTTTTGTTGTTGATGAAGGAACCCGCACCACGCTTCTTCGAAAGACAGCAGTAAACCCCTGATCGACGCAATACCGCAAACCACGCCACCGCTTAAACTACACTTGGCAAGCTCAGTGTGTGCTCCCAAGAGGCGAGGCAGTCGAGCGTTACTGCGGGGTTTGAACTTGTGACTGCCTCTCCCACACCACCCAATGAGGATACCCTCTACCTTCAAGACCAACTGGTCTAGGACTTCGGATTTAAATTGTGATAATTGACCAGTGTATCATTTGAGTAAAATCTTGTGTACGTCACATTGTGGACATGGAATGAAAAAATTGCCCTTTAAAAAAAACGATTAAATTAGATACGCAGTAGTGAAATCTGTAAAGTTGAGACAACAAGGAGATCAAAATAAAAGAAGGTAAAGGTTTGGTTGACCTACCTCTTTCGAGTGAGTGAACAAGGTTTGCTTCTTGAGTAATTAACTACTCTGATAGATTTCTAGAATTAAACAAAAGTTAAAGTTCTATTGATTTAGATGTAGTTATTGCTTACGTACTAGTTTGATTATGATGATAATAATTAATACCTACTCCTAAAAGATTATCCATTATTCATTAATGATTACTCTTTTCAATGACCATTCGTATCCTAAATATGCAATATACTAAACATTTGCCAACCGCAATGCAACAATTGAGCATGGTCCTAATTTTTTAAGGAAAAAAAACGTAGCATTTCATAGGAAAAGTTAGTATATAAGGCTGTTATCTTGTCCTCCACTCAGTGACGGATCCAGAAGACAATTTGGTGGTGCAAATTTTTTTTTTTAATTTTTTATGCCTAGAAGAATTTTTATTTTATTTTTTATGCCTAGAAGGCAAATTTTTTAAAAAAATTGCACCACCATGTTGCTTGTGTATCCGCCAGTGCCTCCACAGGACAAAACAGACATGTAAAGGTACTGAGTACTGGATATATATATTGTACGGAGTACTTAATTGATTAACATGCTTTAACAGTTTGATATATACTAATACTCTGTTTGGTCCATACTGGTATTTGTCTTTTTAAGATTTTTGCAGATATTTAAGTCTTAATCAATTTTTCTAAGCTATATGTGTTACTCACTTAAACGTTTCACTTAATTAACACTTCACTAATTAGATAGTAAAGGTGAATGCCTCTTATTTTCCTAAAAGGTCAAATAATTTCAAATAAATTATTTATTTAAAACGATTAATATTTAGAACTGGAGGAAATACATAGCGCTTCCTTATCGGGAGTAAAAAGAACCTTTGTAACGTTAAACTCACATGACAAAACTTTGTAGTTTAATGGCTGTTCATCCAATAACTTGGGAGACTAAAGACGTTTGTGCCTAGACAAGTTGATGTTATATTATACTTGCCATTAACAATAAGAGAAAATATTATAAGTGAAATAGGCCTTAAAAGTTCGAATTGAGTTGCGTAAAGACTAATAGAAATGACATTTGAATTTGATTTTTACTTTTAGAAAGTTAATTTTGGAGAATGTTATGTTCTTGAATTATATTCTGAAAACAAATATTACAGAACATTTTTTAACATATATTTGTTCTTCAGTTGACAATCAGATCACATCATGTGATTCTTCTGGAAGCATGAAAGGGGCTAAGTAGTTTTAGTGAAGGCACGACATAATTTAAAGACAAACTCCACCACATGTAAAAAATAAAAACAGGTAACCACATTTTATCCAAATGACAAACAAGAATTGATCAAAGAGGTATATATCATACATGTTTCCGATATGCAGACAAAAAACGCCACAGCAAGGTCTCGACACAACAAAATTGTCAACTAGTGTAAGTTAATAAAGACTCTTACAGCAAGAAAATTAAAGATTGGTAATCCAATCAGAACAATGCATTAGAAGGATTTCAATCTCTTTGGGATTAATCAACCGAGTCTGTCTCATTTCGTTTTGCCATCTGGGACTGCAAACCGCAATACTGGTTGCTGTTTACCATCTGGGATGGCAAAAAGAACAATGGGTTTTGTTGGTCTTAAGAAGGGAACATCACATCTGAAGTAGCCCTTCCTCTCCAGCTGCAACACGTCTCCACACTTCAAGTTTCTCATGTTGGAATCACCAAGTGCTGGAGTCTCCTTTTTCGTACAAGGATTAACAACATCAACAAAATTCTCATCTTCCTCGAGCTGCAAGACCAAAAATTAACAATTCAATACATGATCGACCCACTATTAGGAAAAGCTTTGTTGTAGAGAACACCTTCACAGGTCCCTCCAGGAACTTACCAAGTCCTCTCCAAGTTCAGGTGGACAACAAATACAACTCCAAATCAGAACACTATGAAAGGCATTCTATTACTTCAAATGTACATTGTCAATGAGTAAGGCCCAATGGGTACTAATCGTTCCATTACGATGTACTGGATTATAAACAAGTAGGGAGAGGTCAAAAAGCAAGTAGGGAGAGGTCATCATACTCTGTGCTTTTATTAAGTTTTGTTTTCCACCATCCCAATCATCAATACTTCCCCAAATATGTACAAAAAGCATATAATATTATTGAGAGGGGCACTCTTTTACCAAAGTATACAAAATTTCACCACTGCTTAAATGCTTGACATACCTCAACAGTAATAACATTACTCAGCATTCATTAAATTCTAATATCTATATATCTATATAATTGCAGGACATGAGGCCGGTGATGTGGCATGTCTCATTGTTCAGAAAATGTATTTATCTATTTTCTCAGATTTTTAGGAATTTTTACACAATAAATTCAATTATTAAATCCAGAAAATTAGGCTTCCGTTACAAACAACTTCACACTGAATCATAATAGGTGTGTCTATTAGACCAAAGTTGTGGCGCCCTAGAAACCTTTCGCATCAAAATTTCGCGCCTCCAATTCTTGTGCCAAGAAAAGAGAATACATCAACAATCAATAACGGGGAAGCACCCATACTCAACAACAAATATAAGAGTGTTTTTCCGCAGGGTAGGGAGCCAACTGACCGTTCCTGGTGGGTTTTGCCGTCACTGGCGCTATCATCACCAAGATGTCCCTTGGCCTCGCTGGTTTGTTTCTCAATTATTTTCTCTATCTTATAAGCCTGAATGTCTATACTCTGATTATCGAATCTGATTTTTTTTTGTCGACGGTTGATTCTTGCAGCAGAGGAAGCAAAGAACTCTCGAGTTGCGCAAAGGCATAAGAAGTAAGTCATGTGCAGTTACAGATTAACCCTAAAATTGAATTTGTATGTTGATTCATCTTTATATTATGCTGTAATCTTCTCATGTTTGCTTTTCCTAGTCAATTGATAGTCATTGGTCATTTGCAAAAAATTGAAAAATTCTTAATTTCCGTTTAAATTAACTTCATCAGATTCCTACTTCCTATTTGCATCATTAAATTCTTATATATGCAACCGACCAACATCAATTGGTCTATTTTCTATTTATTTAATGTGGACATTCTATTTTCATTGAGATATGGTGATTTTTAGTTGTTCCAGATTTCTGAGGATTTCCAAGAAGACATTTTTTAATTTGAGGTTGGAAATTTCGTATTTGGGATTTGAAAAATATATTTAAAAGGCCACAACGTCTCTATTAAATAAAATAATCATTTTCCCCCTAATCAATCCGTCGTTTGATTTCCCAAATGCTTGGTTGTTGCCGTTTGCTTTCCTAACCAGCAGTGGTGGCAAAGAATGATAAATCAACGGCGGAGAAGAATTCAGCCCCTCAGCCGTTTCAAAGTAAAACTTACGGGTTTTCAATTCCAAAGGCAACTGAGGAAAGAAGAAATCTACTTAGGAGTAGTAGTTTCAGCTTATGAGAAGTATTAGAAGGTTCAAATTGTTCAGGTTTGGTAGGTGTTTGATTTCATGTGTCTGTATTATTATGTTTTTCCTTTTTAAATCAGGCTTTGACAAAGTATGAGTCCAAGCATGGAGATTCGGGTGAAATTTTTTACTCTTTTTTTTTCCGTTTCATTTATAATTCACGGTTGTTTTCCGTTCCGCTTGTAATTTACCGTGTTTTCCGTTCCATTTGTAACTCACTGTGTTTTTCTGCAGAGTTGGATCAGGCATTGGCAACGTATCAGTCCAAACATAGGGATTCAGGTGAAACTTTTGTATCCTCTTCTTTTTCTTTTCTTTTTTCCTGTTTGTCTTTCACAGTGTTTGTCTTGATGATGGATTTATAATAAGAGAAAAAGACTGAAAGAATAAGAATTAAGAATATCATGTTACTCTGTATTGTTGTTGAAAAGTTAAAGAACAACAATAACAAACTCGGTGTAATCTCACAATTGGGTTATGAGAAGAGTAGTGTGTACGCAGACCTTACCCCTACTACCTTGAGAAGGTAAAGGGGCTGTTTTCGATAGATCTTCGGGTCAAAAAACGGTGAAAAGGAGGCAGTAGCAATAAGCATAAACAATTACAAGATAATGAGATAATAACAAAATTGTCTCCCTCTTCCCTCTCCTTCAGGCAAATATTCAAATGGTGACTAATGTGGAGACATTAGATGAAGAAAGGAAAAAAAGCGAAAATAAAAGATGAAGTGGTAGGAAAAAAAGAAAGAAGATTAAGATTCAAGGATGAGGGGAAGGGCTGGGGTGGTAAAGGATCCAAATAGGTTTCAATATCAATAAAAATTCTTAAAGTGGGATAAAAGCATTGGTTTTTTACGATCTTCAGGAGCAGTATAAAAGCATTTGTAGTTAACTAACTACGTTATTTAATCAGTCTCTCAAAATAACACACCATCTTACTTATTTGTATTATCTCTTTTGGCTTTTGCTATGTTCATGATTTTGTTCTCCTAGTTTTTCCCCTTTTGTTCTCATTTATATTTTAGTTGCATTAGTTAGAATAAACTAACTCATTTAGTATAACTTTTGTTAATTGAATGTTCCAATCTACTTTTCTCATTAGGTAGTAAAATCGAGATGTTTTATTCATTTTAGATTGAAAAGGGAAGTACTGAATATGGTTAGAGCATTATGATTTTTTTTTTGAGATGGAAAAAAAACACCCGTCTTGAATGTTAACTTGAAATTCATTGGTCAGATATAAATTTCAACTCTTCACCTTATGAGTACAGTTAAGAAGCAGCTTTACATACAGTTCTATCGCTTTGAATTTTCAAGATGCTGTCTTAACTTTTACTTTCGGGAATTCTATGGTTAAAATTCATTCAAAAGTTTTGTAGGAAAATACAATCTATTAGTGAGATTATTGGAAAGATGAGCTGTTGTTAGATTATGGTGATATGCAAATGGTTTTGGATACAAATTATTATGGAGATAGTTTTGCTTTTATTATATTTGCAACATGAGAAATTCCTCTTTCTGAGAGATAAGATTAAAGATTAGTTGACACTCTGATTTACTAATATTACTATAGGTTTTATCGTAATATAAAGCAGGGCATAGTCTAAGTGAAGTTGCGCATTCTTTTGGGCAAGAAATATATTGTGTTTCCCTTTATTTGATTTTGTCTATCATTTTCCCCCATTTATAAATGTATATTAATATGGAGGAGTTGCTTCAGTTAGATGAAACTAGAGGTATTATTATCTTTGAAGCTTTGGCTTTCACTTTAGATATTGATGGAAACTTAATGCGTAAAAACTCACTTTTCAATTATAATCATTGTATTAGTTCATGGTAAAATCACGAAGAAATATTTAACTAAAATAAGGATTTTCTTTTATGACATTAATTATTTAGTCATTAGCGAGGACCACAAATTTCACCTTGTGAAATGGGCCAAAGTCACTATGCCAAAACAGTTTGGAGGCTTAGGGATTAAAGACTTGGCATTACATAACAAGTGTATGCTAATGAAGTGGTACTGGAGGTATAATCAGGAGACAACTGGTCTATGGAAGGAGGTGATTCAAGCAAAATTCGGTAGCACTAGTCACTGGTGCTCTAATCAAGTTACAACCCCCTATGGCACAGGAGTTTGGAAAGCTATAAGGAATTTGTGGGAGGTCTTATAGCAATGCTTCTCTCAAGGTGGGAGGTGGGGTGCATATTCAGTTTTGGAAATCCCCTTATGAATGTTTTTCCAACCATCTTTCGAATTTCATCCAACCCTGATTCAACCATATCTCAATGTAGGGAAGGCAATGTTTGGAATCTGGTTCTAAGAAGAAATCTAAATGATTGGAAGGTGGAAGATTTTATATCTCTCATGGCCACCATACAAAGCGGCACAATCAATGATCAAGGCAGGGATAGGCTCGCTTGGGGAAGTCGCAAGGATGGCACTTATTCAGTCAAAGAAGGCTATTTGCATCTAACCTCAAAGAAGACACTTATTAATGTGTGGCCTTGAAAACTTATCTGGAGAACTAATCTGCCTAAAAAAATAATATGTTTCAGCTGGGTCGCTCTTAAAGGTTCTTGTTTAACTCAAGATAATCTTATGAGAAGGAAGTTCCATTTATCCAATAGATGCTACATGTGCTTGACCTACTCATAATCTATTAACCATCTGTTTCTTCATTGTACGGTCGCAACTAATCTTTGGAATATGTTCTTTTCTCTCTTCGGGAGTGCTTGGGTCATGTCAGACACCTTGAGAGAGGCTTTTGTATGTTGGAGATCCTGGAAAGTTGGGAAGTCCATCAAAAAGATCTGGTTTTTGGTTCCTACATGTATCTTGTGGTGCTTATGGTTAGAGAGGAACAAAATGTGTTTTATGGCATCTCAACTCCAATCCCCATTCTTAGGGGTAGATGTCTGATTTGTCTTTTTAGTTGGGCCAACCTCTCCTCTGTAGTTAATGTTGACTCTTTCCTAAAATTTATCAGTCAGATCTATGTTGATAGCTTTAGGTAGCTTTTGTATGCCCACTTGGGAGCTGATACTTTCTTTGCCTGTAATGTTGCATCTTTTTGGTGCTTTTGTTAATGATATCCTTCTTATTTCATCAAAAAAAATTATTTAGTCATTAATACAAGATGGAAGATTAAGACTGGCTTGGTGTTATTATGGCTCTTTTATTCGTAATGGGGTTCAGGAGAATGTGGTTACATGATCTTTAATTGCTCAGATGCTTTGTAAAAGATATGAAATTTGAGCAAAATGCTCCTATTTTAGACAAGGGTGTATGCAGTCCTCTTATGTATAACCTACTCCTAGACTGTTACTCTGAGAGAGGGAATTTTGAAGCTGCATTTGGTTATTTAAATGATATGTATATTAAATGTATTGATGCCCACCTTTAGTACTTTTAGCTCAATTCTTGATGGTACCAAAATGCACAAGTGATTGAATCAGTGATGAGTTTCATGGTGGAAAAAGACATCTCCAGAGGGCTGTGACGCCTGACTATGATTTTGTGATTCGAAAGTTCTCTAATATGGGAAACCAAATGCAACTGGAGTTGTTTTTCAGGGAAGCTTCTGAAAAAAGGATTAAGCTACAAGACAATACTTATGGCTCTATGCTAAGGGCATTCTCCAAGTTAAGCTAAAGTTGCGGATGTACCGTTATACCTGAGGAAAATATTTTCATCAGTGACAAATGCTAAGGTACCTTCATGAGTGTCCTATGCAATGAAAATAGGAAGTTAGTTGTAACACTTGATAGGAAGAGGCTTCGTCCCTCCCTTAGCTCAAGTATCTAAATTTATAATTTTTCAGTGTGAAAAAGCACTAGTGGGAAGAAGCTGAAGAGCTTCTGAATGTAATTTCTCAGAGATGATTTCAATTTGAATCTTTTTGTTGTTGCTCTTTGGTGCAGCACTACTGCTTTAGCAGAAGGATTCATTCTGCTATTTCTTTACATACTGAACTACGGGGACTCGGTTTGATCGCCTCTGTATCCTGCTTTATTCTCTTCTTTAATTTTTTTTGAGTTTCTTCATTAGCCAAATTAATAACCTAAAGATTCCAATTATAACCTAAATGGAGCAAATTATTGTATGAAAGATTATTGAAAGAACATTGTCCTCAGCAATTTCTAATCAAAATTATTACTTATTTTTTTATTCAAATTTTTTGGTGTTATTTATTAACTGGTCCAGCTTATTTAAATTAATCTTAGATCTTATATAGAGAAACAGATACTTGATTAATTCATGAAAGATCATTCAGTATTGGAAAGCCAATTATATCAAGGAGCAGATGTTATATTGGATGACAATATCAAATCTTCTAATTTATGTCAAAATTTTCTTAATATTTTTAGTTTTAATAAGGATCAACCTTAGCATTATTTTTAATATTTCGATATAAGGGAAAAATCATTCATAAGTTTAATGAGGTCATTCAAGTCCGCGCGAAGTGCGGACATATTACCTAGTTTTCATATAGAAACCAATCTCTACCATTGTTTAAATGTTTAACCAATATCGTATCTCGTAAAACATTCAAAAGTTCTAAGAATTCAACTAAAAGGCAAAATACAACTGACCGTGTGGAGGAAAGAAAGACTATAGTTTACTAAATGGATATGCTAGAATTTCATGCTTTGCAGTAATAGTATGTGAACACTGAGCAGTACTCTTTACGATATTTAAAATGCTTGACATAGCTATGCACTAACAGGATACTCATCATTCCCAAGTTCAAAGTCATTTGCAAAAGAAAACTCAAATCATCCCTATTTTCAATACTTCCCAGAACTCGGTCCAAACGTTAAAAGACACCCTTTCATTTATTTGTATCACTCTTATTATTCAAGAAGCAATAGCCCCCTCTTACCCATCAAAAAAAAGAAAGTAATATCCCCTTCTTATTAGTTTCCTAACTTCACATAGTCCAGCAATATAACAGTCACAGGTTCTAACAATTTGATCACATTAGAACTCAAAATTTAATTGGGGATGTGGAGGATAAAAAGACTACAGATAAGCTTAATGAAAGGATAGGCTGGATTTTGAAACCCCGCCTGAATATTAAACATATTGAAGTGAAAGAGCCATACCTTCTTTTTTGTAATTAAATAGTCAAAATCAACCAAAGAGAGTTTAACAAGTTCATCACTCGCTGGCAGCCAAGTGAGCTTTAACTTTGTTGTTTTAACTGACCCTTCAAGATGCAGAATCCCTGACAGATGAGTAATGTTACCCTCTTGGTCCTTCTGTATCTCTTTCACTATTGCATTACCCCAATCCATCAATGTTACTTCCTCGTTGACAGAGATTGATACAGCATCATCATAGTCCAACCAGATTCTCTTGGTGTACGTTGTTGCTTTTTCCCCAGCACCGGCATACTTTTTATGCTTGGGTATAATACGCACAAAGGGATCATCTGGTGCATTACTCAAAGTCAATAGGACTCTTCTTTCTTCAATAACAGCGGTATGCCTAGGACATACAGGATCAATGATCTTCTTATTAGTGGCCCAGAGCTTGTCCCACTCCATTAGATTGAGATTCTTTGATGCTCCCTTAATTTTTTATGAAGAATGTTACAAGGCTTCAAGATACAATATCAAACATAAAAAAAAAACGCTTTCTAATTTAGAATCTCAGATTAGTCATGGACTTGCTCTACAATGCTTCAAACTGCAAATGTAAGTCCAGTTTGCAATAAATGAAAAGAATTTTTTTTGCCCTCATCCTTCATCCAAAAGAAAAGGAGGGGGCAAATGAAAAACAAACACAACAAACCATCTCTTATTTCAGGCTTATGACAGAAAATACAGAGATGGTTTTGCTTAATTAGATTATGAAATTAGCGGTTGTTCTAAAAGGATTCTTTCCCAGATACACAATTATATTCTGAATGATTTTAAAAATATGTATTTATCTTGATGATATTAATTGTATTTTAGATTAACAATAAAGCAATACCCTTAGTATCTTACTTGTTCAAGGATGAACTGTATCAGCGCCTCAATCTTCAGCCCTCTGCGCACTATCCCTTGTACAGTCGGAAAACGAGGATCATCCCACCCTTCGACAAGTCCATTTTGCACAAACCACAGCAGCTTGCGCTTGCTAAGAAGTGTATAGACCAAATTCAGCCTACTAAATTCATAAAGATGAACTTTTCTGAAACCCATATCAGTTTGAATCCAATGGTATTGATCATTCCTATCATGATACTCACTAGATCGAAGTGCATGTGTAATACCCTCATGAGCATCTACAAATGGGCATGCAAAATCATAAGTAGGGTATACTTTATATTTAGCACCAATCCTGTGGTGAGGAGTCTGATTGCAGCGGTAATATACTGGGTCCCTAACTGACTTGTTAGGATCCTGCATATTCAACTTCCCTCTAACACAACACATTGTTCCCCTCTCTGAACCAGCAATCATCTCCTTCCATAATTTCAAATTCTCCTCTACACTGTTGTTCCTACACCTTGATTCTATTCCATCCATTCTTTCTTTTTGCATTTGCTCCCTTGGTGTATCATCCACATAGGCTTTACCCTTAACAATCAATTTCTCAGCCATCTCCATTAATTGTGGAAAGTAATCAGATGTGTATGTCACAGTCCTATACTTGATTCCTAGAGTTTCAATATCTTTCAGTAGATTTTCCACAAATTCATTGCTTTCCTTATCAGGATTTGTGTCATCAAAACGAATAATAACTTCCCCTTTATATCTTTCAGCAAAATACTGGTTCAGTAATGCTGCTTTTGAGTGACCAATGTGGAGATAACCACTAGGTTCTGGTGCAAACCTCAATTTCACTTTTCCAACTTCTGCCTCTGGAAGATCTACCTCAAATGTCGGTCTGCCGGCTGTTTTTTCCTTGTCAGGGCCATCACCAGTTACTTTGGACACATTAGCATTTGAGCCTTGTTGCTCTTTCACTTTCGCTACAGTCGGCTTTCCCGAGCCTTTCTTTCCCACATATGTTGTTGTGACTTCATTTAGAACACCATATTCAGCTAATATTGAGTTGAACCACCTTGCCAGATTTTGGTACTTCTTAGATGATCGTAGGCTTTCCCATCTCTTTCCAGTACCTATGCACAAGGAAGTTTTAAGCACCAATAAGTAAAATAGAGTAGAGCGCTCGATTAACTATAAAATAAGTATAAATTCACATCAAATTTCCAACTAAGGGTCTATTTACAGGGAAAAGCTAGACAGGTGTCGACAAAAACGCAACCTTATCAATCAAAGAAAAAATGCAACCTTTCCAAACAATCCTTAATTACTAGACCACTTGTAAGAACTTCATGTTGTATAATACAGGGTCTCAACTTACGATCTTCTCTTGTGATGCCCCAAAAATGGAGCAAAGAAACACACAGAATTGTTTTTCCCAAAGACAAAGCAAAAGTATGTTTAATGAAGCATTAAGGTTAAGAGTCAAAGTGTTGATCAGCTTAGTGCCTTTTCAAAAAGTTCACCACTCGGTGTTTTTCAGGCATCTTATACTCTACTTCATTGCAAGAACTTTTCCCCTAATGTATTTGAAAACAAATCCACAGGCACTGAAAACTCAGCAATGTAGATTCATCATTAAGCTCTACACAGTTTCTTTTACTTTTAAGGAATCAACGCAGACCAGTGTTCATTTCTAACACCCAGCAGAGTTTGATTGTCAATCTGTGTTTAATTCATGCAGTTTTCCCCCAGCCCAGGAAAATCTAGCCCAGCTCACGAAGCTAGTCAACAGAAAATCTAATTGCAAACCTAATAGCAGCCTCACAGATGATGAGATGATAGTACTGCTTAAAATACTTGATAAGTTCAGTATAAAGGCACTAAACTTTTTTCATATTCAAATCAGCTACCTGCAAGGCCAGACCAAACTGCAATATCTGCAATTGAGAGGCTATGTCCAACAATAAATGTGTGCTGCAGAAGATATTCATCCACGTAGCCACATGCTTCCTCAAATTGAGAACCAGAAGCAAATATAGGAGCATAGTCAAGCCATTCGTCTATCTGCAATAATGATGGGAAAAACAAAAATTAAAAAAAAAAAAGAGAGAAACGTAAAAATCAAATATAAATTTAAAAAATGGCAAAGAGCTCATTTTTATATTTTTCAAGGTTCTCATTCGAATATTTGAAAACAGCAAATAGATCTAAGCCAATGCTTCGAGATGCAGAGTTTAAAAGACCACCTGGCTAGACTCAATGGGGTCCCGCTGGTACAGATCACATATATCTGCAATCCGACTAATGTACCTCAGAAGCACACAAGTTCCCTGCAGCTTCAGTCTGAAAAGTATGTTGATTTAAGTTACTGTAGGAAGTTGGAAGAAAGAAAGTTGGATCCACTTAAAAACAGTTTAACATTATGTTTTATATTTGATATTAGTTATTACTACAAACGTCTATAGCATAGGTAAATAGTGACATGTGCTTTTGGAAAAAAGAGTGCACACTACTGGTGTGTTTGATATGGAGGAAAACAATTATTTTCCCGGTTGGGCAAATTTTTGGAAAACATTTTCTCTAGAAAAATAAGTTTTTTTTAAACTGAGGGAAAAGTTCTCCCTAGAGAAGTAGGAAAAACAAGTTCCACAAGTGGCATTCCACTTTGATTGTGCCTTCCCATCCACTCTCATATCCCCCATCCCTAACACCCCACACCCTTACCCCTCACTCTCACTCTCACTCTCACTCTCACTCTCACTCTCACTCTCACTCTCACTCTCACCTCCCATAGTATTTGTCTAGATTATATACAAATGCTTTTATGATAATATTTTTTTCTTAAGTACTGAACATAGGAAAATAAGTAAGAAATCCACTTATTTTCCTGAAAAACATTTTCCTTTCGCACCGAACACACCCAACATGAAAACACACAATGACATACCCAAGAGCAACTATGGTCAATTGGTTATTCTAAACACCATGGAATGAATAGGTAGAAGCTAGTGGTTACTGGTCAGACCTGATATATCTTTTTGCATACTGTCGATAAATGGATCACATCAATAACGGAACTTGAGGGTCTTGATAGTGCATGGAAAATCATGCCAGCAGCACACCAGCAGAATGATAGAAATAAACCGAGCCGACCCTCATATGTTTCAATAAGTCTGATACAACTTCATCCTAAAAATGGTGTTTAGTGGGTTATTTGGCTCAGGACAATAGGTTCAAGCAAAAGCAAGCCACCAAGAGACCCTTACCAAATTAATCAACTCAAAAAAAAAATTGAAATGGTAAAGTTTTATTTATAGAAAGTACCAAGATGGTACAAGAAGTACAAAACAAAGGAATGCAGATCAAAACAAAGACCCCACATCTACTGTCTTCCCCCCCTAGCAAATTCAGAAACTCTATATACTCACTTGAGCTACCAATAATAAACTCAGACATTTGTTTCTGACCTTTCCTGGACCCAACGACAGGTCAAAGTATGACCTGACAATAACAATGTTCTAATATTTCGCTTCAACTGAAGTTTATGTGCAATCACCATTCATAAAAAGGAAGGAAACAATTCTTTATATCTAATCTAGCAAAGTTGTTGCTTTATATGTATAATATGTTCAGACAACACCGTTGAAATCTATTACCAAGGTTACCTTACCCTATCTCGATCAAAAAAGATAAGCCGGAGAGCAGTCTATACATTTAGGTTTCCCACTCGGTGTGTTCGATATTCACATTGGGGCCCAACTAATCCGGATTTTCGCCCCGTAGGGAAGCACTCCCTAACAAGATCTTTTTACCCAAGGCTCGAAACGAGACGTCGAGATTTTGTTACCTAGGGCTCGAACCTGAGACTTCTCTAGTTAAGGAGGGAGGGATCATATCATACCACCACAACTCTCTCTGGTTGGTATGCAGTCTATACTTTTATTATGTAAAACTTGCCTAGTCTATGGGGGTGTTTGGTATGGAGGAAAATGTTTTCACTTTTCTCATGTTCGGTTGGTCAAAATTTTTGGAAAACATTGTTTTCTAAGACAAGTTCCTTAGAAATGGCTTACCTAGTGGAAGTAAAGAAAACAAGTTACACATGTGACCTTCCACGTTGATTGTGTCCCCACCCTCCAACCCACCTCATCTTCACCCCCACCCCCGTAGGCCGTAGCCCCCATTCCCACCACCTCACTCCTACTCCATCATTTCCACACCGCTGATAGTATTTGTCTAGATTATATACAAATGCTTTTAGGATAATATTAGAAATCCACTTATTTTCCTGGCAAACATTTTACTTCATACCGAACACACCTATGTCTGCCCTTAGTCTTGAAAAAAGAAACTACAACACAATGACGAGAAAGTTACAAACGCAAGCAAAAACGTGCAGGGAAAGGAAAACAAATCAGTAGGTTTGTCCATTACTGCGAAAGCGGAGAAAATGAGAAATTACCCATTATGGATATGTATAACAGGAGGAGAACCAGTGGACCACTAGGATCAGTAGAGATTGGAACTCCGGCGATCTTGGCCGCCGCAATGACAGCCATAGGTGGAACATCCGCAGGGAAAGATAGCTTCAGCTCCATCGCTCGCCGCCGCGGCGTTAGTATGTTATGGTGCAAATTTTGCTTAAAAGAAATACAAACTCAATATTTCCAGGTAGGGATGAGTGGCAAAAGTTAAGATTTATCTCTATTCATTAATTTATAGTTTCAGATGTGATTGCAGGAACCTGCGTTCCAGAGATCGATTTTCGTAACTATACTTGCCTGGCAGAAACCATATAGGAGCAGAGGAGACTCCCGAGTTAAAGTTTCACAGAAGCATTCTCTCCAGGTTCTTTCTCCACTTTTAGATTTCATAGATGATAGGTTGTATGTGATGTGGGCCACTAAGGTAGATTGTTGGCTTTAGGCTGTTAGTGTTAACCTGATAGTCTAACTGTAGCTACATTTTAAAAGATAGCTGATGGATAAATAATAAATCATCACTCACAATTTCATGGCACCTTATATGACTCTTCTGATGATCTGCCAAAGAAGATAAATTTCTGGTGATTTACATGCGCTAGAACTAATAAGGTCAGTCGATACCATCTTTTCGACCTCTACATCTTGCCTTTGCCGAAAATCAGGCATATATTCTGTCTTTTCTTTCTGTTGTTTTGCGTTCCTTCTCTCTTTTCAGTTTATTCTTGTGGTGTGGAAGGAGGGTAGGATATTCTTTATATGCCAACCTTCTCTATTCTTTTCAATGATTCTTTATTTCAGTGAAGATGCCTATTTAATCAATTAAACTGATGTTTGCTGGAGGTGCTCCTTAGATTTCTAACTTGGATTTGATCGATTTGGGACACTCTCAACAATATCTTCTTTTGAAAAGGAGATATTAATTTGGAGAGAAATAGGAGGGCTTTTGAAGGGATGGAGATGAGCTTTGCTCAACTGAGTAGTCTCCGCGCCCTTATTTTCTTTTGGTGCACCCATGTAGTTCCTACTTGTATAGAGGATTGGGTGTCTTTTGGAGAGAACCATATTTTGTAGGTTTCTCCTTTTGGGTATATCTTTTGTATATGGCCATCTCGGCCTTGTTTTTACTAATGAAATACTTTACTTGATCCAAAAAAAAAAGATATGGGAAAGTTGTGTTTTTTTTTCCTTTGTGCAGTCAGAACAAGCTCGTGTGTTGATGTTTTAACAAACTTCCCAATTAACGGAGTATAATTTTGGAGGCTGGTTGTTGTTTACCAAGACCAATCTCAAACATTTAAGCTATGACTGATACAGTGAATAGTTTATATGAGTAAATGTGCTGTAAAACGGTTGATGACAAAATCCCTTCGCAGTCATAATAGTGGATTTTAGGGGTGAATAAACTGGAAATGCTCGACATATTATTAAATATGAATGAAAGTGAAGATGTAGTTACTAGATTCAATTCTATCTCAGGGTCACTTTTCGGGGCTGGTGTAAGGAGAGTCGGAGACTTGGGCTTACTACCATTTCGTTTTGTACAATCTGTTGGAGGATTTTGCACTATCTACAGGATAGTTTATTTTCTTTTTTCTAAACCATTTTGTATCTTTGAAGGATATATAGGATTGACCCTTTGGTGGCAATATCAATGACAATTATATATTTGTATCTATTAAGCCGTAGAAACAGCCTCTTGCAAAAGTGTGAGGTAAGGCCTTGTGGTCCGGACCTTCCCTGTACCGCTAGCTTAGTGCACCAGGCTGCATTTTGCCCTTTTTATCTATTAAAATCTACAAAAGAAATTGATGAGAATGAAGAACATTTAGGAAAGGAGAGGCTGGAGGTCGATTTAGCAAAATCTGTTGGTTCTCAGTCATATGTAGTGCAGACCTCACTTTTGCTTTCCATGTATACTAATTTGCTTCCATGACGATCAAAATAAAAAGTTCTCCTTGATCTGCTAGGATATTAACATTTCCAAACTTGGAAAGATGAGCTTCTCCATTATTCATATATAATATTTGTTCTCAACTGAGTTTCATGTTTGTATTCACTGAGAAGTTCTTTACTGTGAACACAAATATATAACGTCAAGCCACTTCTTATTTGAGGAAGACTGGTTTTCTTTTTCTAGGTTTTGTTGCATATACTGCTGTTGCTATAACCTAAATATATCTGGTTCTTCTGAAGCTAAAGATGGAACTAGTTCGATAAGAGGCTTTTGTTCGCATTGCTCCTGATGTTGTTGGTATAGCTGATTGGACAACAGCACACAACCTTTTCAAAAGCTATTGCTGGTAATGATCGGGGCATCTCATTTACCTCATGGTCCACATACATCTGTTTACTTCTCAGGTGAACATCCTCTCTTTAGAGTACAAAAGTTTCTTCTCCTAAGCGTTAGTATGGCATGGAGGAAAATGTTTTTACTTTTCTCGTGTTCGGTTGGTCAAAATTTTGGAAAACATTGTTTTCTAAGACTACAAGTTCCTTAGAAATAACTTACCCAGTGGAAGTAAAGAAAATAAGTCCCACAGGTGACCTTTCACATTGACACCCTCCAACCCACCTCATCTTCACCCCCAACCCCGTAGCCCCCATTCCCACCACCTCACACTCCTACTCCATCATTTCCACCTCCCATAATATTTGTCTAAATTATATACAAATGATTTAAGGATAATATTAGAAATGCACTTATTTTCCTGCATAACATTTTACTTCATACCGAACACTACACACCCTATGTCTCATCAAATAACAGTGACAAGATATTTTCTCAACGCCCTTGGTCTTTAAAAAAAACTAGTACAAAACAATGACGAGAAAATTACAAATACAAGCAAAAACGTGCAAGGAAAGGAAAACAAATGAATAGGTTTGTCCATTATTGAGAAATTACCCGTTATGGAGATGTATAATAGGAGTAGAACCGGAAGTAAGAGTAGGATCAGTAGATATTGGAACTCCAGCGATCTTAGCCGCCGCAATGACAGCCAAAGGCGGAGCATCCGCAGGAAAAGATAGCTTCAGCTCCATCTCTTGCCGTCGCCGCTACAATTATTCTGTACACAGCTCAGAAAGGAATGAAGGGTGATCACAACTTCACCGCCTAGTCTTAAAACAATAGAGTTAAATTTCTCACCTTGTAGCCGGAAAAAATGGAGATCAACCACTGCAACCTTTGCCACACCACTCTCTTTCTCTCTCCCTCCTCACTCCTACAAGTGGACGGCGGCGCTCAACAAAGAAGAAGGGAAGGTGTGTAGCAGTGTGGGGCTAGGGTTAGAAATTCGATTTTCTTTTCTTTTTCCCCCTTAAATATATATATTTTTTTTAAATAATTCAGGTGTCGGGTGGCCTTAGTACTCATATCGCTAAGATACATGACAATCAGATTGCGCTCTTGAGAATGACCGGCCCTTCAAAGACCCACCACTGCATTCTGCGTCCAACGGATCAATGCTACAAGATGGACCCCCAACAAATCTCATCCACAAGGCTTACCGGGGATCAAACCCACACTGCAATATGCCCGCGCGGCTTTTAGCGCTCAGGCTTTACCACGGGTATATGCTCGGAGGACGATATCCGGAGGAGAAATCGAACTTGCACGAATTTGTAGATAAGTTTAGATGGACGTGGATGACTTTGGCCTAAAAAAAATATTTAAGTTCTTGAAAATGATTAATATTAATCGAACATAAATTCGAAAAATACATACATTTATCCCCGATTTTGATCCTTCTTCCTTTGCGCCTCCATAGTAATGTTATAATAATCAATTTGGATGTCGATATATATAGTCAATTACCGATTTATCGAAATTTTAAGTAGAAACAACTCTAGCATTGCCATGTATTAAGCTCTTTAAGGTTTGTAAATAAAATATTTTAGCAATCGATAAAAGTCTATCAATATGTCGAGGAAATTTTCGTTATTCAACATTATATTTAGTGTTTTAATATTCATGCTATTATAGTATACGAGAAAAGTAAGAAGATAAAAAAAACTAAATTGTACTTGAATACTTACCCAACTTGAAAGTATAATAAAATGTCTACCTATATGGCTCTGGGCATAATAAAAGGAAATATGGTTTCCAAAGGAATAATTGGAAAAATGACCAAGATCGAATCCCGCCAGCGGCAAAGTGGGAGTTACTTCTTGAAATAAAGGAGGGTTCCTTGTGCGCAGCGTGGTAGTGGTCTAACCTTTGAAACCAGTTGAGTTATCATGATTAACTCCTTCACAATTCTGTCGGACCGGGGTGTGAGGACTTCTGGGGTGTGAGATCCACCTTTTAAGGGGATAATTGGAAAAATAGTAAAGGAAACATAAAAAGGGAGAAGTGAAAACTTACTAAAGTATATAGTGGAGTTGGAGTTTAAAGATTTATGAATTATTGCTGAGAAGAGGAAGAAGACATATTATGAAATTTATACAAACTAAAATTTGCAATGGTTCCTAACAAAATTGGAATTCGTTAAGTAGTTAGAGAGTTAGAATCTATTGCAAATTTGATATAATTTTTGGTAGTTATTATTTTGCTAAAAATATATGGATTTTTTAAATTTTTCAAAAAATACTTGTCAAAGTGGAAAGGACTCCAAAATTAATGCTTGATTTTTTACCTTTTAAAAAAATAAATTAGTTGTCAAAGCAAAAAATGACTCCAGAATAAGGTTTTTTTTTTACAATATTAAAAATAATGATGGTTTTTTTACTTTAAAAAACATATTATTAGTGTTTATGTATAAATTACACTTATTAATGAGAAAAATAGTAAATGAAATTTTTTATCAAAAGTTTTTAAAAAAAAAATTTGAATTCCGCGTTTTTCTTATTTAATGAGAATGCTAAAAGTTATACTTTTATCCTAATCATACCCTAATAATCACAAATGTCAACTCGATAAAAATACAAATAGTTCTTAATTTTTTTGTAACAAAATCATGTATTTTCAACCTATAATTATTTTTATTATAGTATTTCATACACGTAAACCCGGGTTTACCTATATATAAAGTGCTTACAATTTTTTAAAATTATTTCATTGACTAATTAGATGAAAAATGAATCTTTTAAGATATGCATTTTTGGTAAATAAATAGTTTTCAAATTACATGACTCTTTAGTCTCAAATAAAATAGAAACTTTGATTGTTCAAATTATTAAAAGCATAATCATATGCCAAATTAAAGCTAGCCACGTTATTGCAAACACAAGCAACAAATATCAATGTATAAGTCCCATTCAACAACCAACTCCTACATAGAGTAATAGGATGTGAAAATAAGTATATTTTTTTCGAAAGACACTCAAAAGGTCCTAATACCTCTTAAACAATTTCAAAATAATATAAATACAACATTTGTTGTTCACCCTCAGTTATAAACAAGAAAGGGTAAATCACGCACCAATTATTATTAGTCACGAGTCAAATCAATTTATTTTATGTTTCTTTTACTTTATTTCGTCTCCTTTTTATTTTGTTTCTCTCCTCCATTCTTCTGCACATAATCTTTGCTCGTGAGTCCTGCCGCTGATAAGTTGATATTTTACCGATTTATCTCTTTTTTATTTTAGATTTTTACTATGTTTAATTGTGAAAGTAGTGCATTTAATGTCGTTTACTTTCATATTACAATTTTTATGTGATTTAGAAGTAGGGTTGTCCAACGGGGCGGGGCGGAGTCGGGTCGAGGCTGTCGTGGTTGGGGTAGGGCGGGGTCGGGGGCTGGCGGGGTGTGCCGACGCCCCGTCCCGATTCAGAGGGGGTTGGGGTGGGGTCGATGGGGTCATTTTTTTATTTGTCTTTAAATTAAATAAATAAATAACACACATACACAACAAGATAGTTTAATAAAAATATCTCAAGACTGTTTTTGTGCTTCTTATATTATTCGACTAGAAGTATGATTTTTTTTTTGTAATACAATTTCAAAATTGCAACTTCGTGATATTGAAAGTTGCAAATAAATAACATAGTAAAATTACAATTAAAAGAATTATATTTTAAGAAACACACTTTCTAGTTTCTTTATAATGTCTTCTGGTTCTTCGGTTGGAATTGATATATCTTGGTCAAATCGGACGACGTCGCTTACACATCCGTCGGATAAGATTTCGTTGTAGTTGTAGTCTTCTTCTTCATCGATCGCCGGTTGGCCGCACCTCCTACGCTCCGCACGAATCCAGTCTCTGAATAGAACTGCAATCTCTAATGAGTCTTCTTCCAATGAATGTATGTGCTTCCCTAGTTGAAATCTTACCGCAGAAAATGCGCTTTCGGACGTTATTGATGACGCTTGAATATTCAACACATCTCGGGTCATCTTTGCTAATGTTGGAAAATTCTTCTCATTCTCCCTCCAGTATTTTAGCAAGTCTTCACATCCCTCTTCATTTTCAATTGCTTCGTACGGTACAACACCCTGCAAAACAAAAACATCAAACTCGCTAATCTGGTTAGAAACGGTACCACTAAACATTCTATGTCCGAGGCTTTGAATACTAGCCGCATAAACATCATGTCGTTTTTGAGGTTGTGTTGAAGAAGAAAAAGATGGCATAGAAGCCGGTTGGTTGCTAGCATTTTCTTGTTTGGTAATGCGTATATATTTTTTTACATTCATCTTGAATGCTAGACAACACTTCTTATCTACTTATTTCAACAGGTGGTGGTCATTTAGATCTTTAGTAGTTGGAGGTGAAAGTGTATTTATGTAATCGTAAATAGTTTCAACAAGATTTTACAACCGTCTATTTTAATAAACGGATTTAATACAGCACTAATAAAAATATTAGGGAAATAGGAATAAAATATTTTTTCATTTTTTTAAATATTTTTAATAGGTTCCTTATAAGCTGGTTTGTCATATATTCACTATGTAATATAAATATTAGAGCTATATAAAATAACATTGATGGAATAGTAGGATAATAAATCCCGGAAAATTCTTTAGTAGCTAGATAAAATTTCTCTAAAAATATATTAAGTTCTAAAATTGTATCCCAATCGGAATCAATAAGCATATCATTAGGATTTCGATTACGGGCGTTAAAAATTGGGTTATAGGTTGTCTATACTCATAAGCAACACATAGTTGGTTGTATAAAGAATTCCATCCAGTGCATACTTCTTCGGAAATTTTTCTGTAAGCTAGACCACAATCGTGACAAGTTTTTTTATATTCTTTTAGTCGTTGTATTCTATTATTTTTAAAAATATAGTTTATAGCAAATTAAATTTTTGCAAGAATGTCTTCAAAAAGTTTTATACCATCCTTTACAACTAAGTTATAAATATGACATGCACATTTTATATGAAAATTATCTGAAAAAGATGGAGTTAAGACAGTTTTTAATAATCTAACACCATCAATATTAGAAGAAGCGTTATCTAATGCAATAGTCATGACTTTATCAGATATGTCATAATAATCGCAAACAGAAGAAATATTTTCTTGAATAAAAATATCAGTGTGTTGTTACACATCGTAAGTTAAGACGGTAATTAAGAACGTCATTAAGAGGTAAGATTCGAATATTGGATATAAATCATATTTATATAAGCTAATCCTGGAGTTAGAATATGAAGGATGTGATTCCGAAAAGATGTTGGGTTACAACGAGTGTGTCAATGGAATTTGTAATAATAATTGTATATTTCTGTTATGGATTAGTGTTAGAATTGCGACAGTGAGTATACAAGATCTTATGAAATTTCCGGAAATTAAAAGAAGTGGAGTCTAAAAGCTTTAACTATTACTTGAGGGGTTATTTAAGTAGACAATTTAAGAAGGGGACTAAAGTGTATTAAAGTTTTCAGATTTTTAACCTTAAGACCCTTTTTACATTCTCAATTTCCATTTTCATCTTCAAGAACACACCTCTCACCTTCCCTTCTCCTCCTCAATCGAAACCACACCCATTGCCATGCCAAATTGAAATTATTTTCTTTTAATTCTTTTCCTAGATTAAATCATTCTTCATCTAAGTTTAGAAGTCAAATTTGCAAAAATTGAAAAGAAGAAAAAGAGGGCAGTGGCAACGCATAAACTGGGCAGTTTCTGTCCAAGTTGTTGGACGAAAATTGTTGGAAAAAAACATAGGATGATGAATTAACATTATTGAATTGTTGCATGTCGCTTTGGAATTGAAGAAGTGTGAAATTGAAGCCAAATATTGGAGCGAAAGCAGTGGCAAAATCGGGACTGCTGGGCAGAATTTTATTCAACTTTGGAGGGGTATATCTCCTCGTGTATTAGGGTTTTTTGGGTGTTTCAAAATCCTAAAATTAAGTTCGTAGAGTCTAGTTTCCTAAGAAACAACCCACTCGTCGATAGGACACCAGAGTAGAGAGTTATAGACGTTACAAGTTCAACTGACGAAGCAGTGACTAAAAATCGGGACTGTTTTGGAGATTTAATTAAGGTATGAAAATTCTTCAATCTATGCTATAATTGAAGTTGCATATTGTTGTAGTTTAAGTAATGGACTTGTGTTAGGAATAAATCTTGAATTTAGACATTACATGTGAATAATTTAAATGTTGTAGCCGATACTAGGACTAATGTTACTAATCTTGGAATTGTCGTATTCGATTATTGTGTTGTGAAATTCGTCGCTACTTGGCATGTTGATATTGAAAGATAATCTCGACATATAAGTTATAATTGTTCATAAAGAATTATTGGAACAAGATTGGACTCTAAGGAATTAAGAAAATAATTGGTTTTGTAAATATTGGTCAAAGACTTGCTTGGAATTTTTGGATATTATCGCGACAAGTTAGGGGATGATTTTGTGAAGTTTAAATGTTGGGAATTTGACTATGAACATGTATATAAGTTATGATAATTACTAATACATGTCTTAAAGGAAGTAAAGTATAAAAAGGGTGTTATGTTACAAATTATAGAACTTGGTTATTGTTGTTGTCATTAGAGTTGATGGATTATTTTAAGATTTTTCTAATATGGACTAATGACTGAATTAACATGAGAAATAGGTGTAGTAATCACCTGGTTTGTTGTAGTTGTGATATCGCTTAAAAATAAAAGAGAAGGAATACGTTATGATGACATAAATGGAATATCTAAGATTTTTGTGGTTATATATTTGAGTTATGACTTGTTGTTGGTATTGCTGGCTTGGTTTGAAATTTGTGAATGTACGTATAAATAGGGGAAGTGCTGCCCAAATTTCTGTAGAATAGGAAGTCGTCATTCAATTTAACTTGCGTTAGGAATCATAGAGTTGACAGGCCTAATGTTATTATTATAGGTTGGAGTATTAGACGAGGCATATTCTAGTAGTGAGTTGGTTAGCTCGACTATAAGGTATGTGAGACTATCCTTTCCTTCTTTGGCATGATGTTGTGAAAATCTTCATTCTTTCTTCTGGCATGATTTTAATGAAAGTACGGCGGGCGTACGTGATTCCTTCAAAGTCTACTTTTAATAAAATGATATATGATATGATAAATGATTTGACTTTCCAAAAGATGTTTTAAAATGATTCATGAGATCGTGCCTTGATTTTCTAAAGGATAATTTATTTTACTTATTCCATTGAGTTGTATATGATGATTTAAAAAGGCATATGATTATTACATGGAGTCTCAGATGATGATTTGTATTGCATATGGTTTCTCATGATATTCTACTTGTGTAAGTTGTGATTGTCTGTTATGAGGACCGAGTCCCAGAATGGGCCGGGTAGTTATATGTACAGAATATGAGGACTGAGTCCCAGAATAGGCCGGGTAATTATATGTACGCAGTATGAGATCCGAGTCCCATAATGGGCCGGGTAGTTATATGTATAAAACATGAGGACCGAGTCCCAAAATGGGCTGGGTAGTTATATGTACGGAGATGATCTTGATTATGATGATTGTTAGACATGCATGACTTTCTTTTCATATGGTACAGTTGCAGGTATCTCTGATTTTTCATATATGTCTCATGTTATCTTCTGGCCAGTTACAATCCTCCTTACAGTAATTAATGTTTTACATACTCAGTACATTATTTCGTACTGACCGTCCTTTCTTTCGGGTCGTTCACGCTCGCAGTGCAGTGATCGGTTAGGTGACCTCCGGTTTAGACATCTACCACCAAGCAAAGAGCTCCTTGTTCGAGCTACCACTTTGGTACAAACTCTTATATTTCAAACTTATGTATATATTGGGCACGACGGGGTTCTGTCCCCTCACGTGTCATTTTTGTACTCCTAGAGGTATGTAGACAGTCGTGAGTTGATTTATGAGGAGTGTAGACGTGTTTGTTTAGCCATGCTTTCGTATTTTTGTTTGGGATGTTCCCTTATGTTGGTGGCAGCCTTGTCGGCTTGCTTATTATATTGTGTTGGTTAGTTGTGACTCATCTGGATGCAGGTACCCCCTTATGTAAAGACAGCATGACCGACTCGTCTATTCGGGTACATGTTGTAGATGCAGCGTTATACTGCCGGAATTTTATTAATCTTGGTATCAAATGGATTAAGTATGACAGGTCAGTAATAACGTTCAACTAGGGCGCCAAGTCGCGGCCCGTCGGGTCGGGTCGTGACAAAAAGTGGTATCAGAGCAGTTAGTCCTCGGAATATCTACAGACCGTGTCTAGTAGAGTCTTGTGTATGGGTATGTTGTGCACCATACTTATACACAGGAGACTGCCGGGCATTTAGGATTGGTTTCTACTCTTTCATCTCGTAGATCGTGCAATAGAGCTATGTCATTATGATAATCTCCCCCCCTCTTCCTAATAATTATTGTGGTTGCAGCTATGTCTCGAAATACATCGACAGTGGCTCGAAAAGAAAATCAGAATTTGAATAGAAGTATGATGACCAGGTTTGGAGATACTAGGCCAACGTCAGGTAAGGTAACTCTTTAGTATCTTTTACGTACCAAATAAGAAAATAAGTTAACAATTCATCACTTAAAGGATGATATCATCAGGGATTGGAACCAGGAGCAATGTCCAAGATTACGTATGTATACTAGAATGTGTTGGAATTATGAAAAGTACGACAAGTAAGAAATGAGTGAACAAATGTTAAAATAAATGAAGTTGTTTATAATTACGAGTAGTGAAGAGATCCCTTTCAGACCATGAATGAAGTGTCAACTTGTGAGATGAATTGCAGTAGTCTCTATCTTACGAATTGATACCCCGTTATGCTACGTTATCTGCTCTATAGTTACAGAGATTGAACTTTTCCTTCCAAAGATAGAAAATGAAGCTTACCTATTCTTTTCTCCTTCATACCTCTAATTAAATTTTGAGCGCTAATTGTTAGAATCTGTAATTGTTTTATGGTATACCATGTTGTTGGACTAGGTGAATGTAGGAAACTGTGAGAGGATATTGCTCCCATGTAAGAATAAGAATGGGCTATTACTTCTGGAATAATAAGATTGATATAAAACAATGAAAGCATTTTTTTTCTTACTTTGGACCGAATGTTGGGAAGTATTGGACATAGGGATTAGTTGAGTTTCTTTCGCAAATGACTTAGAATTTGGAAATGATGAGCATCCTATTAGTGTATAGTTGTGTCAAGCATTTTAAATATCGTAACCTCTGGAGTTCATATTTTCAGTTAAGAAGTTATTTGAAGGATTGGTAACCGATGTATGTATTTGTGCATAGTTTCAATGCATTAGTTCACGCAGAATGCTAAGATGGGGCTATTTGGTCTCTTGAAACCAAAGGTTAAAAAAGGGAAGAAGCTCATAATACCTCGCTTAATTTGCGTAGTGGGTGATTTTCTGTGTACTAATCTTACTGAGCATCCAAAATGAAGGAATATGGTTATTGTGGAAGCCTCATCTCTATGAAGTAGATATTAAGTTGTACAGAATAATTGACATACTGTGGGGTAACACATAGGGGTACAAAGAAAAGTTTCCATATGATCTTGGTGTATGCATTTAATGATGTAGCTCTTAAAAGAAAAATGTGGATAGATATTGGAATACTACATGGCCAGATACAAGGACCATAAACAATAATAAGTGATTTCAACTGGGTATTAAAAGTGGAATGGAAGAGTGAAGTGTCATGTCGCTAAGACTGAGATAAGGGATTTTAAGCAGTATGTAGCAGATTATGATGAAATGAGTGGCATGCAGGGTGTATAACAACACTTACTAATAAAAAATGAGTTGATAACCTACATGCTTCTAAGGTGCCTTTCATGAAACCATGTCTATATGAACATTCTATTGGGTTAATTGGGTGAGAGGTGGGCATAAAGACTCAGTATAAGTTCAGATACTTTAATAGGTGAAGGTTGAATCCTGAATTTCTACCGACAATAATAGAAGGGTGGAAAACAGATAAGAGAGGTACAAAGATATAGATGAATTCAAACGAAATGATAATAAATATTCAGTATGATGTAGCCGAAGTGACAAATGTTGATGCAACCAAAGATACAACTGAGTTAATAAGTCCAACAGGATGATAAAACAAATGTCATTTGAGGAGACAAATGGTAATAACGAGACAGAGAGATATTGGGAAAGGATATGGTAATAAATAAAATAAGGAAGACAACAATGGTAATGTGGTAGAAGTAGAACAACTCATCGATGACCCACAATTGATGGAAGAATTAAAAGTAACTCTTACTACTAAAGAATAGGTTGAAGGAACTTTTGTATCAGCAAAAGTTAATGAAGAGTGGAATATATGTGCAATGAAAAGATGGTTCTCCGATATTGAAAATGATTCTTGAGGTAAGGGATAACATTAAACAAGGAATTTGATGGGAAACACAGAGTAGTTTGAATTGATAATCGTACCAAATTGGAAACATTACACGATGTAATACTATCAGAGTTTTCAAGGAAGAGTGGAAGATGTCAAAAAACTGCTACGTGGGGATTGATGAAATTTGTCAAGGCAAGGGTAGTATCTACCGGACGACATTGTCTCACATGCCATTACAAATTGAAGCAAGTGTACCAGCTAGAATATTCTGAAAAATTTGGAAATGAAGGAATATAGTACCTCATGGAGGCTCTTTAAGGTGTTACATGAGATTCAGTTGAATATTCACGGGTAATTTGATTTTCCTACTTAACTATTATTTGGTGAATGATATATATGATGTATATTGTGGCCCTGTGTGACATCTGTTGGTTTGCTGGATATAGGTGGATAGACATAGTTGTAAAGGAGACTGCCGAAATTTTTCTAGCATGAGATCTATGATGAACATTCGACGACGAATGTTTCTAAGGGGGAAGGATGTTACACCTCGTAAGTTAAGACGATAATTAAGAACGTCATTAAGAGGTAAGATTCAAATATTGGATATAAATCATATTTATATAAGCTAATCCGGGAATTAGAATATGAATGATGTGATTCCGAAAAGATTTTGAGTTACAACGAATGTGTCAATGAAATTTATAATAATAATTGTATATTTCCGTTATGGATTAGTGTTAGAATTGCGACAGTGAGTATACGAGACCTTATGAAATTTCCGAAAATTAAAAGAAGTGGAGTCTAAAAGCTTTAACTATTACTTGAGGGGTTATTTAAGTAGACAATTTAAGAAGGGGACTAAAGTGTATTAAAGTTTTCAGATTTTTAACCTTAAGACCCTTTTTACATTCTCAATTCCCATTTTCATCTTCAAGAACACACCCATCACATTCCCTTCTCCTCTTCAATCGAAACCACACAAATTGCCAAGTCAAATTGAAATTCTTTTCTTTCAAATCCTTTCCTAGATTAAATCATTCTTCATCTAAGTTTAGAAGCCAAGTTTGCAAAAAATGAAAAGAAGAAAAAGAGGGAAGTGGCAACGCAGAAACTGGACAGTTTCTGTCCAGGTTTTTGGACGAAAATTGTTGGAAGAAAACATAGGATGATGGAGTAACATTATTGAATTGTTGCATGTTGATTTGGAATTGAAGAAGTGTGAAATTAAAGCAAAAAATTGGAGCGAAAACAGTGGCAAAATCGGGACTGCTGGGTAGAATTATATTCCACTTTGGAGGGGTATATCTCCTCGTGTATTAGGATATTTTGGGTGTTTTAAAAGCCTAAAATGAAGTTCGTCAAGTCTAGTTTTCAAAGCAACAAACCACTCGTCGATAGGACACCATAGTAGAGAGTTATGGATGTTACAAGTTCAACTGACGAAGCAGTGACTAAAAATCGGGACTGTTTTGGAGATTTAATTAAGGTATGAAAATTCTTCAATCTATGCTATAATTGAAGTTGCAAATTGTTGTAGTTGAAGTAATGAGCTTGTGTTAGGAATAAATCTTGAATTTAGACATTGCATGTGAATAATTTAAATGTTGTAGTCGATACTAGGACTAATGTTACTAATCTTGGAATTGTCGTATTCGATTATTGTGTTGTGAAATTCGTCGCTACTTGGCATGTTGATATTGGAAGAGAATCTCGACATATAAGTTATAATTGTTCATAAAGAATTATTGGAACAAGATTGAACTCTAAGGAATTAAGAAATGATTAGTTTTTTAAATATTGGCCAAAGACTTGCTTGGAATTTTTGAATATTATCGCGCCAAGTTAGGGGATGATTTTGTGAAGTTTAAATGTTGGGAATTTGACTATGAACATGTATATAAGTTATGGTAATTACTAATACATGTCTTAAAGGAAGTAAAGTGTAAAAAAGGTGTTATGTTACAAATTATAGAACTTGGTTATTGTTGTTGTCATTAGAGTTGATGGATTATTTTAAGATTGTTCTAATATGGACTAAGGACTGAATTAACATGAGAAATAGGTGTAGTAATCACCTGGTTTGTTGTAGTTGTGATATCGCTTAAAAATAAAAGAGAAGGAATACGTTATGATGACATAAATGGAATATATGAGATTTTTGTGGTTATATATTTGAGTTATGACTCGATGTTGATATTGCTGGCTTGGTTTGAAATTTGTGGATGTACATATAAACAGGGGAAGTGCTGCCCAAATTTCTGTAGAATAGGAAGTCGTCATTCAATTTAATTTGTGTTAGGAATCATAGAGTTGACAGACCTAATGTTATTATTATAGGTTGGAGTATTAGACTAGGCATATTCTAGTAGTGAGTTGGTTAGCTCGACTATAAGATATGTGAGACTATCCTTTCCTTCTTTGGCATGATGTTGTGAAAATCTTCCTTCTTTCTTCTGACATGATTTTAATGAAAGTACGGCGGACGTACGTGATTCCTTCAAAGTCTAGTTTTAATAAAATGATATATGATATGATAAGTGCTTTGACTTTCCAAAAGATGTTTTAAAATGATTCATGAGATCGTGCCTTGGTTTTCTAAAGGATAGTTTATTTTACTTATTTCATTGAGTCTTATATGATGATTTAAAAAGGCATATGATTATTACATGGAGTCTCAGATGATGATTTGTATTGCATATAGTTTCTCATGATATTCTACTTGTGTAAGTTGTGATTGTCTGTTATGAGGACCGAGTCCCATAATGGGTCGGGTAGTTATATCTACAGAATATGTGGACCGAGTAGTTATATGTACGCAGTATGAGGACCGAGTCCCAAGATGGGTCGGGTAGTTATATGTACGAAGATGATCTTAATTATGGTGATTGTTAGACATGTATGACTTTCTTTTCATATGGTACAATTGCATTGGTATCTCTAATTTTTCATATATGTCTCATGTTATCTTCTGGACAGTTACAACCCTCCTTACAGTAATTAATGTTTTACATACTCAGTACATTATTTCGTACTGACCACCCTTTCTTCGGGGGCTGCGTTCATGCCCGCAGGTACAAGTGATCGGTTATGTGACCCTCCTGTTTAGGACATCTATCAGCTGCTAAATAACTCTTTTGTTCCGGAGCCAGTCACTTTTGTACAAACTCTTATATTTCAGACTTATGTATATATTGGGCACGACGGGGTCCTGTCCCATCACATGTCATTTTTGTACTCCTAGAGGTCTGTAGACAGTCGTGAGTTGATTTATGAGGAGTATAGACGTGTTTGTTTAGCCATGATTTTGTATTTCTGTTTGGGATGTTCCCTTATGTTGGTGGCAACCTTGTCGGCTTGCTTATTATATTGTGTTGGTTAGTTGTGACTCATCTGGAGGCAGGTACCCCCTTATGTAAAGACAGCCTGACCGGCTCGTCTATTCGGGTACATGTTGTAGATGTAACGCTATGCTGTCGGAATTTTATTAATCTTGGTATCAAATGAATTAAGTATGACAGGTCAGTAATGACGTCCAATTAGGGCGCCAAGTCGCGGCCCGTCGGGTCGGGTCGTGACATGTGCCTACTATCTATATATTTATATGCTAAAATACGTTTTTGCATAAACCATTTATAGTCTTTCCAATGACATGTTACAGTTAAATAATTATGATTGTTAGTACTACGGCCTATATCAGACGTGATAGATACTTTTCCAGGGTAATGATATAAATAATAACGTAAATATTGTTGATATTCGTGTGCAAATTTAAAAACATCTCTCCTAACAATTGATCTAGGAAAACCGTAATAAGCAGGATTGTATATTGATCTTATATAATGAATAAAACCAGGAGAATCATGAAATGAAAAGGGCAAACCCTCCATTGCAACTAATTTTGATAATTCTTCCCTATCTTTCATTTTATCGTATTTAGGGCCTACAACTGCCCTCGTCATAGGGTCAATTTGACCTTGTACCTGGTCCTGGTGCGGGACAGTATGTGAAGCTTGTCCCGACTGAGAGACCATTGGTGACTCACCCTTCACTTGAGCCTTATATTCATCCCACCTAAGTTTGTGTTTGTTATTCAAATGCGTAGTTAAACCTCCCGTCCCGCTCTGACCTTTTCCCATTTTAAATTTATAAATATTTTTACAAATTTTGCATGTAGCAACTTGATTTTGTATATCTCTGTCAAAAAAAGCCCATACATGTAATGTTAATTTTCGTTCTAGTGAGACTCGTCTCATACTAGGGGGAATAAGAGGCGTTCCATTTTGAGGTGCATTAGTTAGCGTGTCATCTAGATTAGTTGGTGTGTCATCTAGATGTTCTAAATTAAACTCTTGTTGATTTCCAGAAAATAGCTCATCGTCTAAATCTAAATCTAATGGTACTTCAGGAAAATTTTGAGTATCAATAAAATCATCATGTCTAGGACTAGGAGGAATAAAATGACTAGAAGAACGACGCTTGCCCTTGTTACCCCTACTAGTAGAACCAGAAATAACCTTACCCAACATACATCGGACATCTTTCATTTTAATTTATGTTAATAAATAGTTAAAACTTAAAGATAATGAAATTAAGTGCGCTAATTAAAATAAAGAAACAATAATAATTTAATAAAGGAACGAATGTACCAAACACCGATGTGTAATCGAGAGATGTTGAAAATTAAAACTTTGCTCAACGGATAATCCTCAAGCTAGTTGTCAATTTCCAAATGAATAAATTAAATTGAATATTTAGAAGACAACGTAAAGAGAATGAGAGATAGATTGAGAGATTATTAGAGAAATTGTAATTGTAGGAAGATTTGTGAGAAAGAATTTTATAGTTAAAAAAATTGGATTAAAGTGTAAATATAATAACTTAAGGGTTAAAAATAAATATTAGGGGTAGGGGGGTTGGGGAAGGGGTATTTGGCCATTGCTCAACGGCTAAAAGGGGGAGGGGGGAAATTGGCCTTTGGCAACAACTAGAAGAGGGAGGGGGAGGGGTTATGGGATGGGTTGGGGTTGGGGCGGGGTAGGGTCGGGGTCGGCTTTTTTTGTCGACCCCGTACCGGTACCGGTATCGAATACCGATATACCGATATTGCTACAATGGGGGTGGGGTCGGAGGTCGTGTCGGGGCGGAATCGGTATACCCCGCCCAGTTATACAGCCTTATTTAGAAGTGATCCGAAAGAAACCAAGTGAAAAATAAGTTAAATTGAAGAAAATGAGAAAAGTGGCTAAAATTATAAAAGCTGAAGATTTGCAAATCTGAAAATAGGGGCTTCTTTGGTCATATTTTGATGTGGGGAAATTGGGGTAATAAAAAAGCAAGACTTGAAAGACATTATTCTCATCTTTGGTCATATTCTTATGAGCTTGAAAACTAAGGTTCATCAACCACACTTTGGAGGAGAAGATTGAAGCACTTTAATGAGTATACTCCCTTTCTTTAATTTTTTTATTAAATATTGAATATTTAAGTGTATAGTATTTTTGTTCTTTCACTTGAATCTTGTTTATGAGAATTTTCATTATCTAAGTGTTGGATTAAATCTCACGTTTTGCTTATGCATTCAATGATTTTTATTTATAATGAAGTGAGTTTTTGTTTTTTTAATTAAACTTATCTTTAATGTTTTTCAAGGGGTTAGCTAACTATAGGACTCTGCCCATTTACTTCGATTTGAACTCTGAAGAGAAAATTTGAGATCGGTAAAGATTAATTAACAATAATTGGGCTGTAAACCTCATCTAATAACTCGAGCTAGGAATATGAAAATTAACTTGAGATTCAATTGGCTGTACTTAATATCACAAAGATTTGAAAAAACTTAGAGTGAAATTCATTGATTTGGTTGGAAGACTTTCAATCATATTTTAGAAATTATTATCTATTAACATAGACTCGCTCTTAAGTGTAAAATATTGGAGTACAATGGATCAATTATTTGAGAGTAATTTTTCTTGTATCCATTATCTATTACATGCTTTCTAGTTAGTTTTAAATTTTGTTAGTTCTTAAAGCAAAAATCAAATATTGAAAAAGTGTTTGGCTATGCATAGAAAGTGATAATTTTTTACTTGCTCAATCGCCTAGTATATTATTTCACGTGGGATTCGACTCTGACTCATAATTGGATAAATTATATTACATATGAATGTGTACACTTTCTCTTTAAAGAGTGAATTTGGACGTTATCACCTCCAACCCATTCCCCTATATTCTTCACCGCCGACCAACGTCCAACAAAATCACCATTATTTTGTTTTGTTTCAACTCTCCTAATACGTTGCAGTCTTCCATTATTCTGTTCTATTTTTTATTTAGAGGGGAATATGAAATGGGTTGGGAGATCTGATTGAAGCTATAAATTTATCCTTTTATTGCCGCTGCTATAACATCCAAGTTGTTTAGCTCGCCTCCTCCTATTTCTTCGTGGATTTGGTGAAAATTGAAATGGGTCTCCATATTTTCAATTTTTTTTTTATGAATGTATTAGAAATGTACTAGTTCATGTATAAGAAGGGCAATGCCATGCCATATATCCTTCTACATGTAGATAACATCATTCTTACGACATTATCTACGCCACTTCGTCAATCAATCTATTGTCCCTCCTTGCAGCAGTATTTGCAATGAAGGATCTGAGTCCTTTAAATTATTTTTTAGGAATTGTTGTAACTCAATATGCAGGTGGTTTGTTCCTCAGTCAAAAGAAATATGCCAAGGAGATCATTGAAAAATCCGGAATGTCATCCTGCAAACCGTCATATACACTGGTTGATACAAAGGCAAAATTGAGTAGCTCTACATGTGCTATATACAGTGATCTAACACATTACCACAACTTAGTAAGAGCATTGCAATATCTTACTTTCACGAGATCTGGTATCTCCTATGCGATTCAGCAAGTATGTTTACATATGCATGATCCAAAAAAAGAGCATACAGGGGCTCTCAGGCGAATTGTGTGGTATGTTAAGGGTACTCTCCATTTTGGATTGCATCTGTATAAGTCCTCAATTTCGAGTCTCTCATCTTATACAGATGTTGATTGAGGTGGCTGTTCGGACACTCGACGTTCCACATCGAGTTATTGTGTGTTTGGGAGACAACCTCATTTCATGGTCGTCAAAACGACAGTCGATAATGTCTCGGTCAAGCGCTGAAGCAGAATATCGAGGGGTCGCCAATGTGATTGCTGAATCATGTTGACTCTGTAATCTCATTTTAAAGTTCCATTGTCCGATTGAAAAAGCAATCATGGTCTATTGTGATAATGTGAGTGCGATATACTTTTCCGGTAATCCAGTCCATCATCAACACACAAACACACATAGAAATTGATATATTATTTGTCCGAGAAAACGTTGCACGTGGACAAGTCTGTGTTCTCTATGTACTGTCCCGATATCAGATTGCCGACATTTTCACCAATGGTCTTCCACGCGTACTATTTGATGATTTTAGGCACAGTCTCAGCATACGAGCACCTCCTACTAAGACTGCGAGAGATTGTTAGGATAATTAACCCATAATTAGCCAAAATCATCTCATATCAATTGTAATTATTAGTATCACATAATTTAGGGTATGATTAGAATATGATTGTAAATTAGTATCACATAATTAGGGTATGATTAGATAGGTCTTCAATTATTATTAGTCTTATACACTTGTATATTGAAGACTACATTGGAATGAAATAATCTTTTGGGTTAACTTCCTTCAGAAATATAAGGATCCAACGAACCTGATTTTGACATTTAGGGTTCGTTTGGTACGTCACACTGGACTGTATAATTTTGCATGGACTGTACTGTATTGTAATAGACTGTATTAATATATAATGAACGGTATTAGAGTAATAATATATAATGAACTGTATTTTTTTATTTTTTATTTTTAGTACAATCTAGGAGAGACCCTAGATGGGTCTCAAAAATGGTAGTTGGAGTGTACTATTTTTAGAAATAATACAATCCAGTCCGGCTGAAAACGCCCACCAAACGCTGTATTTTTTTTTAATCCAGTGCAGTCCAGCGTAATACATAGTAACAAACGTGCCCTTAATGATCTTTCTCAACAAAGTGATATTCCAAATTCCTTTATGCTTCACAATCAGTATGCTAGAGCATCTTATTCTTTCTGCTTTCACATTCCATTCCAGGAAACTTGGGAATAACACATGGGGAAGAAGAGAGACTGAAAGCATACTTCTCTTGAAAATGATGTGATGATTCAACAGCACTGCATGTTGATAAGAATGTATCTTCTCAAACTTCAAACACCTTGGATTGGACCGTCTCTTTAATGACTCAATGACGATCGTCATAATGGCTTCATTAAAAAGTATCCTAAAGAATGATCTGCAGTTTATCTGAAGACTCAAAAATAACGTTGTTCCTTAAACAACATTACAAGGATCATCATAGCTTAAAGGGTCCTAGAATTCCTGCCTTCAAGAAACTAAGAATCTTAGAAGCAAAATGAAAGACCTGAACACTGGTACTATCAAACTTCGTCATGACTCATGAGTAGCCACCCTTCAACTTGATGCTAACAGAATCGTACTATGATTCTGGATCGCTGAAATGCACAATCCTTTGCTATGAATAGTATAAATTGACTCAATCGAGATCCCTGTTACAGTTGTTTCCCAAGAGTCCATAACAGGGTCGCCATAGATACAGTCAAATGGCAAGTTGAAACTAGACTTGAGGTATTTCAGAAGAACACGTGAGAAATTTGAGAAGTGACAAGATAACATGGCAATTTCAATACCAGAATATTTACTGGGGAACATGCGAAAGAAAAGAAAAAATACTTTTACATTGAAGTAGAGATTAAATTGGAGGGAAACTTATATAGATCCCATGGAGACAAAAACAAGGAAACTTGACTGAAATATCAATATTATATGTTATTATTCCCTGCAACAAATCGATGTGTCTTCCCCGTTTGTCACCTCAGGTTCATTTGCTGTACTCATGCATAATAAGGCAAAGATCATCCGTCCAGGCAAAGCGATGCTCACCTTCTAAGCATTCTTATTTCTGACATCCTCTCATACCAATGCCTTCGTCCAAAATTCGAAGTCACCATCACTTATGTTATCCATCAATTTTAGAACACTGAATATGGGGTTGCCTAAAGTTCTAAAATATACCAGCAGAATACAGTTTTTGCTTTAAACATACTAAACACGGTATCTCAAAGAATGTGTTGAATCAAAGGCGAGTTCAGTAACCAACCCTACTTCAAATTTATACTCTGATACCAAAACACAGAGAAGGAATGTACAAAGATTTTTGACAGATTCCTGTACAAGATCAGCATCCTTAGCAGGTAAGTTACACAGAGAAATTGTAAACTCCAAATCTTGTTTGAGAAGGTAATGGTCCCATGAAGTGTAACAGGAAAATAGCTCTTTTTAGAGCTCTAACGCAAATAAATTTGATCACTTGGGGCATTTATGGTCCAGCTGCTTTGCCATAATATTTAAATCCATCAATGTGTTTTATCAAGTTCGATAAAGTTCAGTCATTGACATCTTTTCCAGTACAGACACAAACAAAAGAAGACAAACAGAACAGAAAACAGGCAGAATTTCTCAAATAAAAGCTTAACATAAAACTCAATCACATAATCCATATATATGCACTATTTCCACCTTCATATACAATGTGAACTGTGACCGGTACTCTTTACAAATTATGGCTCTGAGAATTGAATGGTGAACACATTTGAAGTAGAACATTACAAGATTATGGTTGCTATATAATGTGATCAATGCAAAATTTGATTCATTTGCATAAAGAATAGTTTCATTTCATCAAGTTCTATACCTCATACTCGAGTTGCCATCCATCATAGAGCAATTGGATGCACAGTTTCTCTGGCTTCTCCTCCATCTTTTTCAAATTTAAAATTCAATACGCCCCCTTTTCTGAAAAAGGCTCTCTTCCAAATAAGAAAATTCCCCCAAAATCCAAAATCTTATCCAGAAACGTAACTTTCCTTCGGATTGCAATTCCGAATGTCTAATAGCTATCCTTTCAATCTGATAGAAATGATTTTCAACTCCACAAAATGAGAATCATACACCAGAAACAATAAACACAAACTAAAACTAGGAAACTATTTCACCCCCTTGGAGTTCAAATACAGTACTTTGACTGCTAAATGAGGCAAACCAAATCTCTAATAACTCTCACTTGATTGCACAAATTATTGACATTTGGAAGCCTATGAGTTCTATGACCCTACTATTCACCCAGAATGCAGCATATGAATCAAACTGTAAATTTATTTTTACCACATTTCATTTATCATCTTGATTATAGCAAGGCTTAGATTCAACATCCAAATGGGGATTGCATTCTTTAGAATAAAAATCATTCTTTTCCATAAAAACTCTTAACATATCATATTTAAAATTGGGACTATTAGGATCACTTGTCTGTGACTCACCACCTGAATCAGAAGTCATCGGTCTCTTCAGACACAAATAACACCCTCCACCATTTAATTCCCTTCTTCTCTCTAAATTTCCAGGAACCCCTTTTCTTTTCCTCCTCAAAAAGAAGGTTCTTTTAACCTTCCTGAACCGAAAACAAGACACCCCTTTCCCTTTATTCTTCTTAATGCAATCATCTTCCTCTTCTGAATCATCAATCATCAAATGGCCAGGTGGATTCTTGGTGGACACAGACATAAAGTTAAAAATCAAGAAATTAGAGAGAATTGGACCACAAGGATGAATGAATGTGGTATGACACAAAAGCATCTGGTAAGTACAGTGGTGCAGATAGTACAGAAATACAAGTGTTAGATAAACATAAAACTGATAATTTGAATTGAAATTTCTGAAACAAAGCACACGAGAGAGAAAGAGAGAGAAAAGGGAGTTGTAGGATATGGTTATTTACGCCAAACTTTATCGGGTAACCTTTTAATTGCTTGACAGGTGGTCCACAATCATTACGTGTTATTTTTCATTGGTAGGTATTTATTTATCTATTTTTATTGACGGAGATTATTTCTTGACTGTCTAAGCTACACTTGTGCCACGTGTCGCTTACACATCTAGGATTAGTTTACCACAATAGGTGATGCACATTGTACAATGCGCGTAAAGCCTACATGAATATTCACCTTCTTAGAAAATGAATAAATAACTAGATCATTTATTTTAAGTAGGAGTAGTTGATTCATAGCTGGTTTAGTCAAGCTTTTATAATCAGTTTATTTTGAAAAAAAAGCATTTTTGATGAGAATCAGATTGTGTTTAAGGGAAAAACTATTTGTTTTAGCTTATGAAAAACAACTTCTGTTATTACCCAAAAAAACACTTATTTTCTCTCAAAAATTTAGTCAAACACCTTAATTTTACCTTCATGATTTATATTTTTCATATGGAAAGATTTTTATTTATTAACACATAAATTTATGCCCATATATTTCTAAATAGACCCTTATCTTAAAATGCAGCTTGAGGATAATTAATTCTGGGTAAATAAGAACTAAATGCAGATTTAGTAACAATTAAAACAAAAGCGTAATGGTTGAATCTCAATTTCTAAAATTTTATTTTATTATGTTGAATAGATAATTAAATTTAATAATTTTAATAGTCAAGTCATTTGTGAAAAAAGTTAAAAAACAAAACAAAAAAAAAATTATCCTTTTTAATGCGCTTGCTTATCTTATCACTTTTTGCCTGAAATTATAAACAACGTAGGAAAACCGTGTCCCAATATCTAAAGCAAATTCCACTAAAGTTATACTACTACTACTACTATAGATAATAATAATAATAATAATAATAATAATAATAATAATAATAATAATAATAATAATAATAATAATAATAATAATAAAAAAAAATAAATAAAATTGAGGGTCTGTTTGATCAAGCTTTTGAAAATGTGTTTCTGTTTTTCAGAAGTAGTTCTGCATAAACTGTTTCTGGAGAATCAGTTAGGGTGTGGTAAAAAATTATAGAAGTGCTTCTGATAAACAGAAACAATTTCCTGTTTGGTCAACATTTATGCAAATTTACTAGAATATTCTTTTTAATAGATTTAAAACTATTTAAAATATTTTTTTCTATCACATGTTTCTAAAAATTAGTATATCTTTACAATTTAATAAAAAAAAAAATTATTTAATTGCAACATTTAATCAAAAAAATAATATTATATTGTACATAAGAAATGTAACGACAATATGATAGGCAATGACTCAAATATGTCCAAATTTACCCCCGCCCTACCCACACTTACCCCACCCCATCCTCAAATTTCTATGTCATATTTTTTTTAATTTTATAAAAAATATGAATATTTTTCTTTCCCCTCTTACCTCCGCCCTACCCCCAACCTCACCCTATTGCCCTACCTATCCTCAAATTTATATTTCATATTTTTTGTTACTTTTATAAAAAATGATTGAAAATATTAAATATTTTCTTACCCCGCCCTACCCCTACCCCCACCACATTGCTCTACCCCATCCTCAAATTTTTATTTCATATTTTCTGTTACTATTATAAAAAAATTATTAAAAAATGTGATTTTTTTTTACCCCCGCCCTACCCCTACCCCCACCCCACCTCGTTGCCCTACCCTATCCTTAAATTTTTATTTCATATTTTTTGTTACTTTTATAAAAAAAATATTAAAAAATATGATTTTTCTTACCCCGCCTATCTCTACCCCCATTTGCCTACCATATCCTTAAATTTTTATTTCATATTTTGGTTACTTTTATAAAAAAATATTAAAAATATGAATTTTTCTTATCCCCAGCTACCCATGCCCATTTTGTTACTTTTATAAAAAATGATTGAAAATATGATTTTTTTTTACCCCCACCCCATTGCCCTACTTCATCCTCAAATTTTCTATTTCATATTTTTTGTTACTTTTATAAAAAAATATTAAAAAATATGAATTTTATTCTTACCCCCGCTTTCCCCTACCCCCACCCCCACCCTATTGTCCTACCCCATCCTCAACTTTCTATTTCATATTTTTTGTTACTTTTATAAAAAAAAATATTTAAAAAAATGAATTTTTTTCTTATCTCTACCCCCACCCCACCCCATCCTCAAATTTCAATTTCATATTTTTTGTTACTTTTATAAAAAAAAATTAAAAATATGTTTTTTTCTTACCTCCTCCCGCCCTACCCTCCCACCCCACCCCATTGCCAGATCCATCCTCAAATTTTTATTTCATATTTTTGTTACTTTTATAAAAAAATATTAAAAATATGAATTTTTCTTACCCTACCCTACCCTACCCCACCCCACCCCATTGCCTTACCCATCCTCATATTTCTATTTCATATTTTTTGTTACTTTTATAAAAAAAAAATGAATCTTTTTATTATCCCCGCCTTACCCCCTACCCCACCCTATCCTTATCGCCAAATTTCTATTTTATATGAGGATATTATATGAGATTAAGAGAAATTTTGTGAAAAGAAAACGGTAAATGAGTCCAAAAAAAAAATTAATGAATGAACAAAAAAAGGCTTCTCCAGAAGCACCAAATTGGTGTTTCTGTTTCACTTTCCATCTAGAAACATTTTTTGGCTTCTGAAAAAATATTTCTACTTCTGGAAAGAGGGTGTTTGACCAAAGAAGTGTTTTTGAGAAACATAAACACTTTTAGAAGGTTGGCCAAACAACTATCCGAGTCACCATGATTTACCTCATTCACAGACCTGTTGGATCGGGGTGTGGGGATTGTGGAGTTCCACCTTTTTTTTGGAGCAATAATAATAATAATAATGAATCCAGTTGTTTGATTTGACTGGACGAGAAATAAAATATATTCGTTTATCTATTTTTTATTTTTTTTGCTTATTTTATGAGTATGTTTTAAAAACTGTGGAATGTCACTTTAGTCCTTTTATTCTTTTATTGCTCAAAACGATGGAATCTCTCACACGAAGAGCCCCATACTTCGGTCCGACAGGTCTATGAAGGAGGTAAATCATGGTGACTCAATTGATTTCAAAGGTTAAATCAGTACCAGACTGCGCACAAGGACCCTCCTTTATTTCAAGAAGAAACCACCGCTATTTGGCTCGGGATTCGATCGCGATGGATTCTTTCAAATATCCTCCTCAAAGCCAATTGAATTGCATTGGACCTTTTCTTTTATCTTCTATAATTGAAGGATGGAACACGGGAACAGTTACTTGCCTATTGCCCCACCTAATTAAGTGGTCAATATTTAGTCCAACTTAAACAAAGTTTTAGGACATTGAAATAAAGTTAGGGTCGGCGATGAAAACAACTGCTGAATTTCACATATGAAACTTTAATTTTTAATGTATGGTTAACAGTTTTAACAAAAGTGCAGAAGTCCTAAGACGCTATCTATGATTTTTAAGTTAGTAAGTGATCAAAATGTACAAATTTCATGTTTCATAAGATACATGAATGTATATAATATATACGATTAAATTTTGAAATTAAGTTGGTTTTTTTTCTCGATAATTCAGAAATATGTTTGGATTCCAATATATTAATTATTTCTTTTTTATTTTCAAGTAGTAAAGGAAAGCAGTGACCCCTGTCTAAATTCCAAAAGACGAAAGAAATAAGAGAACAATTGGGAATATGTTTGGTAGGTATGGGCCCATATGGTTCGAAAGTGACCCTTGTCAACTTTTTTTTCTTTTCTTTTGTTGACGAAGGAATCATGTGCATTGTTTTTCGAAGACTGTGAGTAAACCGGACTAACACAATAACCTGCAAACTACGTCAGCCAGTTAAACCACATTTGGCAAGCCAGATGTGACAGGCTCCCAAGGCGAAAAGGCAGTCGAGCGTTACGCAGGTTGAACTTGTGACCACACCACGCGGCGATGAGATCATACTGCGCCCAAGATCAAGCGGTCTAGGGCGGATGTGACCTCGTCAACTTTTTTTTTGTTGGTGAAGGAACGCGGCCGCTTCTCTTTCGAGTGCGCACATGGTAAACCCCGGTGACGCGATGGCGCAAACCACGTCGGCCATGTAAACCACACGGCAAGCCATGTGTGGCGAGCTCAACCAAGAAGGTTTATGCGGGGATCGAACTCGTGGCCTTGCGGTCATGACTCTTCTTCTGTGACTAAATTTCTTGCAGATGCGTACCTCGTCAACTTTGTTGAATAGTTGGGTTTATTTGATGATTGCTGGGCCATAATTATACCTACAAATGTAAAAATCACATTGACAAGGCTACTTGACGAGTTGGGCTTAACTTTAGGTTTAGTTTGGGTTTTGGTATGAAATAAGGCTGTAGGGCTCAAAAGCTTGCTTTCATGATCAAAGAGATTAATTTGCATTGCTTGGCCTTTTCTGATGGATGATTTACAAAAATGAACTTGGATGTGGGGATCTTGAACTCTTACCAATGGGAAAAATTCTACTCTTAGTTTGATTTAACACGGAGTTTAAGAAATACTGGGATATTTTGAAAAACTTATTGAATATAGAAAGAAACACTCATTCTGAGACAAACCAAAACCTTTTTGGGAAAAAAAAAAAAAAACAAGACACTTAAATTGAGACGGAGGGAGTAGTTTAGTAAATTTTACCCCACAGACAAGACTTTTGACCTTGAAGGTTTGATCATCGGACAAACAGGGGTCAAAAGTTACCATCCATTTATAAGATTATTGGGTGTAACTTCTTGTTTTTGACGTCACTCTTTAAATTCTGTCCCCGTTAGTTACATATGATAATTCAGCCTTGAAAGGGGTTGTGTAATTTTTATCATATAAATTTAGTCCACTGAACTAAGGAGCACAAAATTTAAATGGTGACCGTGAAAGGATCATTTGTACAAATTCCCTGATAAAAAAGACCACTAACATCAGTATTATAAGATTCGTAATAAAAGATTTTGCAGAACTTTGGGTAATGGTGGACTTATCGTGGCGGAGCCAGCAAGTAAATTCTAGTGGTGCAGAGATGTTTTTGAGCAGCAAAAAAATATTTTGATCGAAGAAAATTAAAACGCACCATTTCACCCATCGTTTCATCCCAAAACGGCGTCGTTTTGATAAAAAATTCCCAAAAAACTGATAATGCAATTACACCACCTTGCTTCACGTGGCTCCACACCGTAGACTTAGTAACATAATAGCCAATTAGCCACTCTAACGCTCATTTCTGAAAATGTCTTTCTCTTACTTAAATCAGTACAGATCAAAATAAAAATATTTTAAAATATGTTTGAGGGGTTCAACAAATAACCAAGTCGCCTGCTTTAGGAGTTGAAGCTGGTCCTAATTTTAAAAATTTAAATATAATGGATGTAACAATATATTTTAATCCAGGTTAGGTGGCTTCAATACCTAACTCTCTAAGTGTATTGCAAATATAAGTTTGTAATGTACTAGTTAATATCAACGTGGAATTCAAAAGAAGTTAGTAATATCTATATTAATTACTGTATTTGTTAGATAGAGCTAATTTGTTTCCGTGTATTTTCTCTTGACATCTTCAATAGACAGACGCTAGCGTTGATTTATAAGGATAACTCATTCTTAATTATTGTGCCACTTCGACTTTCTACTTTTATTTTGGATAATAGAAAATATATTAGAATTATTAGCACGTGTACTAGTACATAAATTATCATATTTTGTATTGTGTAATTATGGTAGAATTGTAATCATAATTATATAGAAGGATTCTATATTGTACACCTATATATGGTCTAGGTTTCGGCTTTGATACTATGTAGGATTGTATTAATCTCCTTTGATGAGTCTTTCTCATTAATACAATATATATTTAGGTGTACAATATTGAATCCTTCTATAATTAGGATCTCAATTCTACCATAATTACACAATACAAAAATATGGTAATTTATGTACTAGTACACGTGCTAATAAGAATAATAGAAAAGGAAAAAGAAGAAGAAGATAATAAAAAAGAAAGAAGGAAAAATAACAATTATAACGTTGAGACATAAGAAATGCCGCATGATCTTATCCATGATAATGTTGTCTGTGTTTAATAAAATGTACATTTATGTTGATAGTGAATACGCGCAGGATTTAACTAATATATACTTCAAAGAAATTTTATAGCAAGTTATTTAAAGTATTTTTTAGGTTAATTAGAAGTAGTACTATAAATTAAACTGTTAACTTATATTGTAGGTCATCTTTGTCTGATGATTTTATAAAATAAAACTGTCATGCGTACAAAAGAAAAAACTAATATGCTAAGCTTAATGTGTTAAAGAAACCACTGTTATGATCACCCCTAGTTGTAAAGATAACCAGCAAACATTATTTTTTGAATTTTGAACTGGTCCCTGTTTTTTCACTCTGGCTACTTTTTCAACCAATAAAAAAAACTTGACAACCTTCTGGTCTGGTTCCTTTTTAAGCTTCATCATCATCATCATCATATAAAGAGAAAATACTTAAAATTCATCAAAGTTAAGTGCCTCATCAGCTTGATCATATTTGATATTTGAGTTGAGACAACAATTAATGAGAAAAGGGTCAAGAAAAATGTGGTGTATGGTGCCATCATGTACAAGTAGATCAAAGAACTTCAAGACTCAACAAATAGTGGATATTGAAGAGATATTGAAGATGAAACTCGAAACAATTAAAGAAGAGCCAGAATTTTGTGAAGAAAATGGCAAGTTGACGAAGACGAATCGAAGCAATAGTATGAGCAAGAAATTAGTGAAGAAGATTCAGCTCAAAGCCAAGAAGGGTCACATTTTCTTGCCTAAATTTAGCCTTAAAGAATGTTATGTTTTGTTCATGACTGGTTTGGCTACCAAAGGTGCGTTAAATGGTCTTCCTAGATATTAAGTATGTACTAATCCACCTGGAAACAAGATTAGCATTGCTATGTTTTGATGATCATATCAATCGATATTCAAGCTCTAACGTGGATCTAGGGTAGGTTATGTGAAGTCAGTTGGACTACTCGAGTTAAGAAAAACTAAATGTATGTTCATACTTATTCTGAATTCGTTGTCCATAGATCCTGAATTTGTCTAGATTAAAAATATTATTTCTTTCTAAGTGGATGGATAATTTAATTCTTTTATTTTTTCTGCTTTTAATTACTCAGGTAGTATATACCTGTTGTTTTGTACATTCTTAATTTTGTAAATTGGCTGCTGCACTCTTAACATTGCGATCACTAGCGTTTGCGTATTTCTACTCCCAAGCACTAACTCACTCAAGCAATTACTAATTTTTTTTTGAAAAGTTCCTACAATATTTATTTTGGGTCAATTTCTAATCTTCGACCCGTAACACTAATTATGTTTAAAAATTGCAATATTATGCTTACCTTTTTATTTTAATTTTCTTATAGTAAATCATTTAACTTTTTATCATTGATATAAGCTAATTAAAGTTCGACTAATTTAACAAATCGTACAACTTTATGACTTAGTTCGTGAACAAACACAAATTTAACTTCCAAATACTTTTTCAACTTCAATTTGAATAATCGAATGTGTCCAAACACTGACGGACACACACTTACCAAATTGGGTGCAAGTGCACCCACTTTTTTTTTTTATCATCTTGTAAAACGAACGAACGACGTTCGTTTTACAAGGTGACTCACCTATCATTTTCAACGTGACCCACCTATAGTGTTGGATTGACTGAAATGCAGGACATAAATAGTGTTGGAGAAGTGCTACTGATTTGTAAGCTTTATTAAATCTGGGCACTCGAATGATTTGTAAACTTTATTAAATATGTGCACCTAGTTTGAAAATTCTCTGCGTCCGCCACTGTGTCCAAACACATAGAAATACTTGACTTCGAAATACATGAAATGTAATTGCAATTCAGTTAGATTTTGTAAGTGCTTATAAAAAATTATTCTGTTTTGTGGTGAATTTAAATGTCATGCCAATCAATCAACTACACTAGTTCTACAATAGTTGATGCGGAATATAAATACATTACCATTCTATTAAAATCCATTTCATTCTAATATTTAATTAGAGTACTACGTAAAACCTTATGCACCATTTCCAACAATAATCAAACTGTCATATCTGCGACCAAAAAAGAAGTGGCATAATAATTAGGTCCATTGTCCATACTGCTATGCTATTATGTTCCCTTTTGCATATCTGCAAGGAAGATAAAAAAGTTTAAATAATGAAAAATGGAGGGAGCACGAAGACAAACTTATAACCTATCGGCATAAAGTAATTGTCATTGGTCTGACAATACGAGTCCATAAAATCTGGACAACTTGGGCCAAGTGAGTAGTGTCATTTATGATCTCACAAAATCATATGTTTCTGCTTTCTGCTTTATGTTTGCCAAAAAAAATGGGAAAATTAGAAAATGGCCTCACAATCACTTTGTCACTCAACTTCCTTAGATGTCATCTCTAACTTATTCATGTTAAGGCCCAATAAACTTAGTTTTCGAAAATCCAAATGGATTCGTCCAACTCAAACATGTGAAAATGTCACTGGGTACCCTATTTATAGATCGTTGTTCAACTTGTTTTATTTTTTTTGCATGTCTACCTATTTCTGAATAATATAAGACATGAAGTCATGTTTGAAGTATCATACGGGTTCAGACACATGTGATTGAAGTTAAGCCATATATGCATGAATTTCAGGCAAATTCTCTGAACTTCAGGCGCCACATATCTGAAATTGTTACTACGTGGTAAACTTACAACTTTTTACCTACTGCGGATATAACTTAAATGATGTTTTCAAAATCGGTTATCTGTGCATTTCGGCCAATAGAAGAGAAAAAAATCTAAGGCAGAACATGGACAGTGGTGTAAAGTTCATTCTAAAACTCTGAATTTACGAACAAACCTTGATCTCTTTGTTAGATTGAAAATTGTTTATATTTATTTAGCTACTTATATTATTGGGAAACATGAGTCACATTCACATTTTTTTTTTTGTGAAGGCCGTGGTAATTAGTCTTTCGAGTGCGTGGGAGTAAACCCCGACGTGATAAGCGCAAACCACGTCGGTAGGTCTTAACGCCACTTGGCCCAGTAGCCATGTTTCAACCAAAGAAAGGTTTATGCGAGGATCGAACTACGTGGCGCTTGCGGTCGTATTTCTCTTCTTCTGTGGCATTTCTGCGGGTACATTCACATCTTGCTTCTACTTGATTTGGTCCTAAACCGTTGCTAAATGCATCTAAATCGTCGCTATTTACTTTTTAATTGTAGTGGTCACGTGAAACGTCACAAATTTGCTCCAAAATCGCTGCTAAGTTTCTTCTATTAGTATTATGAAAGCTTAATTACTGAATAAACCTTGAGAATGTATATTTTAGTGAAAATTATTTTAAGCTTCAGAAAGAAATTGTCGCGACATACTTAATGGATGTTATATCAAATGGATGTTTATAATGCTTTTTTAGAGAGAGATGTAGTGCATGTTTGGTTTCAATTATGACAATTCAGAAGTGATTCTGGGTTGCTACTTTCGTGAAAATGAGCAAAATTGAGGTTTTTGAATTTCCTCTCCAAAATCAATTCTCCTCTTCAAAATTGATTCTGAAAGAAGCTACAATTTCTAGCCTCTAAAGGTGAGTAGAATCAATTCTACATTTATTTCAATTTGAGTTTTTACCTTTTCCTTCATTATCATCTTTAATTTAGTAATGTAATAATATTTAATAATATTGTAATAATATTTAATAATAATTTAAGTACTATATTGCACTTTAAATTAGTATTGTAATAATATTCTATTAATATTTAAGTACTATATTGCACTTTAAATTCTATTATCTATTTGTAAAATTTTTACATACTTCCATTTTAGTAATTTTTATTTATATGTATTTGACTAAATGTTCATTTTGGTAATTCTACATTCAGAAGCAATTTTGATCAAAACTATCCAAACATCATGAATTGATAACAATCACTTTTACATTGTTGCATCCAAACATAAATCAATTATTGTCAAACTCAATTCTGTCAAAATCAATTATGCCTACCGTAGAACCAAACACACGCGTAGATGAATGGACTTACGCAGGCTTCCAGGCAATGGAACATTAAACTCACCACTGCTCTTTTGGCTGCTGGTTTCACTCAAAGTTCTTATGACTATTGCTTGTTTACATTTACAAGGAATGAGGGGATTGTGATCATTCTAATTTAGGTTGATGATTTGCGGATTAAATACAGTAGTGAGCAGCTGATTCTTGAAGCAAAGCAAACTCTACATCAGCAGTTCAAATTAAAGGACCTTGGAGAGCTCAAGTTCTTCTTAGTATTAAAGTCTTAAGATATAAGAATGTTGTTATCTTAAATTAGAGAAAGTATATATTGGAGCTCATCTCTGACATGAGACTCAGTGGTGCTAAACCAGCTGCTACTCCCTTAGAATCAAATTTAAGGTTGACTTCTATGGAATATGATCATGCTACTGGTCTGACAGGTGATGAGCCTCTGACAGACATTAGTTCTTATCAAAGGATCATAGGGAAGCTCATGTATGCTACTATCATCAGACTTTATATAAGTTTTACTATGCAGACTTTAAGTCAGTTTATGCTAACATCCCAAGACTTCACATTGGAAACTGCAGGAGTAGTTAGATATATCAGAGGTATAGTTAGGCAAGGTATATGGTTGCAAGCTCAACCAATTAAGAGCTAACATGTTGGTGTGATTCAGGGTTGCATGCCCAAATATAAGAAAATATGTGATTGATTATATAATCAAGTTTGGAAATTTTTTAGTTTCTTGAAAATCAAAGAAGCAACACACTTTCTCAAGGAGTTTAGCTGAAGCTGAATACAGGAGTATGGCTTCAGTAGTGGCAGAAGTGACTTGGTTACTTGGATTATTTGATGAATTGGAGTACCTATCAAGAGGCCTGTAACAGTTTTTAGTGATAGCATGTCTACTATGCAGTTAATAGCTAATTCTATATTTCATGAGCATACCAAACACATTAAAATTGATTGTCACTTTATACGAGATAAGATCAAATATGATCAAGTTCAAACTACTTATGTTTCTACTCAACACCAACTAGCAGATCTTTTGATAAAAGGCTTGGGACAAGATCAACACTTGCATTTACTAGGCAAACTTGGTGTGCTTAATATTTTGCACCCTTCAACTTGGGAGTGTTGTAATTAATGTAATTAATTAGTGGTTAGTTAGTTACGAATCTATCCACGTGGACAATTAGTTAGTCAATGCAATAAGTTATTGGTAGTTAGTTTTTGTTGAGTTTGTTAGGATTAGATATTTTCATGATACACACTCATTGTATATATTAGATGGATTAGCATAATTGTATAATAGACAAGTTCATTTCTTCTCTTCAATGAGATATTTCCCTTCCTTCTCTGTGTGATCTTCCTCCATTAATGGAGTTTTGAGGTCGATACCTCACATTTTCTCCAAACTAAATCATTCAATACCTCAATCCAACATCAAAATCTTTTGAGCTAATTAAAGTTTATTCTCATCCCAAATATCGACTAGCTATTGGCATAGGAGTTCAAATGTTAGCCACTTCATTGGAGATATCAAGAATCTAAAGGGTTGGGAGGGGGAGGGGGGAGGGATGGATGCATGTCTAAGGAGTTATTTGGACATGATTTGAAACTATGGTTTGAAATCATAGTTTAAAATTATATGGTTTGAAGTTGAAGTTTGTTTGGACATGCAATTTGAGTTTCTTAAGTTGTATCTTTTCTCATTGACATAAAAATTTCACAAGTTGTGAAAACCACCAATTTTTTTCTAATTCTTATGCAATTTTACCAAATGAGCAAGTCATAGTTCATACCAAAATTAATACGCGACTTGAAATTGTACACTTTTAAGTCATGACATAGTCATACCTTTGTATACATATATAATATAAATTATGTATTGGACAATTATATCCAATACAATATAAAGTCGATCAATTAGTATATATCTACTAATTTATGAATCTTTTTATATAAAATATAAATTTATGGGCCAAATTTTATATTTTAAAAAAGTTAAAATCATGATTTGGAATTCCAAATCACACCTTTTTTGGATGATTTGGAATTTCAAACCATGACATGAAGTTCAAGTTATGTTCAAAATGCATAAACAAACGTAATTTGAAATCAAATTATGAAATTATAGTTTGAAAACGTATGGCAAAACGCAAAACTTATGGTCAAACGCCTACTGAGTAAGTTTAAAGTATATACAACGTCAATCTAATTTTTTACTACACTATTAGATTATCCCAAAGGGTATCTGCAAGTGAGCCTTCTTAAAATTCACTCTTTACAAGTGAGCCTACAACTTAATATTCTTTATACAGAAGTACAGAACTGATGATATATATATAAAACTTAAAACTCTTCCTATATATATATATAGGTGGAAAAAAACATATTGAGGTGTGAATGTATCCATACCCTGCTGTCAGCTGAAATATGGAACTGCAATTACACACCATTTGAAACATTTTAATTTTCCACTCTCTTGTAAATTGTAATATTGATAAACGATAATATTCCAGAAAAGAAAGGAGAAAAGCCTATAGAAAGTAGGCAAATGCAAGAAGAATGAAGTCTTCATGTAAAACTCCTTGAGCATTTTACAGGGAAATGAGAGAGGACAGGAAATCCCCATTGACAAGACAATACAAATGAAGGACATACATCTTCCATATTCTTCATTCTTTTCACTATCTCCCCATAAATCCTTGCAATCCTCCTTGGCAATATTACCAAAGAAGAAAACTCCTTCCAATTCAACTTTCTAGAACGTGATAACTTGAAACCTCTAAATCTTCCATTCATTTTCTTGATAAGCCAGCACCTTCTACGCCTTATTGCAATTACCCTCTCTTCAACTCCACCAAGTCTCTCATATCTCCCTTGAAACCTCATTTTCAAAAAATAGCAACAAAATTTAATTGATGCTTGGTCTATGCAGAAACTAACATTCTCCTCAAAGTATTTATAGAAGAAAGAAGCAAAAGAAAATGTCAAAAAGAGAAGGAATGCGCCGTTAGTTAGCACATGGAGAATCTTGCTCTTTGAATTACTTCAAAGATGTAGAACCAGTGCATTGCATATAACTTAGAGAGCAGATTATACTAAGTTACTAACTACTTAGTAGGTTGCATATATTTAAATAAGAAAAGATGTTATCCTATTCTTTTGGACACATGGGTAGCACAATGCATTTCAAGTTTTAAAGTAACATACCAGCTCAATATTCTGCATAGCCACTCATCTTCTCTTACAGAGTTTTGTTTGTTTCTTTTGGTAGTGTGATTAGCAGATGAGATGAATTGAATATCATTGTCATGTGCAATGATTAATGTGGAATTATTTTTTAAAATGGAATGCCAATGATTTGTTTGGAATATGTGGAATTTTTGCAGCTTTATATTCAGAAACAAGACAAACATCTAGTCATTCTTTTTATGTATTTGACAGAGTTTAGTTTGGAAACTTTCGTTTATGGACAGGGTTTGTTCAAAGCCAAGAAGCTAATCAGTCTATTTTATGTAACAACTAGATCTTCTAAATGTTTAGTTTAAGGGATTCACTTCTAGTAAAGACTTATAATGTTATTGAGGTCTAAATATACAAATGCTAAGTATGGAGTAAAAGGTCAATAAGTATTTAAGCTGTCTTAATTTGGCTAAAGGCTAAGTCATATGTCCTGTTGACAGGTGCTTTTGCAACATCTCGTACCTTCGAGCTAAGATTTGACCCGTAAGATAGAAACATAATGGAACCAAGATGAGGAGGGTATGAAGTATTTTGAAAACTAATCAAGGTATAAGAAGAGTCTTGGGCGAAATATAGTAGGAAGCTACTCTACAGAGCATGTTTTCAAGTGAGTTTGCACCATATCTTACTTAAATAGAGTATACGAGAAACCTATAAGAAATTTAAGAAAACTCAAAAATGAAAGTTGTAGTTCTGGGAAATATCTTTCCATCATAGTGAAGCTCAAACGGACATCGGTACAAAAGTTATGACCGTTTTACTGAAGGGTCTTAAAACAGTCCGCTAGACATGCATCTGCGACGCAGAATGCGAAATGCGATGCAGAATACATTCTGCGACGCATTTTGGGCCAAATTTTTGTCCCGAAGTTTTCAACATTCTGTTTCGATGTGCATTAGCATCCGCGGCCGTAGGCGGCGCAAATGCCAACACAGATGCACCCGAGATTCATTTAAAGTCGCATTTTCTAAATAATTATTCCATATTTCAGTTCTCCAAAGCCTTAGCACGACTTTTCTCTCCTCTCCTCATCCTCCCACATCAAGGTAAGTCTATCCCATGTATTCCTAAGCAATTGTAACACTTATACATCAATTCTTAACAATATTATTCGCTTCAAACTTAGGATTTTCAAGAAAACCCTTCTCAAGGTTTCAAGTTCATATTGTTTGGTGTTCTCTTCAAAAATTCATATATATTTCTTCAAGTTTTGTAGTGATTAAGCTATGTAGAGCTTCTATCCACGTATGTAGATATCATTGTTCTTCCCTACGCCACGTTCATCCATGAAAATATAAAATTTCTCAGGCTTAGGATTTTACTCTAATTCATGATGACCCTAAATTACATGTATCATGATATACCATGTTTGTATTACTAATTCGTTATTGTATTCGTGATATTTCATTATGACTATCATGAATTCGCATGTAATCCACGAACATCCATAAATTGAATTCCATGAGTTCTCAACTACAGGTCATGAACCAATATTACTCTACTCCATGAAGCTTACTTGTTTTCATGTTTCATACAAGTTATATTATGTATCTATATTCATATTAAATATACTTACAAATCATGTTTATGAAATTCATGGGATTACAAGCCAACTATATCCATGTTCATGTGTTTGGGAGTTGCACATATTACCGAGAGGGTTTAATACCTGAAACTACTGGTATACCCCGTAGTTCTGACCCTACGTATGAGAGCGTACGAAAGAATGTAAGACTTAAAATTTTCAAAGGATAGGTTGACGGATTATTCCGGGCGGGTTTTAGTCAACTTTGAGGCGGGTTATGACCCGATTCATTGAGAGTTCCTAAGTATTTTAAAGGCCTAGGGCGTAGTTCGTTGAGTCTAGATTCCAACGCAACCAACCGTTCGTCGATAGGACGTCGGAATAGAAAGTTATGAGAATTACAAGTTCGGGCGATCGCGTAATGTGTTTCGCAAGCGGCGTCGCGGCGCGTAAACAGGCGGCGCCTAAAGTACTGTAGGTCGCTGAAGTTTCAGCGCGCGCCGTGAAGCAGCCGCGGCGAAGTGAGCTGCATGGCGCCGGAAGATCTGAGTCGCTGAAGTTGCAGCCATGGCCAGGGATAGCAGTGGCGCCAAAGTTGAGAACTGCGCAGAGGTTTCAGCCGCGCCGAGGAGGGCATGGCGAGGCGGGATTTTGGGCGGAAAAACTTAGGTAAGTCTGATTTCTCTTTTAAAAGGCCATGGGAGGGTGACAAATGTCCCCATCCGATTTTTGCATGGCTTATATTGACCAAGTCTTGTAGACTTGGTCATCTCTCAAACACCTTCCTCTCTCTAAAAATCAGCTCTCATTCTCTCTAAAAACCCAAGAAAAATCTGAATAGTTTAGAACCAAAAGGAAGCTTGTAGCTAGCTTGTTGGCATTGTTGTGGTGGTGTTCTTGAGGAAGCTAGCAATATTTGGAATAAGTTTTGGCTAAAACTTTAAGGTAACATTTCTTCCTTTAGAATTAGTTCTAGTGTTGCATGCTTAGAAGATAGAACTTGTGGTAGTAAAATAATGCTCTTAGAGTCATTGCATGCTAGAAAATGTGGTTTGGATATGAAGAATGGGTTAAGAAGAGATTATGAGCATGTGGTAGCCTAAAAACTACCTTAGAATTGTTAAGTGTATTGTTGCAAACTTATGGGCAGAATTTTGGGTATGTAATCCCCTTGGAATTGTTGGATTGATTGAACCTTAAATGTGGTGTTTGGATGATAAATTCGGCCTTGAGAAAGGTGGCAAAGTGAGTAGAAACAAAGGAAATGCTGCCAAATTTTCCATAGAATTTAGTGGCCTTAAAATTAGATTGTTCTACTTTGAGATTAGAGGTTAACAAACGTATCGTGATTATTATAGGTTGAAATATTACTTGCGGTAGTTGAGCTTAGCAAGTGGATTGACCAAAGAGGTATGTGAAGTTTTCCTATCTCTTGAGCATGAATAGATGAAGCTATGTAGTACGGTAGACGTACAAGATTTGGTATTCTTACTTGTTTTAAGTATATAATGATTTGCTTCATTTTAAGAATGTATAATTCCCTTAGTTAGGGGAAAAGTATGATTTTACTAAAGTGTAGAGTTAATGTAACAACTTTATGGGAAGTTGGTTTATTAGCTTCATAAAAGGTTAATGAGAATAGATTTACTCTAAATAAGATAAGTATATGGAGAGGCAAATTGATTTTAAGGTATCAATTGCCCAAAGGTTTTTATGTATAAAGAAGAGTTATTTTCAAAAGAGTTGAAGTGTGTAGTACTGGGTTAAACTCCGGTGTTCTTTATTAAAGATATGGTTAAGTGCCTTAAGTAAACTAAAATGAGAGGGTATATGAACAAGACTAATAAGAAGTTATAAGTTTTCTTAACTTATTTATGATTATGATATGATGACAGTTTGAGTTAGGGTAAGAGTATATCTGAGGGGTAAGCCCCAAGATCGTTATACCACCTTCTCCAGGGTAAGAGTATGTCTGAGGGGTAAGCCCCAAGATCGTCATACCACCTTCTCCAGTGTAAGAGTATATCCGGCGGCAGATCCAAGATCGTTATACCATCTGCACCAGTGTAAGAGTATATCTGAGGGGCAAGCCCCAAGATCGTTATACCATCTGCTCCAGTGTAAGAGTATATCTGAGGATTACAGCCCCAAGATCGTTATACCATCTGCTTCAGGGTAAGAGTATATCTGAGGGGAAAGTCCCCAAGATCGTTATACCACCTGTTCCGTGGATTTGCTACCCATGATGCGAGGAATACCTCATGCGAGTCCTTAGGGGCTTATGCGGGTGAAATAGTCCCATGCCGGCGGGTACAGCCGATGCGAGGAGTACCTCATGCGGGTCCACAGGACCCATGCGGGTGAAATAGTCCCAGGAGTAGGATGGTTTTATTGATACCACGGGCGAGGTACCCCGTTTTGATCATGAGCCTCCTATTTTGTGCAGTATCATATATATATATACTTGTCACTCTCATTGTTAGTAAGGCACAGTAAAAGGTATTTTATTGACTTCCATGACTCCAGCTTACTTTCAGACTTATGATATCATTATTACAGTATTTTTCCAGCTTTACATACTTGGTACATATTGTGTACTGACCCCCTTTCCTCGGGGGCTGCGTTCATGCCGCAGGTAAGGGTAAGCAGATTGAGGATCCTCGTTCTTAGGATCACTACTCCAGTGTCAGAAGCTCCATCCCTCCGGAAGCTTGTCTATTGGTACGGATTTCCCTGATGCTATAGGTATTTGTACATTCAGGGGTATGGCGGGGCCCTGTCCCGCCACAGTTGTTATCTTTAAGTGCATGGTCACCTGTGTTTTGGGCTATAAGAACCGGTTGTATTATAAATACTTTTGCTTAAGTATGTTTTATAAAGCACTTTATCTACCGCCGCATGTTTACCCTTTTCTCTAAGTAATGTGTTATGTATGTTCCGCTGCTATTCTCTGACATATACCTGACAGGGTACCCCGGTAGGGTACCAGTCATGGCCCCGGGGCTGGGTCGTGACAAAAGTGGTATCAGAGCAGTTAGTCCTCGGAAAGTGTCCACGCATCGTGTTCAGTGTAGTCTTGATTATCGGTGTCGTGCACCACATCTATAATCGTGAGGTGGAGGATATTTAGGATTGGTTTCCATTCTTCCACTCTAAGATCATGCAATAGAGCTGAGTTATAGGTTGAATATCCCCTGATGTTTTCCTTTATGTATCAGTTATGCCTTCACGCAAGGCAACCGCGCCCGGCGGCAAGGCACCGAGGTGCCGCTAGTGGGACGCGAGAGTCACGAGGCACGAGCCCGCCTTACCAGAGATGATATTTAGGCGGCGAAGTTCCACGCCGCCGCCAAATTTCGCAGAGTTCGAGGCGGACGCGCCATCGAGACCGCGCAGACGAGCCTCGATCCATCGCCGTGGCCCGAGTACAGAGATTACGGAATGATTCTACATCGACCAAGATAAGTGGCGGCAAGCGACAGAGCAGCGCCAACCCTAGAGCCGACAGTTTACGGATTCGGGATTTCTTGGGTTGTCACCCACCCGAGTTCTATGGTTCGAGATTTGAGGAGGATCCGCAGGAGTTTGTCCGGCGATTCTGCCGACCACGCAGTCTTAGGGCATCGGAGACTGAGTCTGTTATATTAGCTTCTTACCGGTTACGCGATATTGCGTTGAACTGGTTTGAGTCATGGGTATTGTCGAGAGGTGATGATGCTCTTCCAGCTGATTGGGAGGAGTTCACAAAGACGTTCCTAGACCACTTCTTGCCTCCTGAGGTGAGGAGAGCCCGTGTAGATAGGTTCTTGACCTTGAGACAGGACGGGAGGACTATCAGGGAGTATAGCCTGGAGTTCGACTCCTGGCCGATATGCGCACACCATCGTAGCATATACGGCGCATGTGGTTCATAGATACGTGATGGGCTAGGCCGTCACGACACGCCTTAGGAGTAGCTCTTCACCCGAGATGGATATTGTCGAGATGCAGCATACGCGAGGATTGAGGCGAGAGAGACAGATCGGCTAGATTTGGGCGGCCAAGAGGCGAGACATCAGTTCTCGTGGCGATCTTCGAGGCGGCAGCCTCGGCAGCGAACCAGTCCACCTTCCACCCGGTCTGAGTGCTCCTTCTCGATTTTCCGGCGGAGGTCCGTCAGCGAGGTTATTCGAGAGCGGTCGTGGCTCGGGACTTGTGTTTTCGCGAGGCGAGACCGGACTAATCGAGACCACCTACCTCTCGGTGTGTTCGACGCGGTAGGTCCGATCCGGCGAGTGTCATATGGGTTCGAGGCATGTTACTCTTGGGGCCAACAGGCCATCGAAGAAGGATTGTCCGTCGCCAGCGGCGGGAGCATTACAGTTCAGCCGAAAGTGCATTCTTTGGATCTTCATCTTCGATGGTTAGGCGCCCGGAGGCGTGGTACTTATGGGCCAGCCGGCGCGCAGGTCGTGGTAGGGGTTCGATTCTAGCGGTCCTCGTAACCGCATATATGCTATGTCGGTCAGCGGGACCGGAGGCGTCGCGGATGTAAATCCGCAGTACATTGTTGGTTTCTTCTTTGTGATGTATATGCTTTGATAGATCCGAGTTCTACCTTGTCCTACATATCTCCTCATTGCGGTAGAATAGGGATAGAGCCCGAGTCCATAAGACCTTTTGAGGTGGCTACGCGATGAGTGATTCGGTGGTAGCTGAGCGGGTGTATAAGGCTTGCCCTGTGACTATAGATAGCCGTCAGACTCTAGCTGACTTGATAGAGTTGGATATGACAGACTTTGATGTGATTATGGGTATGGATTGACTAGCATCCTGCTATGCCAACGTGGACTGTAGAGAGATTAGTCGGTTCGGTTTCTGTCCGGTTATCGCTCAGTGGAAGGGAATCTTGCCGCCGGCGGTAAGTTTATTTCTTACCTCAAGGCTAGGAAGATGGTACGGAAGGGTACATCTATCATATGGTTCGGGTATTCGACATCGAGTAGTACCGACCTTGATCGATTCCGTCGTTAGAGAGTTTCGGGCGTATTCCGCACGAGCGGGTATTCTCCCGGAGGAGATTGAGTTTTGCATTGACTTGGCGCGGATACTCGACCAATATCTATTCCGCCATACAGGATGGCACCGGTGAAGGAGTTGAAGGACGGTGAAAGATTTCTTTGGAGAAAGGCTTTATTAGGCCAAGTGTTTCTCCTTGGGAGCACGGTGTTATTTGTAAAGAAGAAGGATGGGGAGCTGCGTATGTGTATTGATTCTGACGGTGAACAAGGTAACTATCAAGAACAGATATCCTCCCGGGATTGACGATTTGTTTGACGATTGCGAGTGCAAAGTGTTTTTCCAAGATAGACTGCGATGCAGTTATCATCAGTGCGAGTTAGAGATAGATATCCCAAAGATCGCATTCGGGACCGGTATGGGCACTATGAGTTCGGTGATGTCTTTCGGGTTGACCAACGCCCAAGCAGATTCATGGATTTGATGAATAGGGTGTTCGTGCCATTCTTGGATATGTTCGTTATAGTGTTTATCGATGATATCTGGTATATTCGCGCACGAAGCGGAGCATCTGGTCATTTGAGGGCGGTATTGGAGTCCTCCGAGTCCGCGATTGTATGCCAAGTTCTCGAAGTGCGAGTTACAGTTAGCCATGGCTTTCTTAGGGCATGTCATGGGCCGATGGTATTCGGGTTGTCTGACTAAGATTGAGGCGATCAAGACTTGGCCTGCACTCCACTACACCGGAGAGTCGCGCGCTTTGGGCCTTGCAGGTTATTATCGGCGGTTTGTAGAGAAGTTTGCTTCTATTTCAGCACCTTTGACTAAGCTGACTCAGAAGGCAGCTACGTTCCGGTGGACGGATACTTGTGAGGAAAGTTTCCAGTTGCTAAAGGAGAAGTTGACGACCGATTCTTACTCTTCCAGAGGGCTTAGATGGATATGTGGTTTATTGTGACGCATCAGGTGTCGGGCTTGGGTGCGTGCTGATGCAGCACGGCAGAGTTATAGCTTATGCATCTCGACAGCTTAGGAAGCATGAGAAGAACTATCCCACGCATGACTTGGAGTTGGCAGCGGTGATTCATGCTTTAAAAATCTGGAGGCATTATTTATATGGAGTTCATGTGGACATTTACACAGACCACAAGAGTCTCCAGTACATCTTCAGCCAGAGGGAGCTGAACTTGCGTCAGAGACGGTGGTTGGAGCTACTTAAGGATTACGATGTTGATATTCTATACCACCCAGGGAAGGCCAATGTAGTTGCAGATGCCCTTAGTCGCAGATCGATGGGTAGTCTGTCTGATGTTCAGCCAGAAAAGAGGGATATGGTCCGAGAGTTGCATCAGCTAGCGAGCCTTGGGGTTCGTTTGGTTGATTCTGATAGTGATGGAGTTCGGATTCGAGAGGTTGCCGAGACTTCTATCGTCGAGGAGGTGAAGAGGCGGCGATGAGGATCCGATTTTGATGCGTACCAGAGATGCCGTTGAAAGAGAGAATCTATTTGAGGTAGCGCTGATGGTGCTAAGATTCGAGGCCGGTTGTGTGTTCCGATGTAGCAGACTTCGTCAGATTCGGCGAGGCACACAATGCTCGTTATTCTATTCATCCGGGGTCGACTAAGATGTACCATGACCTCAGATGCGTGTATTGGTGGGATGGCCTAAAGAGGGACGTTGCGGAGTTCGTGGCAGTGCGAATTATCGGCGAGTTAAGATTGAGCACGAAGCCGTGGTCATTGCAGGTGTAACACCCCATTTTAACCGGAGTCGAAATGGGATTACTGCTATGGTTGATTCCTAAATGTATTTTAAGGAGTCGCCACCTAATTATTATAGTGAATTAGGACACTTAGTGAAAGTATTAGTAATAGAATACATAAATTTTAAAATAATAGCAAAAATTAACAAACAAAGCAAATAAATCCGTCTTTTGTACAGGGGAGGCCTTGGAAATCAGACGGGGATTCCTTCATTGGCCAATATTGCTAAAAATAATAAAATAACTAAAACCTTGGATCGCGCCAAAGCAAGTAATAGTTTTAAACACGGAGGGCTCAGATATGTAAAAATATAAAGTAGGACAGCCTAAACAAGTGCGGCTGCGAGAATTCGCCTTGCCAAGCGCATGTTGGTTATCCGATGTAAGTGGAAGAAATCATCCTTGCCCAGAAAGCTTCATTTATTTTATTTTCCGTCTTTGCAACTGTGGAGGCCTCAAAAATCGACGGATAACTTTTTCATCGGCCAAACAAGTGTAGCATCTTGTTCAAATCAGTAAAATACCAACAGTGTAGTATTTGTTCTAAATCAGTAAACCAGCAAAAAATGCCCAAAATCAATAGCAATATGGCCAAAACCAGTCCAATAATAAGGCCAAAAACAGTAGTAACAATGCCGAAAATTAGTAGCAAATAGCCTAAAAATCAGTCCAGCACCATGGCTAAAACCAGTAGCGAAAAAATAACCCGACAGAAAATAATCAATACCAATAGCAGCGAAAATCAGTCCAACACCAACAAGAAACAACAAGATAGTAACTAACAACGTCGCCGGACAGTTCAACAAAACAGTGAAGCAATAACCAACATTCGCCGGAGTTTTTAAACTCCGGCGACATTAAAAAATAAAAATCAGTCCGACAACCACAGATTTCAAGAAGTAACATGAGCGAACTCGCGAATTTTAAGAAACTCCCCCAAATCGAAAATCATGTTATCGATCATACATAAGACAAAAGAAGAGCGATGGCGGCATCGCTTCACGGCGAGTCGCCGAGCGACGCCACCAGATGATTGATAGGAGCGATGGCGGGTTATTTGGCGAGAGGTTCGGCGGTGTGGTGGTTCGAGCGATGGGGTGTGGGGTAGTGGTTCGCCGGCAGTGATGGTGGTCGACGATAGAGGGTGACGGGAGAGTGGGGGAGAGAGAGACGAGATATGAGAGAGGGATAGAGGTGTGCTGCGGATGAAAGGGAGAGGAAAGGCTGTTGTGTGGCTGAAAGGGTAGTTCGCCGGAGTTAGAACTCCGACGAAGGGCGGCGGCGGAGGCGACGGGAAGTGAAGAGGGGAGAGGGCAGTGGGCTGCTAGGGTGTGGCGGCTGAGGTTAGGTAGTTCGCCGGAGTTAGAACTCCGGCGAAGGGCGGCGGCGGAGGCGACGGGAAGGGGGAAGGGCTGAAGTGAGGGAGTGAAGTGAGAGAGTGGGGGTGAGGCTGCGGATGAAAGGGAGATTAATAGGGTGAGGGCTGATGTTTGTGTTGGGGGGAAAGTGGGGTATAATGTTTTATTTATAGGGTAGTTTTTAGGGTTTGGTATTTGGGGGGAAAATGAAAAGTGGAGTATTTGATTTTAGGGGGGAAAATAAAAGAGGGTGTTTGGGTGATAAAAATAGTGTTGGCTTGGACTGATTCAAATTGTGTCTTGGACTGAACTGGTTTGACAAAAATGCATGGCGGGTTAATTATTTAAAAGAAAAATTATTTAAAAAGATGCAAAATTATTAAAATTCAAATGTCGATGCAATAATACTAAAAATGCAATGACATGTTTAATGACTGATTAAAAGTAAAAACAGGATGTCAATTAATTATTTAAAAGATGCAAATATTATTAAAATAAAACGACGGTGTAACAATAATAAAAACAAAATATTAACAAAGACATAATGCTTAATTTAACATAAAAAGATAAAAAATGCAAAAAATGCTGATAAAAATGCGATGTGATAAAATACTTAAAATTGCAACAAATATACAAAACGGGTCAAAATTGTCACAACAACATGTCCCTCTTTTATGCGGAGATGATGGAAGAGTCTTGGACAAAGATGTTGACTGTAGCCAATTTTGTCTGTTTTATAAACTGGAACTCAAAAATAGGGATGATGCAGATCCAAAAATGTCGATGTCAAATCATGATTAGACTGGGTCGTTGTGATTCAAAATTTAAAAGCAAAGTGGCGATTAAAAATGTCCCAGATGTCGAAATATGATTGACCGGGTTGCGGTGATGTGGTCTTGAAAAGACAAGGTTATTGTAGATGAAATGACGTCGTTTTGGACGTGATGCAAATGTTAAATCGTTGCATGGACGAAACATAAATGAAGTCGTTGCATAGGCTTAAAAGAAAATGGCGTCGTTGCATAGACGCGATGCAGATGCTCGTCGTTGCATGGACGAAACATAAATGAAACCGTTGCATAGGCTTAAAAGAAATGACGTCGTTTTCGGACGCGATGCAGATGCTCGTCGTTGCATGGACGAAACATAAATGAAGCCGTTGCATAGGCTTAACATGAAAAGGCGTCGTTGCATGGACGCGATGCAGATGCTCGTCGTTGCATAGACGAAACATGAATGAAGCCGTTGCATAGGCTTAAAATGAAAAGGCGTCGTTGCATAGACGCGATGCAGATACTCGTCGTTGCATGGACGAAACATGAATGAAGCCGTTGCATAGGCTTAAAATGAAAAGGCGTCGTTTTCGGACGCAATGCAGATGCTCGTCGTTGCATGGACGAAACATGAATGAAGCCGTTGCATAGGCTTAAAATGAAATGGCGTCGTTGCATAGACGCGATGCAGATGCTCGTCGTTGCATGGACGAAACATGAATGAAGCCGTTTCATAGGCTTAAAAATGAAATGGCGTCGTTGCATAGACGCGATGCAGATGCTCGTCGTTGCATGGACGAAACATGAATGAAGCCGTTGCATAGGCTTAAAAATAAAAAGGCGTCGTTGCATGGACGCGATGCAGATGCTCGTCGTTGCATGGACGAAACATAAATGAAGCCGTTGCATAGGCTTAAATGTAAAAGGGCGTCGTTGCATGGACGCGATGCAGATGCTCGTCGTTGCATTGACGAAACATGAATGAAGCCGTTGCATAGGCTTAAAATGAAAAGGCGTCGTTGCATGGACGCGATGCAGATGCTCGTCGTTGCATAGACGAAACATGAATGAAGCCGTTGCATAGGCTTAAAAATAAAAGGGCGTCGTTGCATGAACGCGATGCAGATGCTCGTCGTTGCATAGACGAAACATGAATGAAGCCGTTGCATAGGCTTAAAAACAAAAAGGCGTCGTTGCATGGACGCGATGCAGATGCTTGTCGTTGCATAGACGAAACATAGATGAAGCCGTTGCATAGGCTTATATGAAAAGGCGTCGTTTTCGGACGCAATGCAGATGTTCGTCGTTGCATAGACGAAACATAGATGAAGTCGTTGCATAGGCTTATATGAAATGCATTGGTTTAGGGGCGTACCTGTTTTGTGACCCGTCTGGGTTGAGATAGCGTCATTGCATAGACGTTGTGCATTTGTGACCCGCATGGGTTTATTGTTGTGTTCCAGCCTTTGCTGATATGAAGATCCTGCACTCAAAGAAAACTTGCGAGTTTTTTTTTTTTTTTTTTTTTTTTTTTAGGAAATGAGTGGTTGATTAGCGTCGACTCTGTAGCTTTGGCTCTTGACGCTTGCATCCTTGGTTTGCACTGGAGACCTAGTTGGCCTGCTTTTTCCTGTCTATTGCCATTTTCTTGCACTGAATTCCTTAAAATGTCGGTTTACGTAATGAAGATGTTGGTAGGTAAGGTTGCATCTTGACGCTATCAAGCGTCAGTAAGCATTTTTTTATTTTTATAATGAATGAAAAGCTAATGCGAGAATATGGACAATGTACAATTGAGTAGATGAGAATGCAACCCCCCGAAAATATGTAGGTAGTAATGGAGGCAAAATATACGAGGATGCTAAACTCTCCAATGGACAAAATCGAGTCACGTGCAGAAATAAGGAAGAAATATTTCTAACGGTGTGACCGAAGCCGATGTGGCTGTCTACGTATCCCGCCGAAGTCGGTCAAGACGTAGTTCATGCCGCAAAAATAAGAATTTTTATGATTTTAAAATGATGCGGACCGGCCGATGTGGCGCCACGTATCCATTGAGAATCAGGTCAAGACGTAGTTCGTGATGCAAAATAATTTTATGTAATATGCATTTTGTTGTTTTTTCTGAAAAAATGAAAGACGACATTACGTTCTGACTCCAGTTGATACCAACAATTAGTATTGTGCATAAGGATGTTCTTTTATTGTTTTCAGTCTAACCGAGATTGACTCTGGTGTAATTCACGATTTCAGATAGTACCTCAAACATACCTGAGTGTCGACACACTTGCTTGCATCCAAGGTTTCGAACTAAACGTAATCTCACGTTTCAAATGCCTCACTGAAAGAAGGTCCCATCTCACACATATATTCCAGTATTTTGAATTTTGGGACGTTGAGAGAATTGCGCTCACACTCAAAAAGATGTTCAATGCATGCAATTGTGATACCATAGGCTTGGCCGTCATGTAAGTATCCACTAATGTGAGAACCCTCAGTATAAGATCATGTAGGGCTTGTCACGGGCTTGTAATGTAGGCTTGGTGAAAGGAATGGATATCATTTGGGTAAAAGTGACTAATCATTCCTCGAGAGTTGGACTACGTCCATGCTTGATATTTGTGTGTTTTAATGCTGACTTGCTTTCTTTTTGTCCCAGTTTTTCTGTATTGACTTCTTTTGAATCTTTCATTTGGAGCCCCTTTTTTTTTCCGGGGTTATGTATTCCCCTTTTTTTTTTATCGGGGCTTTTGATTTCCTCTTTATGTGAAGTCGTTTCTGCTTTCATTCTTTGAGACTTTGACAATTTTTGTCTTTGCAAACTTCAGCGCAGGATTTTGTCAGCCATTTGCACATTTCTAAAGCACTCGAGGAGGTCGGGCCAAGAGAGGGATAGTGCGTACGCACTCAGAAAGGGTATAGGTGTAATATGCGGTTGTCAAAAAATAGGTTTTAGGCTCAAAGGGGTGTACTAGGGATAATGTTATTTGGTAGGCTGAAAAGGCTCAAACGGGTCAAAGAAAGCCTACGTTCATTTCCTACACCGAGTGTTACTCAGAATTTCGCTTCAACAAACATTCAGGCCAAGTTCTAGATCACAATGCAATGCAATTGAACTTATTCAAACACTCACCACACAATGCATATGAAACGATGAGGTTGGTTTCGTCCTTATCTTGGAAACACGCAAGACAATGTCATTTACGGATGTGAATAAGAGGTACCAAAAGAATTTATGGTTTACCACAAAGCCAACCCATACTATATTTTTTTTTTGTTTTTTTTTTTGTTTATGCACATTTGTAACTGTGTTGGTATTAACAAAGTCAAACAATAATACTTAAAAAAATGTTTTTGTATTTTTTTTTTGAATAACACATTTTTTTTTGAACATTTTTTTTTTTAATTAATTAAAATTTTTTTTGAATAAAAGTACAGAACCGAATAGTACGCTACGTATCCGTAGGGAATCAGGTGCGCGTAGTTCATTCAAATATGTTATAAAATGTATGCTTGGAAAAATTTATCAAAAGGATAGCAATATAATGCTGTGCAAAAATAAATGATTGTCCACTGTGGACGAATGCAAAGTAAAATGAATGCCCGAAAACATGATGAATGAATGCGTTTTTTTTTTGTTTTGTTTTATTTATTTTTTTTTGTTTTTATTTATGTGGTGTCGAACCCAAAATGAGTTGCCTACGTATCACACCGTGTGGTGAGAATCAGACACGCGTAGTTCGGAATAATTATGTTGTAAAATGCATGATATGCGAAAACTATGTAATTAACGCTAAACATATTAATTTAATTTGCAAATATGAATAAAAATACAAAGTATAAAAGAATTGAGAGCGATGTCTCGTTGAACTACCTAACCTCAGCCGCCACACCCTAGCAGCCCACTGCCCTCTCCCCTCTTCACTTCCCGTCGCCTCCGCCGCCGCCCTTCGTCGGAGTTCTAACTCCGGCGAACTACCCTTTCAGCCACACAACAACCTTTCCTCTCCCTTTCATCCGCAGCACACCTCTATCCCTCTCTCATATCTCGTCTCTCTCTCCCCCACTCTCCCGTCACCCTCTATCGTCGACCACCATCACTGCCGGCGAACCACTACCCCACACCCCACCGCTCGAACCACCACACGTCGAACCCTCGCGTGGAAGCGATGCCATCGCCCTCTATTTTGTCTTTATTATGTATGGTGATAACATGATTTTTCGATTTGGGCGGAGTTTCTTAAAATTCCGCGAGTTAAATCTGTTATTACTTCTTGAAATCGTGGTTGTCGGATGATTTTTATTTTTAATGTCACGAGTTTAAAAACTCCGTGAATGTTATTATTGCTTGTTTTGTTGAATCGTCCGCGACGTTATTAGTTACTATCTTGCTGTTTCTTGTTGGTGTTGGGTGATTTTATTTGCTATTGGTATTGATTATTTTCTGTCGGTTATTTTTCGCTCTTGGTTTTAGCCATGGTCTTTGGGTGATTTTTAGGCTATTTGCTACTAATTTTCGGCATTGTTACTCTTTTTTGGCCTTATTATTGGGTGGTTTGGCCATATTGCTATTGATTTTGGGCATTTTTTTGGTTTCTTGATTTAGAACAAATACTACCTTTGTTGGTATTTCTTGATTTGAACAAGATGCTACACTTGTTTGGTAGATGAAAAAGTTATCCGTCGATTTTGAGGCCTCCACATTGCAAAGACGGAAAATAAAATAAATGAAGCTTTACGGCAATGATGATTTCTTCCACTTACACCGATAACCAACATGCGCTGCAAGGCGAATTCATGTGCACTTGTTTAAGTCATCTACTTTATATTTTTACATATCTGAGCCCTCCGTGTGTAAAATTATTACTGTTTTGGCGCGGATTCGAAGGTTTTATTTATTTTATTATTTTTTAGCAATATTGGCCGATGAAGGAATCTCCGTCTGATTTTCAAGGCCTCCTCTGTGCAAAAGACGGATTTATTTATTTTTTGCTTTACTTATTAAATTCCTGTCATTACTTTAAAATTATTTATTCTGATACTAACACTTTTACTAAGTGTTTATGCAGGTAGCCGGAGATCATCTTGTGCAGAAAGCCTAAAAGGGCTAAAAGATGTCCCGGAATGTTATTTTATATCGCATTTAATTTAGTTTTATTATTGTGTAGTGCACTTTATTTTAATTATAAATGCTTAGAATATGTAGAATAAAAAGAGCAATAAATAATTAACCTAGGTTTGAACGAACAACCGCAAGTTAGCGGATCTTGAAGGATGTCTAACCCCTTCCCTTTAGGATAATAAAGAACCCTGATCCAGAATCTCACTAATTTCGCAAACCATTAAATGGAAGTCAATTATAGCATTTTTATGCTATTTAATAAGTGTCCTAATTCACTATAATAATTAGGTGGCGACTCCTTAAATACATTTAGGAATCAACCATACGTGGTACTCCCGTTTCGACTCCGGTTAAAATGGGGTGTTACATCATGACGACTCCACTGGGGATATCAGGTTCTTGATCATAGCAAACCCAGGTTAATTAAATATTGCATTTTATTTTGCTTTCATGTTTGTTGTAAATATTTTATATTGTTTGCTTTTATTTTGTAATTAACTACTTTAATTGCTACATTCTTTTATTGCTTTCCTTAAATTGTCATTCCGTTCATATTTCCTCCATTCTGGAAAATTAACACTATCACACACTACACGCCAGGTGTGCTTGGTGCATCAGCAAAATTCTTTCTTCAAAACCCAAATTTAGGAGAGTTGGTAATAGACGCGGAGAATCCGGTCCAACCGGTGGCCACGTAGCCTTCTCACTCGAGTAGTCCGCTCGGGAACCATTGTGTCTAGTAAGCCAAATCTTAGAAAACTTAAGATAGAGCAATACCACTTTTTATTTAAGTCATGCGTGCATAAACCTTAGGTGGGTTAATCCTTGGTATTAACGCCACAATTAGAAATCCACCAAACTTGTCGACGGGTTTCACAACCCAACGACCCGTTATCATACTATGTGTAGCGTGATGATGATAGACGAATCCAAGCGTGGTCATGACACGTCAAAATTGGAAAAAGTGCACCGTCATTTGGTCGTCATTTCCAACAAAATATTGCAGTTTAACGGCTTGGACCTATTTATCATAATCCAGCATATTTGGCGTTTAGGCTCACCTCTGGCATAAGAGAGGTCCCAAGCATATTAGGGTACGCGTTTGATTTGCATGCTTTTTGTTTATTATTGTTTGTCGCTAGCAACTCTGTACATATTATTCAATTCAATAATTGCTCTTTTGTGATTTCGGGCTCGAACATTTGCATTTTTGCACTTTTTGCTCACATTGCAATCATGACTTCTACTGTGTAAATCACTATTGAATAGCGTGACTTGGACTTTGTGAAGCATCAACCACCACTCCGGTCGAACCAATCAGGGGAGTCTCTGACTATATGGTCACACCCCTTTATTTTGTTATTTTGTAACTTTCCTACTCACCTATTTCTCATATTTTTGCAGGAAAACAGTCCTCGCGAATAGTCGAGGGCGTTCAAAAAAGAAAACAAAAAAAAGGTCATCACAAGGAGCAGTAGTTATGTTGACTAATAGAAGTCAATTTATATCAGATTCAACGAGACATCGCTCTCAATTCTTCTTTACGTTGTATTTTTATTCATATTTGCAAATCTCATTGATATGTTTAGCGTTGATTGCATAGTTCTTTCATATCATGCATTTTACATCATAATTATTCCGAACTACGCGTGTCTGATTCTCACCACACGGTGTGATACGTAGGCAACTCATTTTGGGTTCGACACCATAAAAAATAAAAACAAAAAAAAACAAATAAACATATTTTTCTCACTCATGCATCCCATTTATCATGTTTTCGGGCATTCATTTTACTTTGCATTCGTTCACAGTGGACAATCATTTATTTTGCACAGCTTTATATTGCTATCCTTTTGATAAATTTTTCCAAGCATACGTTTTATAACATATTTGAACGAACTACGCGCACCTGATTCCCTCGGCGGGATACGTAGGCAGCCCTATTCGGGTTCGGTACACTTTATTCAAAAAAAAATGTATATTTTCTTCAAAAAATACAAAAAAAAAATGTTATTCAAAAAATACAAAAACATTTTGTAAGTATTATTGTTTGACTTTGTTAATACCAACACAGTTAGAAATGTGCATAAAAAAAAAAAAAGTGATAATCAGTATGAGTTGACTTTGTGGTAAACCATAGATTCTTTTGGTACCTTTTATTCATACCCGCAGATGACATTGTCTTGTATGTTTCCAAGATAAGAATGAAACCGACCTCATCATTTCATATGCATTGTGTGGTGAGTGTTTGAATAAGTTCAATTGCATTGCATTGTGATCTAGAACTTGGCCTGAATGTTTGTTGAGGCGAAATTCTGAGTAACACTCGGTGTGAGAAATGATCGTAGGCTTTCTTTGACCCGTTTGAGCCTTTTCAGCATACCAAATAACATTATCCCTAGTACACCCCTTTGAGCCTAAAACCTATTTTTCGACAACCGCATATTACACCTATAACCTTTCTGAGTGCGTACGCACTATCTCTCTCTTGGCCCGACCTCCTCGAGTGCTTTAGAAATGTGCAAGTGGCTGACAAAATTCTAGCTGAAGTTTGCAAAGACAAAAATTGTCAAAGTCTCAAAGAATGAAAGCAGAGACGACTTCACATAAAGAGGAAATCAAAAGCCCCGATAAAAAAAAAAAAAAGGGGCTCCAAATGAAAGATTCAAAAGAAGTCAATACAGAAAAACTGGGACAAAAATAAAGCAAGTCAGCATTAAAACACACAAATATCAAGCATGGACGTAGTCCAACTCTCGAGGAATGATTAGTCACTTTTACCCAAATGATATCCATTTCTTTCACCAAGCCTACATTACAAGCCCGTGACAAGCCCTACATGATATTATACTGAGGGTTCTCACATTAGTGGATACTTACATGACGGCCAAGCCTATGGTATCACAATTGCATGCATTGAACATCTTTTTGAGTGTGAGCGCAATTCTCTCAACGTCCCAAAATTCAAAATATTGGAATATATGTGTGAGATGGGACCTTCTTTCAGTGAGGCATTTGAAACATGAGATTACGTTTAGTTCGAAACTTTGGATGCAAGCAAGTGTGTCGACACTCAGGTATGTTTGAGGTACTATCTGAAACTGTGTGAATTACACCAGAGTCAAACTCGGTTAGATTGAAAACAATAAAAGAACATCCTTATGCACAATACTAATTGTTGGTATCAACTGGAGTCAGAACGTAATGTCGTCTTCCATTTTTTCAGAAAAAACAACAAAATGCATATCACATAAAAATTATTTTGCATCACGAACTACGTCTTGACCTGATTCCCTCAATGGATACGTGGCGGCGACGCGGGTCCCACATCATTTTAAAATCATAAAAATTCTTATTTTTGCAGCATGAACTACGTCTTAATCTGACTCCCTCGGCGGGATACGTAGGCGGTCACATCGGCTTCGGTCCCGCATCATTTTAAAATCATAAAAATTCTTATTTTTGCAGCATGAACTACGTCTTGATCTGACTCCCTCGGCGGGATACGTAGGCAGCCACATCGGCTTCGGTCACACCGTTAGAAATATTTCTTCCTTGTTTCTGCACATGACTCGATTTTGTCCATGGGAGAGTTTAGCATCCTCATATATTTTTGCATCCATTACTACCTACATATTTTCGGGGAGTTGCATTTTCATCTACTCATTTGTACATTGTCCATATTCTCGCATTAGCTTTTCATTCATTATAAAAAAAAAAAATGCTTACCTGATCGCCTTTATAGCGTAAAGATGCAACCTTACCCAGTTCAACATCTTCATAACCAGAAACTGGGACATTTTAAGGAATTCAGTGCAAGAAAATGGCAATAGACAGGAAAAAGCAGGCCAACTAGGTCTCCAGTGCAAACCAAGGATGCAAGCGTCAAGAGCCAAAGCTACAGAGTCGACGCTAATCAACCACTCATTTCCTAAAAAAAAAAAAAAAAAAAAAAAAAAAACTCTCACAAGTTTTCTTTGAGTGCAGGATCTTCATATCAGCAAAGGCTGGAACACAACAATAAATCCATGCGGGTCACAAATGCACAACGTCTATGCAATGACGCTATCTCAACCCAGACGGGTCACAAAACAGGTACGTCCCTAAACCAATGCATTTCATATAAGCCTATGCAACGGCTTCATCTATGTTTCGTTTATGCAACGACGAGCATCTGCATTGCGTCCGAAAACGACGTCTTTTCATATAAGCCTATGCAACGGCTTCATCTATGTTTCGTCTATGCAACGACGAGCATCTGCATTGCGTCCGAAAACGACGCATTTTCATATAAGCCTATGCAACGGCTTCATCCATGTTTCGTCTATGCAACGACGAGCATCTGCATCGCGTCCATGCAACGACGCCTTTTCATTTTAAAAGCCCATGCAACGACTTCATTCATGTTTCGTCCATGCAACGACGAGCATCTGCATCGCGTCCATGCAACGACGCCTTTTTATTTTTAAGCCTATGCAACGGCTTCATTCATGTTTCGTCTATGCAACGACGAGCATCTGCATCGCGTCCATGCAGCGACGCCCTTTTATTTTTAAGCCTATGCAACGACTTCATTCATGTTTCGTCTATGCAACGACGAGCATCTGCATCGCGTCCATGCAACGACACATTTTCATTTTAAGCCTATGCAACGGCTTCATTCATGTTTCGTCTATGCAACGACGAGCATCTGCATCGCGTCCAAGCAACGACGCCTTTTCATTTTAAGCCTATGCAACGACGAGCATCTGCATCGCGTCCATGCAACGACGCCCTTTTACATTTAAGCCTATGCAACGGCTTCATTTATGTTTCGTCCATGCAACGACGAGCATCTGCATTGCGTCCGAAAACGACGTCATTTCATTTTAAGCCTATGCAACGGCTTCATTCATGTTTCGTCCATGCAACGACGAGCATCTGCATTGCGTCCGAAAACGACGTCCTTTCATTTTAAGCCTATGCAACGGCTTCATTCATGTTTCGTCCATGCAACGACGAGCATCTGCATCGCGTCTATGCAACGACGCCATTTCATTTTAAGCCTATGCAACGGCTTCATTCATGTTTCGTCCATGCAACGACGAGCATCTGCATTGCGTCCGAAAACGACGCCTTTTCATTTTAAGCCTATGCAACGGCTTCATTCATGTTTCGTCCATGCAACGACGAGCATCTGCATTGCGTCCGAAAACGACGCCTTTTCATTTTAAGCCTATGCAACGGCTTCATTCATGTTTCGTCCATGCAACGACGAGCATCTGCATCGCGTCTATGCAACGACGCCTTTTCATTTTAAGCCTATGCAACGGCTTCATTCATGTTTCGTCTATGCAACGACGAGCATCTGCATCGCGTCCATGCAACGACGCCTTTTCATGTTAAGCCTATGCAACGGCTTCATTTATGTTTCGTCCATGCAACGACGAGCATCTGCATCGCGTCCGAAAACGACGTCATTTCTTTTAAGCCTATGCAACGGTTTCATTTATGTTTCGTCCATGCAACGACGAGCATCTGCATCGCGTCTATGCAACGACGCCATTTTCTTTTAAGCCTATGCAACGACTTCATTTATGTTTCGTCCATGCAACGACGAACATTTGCATTGCGTCCGAAAACGACGTCATTTCATCTACAATAACCTTGTCTTTTCAAAGACCACATCACTGCAACCCAAAGGTCAATCATACTGACATCGGGACATTTTTAATCGCCACTTTGCTTTTTAATTTTTGCATCACAACGACCCGGTCATCATGATTTGACATCGAGACATTTTTTGGATCTGCATCATCCCTAATTTTGAGTTCCAGTTTATCAAACAGGACACAATTGGCTACAAGTCAACATCTTTGTCCGAAGACTCTTCCCTCATCTCCGTACAAAGAGGACATCGTTGTGATCAATTTTGACCGTTTTTGTATATTTGTTGCAATTTTAAGTATTTTATCACATCGCATTTTTATCAAGATTTTTGCATTTTTATCTTTTATGTTAAATTAAGCATTATGTCTTTGTTAATATTTTGTTTTTATTATTGTTACACGCTGCTTTATTTTAATAATATTTGCATCTTTTAAATAATTAATTGACATCCTGCTTTTACTTTTAATCGGTCATTAAACATGTCATTGCATTTTTAGTATTATTGCATCGACATTTGAATTTTAATAATTTTGCATCTTTTAAATAATTTTTCTTTTAAATAATTAACCCGCCATGCATTTTTGTCAAACCAAATCCAAGACACAATTTGAATCACCCAAGCCAACACTATTTTTATCACCCAAACACCCTCTTTTATTTTCTCCCCTAAAATCAAATACTCCACTTTTCATTTTACCCCCACATACCCCACCCTAAAAACTCCCCGATCAATAAAACATTATACCCCACTTTCCCCCCAACACAAACAGCAGCCCTCACCCTATTAATCTCCTTTCATCCGCAACCTCCCCCACTCTCTCACTTCACTCCTCACTTCACTCTTCCCCTTCCGTCGCCGCTCCGCCGCCGCCTTCACGGAGTTCTAACTCCGGCGAACTACCTAACCTCAGCCGCCACACCCTAGCAGCCCACTGCCCTCTCCCCTCTTCACTTCCCGTCGCCTCCGCCGCCGCCCTTCGTCGGAGTTCTAACTCCGGCGAACTACCCTTTCAGCCACACAACAGCCTTTCCTCTCCCTTTCATCCGCAGCACACCTCTATCCCTCTCTCATATCTCGTCTCTCTCTCCCCCACTCTCCCGTCACCATGTATCGTCGACCACCATCACTGCCGGCGAACCACTACCCCACACCCCCACTGCCCTGAACCACCACACCCCGTCGAACCCCTTGGCAAGGCGAATTCTCGCAGCCGCACTTGTTTAGGCTGTCCTACTTTATATTTTTACATATCTGAGCCCTCCGTGTGTAAAATTATTACTGTTTTGGCGCGGATTCGAAGGTTTTATTTATTTTATTATTTTTTAGCAATATTGGCCGATGAAGGAATCTCCGTCTGATTTCCAAGGCCTCCTCTGTGCAAAAGACAGATTTATTTATTTTTTGCTTTACTTATTAAATTCCTGTCATTACTTTAAAATTATTTATTCTAATACTAACACTTTTACTAAGTGTTTATGCAGGTAGCCGGAGATCATCTTGTGCAGAAAGCCTAAAAGGGCTAAAAGATGTCCCGGAATGTTATTTTATATCGCATTTAATTTAGTTTTATTATTGTGTAGTGCACTTTATTTTAATTATAAATGCTTAGAATAGGTAGAATAAAAAAAAGCAATAAATAATTAACCTAGGTTTGAACGAACAACCGCAAGTTAGCGGATCTTGAAGGATGCCTAACCCCTTCCCTTTAGGATAATAAAGAACCCTGATCCAGAATCTCACTAATTTCGCAAACCATTAAATGGAAGTCAATTATAGCATTTTTATGCTATTTAATAAGTGTCCTAATTCACTATAATAATTAGGTGGCGACTCCTTAAATACATTTAGGAATCAACCATACGTGGTACTCCCGTTTCGACTCCGGTTAAAATGGGGTGTTACAAGTAACAACAGACGAACTCGCCGGAATTTTAAGAAACTCCGGCCCAAATCAGAAAATCATGTTATCACCATACATACATAAGACAAAAGAGAGGCAGCGGCGTCGCTTCCACGGCCGAGTCGCCGAGCGACGCCACCAAATGATTGATGGGAACGATGGCGGGTTCAGGCGCAGGGTTCGACGGGGTGTGGTGGTTCAGGGCAGTGGGGGTGTGGGGTAGTGGTTCGCCGGCAGTGATGGTGGTCGACGATAGAGGGTGACGGGAGAGTGGGGGAGAGAGAGACGAGATATGAGAGAGGGATAGAGGTGTGCTGCGGATGAAAGGGAGAGGAAAGGTCATGGTCGAGCGGTAGTTCGCCGGAGTTAGAACTCCGACGAAGGGCGGCGGCGGAGGCGACGGGAAGTGAAGAGGGGAGAGGCGTTGGTCGCTAGGGTGTGGCCGAGGTTAGGTAGTTCGCCGAGTTAGAACTCCGGGCGGCGCGAGGCGACGGAAGTGGAAGGGAAGAGGCGGAGTGAAGTGAGAGTGAAGTGAGGTCATGATGAGCGGGAGATTAATAGTGAGGGCGATGTTTGTGTTGGGAAAGTGGGGTATAATGTTTTATTTATAGGGTAGTTTTTAGGGTTTGGTATTTGGGGGGAAAATGAAAAGTGGAGTATTTGATTTTAGGGGGGAAAATAAAAGAGGGTGTTTGGGTGATAAAAATAGTGTTGGCTTGGACTGATTCAAATTGTGTCTTGATCGAATCGTTTGACAAAAATGCATGGCGGGTTAATTATTTAAAAGAAAAATTATTTTAAAATATGCAAAATTATTAAAATTCAAATGTCGATGCAATAATACTAAAAATGCAATGACATGTTTAATGACTGATTAAAAGTAAAAACAGGATGTCAATGACATGTTTAATTTCTGGAGGTCTTTTCAGAAGGGATTAGGGACACAGGTGAGTCTCAGGACGACGTTTCATCCTCAGACTGACGGACAGGCCGAGCGCACTATCCAGACACTTGAGGATATGTTGTGGGCTTGTGTTATTGATTTCAGGGGTAGCTGGGAGGATCATTTACCTCTTGTGGAGTTTGCTTACAACAACAGCTACCATTCTAGTATTCAGATGGCGCCTTATGAGGCCTTATACGGGAGGAAGTGCAGGTCACCGATAGGCTGGTTCGAGGTGGGAGAAGTTCGATTAGTCGGGCCGCACTTAGTTCAGTGCGATGGATAAGGTGAAGCTTATCCAGGAGCGGTTGTTGGCAGCTCAGAGTCGGCAGAAGTCGTATGCAGATCATCGGCGCCGACACTTGAAATTTGAGATAGATGATTGGGTTTTTCTAAAGGTATCGCCCATGAAGGGCGTGATGATATTTGGAAAGAAGGGGAAGCTTAGCCCAAGGTACATCATCAGACGGATTATCCGTAGGGTAGGCAAGTGCCTATGAGTTAGATCTTCCGTCCGATTTGAGGCGGTACATCCGCTTTCCATGTGTCCATGTTGCGGAAATGTATCGAGATCCATCTAGAGTGCACCCGGTTCAGGATGTCCAAGTGACAGAGGAGTTATCGTATGAGGAGAGTCCCATAGCGATACTCGATCGTCAGGTTAGACGACTTCGGACGAAAGACGTGGCTTCCGTCAAGGTCCTATGGCGGAACGAGAACAGGGAAGAAATGACGTGGGAAGCAGAGGATGACATGAGGAAGAAGTACCCTCACATATTTCCTATACCTCCAGGTAACCCACTTTCCTGCTTGTTAGTTTTAATTTAGCCTTTACGCTTCAGTATGTTGTGTCTCTTGTAGCTTCTTTTTTTGCAAGAGAATAGTAAGAGTGTCTATGTTGATGTTGTGTTTTGAGTAAGCCTTGAAGGAACGTTCGACGAATGTTTCTAAGGAGGAGAATGTTATACCGTAGTTCGACCTACGTATGAGGCGCGCATTTAAAGAATGTAAGACTTAAAATTTTCAAAGGATAGGTTGACGGATTATTCCGGGCGGGTTTTAGTCAACTTTGAGGCGGGTTATGACCCGATTCATTGAGAGTTCCTAAGTATTTTAAAGGCCTAGGGCGTAGTTCGTTGAGTCTAGATTCCAACGCAACCAACCGCTCGCCGATAGGACGTCGAATAGAAAGTTATGAGAATTACAAGTTCGGTTCAAGCGCAATGGCGAAATGTGTTTCGGCAGGCGCGATGGCGCCGGAGGCGGGCGCGCGCGCCTAAAGTATTGTAGGGTCGCTGAAGTTTCAGCGCCGCGCGCCGGAAGCAGGCCGCGCCAAGATCCGAGGAGTCGCTGAGTACGCAGGCCATGGCCGGATAGCAGGCCGCGACAAAGTTCGTAGAGCTGCAGAGGTTTGGCGCCGCCGCCGAGGAGGCCGCGCGCCGAGGCGATTTTTGGGCGGAAAAACTTAGGTAAGTCTGATTTCTTTAAAAGGCCATGGGAGGGTGACAAGTGTCCCCCATCTGATTTTGCTTGCATGGCTTATATTGACCAAGTCTTGTAGACTTGGTCATCTCTCAAACACCTTCCTCTCTAAAAATCAGCTCCTCCTTCTCTAAAAACCCAAGAAAAATCTGAATAGTTTAGAACCAAAAAGGAAGCTTGTAGCTAGCTTGTTGGCATTGTTGTGGTGGTGTTCTTGGCAAGGAAGCTAGCAATATTTGGAATAAGTTTTGGCTAAATCTTTAAGGTAACATTTCTTCCTTTAGAATTAGTTCTAGTGTTGCATGCTTAGAAGATAGAACTTGTGGTGGTAAAATAATGCTCTTAGAGTCATTGCATGCTAGAAAATGTGGTTTGGATATGAAGAATGGGTTAAGAAGAGATTATGAGCATGTGGTAGCCTAAAAACTACCTTAGAATTGTTAAGTGTATTGTTGCAAACTTATGGGCAGAATTTTGGGTATGTAATCCCCTTGGAATTGTTGGATTGATTGAACCTTAAATGTGGTGTTTGGATGATAAATTCGGCCTTGAGAAAGGTGGCAAAGTGAGTAAAACAAAGGAAATGCTGCCAAATTTTCCATAGAATTTAGTGGCCTTGAAATTAGATTGTTCTACTTTGAGATTAGAGGTTAACAAACGTATCGTGATTATTATAGGTTGAAATATTACTTGCGGTAGTTGAGCTTAGCAAGTGGATTGACCAAAGAGGTATGTGAAGTTTTCCTATCTCTTGAGCATGAATAGATGAAGCTATGTAGTACGGTAGACGTACAAGATTTGGTATTCTTACTTGTTTTAAGTATATAATGATTTGCTTCATTTTAAGAATGTATAATTCCCTTAGTTAGGGGAAAAGTATGATTTTACTAAAGTGTAGAGTTAATGTAACAACTTTATGGGAAGTTGGTTTATTAGCTTCATAAAAGGTTAATGAGAAGAGATTTACTCTAAATAAGATAAGTATATGGAGAGGCAAATTGATTTTAAGGTATCAATTGCCCAAATGTTTTTATGTATAAAGAAGAGTCATTTTCAAAAGAGTTGAAGTGTGTAGTACTTGGGTTAAACTCCCGGTGTTCTTTTATTAAAGATATGGTTAAGTGTCTTAAGTAAACTAAAATGAGAGGGTATATGAACAAGACTAATAAGAAGTTATAAGTTTTCTTAACTTATTTATGATTATGATATGATGACAGTTTGAGTTAGGGTAAGAGTATATCTGAGGGGTAAGCCCCAAGATCGTTATACCACCTTCTCCAGGGTAAGAGTATGTCTGAGGGGTAAGCCCCAAGATCGTCATACCACCTTCTCCAATGTAAGAGTATATCTGAGGGGCAGATCCAAGATCGTTATACCATCTGCACCAGTGTAAGAGTATATCTGAGGGGCAAGCCCCAAGATCGTTATACCATCTGCTCCAGTGTAAGAGTATATCTGAGGATTACAGCCCCAAGATCGTTATACCATCTGCTTCAGGGTAAGAGTATATATGAGGGGAAAGTCCCCAAGATCGTTATACCACATGTTCCGTGGATTTGCTACCCATGATGCGAGGAATACCTCATGCGAGTCCTTAGGGGATTATGCGGGTGAAATAGTCCCATGCCGGCGGGTACAGCCGATGCGAGGAGTACCTCATGCGGGTCCACAGGACCCATGCGGGTGAAATAGTCCCAGGAGTAGGATGATTTTATTGATACCACGGGCGAGGTACCCCGTTTTGATCATGAGCCTCCTATTTTGTGCAGTATCATATATATATATACTTGTCACTCTCATTGTTAGTAAGGCACAGTAAAAGGTATTTTATTGACTTCCATGACTCAAATTACTTTGGACTTATGATATCATTATTACAAGATTTTTCCAGCTTTACATACTTGGTACATATTGTATCGACCCCTTTCCTCGGGCTGCGTTCATGCCGCAGGCAGTGGTAAGCGATTGAGGATCCTCGTTCTTAGGATCACTACTCCGGTCGAGCTCCATCCCTCCGGAAGCTTGTCTATTGGTACGGATTTCCCTGATGCTATAGGTATTTGTACATTCAGGGGTATGGCGGGGCCCTGTCCCGCCACAGTTGTTATCTTTAGAGGTCTGTGGTCACCTATGTGTTTTGGGCTATAAGAACCAGTTGTATTATAAATACTTTTGCTTAAGTATGTTTTATAGAAGGCAGCCTTATCGGCTGGCCAGTAATGTTTACCCTTTTCTCTAAGTAATGTGTTGTGTATGTTCCGCTGCTATTCTCTGACATATACCTGACAGGGTACCCCGGTAGGGTACCAGTCATGGCCCCGGGGCTGGGTCGTGACAACTACGTATGTCAACGTAGGATAAGGATCACTCCGCCCAGTTAGAAAAATTCTTTTATGTACCCATTGTGGGTTATTAGATTCATTCATGTCATGTTCATGTCTTATACCCCAACAAAGTACGAAATGACTTAGCTGATTGGGTAGAGATCATACGCCACGTTCTAGCTTTGTGATTTCATGTCGGTTATACTAAAGCTCTCCTATTTAAAATAATTTACCAAGCTTTATTATATTCATGTCAGATCTTATACATGCTCATGCTCAGGTTACAGTTTCTGTTTCATGTTCCTATTATTTCACGTGTCTGCTTATTCATTGAGTTGTTTTACATACGGGTATGATTCAAATGTACTTATGTTCCTTTTGCCCGGGGCCTGCACTTCACGGTGCAGGTACGGAATTTCAGAATGACATATCAGTTCGCTAGGATTTCTTTAGTTTCAGCTATTGGTGAGCTCCACTTCATTCGGGGTGTTAGTTTTATTATGTTCATGTCATGCTTTACGGAAAAGGTATGCCAGAGCCTTGTCCTGATAAAACAGTTTTGCAGTCAGACTCACGTTTATAAGTTTCATATAATAGTCTAGTATGTCATGTCAGTTATTCAGACTTATTACGTTTTTTATATTACTTCCACAATTATATTTCCAGATTATATTTACAATATTCAGTCTTACATGTTTTTAATTATTATTATTGCATGCTTTTGATGCCCATGTTGACTCGGCAAATCATGTGGTTCGCTCGATCACATGCAGTCATGTATCAAGTATCGTGTTTCGTCCGGACCATAGTTCAGGGAGTGACAACTTTAGTATTCTAACTTAGAGCTAATTAGGTTTAAGCTATGGGATGAAGAATGGTCTTAAGATCCTAGTAACGAATTTATGTCGAATGAACTGATCTGAAGCTAATGTAACATACTGAGTAGGTAAATTTCAAGCTTTATTTGGTAAAATAAGCTATTACTTCTTGCCAGTTGATGAAGTTTAATTTGGCCTAACTTTAGCTCATCCTGCTGCTACTTCTAGCTAACTCCAAGGTGAGACAAATTATATGGATCTACTTAATTTTCCTCTTCTATTATTTTCTTTTTAGACTATATTGAAAATGTCTAAAAAGGTTGGTCAAAGTTGGTCCTCCTCTAATGAATTAAAAAGGTAAATAAAATTTAAGAGGTTAGTTATGCAACCAATGTGCCATTCACTTGTGTAAATCGTCAAGAAATGGAAGGAATCATGACCTCTGGAATTTTTGTAATTTCTTTTTTATTTATATTTTTAAATTCATTTGATCGCTTGAACCTGGTTCGAGAATTGAAAATATTCTTAATCACTGGTAAGATTCAATGGTTTATCCGAAACCTTTGAAATCAGGAGAATTTGCTCTATTATTATTGCTAATAATTAAAGCAAACTTTAGGATTAATCAAAGAATAGCATACTGACACGAGTCTACGGTTAGATCATCATTATTGAATATTGTACAAAAAGTCATTAGAGAGACTGCATCTTGTTAATTAAGTCTATACCAGCTGTAATGGAGTATTATATTATTTATTATAGAGCCCCCTCATACTATACTCACATGGACTACTCACTGATACTTCTGCTCTAAATTATCTTCTTTCTTTTATGACGTCTTAGTTGTGGTTGACTTAATTAATATATAACAAATAATTATAGCAAATGGAATTAATATTTAATATTAATAATAAGGGTCCTTAGCTCAGTGGTAGCGCCTTTGACGGCAGATCAAGAGGTCACCAGTTTGAATTCAGTAGGGCCCTTTTTTGTTCTATTTTTAAGTTCAGTCGCGAGGGATATGATGGAATGAATAAAATTCTTCCACTTAAGGGTGCAAACCAATATTATTATGTTGATTTGTCAAGTACAAATTTTCTGAATCAAACCAAATCAAGTCATAGATTATTTCTTATTTTTTCGTCGATTTGATTTGATTTTATTAGTGAATATTACTTAAATATTCATCATATCTCATGTAATTATTAGTGATGTATAATTATGGTAGAAATATAATTTATATTGTATTAGGATTTCATACACGCAACGATACTCTGATTTAGGAAGGATGATGTGACGGGAGTTGTTGGAAGTGAGAGACAGTTATGAAGATTTGTTGGAATTTTTAAAGTCACCAATCTTTTTATATACGCTTAATGCCGGATATTTTTTTATCCCAATATAATTTTATTTAACATAAGAGAAATGCAAGTTGAAATTATAGGTGTGATATTTTAATTAAAATTTCTGATTCCTCACTGAAGTGAACTAGTGCTTACCAAACTTATAGCACTGTTCTAGAACAAGACTAAAGTTAAATCATATTGGGTGTGTTATCGTCTTAGGTATTGGTCAAATCAACCCTTATGAGGTGAAATGAGATGGTTCAATTATTTGAATACCATGTCCAATCTTAAATTCACGTAAATATGCCTGGTCAAAGCATGAAAGTAGAAGTAAATGAAAGTATATGCAAAGTACTAGAGGACAATCTGTATTATGACACAATATATTTTATACACGTTCATGTTTATATTGATGATGATTAATATTATGGCATTTGCATTTGTTGAATTATTAGTTGATTGTTTATAATATTCTATAAATGCATCGCTAGAGGTTACGTGTTTATTAATGATGTGAGAATTAATGTTATAACGTAACTCTTAAATTACCTCGACTAATGATCATCGAAATTGGGATATCGATGATATGCGATACGTCGACATGTGGTCAGCATCATATCTTTAGTGGATGTAGTATGTCTCACTTGCTACGAGTTATGGAAACTCATGATGGACACATGAATACTTGTTGAAGTATTGGTACACCCTGCTGATGCATTATTTGTTATATGTCTATAATGTCATCGGCATGTGGGAGATAAAAGTCCTTAGACTTGAGGTCAATATCATCTTGTTTACGGAGTAATGTACTTTGATCCTGTCCTAAGCTCAAATGCCTTATAGGTTGAGACGTGACTTGTTTTGGGTGCATTACGAAGTAGATTAAAGGTGGTATGTGAGCCAAGAAATGATTCATTACTTGAATTTATATTCGAGTGAACACTCAGGTACTCATATGGTATTAGGTTGACTAAGTCATTGGTCAATGCAATGGACATGTCTTTGACATGGTCCTGTTGTAAACTAATATAGATGAGTTATAATAATCAAGTCATTTGGATAGACACATGACAAATCCTAAGCTTGATTGAGTGTGTCATGAATAAATGGATTTTATTTTTCCACATATAGGTACAGTTCACATATTTTGGGTAGCTAAACTTTACATATTGGGTTCGTCTTCCGGCGCAGTCTAGGAGTTCCGTGAAGATCCTAATGTAATTAGTGACGATATGTAAAGGACTGAAGGGTAACACTAAGTCAAATGTTCCGTCGATTGAATGATGTAATTAGAAGGAGATTATACATAAATGTTCGGTTGATGACCGGGACATTAAAATGGGAAAGTGGGCAGAAAATAGGACGGAATCGCGGTGCCAGGAACACGTGCCAGCACCGCGGTGCGGTGGACGGGCCCGGCATCGAATTCTTCCCGATCGATTTCTGCTGGGCTCAGCCCACGGAAACCCTAAGCCCCTGTTTAAAACTATAAATAGAGGGCTTACCCTCCCATTTTAATATATACAAAAACCTAAGAGAGGTCAATCTCTTCTAAAACTCTGTCAGAATCCCTATCATTCTTGACTTAGCAAATTACATCACAGTTCTCTGAACTTACAAATCGAGAGACGTTTGCGTGTGCACCCTCGGACTACACAAAGTAACAGATTCAACTACTTGGTTGATTGTTACTTCGAATGTAAGTCTTCTGTCGAAGTTTTACATTAATTCTGTGCTTTGTATTTTACATTACATATCATACTGCAGTTCGACCATCGTCGGGTTTGAAACATAAATTTTCAAATTCCGTCGCGTGTACGAACCCAACGTAAACACCTTCAGTGATATCAGAGCATGGACTGTTTCGTGTGATTTGTAATGATATTAATGATAAAATGGGTTAGGATTTGTTTAGATCTATATTTTATGTTGTTATAAGCTTTAAACCATAAACCTTTAGAACACATAGTCCTTGTGACCAGATCTGTTAATGTAATTATGTATCCGAACAAGTCAATCCAATAGATAACTCTTCTAAGTTGAAATGCGTTATACGGCTTAAAGCATGGTGCATTGAAACAAAGAACGAGAAGAAAATTTGATTTGATGATCGATGAACATGTTGTTTTAATGTTGATGGTAATACAAGTGATATATCTGAAAGATCTGGCCCTTAACCAATTTTAGGGGTTCGGAAATTTCGGATTTTGTGATTCTGGAGGAGAGGCACAGCAGCGCCTGCTAGAGTTTTGGCGGCGATACCGCGGTTCCATGATGGAGCACCGCGGTGCTGCCCAGATGAAGCCAGAGGCACCGCGGTCCTGTTCATGGGAGCTGCGATGCTGTTCATCCAGAAGCTTAAAATTAATTTTTCGGACTCACTGCCTTCGAGGCACCGCAGTGCCACCTGCTAGGACCGCGGTGCCTGTTACGGTAATTACGAAACCGCGGTGCCTGTGACGATAATTACGTTTATATTAGGAACCGTCGTGGAAATTGGTTTTGCAGAACCAGTGACTTACTGCCTCGAAAGCATCGCGGTGCCGCCAGTTGGAACCGCGGTGCCATCGACGAATTTTTAAAAAAAAAATTGAAAATCAGAAACGGGGACTTAAAAGTTTCAGATTCTGAATCTGAAGTTTTAGAAGTTTCAGTTTCTGAAAATAAAGTTTTAATCGAACAGATTTGGTCCTTTCGGGCAAATCTTTAATTAAAGAAAGTTTTTTGAAAGTTGATTTTAGGTTCTGGAAATTGAAAACATGTCCCATAAGTTTGAAAATATTTTCTGAAGTTTAAAATTACATTTTTATGAATTTATAAGGGTTCAGAATTGAATTTTAAATTCTTAAGGGACTAAAGTATAAATTCTAAAAATTTACAGAATTTCCGAAAATCAGAATTTTAAAATCAGAAAATATTTAGGGACTGTTTGACATTTATATAGATTATAGAGTTTAAACAAATAGACACATAGTTATCATTAATAGTATATTATTGAATAATATACAAATGTGTTAAGTGTTAAATGTGATGCATTTAAATTATTAGCATAGCGTCCACAATTATTGTCTGGGTAGGCGGCGCCCAGTAATTGTTTAATTTCAAATGACCGTTATAACTGTCTGAGTAGACGACGCCCAATATGTGATTAAAACCATCTTTTATCATGCCTATTGGGTTTGATGGTCTCCCATCTAATTGTGTTTAGAAAATGCATGATAGGATGTCATATGATGTATGACTTGATTGTTGATCTTGAATGAATCCCCGAAAACTAAAATGTTCCCCAAACATTAAATACAAGACTAATTATAACGCGTCGTCCATTATAATTGTTAGGGTGTTAAGTCCTTTTCGGCGATAAAGATATTTATGCCAAAGCATTTGCTCTAAGTTTGTGACATGGTCCTGTTGGCAACTAATATAGATGAGTTATAATAATCAAGCCATTTGGATAGACACTTGACAAATCCTAAGCTTGATTGAGTGTGTCATGAATGAAAGGATTTTATCTTTCCACATATAGGTACAATTCACATATTTTGTGTAGCTAAACTTTACATATTGAGTCCGTCTTCCGGCGCAGTCTAGGAGTTTCGTGAAGATCCTAATGTAATTAGTGACGATATGTAAAGGACTGAAGGGTAACACTAAGTCAAATGTTCCGTCGATTGAAGGATGTAATTAAAAGGAGATTATACCTAAATATTCGGTTGATGACCGGGACATTAAATTGGGAAAGTGCGTAAAATAGACGGAATCGGTGCCTTGATTCGGGATCATGGCGGTGTGAACATGCCCAAGACCGGTGCTTCATCGAGGATCGCGGTGTGACGTGGCCCCGCAAATCAATTGGCCCATCGATTTTCTGGCCCACCAGTGGAAACCTAAGCTTCTCTTTAAAACTATAAATAGAGGGCTTACCCTCCCATTTTAATATATACAAAAACCTAAGAGAGGTCAATCTCTTCTAAAGCTCTGTCAGAATCTCTAGTATTCCTGACTTAGCAAATTACATCATAGTTCTCTGAACTTACAAATCGAGGGACGTTTGCGTGTGCACCCTCGGACTACACAAAGTAACAGATTCAACTGCTTGGCTGATTGCTGCTTCGAATGTAAGTCTTTTGTCGAAGTTTTACATTAATTATGTGCTTTGTATTTTACATTACATATCATACTGCAGTTTGACCGTCGTCGGATTTGAAACATAAATTTTCAAATTCCGTTGCGTGTACGACCCGACGTAAACACCTTCAGTAAAAGCAACAATTTTGCACACGCAATATGGGTGAGAACCATAGACAAATGACACCACCTCACTTATTGTCCTCCTTCATGTTTAGTTTTTTTGTTGGGAGAAAAATGGACGGACACAAATGAATGCCAAGAAATCAGCTAAAAAGTCATTCAAAATTTGAACCTAACATGCACAGCTAAAGATGACAGTGGATTCTAGACCCGATGAATCCAGATCCGTTTTATAGGATATGGATTTTCAAAATTTGGACCCGACGGATCCGTATCGGACCCGGATCCATTTCTGACGGATCGGATATGGATGTGGATCTTGTATTTGAGATCTGTATCCGATCAAAATCCGACCCGTTGATCCGTTTTTTATTAAATATATTCATAACCTAGAATGTAATTTTATAAGTATTTTCTTAAATACTTATAAAAGTCATGCTAACAATAATGCATTTGCATTATTAAGAATAAAATAAAAAAACTTTTAAAATTTGTGATTTAAAATAAATATTTGATATTTGTGTAACTATAAATAAACTTCATAAATAATTTCAGAGAGCCACCCTAAAATAGGATCTTTTGTGGGTTCTGATTTTGATTTAAGAAAATAATAAAAGAGTTGCACTTCTTCAGTTTCATTTCACCCGCTATGCCCAACACCATAGATATTTACTTATGTCATTGAATGTCATCAAAATAAAACTAAAATCCGACAATTCTTTTTGTTTAACCAATTTTGAAATAATTAGTTTGATATTGCAATTTTGACAATGGAATATCTGTTCAGAAATTTTAGTTACTTTTAATTAAACCAACATTCTGTAACTACTAAAGGAACTCATATAGTAGTAGTAGTCTTACAAACTGATATGACCGTAAATGAATTATTATCTCCATCACAATATAGGTGGTCTACTTTTCTTTTTTTTTTTAGTATGTTTTGAATATCATCTTTTTATAATAAGAAATAACTTAACTTTTAAAAGTATCCATCTTATTTTTTATGAAATTATTTATAGTTACACACATACCAAAATTTTATTTTAGCCCACAAATTTTAAAAGTCTTTTATTTTATTCTTAATAATGCAAATGCATTATTGTTAGCATGACTTTTATAAGTAATATGTGGATCCAGATCCGATCCGTGGATCCGGTGGATCTGATGGATCCGAATTTAGATATGATTTTTATGGACCCGATTAATCTGGATCCATGTATGAAAAATGGATCTAGTAGAATCCGGTCCAGATCTGATCCGTTGACATCCCTATGCACAGCTACGGATGTGTTACATCTAGTTATTTAGCAACACTAATTGAGGGCGTAATTAAGAAAATTAATATACTTAAGGATGTAATTTTGGAATTTTTTTTATTACAACGGGCGTGACAATGAATATTTATATTCCCGTTATGGATTAGAAACGTATTATATAAATTACGACGATGAGGACACGCGGTCTTATGAGATTTTCGGGATTTAAAAAAAGTGGAGTCCAAGATTAATTAAATTGTGAAAATTGGACCAAATTATAAATATAAATTTTTAGCACCTATATACACAAGTGGCCCTTCATCTTTTACTCTAAAATTTCAAAACCCTCTCCCTATCCTTCTCTCCCCCCACAGCCGAGAACCCTTCCCCATTCCCCATAGCCAAGAAAATTAAGCTTTTATTTCTCCTCCTAGATAAAGATTCTTCATCTAATTTTTAGCCAAAAAATTGCACGAAAATAGTGTCAATTCTTGCCACTGCTGGCCGAGATTGGGGCCAGAAAAGTGTAATTTTTGGGAAGAAAAACGTGTAAGAATGATGGATTAAAATTGTGGGATTCATGCATGTCAATTTGGAGTTGAAGAAGTGATAAATTGGTGAAGAAAGGAGGAGGGCAGTGGCCAATTTTCATGGACTGTTTTGGGCTTAAATTGATGTAAAAATTATCCTTTTAATTGAGTATTTGGAAGATTAATTGGTGTTGTAGTTAAGGGATAAAACTCATGTTAAAGAAAAATTATAAATAAGAGAATGCATGTGACTAATATGTTGTTGTTGTATTATCGTCGCTAATTGCATGTTAAAATTGAAGAGAAATCTTGATAATTAAAGGTGTAATTAGTTATATGGGAGTGTTGAAACATGAATTGGATTCTAAGAATTAAGAAAAGAATTGATTTTGTGGATGTTGGCCGAAAATTTGGTTGAAATTGTTGGATATTGTCGCGTCGAGTTAGGGGTTGTTTTGTGGAGTTTTAATGCTTAAAATATACGTTATGAACAGGTATACACGATGTGGTAATTGCTAACGTATGTCCCAAAAGAATTAAAGTGTAAAAAGGTATTATGTTGCAAATTGTAGGACTCAAACTCTTGTTGTTGTCGCCAGAGTTGATGGACTGTTTTAAGGTTGTTCTAATATGGATTAACATGAGAAATAGGTGTAGTAATCACCTTGGTTATTGTAGTTGTTGTCATCCATAAACAAAAAGGAAAGGAATGTATTATGATGACGTTTATGGAGTATTTGAGATGGTTATGATTACATCCTTACATTGTGATTGTTATTTGGTATTGCTGGCTTGATTCATAAGTTGTGGATATGCACATAAATAGGGAAAGTGTTGCCCAAATTTTTATAGAAAAGAAAGCGAGTTACCATTCAATTATTACGAATGCTAGTAATCATAAGGTTAATGGATATGTTATTACTATTATAGGTTGAAGTATTAGACGAGACGCGTTCTAATATTGAGTTGGCTAGCTCGACTAAAAGGTATGTGAATTATTCCTTCTTTCTTTTGGCATGATTTTCATAAACGTACGGCGGACGTACATTGTTTCTATACAGTCTAATTCCTAGTAGTATGAGAAGTACCTTTGATTTTCTAATAAAAAGTTTATTTTAATGATTTGATTAAGAGTCAAAGTGATGATTTAAATTGTATAGTTACTCATAATACTCTATTCGTGTTGGATATGATTATATGAATTCACTGAGTCCCATAATGGGTCGGGACACGTTATATTGATTATTTCATGGACATGTATTCATGATGCGGGTATAGATACTCATGATAGTATATGTATGATGATTTTATGGACATGTATCTATGATGCGGGTATAAATATCCATGACAGTAGATATAATTCCATGGATACGTATTCATGATGCGGGTATAGATACTCATGACAGTAGATATGATTCCATGGACATGCATCTATGATGCGGGTATAGATATCCATGACAATAGATATATATATATATATATATATGGATAAGTATTCATAATTACTGATATGATTCTCTATTTTCTATGACACAGTTAGATTGATATTTGATAATCTTACATGTCTCCTGTTATCTATTGGCCAGTTATGATCTCACTTACAGTACTTCATGTTTTACATACTCAGAACATTATTTTGTACTGACCCCCTTTCCTCGGGGGCTCAGGTACAGGTGTTCAGTTTGGTGATCCACCAGTCTAGGATTCCGTTCAGCTGTTTGGAGAGCTCCTTTGATTCAGAGCTTAGCCATTTTGGTACAGAACCTCTTTTTAAACTTATGTATATTTAGGGGCACGATGAAGCCCTGTCCCGTCATATGTCGTTATCCTTCTCATAGAGGTCTGTAGACAGTTGTGGGTTGTACTTATGTAAAGTTATAAATCTGTTTTGATCAGCCATGTTGTTGTACTCTGTGTTGGGATGTTCCCGTGTATACGTGATACTATTTGGCGGCAGCCTTGTCGGCTTGCATGTTATATTATGTTGGCTAGTTGTGACTCCCCATGAGGCAAGTACATTTTTGTGTAAAGGCAGTCTTGTCGGCTTGCCTATTCTGGCACATGTTATTGTTGCGGCGTTGTTGACAGTCAATTTTGACCCGTTTTTTGTATATTTCGTGCAATTTTAAGTATTTTAGCACACCGCATTTTAATCGTTATTTTTGCATATTTTATATAATATTCTATGTTTATTTATTCACAAAATGACATTGCATCTTTTTATTTTTATTTAAGCATTATGTTTTTGTTAATATTATATTTCTATTATAATAATATTTTGCATCTCTTTAAATAATTAATTGACGTCCTGCTTTAATTTTAATCAGACATTAAACATGTCTTAAATATTGCATTTTTGCGTCGGCATTTGCATTTTAATAATTTTGCATCTTTTTAAATAATTTTTCTTTAAATAATTAACCCGCGTTGCATTTTGTCAAACCAGTCCAGTACGGAACCCAATCCAAATCATTCCAATCCAACACCATTTTTTATATCATCCAAACACCCCCCTTTTATTTCCCCCCCATTTTAAATTCCAAACACCCTTTTATTTCCCCCCCATTTTTAAATTTCAAACCACTTTTCATTCCCCCCTAAACACCTTACCCCCTTATTAAAAGAGGGGGGGCAGCCCATACAGATCAGCAGCACAAAAATAAAAGGGCAGCACAAGTCCAACAAAGCACAAAAATAAAGGGCAGCACAACGTTGAAGAAGGGGCAGCCCACAACGAAAAAAGAAAATAAAGATCAGCCCACTTTTCATTTTTTCAAGGGAACCTCAGCAGCCCTCCCCTTCCCGTCGCCGCCCTCCGCCGCCTTTCGCCGGAGTTCTAAAAACTCCGGCGAAACCTCTTGAAACACCTGCAGCCACAGGTCCCTACTCCCTCGCCCCTCGCTTCCGTAGCAACAACGTCGAACCTCACCGCTGTGACCGACGAACCACTGTCACGCCATTAACTCCGGCGAAGTCACGCCGCCGGAGTTTGAACTCTTCCCCATCATTGCTGACTATCGTCACTCCCATCGCCGAACTCCCATTCCCGTTAACGGTGAACCATCACATCATCGCCTCGTTCCGCCATCGTTAGCGTCGGTGAATGATGGCGGCGTTCTCCGGCGAACTCGCCGTTGTAGTGATGTCATCGCATACACTATTACTCGCTCCTAATCTTTATTATCATTACATGTGTAGTGGACTGATTTGGTTTCTTTTCTTGTTGTTGGCGACATTCTGATTTCCCGTCGATTGTACCACTGTTATGGCGGCGTCGCTCCGGCGACTGAGCCGTGGAAGTGACGCCGCTGCTGCCCTCTCTCCGTTGGTAACATTGAGCCTTGTCGGATTTAAACTCCGGCGACGTTGGTTTTTCGACGTTCTGTTGGATCTGTTTTGCACTGTGTTGTTGGGACTGATTTTTATTTATTTTTAGTAATTTAGCCGGAGTTAAAAACTCCGGCGAATCGTCGCGTTCATCGATTTTGTTTCGTTGTCGGATTTTAACATTTCCGATGACCTTGTTGGCTTCATTTTATCGTTGTTGTCGTTTATTTGGATCGTTTCGTGGCCGCCCCATCGCTTCAAAGTGATGGCATTTGTTTCTACTGTCTCGCGGATCACTTGTGTTCGCTGTATCATTGACTGTTGTTTCTATTGCTTTGAGGCTATTTATGGACTGTTGTGCATGTTCTGATTTTCGGGACTGACTTTGACGGATTTGGCCATTTTTAAATTAATTTTAGAACAAAACTACACTTGGTATTTACTGATTTTTGAACAAGTTACTACACTTGGTATTTACTGATTTTGAACAAGTTACTACATTTGGTATTTTACTGATTTTTGAACAATGATACTATACTTTGGTATTAAACTGATTTTTGAATATGATATTACACTTTGGCCAAAGAAGGATTTATCCGTCGATCTGGAGGCCTCCGTGGTAAGCGAGACGGAATATGTGGGCGAGGAGGAAAGTGAAAAGATTGGACGAGAATGCATAGTATCGCTCACCGGGAGGCGAGTCGGCCATGCAGTAGCGATATTGGCTTCTCATGTCTTAGTATTCTTGGCATAACACTAGCTGAGCCCACAGTATATAAAAATATATCTTTTACAATATATTTTACATATATATCTATATATATACATATATCGTTGTTTGTTTGGTAATTTATTTATCATTTACTAACTCTTCTACTAAGTGTCTTTTGCAGGTACCCGGAGGCGCGCCCCAAAGTTAAATCATTCGCATAAAATAAAATAAAAGCAAAATATCGCTAATTTCTCTTAATTACATCCTTTTTTATGATTATTTGCTTTTATTACTATCTTGTTAATACATATCTATATTAAATATTTGCATGCCTAGTTTAAATATCACTTGGTTAGTTTAATAATTAGAATACCCTTAGAATTGCATGTTAGCACAATAATTTTAAACCTAAGTTTGAACGGACAACCGCAAGTTAGCGGATCCTTTAGGGTGCCTAACCCCTTCCCTTTAGGATAATAAAGAACCCTTACCTAGAATCTCACATAGCTTTCGCAGACCTGAAAAAATGGAGATCATTCGTAGTATTTTATGCTACATTTTTAGTGTCCTAATTCACTATAATAATTAGGTGGCGACTCCTTTAAATTGCATTTCAGGAATCAAACCATGCGTAGCGGCACTCCCGTTTCCGGCTCCGGTCGAAAATGGGGCGTTACAGGCGTTATGCTGCCGAATTTCATATTTTCCTTACATGTTAGTTGAATTATGTGTGACATGTTAGTATAATGATGTCATTAAGGCGTTTAGTCGTGGTCCGTCGGGTCGGATCGTGACAGAATGTTTAAAGTAAATGCCACAGTTCGGACTCTTTCTTTTCCTTGTACTCTTTTTGTTTTTCAATTTTTTTTTTGATAGTGATGGTTAAGGGGGTAAAATTAGCTCATAATAGCACAATTCATTTAGAATTTGTTTGGCCAGGTGATTTTAAGGTTAAAAGTACCTTCTTCTTTTTTTTTTTAGAAAAAAGCATTTTTTTAGTTATTTAAATTGTTTGGCCAATTAGTAAAATTATTTTTAAGTAGAAGTAGAAGCAATTTTCTACGATTGGGGAAAAACATAAATTTTTTGGTTCTTGAAGAAAAGAAGAAGCACTAATTTATTTTTTCAAGACAAAAAGATCACTACCAAAGTACATATTTACCAAGTATAACCCTTGTTAATCCATTAATTATTAATGGTCCTTTGTTTTATTTTATGATGTATTTTTATGCTGAATTTTAATTTGTGGTGTGATTTTAAATATTCTTTTGGTTGATGTTTTTAGTATATTTAAATCACCATGTTTATATTATATCAATATTTAATATTTTCTTTGATTTTGTCTATGTATTATATTAATTAAAAATATTAATATGCACTTCAAAATTTTAATTAAATAAAGTAAAAACTTAATTAAAGTCTTTCATATATAGATATTTAAAATATTTTCCCTATAAAATAATCTTAATAGTAAACGTTTATTGATACTTGTCCTTTTTCATAATTTAACACTCAAAAGCATTTTTAAGAAGATTAGTCAAACACGATTTGCTTATCAAAAATATTTTTCAAATGAATTAACCAAACATAAATTGTTTCTCACGAAAAATATTTTTTCGAAAAGCACTTCTCAAAATAAACCGTTTTTAATCGCTTGGCCAAATAGACTCTTAATTCATTTAAGTTTGGAGGGGTCAATTTATTGGCTCATCCTCCTCCCCCACCCCCAATTCAGTCCATCTAAAAATTAAGGTGATATTAGTCCAAATTGATCCAACCTTTAACAATCGAACTTATGCATAGTGAAGGGTCGTCATAACAAAATTGTGGGCCTCACGCCAAGCTTCATTGAGAGGCCCTATTTTTTTTTAAAAAAAAGAAAATATCATGATATATATTTTACATTTATTTAAAGTCTACTTTTCTAGTTATTTTTAAATGTGAAGTCATTAATTAATATTTTATAATCGGCAAGAACAATGCAAAGTTGTTAATAATTTTTTCAAATCAATTTATCCTAAAAAAATCAACTGACAATATAACTAATCAATCAGGTAGCTAATTTTTTTATAAAGATTGTGTATTCTCTCTATCTCAATTTATTGATACAATTTGATTTTTTAGATCAAATTTTGTGATGTCTATCGTGAATTCGAACATATAATCTTTTAAGCTTTTTTAAAAATAATTTCCATATGTATTTAGAAACTAAATAAAATATTATAAATCACAATAATTTTTAAAATAAATTGGCCATAAAATTTAATGAAAAGTGGGATTCCGAAAATTTGGGGCCCCAAGGCCATCACCTTAGTGGCTTGGGCTTGAGACAACCCTTTCATAGTGGGGCATAAGTTCTTTAGTCACGTGCATAACTTGTGGAATGTTATGATATGAAAATATAAATTCATATTCCGTAAAAAAATTGTTTGTTATGAGGGGTAAAAATTAAAGACCAACACAAAATATAGGAATTAGTGCCAATGACCCTGAAACTTTGTTAAAATATCTTTTAAAATGTCTTTATTGGTTTAACATGTTATATATAGACATAATAATAATAAAATATTTATTAAGCACTTAAAAATTATAAACGAAGTACTTGTTATTTCGAGTCAACACATTATCTAGCATATCTTTGTTTCTCTATTGAAATTTGACCCACTAGGCTATGCTTGCTTTCTTTTCTTCCTATCTACTTCTTCTGGATCAGAAAGAGTGTTTATTTAGTCATTTACACACATTTTAAGAAAATATTAAGTTATAATAAAAATAGGTAATTTAACTAAAATAAATATAATTAAATAGATATCGAGATTTAGTCATCTAGCATTAATAAGCGCAAATTTGAAAAAATAAAATTAATTATTTTTTAATTTGCTAAATGAATATATTTTTTAACTTAAAAAATAAAGATTAAGTAAATATTATTTTTAATAGGAAGGGACTACTATTTTACTTTCCATAAATCCGATTGTCTTTATTATCTGCTTAAGAAAGTTGTTTTCAAATGTGCATGCATCTCGTTTTCCTCCTTTCTCAACTTTCCAAGTGGAAAAAGTCCCAGAAAAGAAGCTGGGAATGTGTCTCATTTGGCTTCTAATATGGCAGCTTTCCCCAAGTTTATACAACCCTAGATTCATGTGAGGACTTCCAAGAGTTAATTAATGCACAAAACCTACCAAATTAACTAACAGCTGGCAATAATCTTTTTCTTGATCTTTCAATCTTTACAACTAATTAATCTCAGTTTCAAATTATCTATAGTGATTATTAAAAATAGTTTGTCACAAAATATTTGTCATTTTAAAAATTTAAGACATAATTAATTATTTTTTCTTCATTTAATTACCATTTATCATTACTAAAATTGATAACATAAATAAAGCAAACATTTAATAAAGAGATATTATAACTTAAACATAAATAAAGATAAAGTATGCCAAATACTCTCTTAATTAAATTTTCTCAAGAGCGTGTAATTTTTACAACAAATAATTTGAGATAGATGGAATATCACTTATCAATTCTGCAAAATAACATTTCATCCAACAATAACAACATATCCAATAAAATCACACCACCCACAGTGTATACATCAATGAGTCTAGAACTACTACCTTTCGGGGCCTAATTTTTATGGGAATAATTTCTTGAAATATTAGTCAAACGTAAACACAAAAGTCAAACAAAATTATGTGATATCAAACAAAAAGAGAAAATGTATTAATGTCAATTTATTAAAAAGATGATATTTAAACCAAAGAAAAATAAAAATAAAATAGTACCACTACGTATTTATTTTTTGTGGTCCCAAACTGTTAGACATTTTAGTACTCACTTCAAAAATGAAATAAGAACATAAATTTCTTATATGAATTTGAACAATTCTCGCTCAAACTCACCCTAAAAGCTAAGTCATGCACAAGATTCATTTTTTACATGGTGTTGGGCCCCAAATTATATTATACACACTTCAATTAACGAGGTATGGGCGTGCGGAGAGGATTAAGACTCCCACATCATAAATGTAATGAAAACATGAACCCCTTATATGAATTTGAATAATTTTTACCCTATAAATTAGCTTTTAGGGTTGAGTTAGACCCCATATGCATTCGTTTACTGATAATATCATATTCTTTCTCTTTTTTACCTACTTCTTCTTTCAAGTTCTTTTGCTATAACTAATTGTATCATCTTCCACAGCAACCAATACTGCTACAGAACGATACATGTACACAAGAATTAAATCTACTCATGGACCATCATATTATACTAACACACCAAACTACTCACTTTTTGAGTTCCCATTCATCTGATTTAACTTCCGAATATAAATTGGCCAGAAAAGAAAACAACAAAAAACTGATAATGTATTTGACAATAGAGTTGGTACCATCAATATTCAATATTAACTAGACTAATAATACTAAATGAGATATGTATACATACGCTAAAAAGTAACTGGAGAAAAATCAAGTCAGCACAGAACTTCAAGATTTGGGCATGTTCTGATGTTCATACTAGTTTTTTTTCCTCCTCCAATACTAAAGTTAAAAACACCAAACATTACTACTACTACATAAGCCAAAAGAATACTTGATTAACAAATTCATCCTACCAGAAACAAGAAGATGACCATCCAGTAGTAGTATTATAGTAACTTGAATTTTGAAGGCGACGAAAAAACCTTCTTCGTCCTCTATAACCAAAGATACCATATTTAAGCCTCAACCAAACCAATTTCTTGATTTTTCTTACTGATCTGATCTTTACCCATATCACCCTTTTTACTCTAAAGAATGATTTGTTGATCCTTTCACTCACACTTTTCTTCCTCCTAAATTGATAGCTTCTCAAAAATAACTGCCTTTTTTCTATGTCTATGTACCCCGTTTCTGTTCTGAACATGTTTACTGGCCCATAAGACATAGTATGTTTTACAGCCATATTATGATCCATACATACATACATATACAGATACACTGGTCTGTATATATATGTTGAGAGAGAAAGAGAGGTTAATTTGTAGTGGAAGAAACAAGGAGGGGGTAGTGGTATATAATGGTCGTGATATTAGGGAAGAGAGGGGGGTTGGTTCTGTTTTATTTTAGGTCATGCTCTGTACTTATATTGCTTCACTAAGAGACCAAAACGCCGTCGTAAGGACGTGCCTTGCTTTTATGGTATTCGACTTTTTTTTCTTCCCTTTTTGCTTTTCCCACAAGTGATTGACCCTTTTTTCTTCTTATCATTTTTAACAAAGGATTTTTATTTTTGGGAAATATGCATATTTGCCATTATACTTTCGGAAAATGATCATATTTGTCATCCGTTAAAGTTATTACACCTCATAAATTTAAAACAATAATTAAGAACGTCGTTAAAAAAATTAAAATACTTAAGGATGTAATTCTGATTTTTTTTTTTTAAAAACAAGCGTGACAAGGGAATTGAAAATGATTGTTGTATATTTCCGTTATGGATTAGTAGCATATTATAAGAATTACGACATGGAGGATACGAGACCTTATGAAATCCCCGGAAATTAAAGGAAACGTGAGTTAAGATTAAAAGAAGTGGGATTAAGATTTATTACTTGGGGGATTGATTTAATTTAAGTAGACAATGAGGGACTAAAATGTAGTATTTTAAGGACCTAAGAGTAATAAGAGAATTCAGATTTTGTTTTAAACTAAACATATACTCCTTCTTTTCATTTTAATTAAATTGAAATTCCTCATCTCACTCCCTCTCCTCCCCATCGATCTCACTCCTCTCCTCTCCTCTCCTAGCCGATTTCTCCCCCCATTTTCTTAACAAGATTGAAGCCCTTATCAACTCCTATTTTAGGTAAAATTTTCTACACTTCTAGCCAAGTTTTTATAACAAGAACAGTGGGCATTTCGCCACTGCTGTCGCGAATTTGAGCCTCAATTCTCTGATTTTGAGATGATTTTTTGGAAAAAAAAACATGTATAAATGATGGGTTAACATTGTGGGATTCATGCATGTTGAATTGGAGTTGAAGAAGTGAAGAATTGGACAAGAAAAATCGATAAAACAGTGGGTATTCGGACAAGGGCAGTGTACCGAAATTGGGACTGTTTTTTTGGCTTAAATTAAGGTAAGAATTCTTCTCCTTAAGATATAATTGAAGTTGCATGTTGTTGTAAATTAAGACTTGAACTTGTGTTAAAGAAAACATGGAATTTAGACAATGCATGTGACTAAATTGTTGCTATAGCCGATTTTGGGAATGTATTGGTATACCTTGGCTTTGATTATTGTGTTGTTCATATTGTCACTAATTGCATGATGCAATTGGAGGAAACTTTGATGTTTAAAGATGTATTTATTATATGAAATTGTTGGAAGGTGAGTTGGATTAAGAATTAAGAAAAGAGTTATAAGAGTTGTGACATGTTGTGGCCGAAATTGGCATGAAAATTATTGAACATTATTGTAATGTATTACGGGTTGTTTTAGTGCTTAAAATATAAGTATAAACATGTATATATGTTGAGGCAGTTACCTATTCTTGTCTTGAACGATTTAAGGTGTAGAAAAATGTTATTTCACATTCTTGAACTCTCGATGTTGCTAGAAGATTGGACTGCTTGAATAGGATTGTTTTAACGTGACTAAAGGATTGAAGGAACCTAATGAATATGTGTGTTAGTCACCTCGATTGTTGTTTGATTATATTCCATAAATGTAGAAGGAAAAGAATGTACTATGGTAGCGTATATGAAGTACATGGACTAAATTGGTTATATCTTGGAATTATGCTTGGTTATTGGTTGGTAGGCATTTGTTGTAAATTGTGAATGTACATATAAACAGGGGAAGTGCTGCCCGAATTTCTATAGAAAAGAAAGACGTATTTCGATATAACTTACACTAGAAATCATAGAATTAACGGGCGTATTACCATTTATTATAGGTTGACGTGCTAGACGGGTCGTATCTTAATATTGAGTTGATTAGTTCGACTAAGAGGTATGTGAAACTCTTCCTTCTTTCTTTTGACATGATTTTTATAAAAATACGGCGGACGTACATGATTTCTACCCAGTCTATTTCCTAAAGATGTTAGTCATGAAAAATGTCTATGATTTTCAATAAAGAGTTTATTATATTGATGATTTCACCGAGTCCCATAATGGGCCGGGACATGTTATATTGATGATTTCACCGAGTCCTATTATGGGCCGGGATATGTTATATTGATGATTTAACTGAGTCCCAGAATGGGCCGGGACACGTTATATTGATAATTTCATCGAGTCCCTCACTAGAGGGCCGAGACATGTTATATATATATATGGACACGATAACTCTATGGGTAAGCATTCAGGATTACTAATATGATTCTTTATTTTACATGACACAGTTATGATCTCATTTTCAATATTTCATATTTTTCATACTCAATACATTATTTCGTACGCACCCCCTTTTCTCAGGGGGGCTGCGTTCATGCCCGCAGGTATAGGTTCTCAGTTTGGTGATCCACAGGCCTAGGACTCCTACTCAGATGGTTGGAAAGCTCATTTGATCCAGAGTTTTGCCATTTTGGTACATAACCTCTTTTTGGACTTATGTATATATTTAGGGGCATGACGGGGCCCTGTCCCGTCACATGATGTTATCCTTCTCATAGAGGTCTGTAGACAGTTGTGGGTTGTACGTATGTAGGCTTGTAAATCTGTTTTGATCAGCTATGCTATTGTACTCTGTGTTGGGATGTTCCTTTGTATACATGATATTATTTGGTGGCAGCCTTGTCGGCTTTCTTATTATATTATGTTGGCTAGTTGTGACTCTCGCGAGGCGTGCATCTCGTAAAGCGCAACTCTTTACCGCCTATTCCGCGTATGTTGTCATTATTACACAGTTGTCTTTGCGGATTTCATACTTTCCTTAGTATTAGTTAGATAATGTGTGACAGGTTAGTAGAATGAAGTCATTATGGCGTTTAGTCGCGCCCCGTCGGGTCGGGTCGTGACAAAAATTTAGAGTCAAATATACCCTCAACGTTAGCAAAGTTGTCAAATATGCCCTCCATAGACGAAAATTCCATGTGGACGCCATGTGGCAGGTGGGACCCACATCGCCACCCCCACATCTTCTACTCCCTCTGTTCAGTCGACCAACCCGCTGCTCCGGCTATCGATCGTCGATGCCCTTCACCACCGCCACACCTTCGACAACCATGGGAAACACAACCAGAATCACCATCTTTCCTAAACTTTTTCATTTTCAAGCCAATAACTCAAATACATACACATTAATACTTGCACACAGTAAATACCTAAAAATTTCAATCATATTATGAGCTCTCTGAAGCTAATTCGAAAACACAACACAGTGGGGTTTTAATTTTGATCGGATCGATCTCAAAATAATGAGATCGATTACGGATTGAAAAAAAATTAATCAATCAATGCAGTCAAACTCCTCATCTTCACCATTTCCTTTAATTCCACTTGTTCTTTTAATGGTGGTCAACAATTGAGTTTCGAAAGTGGGTTTGAATTAATAAGATGCTGAAATTAAAAAGGGAATATTTTGTTATACCCCGTATTTCCAGAGTATGTACGTGAGGGCGTGCGTACAAAAGTTTAGCCTTAGTTAGGCATAAGAGACGAAAATTTGTGCACAACCCACGAAAAGAATTGTTTTCCGACGAAACGTTTTCCAAACCTTGCGTAAGGAAAATTACGGTTGCAACATTAATAATGTTTGCGGATTTTTCCGAGAGATGAAATATTTTGGACCAACGAGAGGGCGACACTTGTCACCCTGTGATCGCAATGGTGTGAATTCCTTGGAACTTTTTTTTAAAGTTAAAGGCCTTAAACATTGGTCAAGGTTAGGTAGGATATTTTGTGATATTTGTGTGGTAGATGGATAAGGGTACACATGTGCAAATCTCCACCATCCACTTGCCCTCCACTTGCCTTCATCTTGACCATTGGTGGTCCTATAAATACCCCCTTAGTCAAGAATTCTTCATCCACAAATCATCTTCCAAGTCTCAAAAACTCCTTTTCCTTAAGAGCTCTCGCCCAAACACCATCTCCCTCTTGAAAGCCCTAGCCAAAACCCCCTTGGTAGAAAGTTGTCTTCAAGTATAGTTACTACTCCAAAATACCTTAGCCAATCCCTTATAGTATTTCCAAAGTTATCTCTATACTTAGAGTCCTAAAATACTACTATACTTCCTTTAGTCACTAAACGAAACCTCAGGAGAAACTTCATTGTTGGTTGAAGTAGTAAGTAGAAGTTGTGTAGAAACTTCTAAGGGTTTCTTGAGCGGATTGAGCATACAGACAGAGCTAAACCTTGCTCAGATCGACTTATATCTTGGATAATTTTGGGCTTATCGAGGTAAATAATAATCTTATCCTTCTATTGTAATTGGAGAATACATACTGTAGAAGTATAGAACTAAGTATAAGACTTATAGAAGGATGGTATTAAAAGAAGAGAATTGAACCGTATTCACATCAGAAGAATATTAAAGAAGATTGAATCAGATTTACATAGACCGTATTTACGAGACTTGTGTAGTTTTACTGCAGGAAGTCGCCCGATTTTCCGTAGAATTAAGAACCTTCGCTAGAATATCCTACAGAGTAGTCTAGACGTTGATAGACGTATTTGACTATTATAGGTTGATACTCTGCGCGACATATTCGACTTGGCGGTGGATTTCGCCGGTATGTGATTCTTCCTATCCCTCGAGCATGATATTTTAAAATATATATATAGTACGGTAGACGTGCGTGTGTTAATCGAACATGGTTTTACTTGACGTCTTTTGACTTGAGTCTAAATAATAAAGAATCTTGAAGTATTTCAAAAGAATTATGAATCATTTTTGAAAGAAGAGTAATACTTGGTTTTTAAACAAAAAGCTTAAGAGTTATACTAGTTTTATGGGAAGTTAGGTATAACAACTTAAGAAAGATAAAAGGAACGGTTTACTTATGTGTTATGAAAGACTTGTATTGATTTCTGGAAAGTATAGTAAGATGGTTTGTTGAGTAGACATATTATGATGCTATGTGTGTTAGTATCTTGTAACGTTTGTGTAAAGAGGTTATTCTTATGGTGCTTATGTTGTTTAACGATAAGCCGTTATGTTAGTATTATATCACTCACCTCTTGACATGATATACCGGGGGTTAAGCTGCCCCCCGATGCGAGGTACACCTCATGCGGTCTGTGGGACTATGATTCGAGAATACCTCATGCGGGTCCAGGGGACCTATGCGGAGCTATGAGAGTTCCAGGTTAGTGTGCGGGGGATTACCTCATGCGGTCTATGTGGCCATGCGGACTACGAGAGTCCAAGACGATGCCGGCGAAAGAGCTACCCTCGATGCGCGGAATATCTCATGCGGGCCTAGGTGGCTATGCGGATCGCGGAGTCCGTGATTAGGCACGCATAATGATATTACGGGCGATCGCCTTGCTTCGATCATTCGCAGCCTAGAAAAGACTCGTTACGCTTACCTATTATTGCTCTCGTTATGCGATGTGGCACTATGCGATTACATTGATTGTTTGAACATATTTGTAAACTGGTTTTAAAATGATATGATTTCATTTAAGTACTTTACGCTTCACATACTTGGTACTGCAGATCGACTATTCGTGGCCGCTCACGCCGCAGTAAATGGAAGCAGTAGCGGATCCTCGCTTTAGGATCTTTTCTTGGTGTCGTGAGCTCCATCTTCTCCGAGGCTCGACTTTTCGTATGATCTCCTGTTGTAGATAGTTTTGTACATTCAGGTATGGCGGGGCCCCGCCCCGCCATAGTTGTTTACTTCCTGTGAGGTCCGTAGTCCTATCATGCATACTGGGATGTAATCGCGGACTTGGTTTATATATATATGCCGAAAGACGACTTTTCTCAGATAAACTGTGTCTCAATTTACATTTGTTTCATGTCTTGTTTTTATATTCCGATTACTGCGATGTATGACTACTGGGCGCCGATATGATCACACTGCCCCCTAACGGGTCGTGACATATTTCTTATGCGATTTCACAACATATAGTAGAGATAAGGCGATTGAAGTGGTGGTTTCACTGTGATTGTGGTCGGAGTAGTGAGTTCACCACTACCCGATTTTAGAATGCAACAATGGAGGTTTTGGGGATGGTTTCGTTTGATTTTTTTAGCTGCTACCTTTAGCTTCTTTTACTTTCTTTCTTGGCAGTGTGTACAAAGGGTGAGAGATGAAGGGAGTGACGTAGTGACGGTGGTCCATTGGTGGTGGTTGGGTGGTGTTGGGTTGCTCCGGCTCATCGGAGCTAGAAGCTCCTCGCCGGAGCAGTGGAGGAGAAAAAGAAAGGTTGATTGTGCGAGGGAGGTGAGGGTTGAGAGAGACGAAAATAGTTAGACGATGTTGTTGGTGGCCACCATAAATGGCCAAAGCAGTCCACCAAAAATGGCCAAAATAAAACATCCGTTAAAGTAGATCCCACCTGTGTTTAATGTTTCCCATGTGGGTCCCACGTGGTGTCACCCGCGACCCACATAGAATTTTCGTCCATGGAGAGCATATTTGATAACTTTGCTAACTTTGAGGGTATATTTGACCCCAAACTTTAACGAAGAGCAAATATGACTCTTTTTCGAAAGTATGATAACAAATATGACTCTTTTCCCTTATTTTTTTTAACTAATGGTAGCATATTTTCAATTGGCTTATGCTAACTTCAATAAATTATTTAATACAAATACATATTTGGACTAAAGATATTGAGTTTGACTGATCCCGATATCAAAGTGCTAGCTACACCCTTGAATACCTTCCTGGTTTTACTAGGGTATTCGATAATCCTGTTCACCAAAATTTAGCTAGATTAAAATCACATAATATTTCTTTGCTAGAATTTGAACTTTAATTCTATGATTTTCGCCTATTAAATCGGCCTTTAGGTTGTAGGGATGAGAACAAAGTTTATTTTTGATAATTGAAAAGAAAAAGAAGTTACGTTCTTAGTATAATTTGATATTCTTAACGATGTGACAGGTTTTGAAGAAAATCTTTACCATTTAACTCAAAGACAACAATATCATACCATGTTAAAATATCTTTAATTATTTTAGTCCACACAAATAGGGAAATTTTATATCAAATTGGTTTCTTATTTCCTTTTAACATTTTGCACCCTGTTTTTAAGGTGGTCACGTGACAATTAAGGGTGTCGTGGGAAATTGGAGGAAGTTTTGGAGAGAGATCACGTGATCTCGACGGTGTTGTTTTTGGATGTTTTGCATCTTTGGCAATTTGAGCAGTTAGGATCTGTTTGAGACGTGGCGTAACTCACCCACGTCAGTTACTTTTGACTTACTTGATTTTGCAGTTGTCTTTTTAGCATTTTTTGGGAAAATAAATAAGTATAAAAGTTTTGAGTATATATTTTCCTTGTTTTGATTTATTGCAACAGTAATGAAAGCATGATATATAGTATCTTCTCTCATTTAATCTTCATTCATCATTTATTCAAGCATGCAATTTGAGGATGTCATATGTATTTATTTATTGGACATAAATGTTCTAGTCTTCCAAATTAATTGTGTCTCTCATGTTTTCTTTTTTTAATCTGGTTTTATATTACTCTCAGGCCCGACCCTGAGCAGGGCAAACAATGCCATAGCTCTGGGCCTAAAATTTAGAGGGGCCCAATTTTTTTAATAAATATTATATTAGATTATTATAACTATTAACCCTAAACAAACGATAGTCTGTTCCACTCCTCAAAAAGAAAAACGCTTTTGTGCATATGTTTCACTCCTCTAGGCTCTAGGTCTCTTTTCCTCCTCCTTCTTCTTCTTGGAAATATCAAATTTATTTCTGTGGAGAGGGATTTCTCGAAGGGGGTTTCTCAAATTCCAGTTTATGTTGTTTTTTGTTTATTCTTTAAAGTATTAAAATTGTATTGGATTTCCTTGTATATTATTTATGTTTTCAAGTAACAATGTTCTATAAGAACATCCGGAAGTCAAAAAAGAAAAAGACAGAGAGAATAATTAACTCAATCTCAAAAGGGAGCTCTGAATAATTTTTTTCAAAACAAAACTGAAAGGGGATTATCGTACTTAAACTATGGAATAAATAATTTCAGCACAGAAGAACAGAGGTAAACTTAAAGACAGTAAGTAATGTTCCCAAAAATGTTACGTGATACGAATCGAACATTAACAAAAACGCAGAACTAAAAACTGAGTTTAAGATGCAACGGAAATAAATCAAGGACACCAAAGATTGTTTTTCATAAGTTATATAATTGTATATAACTTATAGTGGTCTCATGACCAAAAATTTATTGTATAAAACTTATACAATCTTACAAATCCTCGAGAATGAATAGTAATCAGAAACAAAAAGGGATTAAAAGAAGTTAAATCCTAACTTCTAAGCCCAAAAATCTATCTAAAATAGAAGTGAAAACACCCTATTACAATTGCTTTGAGTTGAAAGAACACTTATAGATCTAAGAAAGCAATTCGTAATTTTGAACAAGTGTAATCACAAAAACAGTCGCTCGATCCAAATTGTTTGAGGCAATATTTGAGACGCCTCGATCTGAATTTTGTTCTCGCAAAAACCGGATATTAAAACCTTGGAGTGAACCTCTATTTATAGTGGAGAGTCCACCCGAGAGGCTCCTTGATTCTCGGTGGAGGTTGAGCGTAGGGTTGGTTGGAGCCGTTCTTTAGCCTTAAAACTCTCACCGATTTGACTTTGTCTTCCCGAGAATGCTCCTTCCGCATGCACTCTCCTCGACTTGGTCTTGTTGAGTATTATCGTGTTTTCCTTAGCTCCTAACCAAGCCAAACATTCACGTGATAAAATCTTCTCACTTAAATCGCCTGTGAAGATAGTAAAACTTTTGTTAAATGTCCTCCCGCATGTCACGACATTTGGGATGACATTTTCCTGCTTTACTTAACACCAAAAAGAGACATGTTACGGAAAATGTTAGGACACGTAACCTAAAACTAACAATCTCCCTTTTGCCTTTCTTCACAAAACTAAATAGGTTAATGATTTTATCACGCATAAATATCTCAACCTTCCATCCTGAAACATTTATAAATCACGATATATACACTATGTGCCAGTAAGTTACTCGAATCAGAGTATGATGCAAAATGCGAGTATACATCTAAAAGATTAATGCACTGAAACCATCAATATACACATAAACAGTATAGAATAAACAAAGAATATATAAATGTAATTAAAATGTCTAAAATCACAAGCCAAATAACTACAAACCACAACTAAAAGATTCAACAATCGCTACTTAGCAATTTAAACACAAAGAACACAACCTCAGAACTATTTCATTTCCAGATGTCTTCTGGTTTCATCTCCCCCTGCATCAAGATCCCCTCTGGTTTGAACATTCACCGCTACCGCTCCCGACTGCACTCCATAACCATCTCCCTTTTGGGAAGAAAGCAAAAATAGGTAACGCCTCCTAGCTTCCACCGTGGCTTTTCGACTGGTCCACTCTCGCGATCCGGGCATTGAGCTTTGCAATCTCGCACTACCAGCAAGCTTGTAAAGACGATCGTGAGATGTTACCGAGATGTCGACATTTCTCGTAACACTAGCACTTCCACCGTATTCGCCCATGGAAGATCAATGACTCGCTTCGCTCTTCAGATCGTCGATTAACGACGATAGTTCAGTTCTTTCCGCAGCAGATCCTGCCAGGGCTTGAAATCCCCGTGAGGTTAGTACCTTAAAGATCAAATGAGGAAAGGGAAGGATGATACTGTGTCCTTTCGCCATATTTACAATGTTGAAAGATTGTTTTTCCTATATCAACATTTAAACCTTTTCCTATTTTGTATAGGAGCAATGCTTGTTCAATTGTTACAATTGATTTGTTCAAAGAACACAACCACAGTGTATCATTAACTTGTGCAAAACAAGAAATAAGGCAATGAGTCCGACGTTGGACACCTTGAAACCCATTTCTTCACAACTCCACTGAGGTATGAAATCACTTCATCCCTATCATTTATCACTTCCCGCTCGCCTCTCATCATCATTCACTCTATTCAAACATTGGTTAATTGTAGTCGGTGTGAAGTCATAAAATTTGGTATAGAGAAACACTTTCCCAAAGTTTTTCGACTTGGGTTTCTCTGCTTTTGCTTGTTAGATTTGCATAAAATAACTTCACTACCTTGTCTACATAAGGACATTTGTTATTTACTAATCTAGTAGATTTCTTGAAGTGAAGAAATCCACCGCATCGTGGCTACTACAAGACGCAATGTCCAATACCTTCTCGCTCGAATGGCTCGACCACAACCAAGACCAATGTTTTCGAGTGATTGATCGTTAAAAATTCGAGAGAAAGGGTTACCTCGCACGCAGATTCGAGCTACCGCTTGTTAGACCTCGGACACCGGAATCAAGATGATTCGTAAGATGTCATAACATTTTCTCGTGACATCTTGAGGGTTGATGATGATTTTGTTTCCAAGTATGACCGCATTTCTTGCAATAAAACCTCTTCGAGGGGTGTCGTTCGAATCTCATCTTCCTCACCGGATTCTCGCAGATTTGTGACGAGGTGAAGCAGTGATTCCGGTTGGGACTCACCCGAAAGCGGTCTTTTCAATCGCCAGAATCGAGCTTGAAGAGGAGGAGTTGCGACTTCTTCCTTTTGGTGGAGGATTCACCACTGCCAAAGACCTTCTCAAAGTTTCGGACCGATCTGCGAGTGGGAAAAGTTGCTTGATTTGTCCTTTTTGGTAGGACGGAAACATCCGGGGTTTCCTCTAGGTTGATAGGATTATTTGTCTCCCCTGGATAGACGATTTCCAGAGGTTCTTGGAAGACACTTATTACCAAATTTGTGCACAATGGTGGACTTGTGCTCATTGGAGAGTGTTCGGACCGTGGTGACATTTTCGTGATACGGGTAGACATCCATTGGAGAGAAGGGTGAAGAGAAGGAGAAGTTAGGGTTTTCGGTTTACTGAACGGGTGAAGCCATGAGGGAGATGTGTTGTGTGAGGGATTCATCGTGGGTAATTTTAACGAAAATTTCGTTCCCACCTTTTTTTTTTCTTTTCCGGGAAGTTGCTTTGAAAGTGAGAATTAGTATTTAGTGAATGGGTATTTATACACTTGGCAAAAACTATCTACATAAGTGTTTAAGTTCTATACAAAGACTAGTTCCTAAGGTTTAGAGGTTGTTTCAAACTAGACATCAAAACCAAGAGAAATTTTTCAACAAAAAACCAACTCAACATTAATCGACAAAAAAATCTGGAAATCTGAGTGTTATCAGAAATGTTAGCACATTTTGTGTAACACGGGAGTCATTTTCTCATAGAATGCAGCTGCAACTAAACAAGACACTTTATAGAGTTTTGTCTCTAAATTAGTGGAACAATTTATATTGAGTCCAAATAGATAAGATCTTGTGTCTATCATTATAAGTAAGTTGATACTCCTATAGAATAGGAACGGTATCAATTTTGTGGGCTTTGCCCAACTTTTTACAATTGCCGAGGAATTTAAGGCTTTGCCTTATTTTTTGATACTCCCTTTTTATGATTTTTATATCATCGCAGAGAACGGTATTATTTTAAAAAGGTGTTCCTTTGAGAAGTCATGACCCGTTAGAAACACAAAACAACTTTAACATTTACCGAAAAGAAGCAGTTCCTGATTTTACACTGGATGAATGTTACCACAAATGTCCCTGACATTTTGATAACGCACCAAAGAAGTTGTTAACTTTTATATTGAGCAGAGACCGAGAGAGTTTTTCAAGTTTGAAAACCTCTCATGATCTAAAGCTTTTGTAAAAATATCAGCTAGTTGATGAGAAGTGTCAACATAATCGATTCTAACTAGCTGTTTTTCAACCAAGTCTCGAAGAAAGTGATGTCTTATATCTATATGTTTTGTAATGCAGAGTGTGAACCTGATTTTTAGATATATTGACGGCACTCATATTATCACAAAGACAAAACTAAGATATTTTTTGAAACACCATAATCGCTCAACACGTGTCTTAGCCATATTAATTGAGAGCAACAACTCCCGCTACATATTCAGATTCAAGATTGAGAGTGAGACACAATTTTGTTTACGATCGTACTGCGAGACTAAGTTATTGCCAAGGTAAAACATCCTCCACTAGTACTTTTTCTATCTTCCACATCCTCACTTCAATCCGAGTCACTATATCCTATTAGATTAGGATTAGTGTCTGGAATACCAAATTCTAACTCACACGTGTCAAGAACATATCTTATGACACGCTTGACAAAGATTTAAGTGGGAAATTTTAGTGGCATGCTTGGAATCGTGCACACACACAAACACTAAACATAAGATCCGGACGACTCATGCGGTGAGATACAAAAGACTACCTATCATAGATCCGTATAAAGTTGGGTCAACATTCTCCCAACATCATCTTTGGATATAGTCCGGTTGATCCCATCGAGTCTTCGTATGTTTGGCATTCTCCAATCCAAACTTTTTAACCGTGTTCTTGGCATATTTGCTTTGTGAAATGAAGATACCCTCCTCATTTTGTTTTATCTGCAAGCCTAAGAAAAGGTTAGTTCCCCTATCATACTCATTTCGAATGTTGAGGACATAGCATCGACAAAAGTCTTAAGATGAGATATTGAAGTCGAACCAAAAACTATGTCATCTACATAGATTTGAGCAATAACCATATCTGATCCATGGTGTTTCATAAATAAAGTACAATCACTACACCACGTTGGAAACCAAATTCAAGAAGGAATTGAGTTAAACGACCATACCATGCACGCGAGCTTGTTTTAGTCCATACAAGGCCTTTTTAACTTGTATACATGTTGTGGATGGTGAGGATCTTCAAATCCTTTGGGTTGTTCAACATATATCTCCTTATCAATATATCCGCTCAAAAGGCACCTTTCACATCCATTTGGTGAAGAGTTATCTTTAAACAACAAGCTATGGCAAGTAATAATCTAATTGATTCAATTCTAGCCATCGAGCAAAGGTTTCATCATAGTCGATACCTTCGACTTGAGAGTATCCTTGAGCCACTAGTCTAGCTTTATTTCTAATAACAGCCTGCACTACGATTTATTCTTAAAGATCCATTTAGTTCCTATTACATTAGTCTCATCGTATGCGATAACTAGATCCCAAACCTCATTTCTCGTGAACTGCTCTAGTTCTTCTTGTACGGCTTGTATCCACCAACCGCCTTTTAGTGCTTCATTAATGTTTTTAGGTTCCAAAGTAGAAACATAGCAAGATTGGCTTACCTTGTGATGTATGGTGGACATACACGCATACTTCACCATGTCTCGGTAATTTTTCGCTCTTTTCTCCTTGTTTTTATTCCTTCGAATACTTCTCCTATTACATTGCTCAAAGGATGGTTTCTTCGATTCTCGGATGAGGATCCTCGCGCATCAATCACGGTTCGCCGTAATCCTCATCTGTTCTCATCTTCTACAGCGTTGCTGCAGATGTTGTGACATTTGGTGTAACATCCGCATTTTCTCGTGGTCCGCCTCCTCGTATTGTTACGACAAAGATTCACATCGTGTATTTCCCGCATGATCTGCATTATCATCAAAAACAATGTTAATGCATTCTTGTACGGATTTGGTTCAAGATTGTACACTCGGTAAGCATGACTATTTTGAGAATAGCCTATGAAAATTCCCTTATCACTCTTAGAGTCAAACTTTGCTCGATTATCTCTATCATTTAGAACATAGCATACACACCCAAAAACACGAAAGTAACGTAGATTTTGTTTCTTTCCATTCAAGATCTCATAGGTGTCATTTTTGTTCCTGGTCTAAGATAGACTCTATTGTAGATGTGACTTGCAGTTGTTTAAGGCTTCGCCCAAAAACGCTTGACAGCTTTTAGAACTTAGCATAACTCTAGCCATTTCTTGTAGGGTTCTATTCTTCCTCTCTGCTACACCATTTTGTTGGGGGTTTTGGGAGCGTAAAATTCATGGAAAATACCTTTTTCTCACAAAATGTAGAAAATTGATTATTTTCAAACTCCTTTCCATGATCGATCTTATCCAAAAATAGAGGAATGATATAGATTTCTAATTCTAGAGTATAATATTCTAAACATGTCAAACGCTTGAGACTTTTCTTTCAAAAGAATATCCAAGAGTATCTTGAAAAGTCATCTACAATCACAAAGGAGTACCTCACGCCTCCTAGGCTATCTACCTCGATTGGACCCATAAGATCCATATGTAAAAGTTGAAAGCAATGAGACGCACTAGAAATGTCCATCAATCAACAACTTTGTGAGGACACGTTTGCTTACCTTTGAGACAATCTTCACACACCACGGTTTCACTCATAGACTTAGTTTAGGAACGCCTTTACCGCCTCATAAGATATCAATTTTCTAAGGTTGTGGTAATTGACATGTCCTAGTTTTGATGCCACAATGTTGTGTCATCACCCTAACACTATTACATACCTTATGTTCTCCGACAAGATAACAATTATCACTTGTTCTCAGACTGCCATTATGCATTTGTTAGTTTCATCACCACCGTATACGCACGTTTATTGAATCTTACCTCTAAGTTGTCATCACACGCTTGGCTTATACTAATTAGGTTAGCCATCGCACCATCAACGCAAGACATTATTCAAATACTGGAATTCCGTGACATTAACGCCTCTTCCTATTATCTTACTCTTTCCACCTCCTCCATATGTAACATTTCCTCCATTTAGAGCTTCGTAGCTCTTAGATGCCTTTTGTTCTGTCATATATGAACAGCATCACAAAGTACCACGATCCGTAGATATCGTCCTTAGTGCATGGCTACATTACAACTTGTTTTCTTGATGGGAACCCAAACCTTTTTGTTACCTTACGATTTTTGTAGATAGAAGAGTCTCTGAGTGTCATCTCAAGTTCTCGACAAAGATTCCGAAGACCTTTTCTTTCTGAGTTTAAAGCAAAAAGGTTTTAAATGTCCAGATTTATTACAATAATTGCACACATAGTTGCTACCCTTCTTACGGTTCATTTCCCCATTTTTAACAAACAAGTTGGAGCATAATGTATTGACGGATTCTTGTAGCCCAAACCAAGACATCGAGGTTGACTAATACTAAGGATTTCATCTAATTTGGAGGTGCTCGTGTTAAGCTTTTTGAAGGTTGCTTCGGATCTAACTTTGCACTTATCTTCCGAATTCAAGATCTTTTGGTAAGAGTCACTTCCAATGGGTAATGGTACTTATCAAATCTGATTCTCACGAGTTAGAGTTTTCACCTTTGATTCAAGTTGATTAGATTCAATGATTAAGTCCTGCAAAGGGCTTGCAATTCCTTAATCATATCATCCTGTAGTCTTCGAGTCTTAGGATTAGAATCATTTTTTGAAATAAAACCACGTAAATCGACATCCAAGAATTAAAAACTCATACCGTCATTGTCAGATCTGCAGATGTTACAATGATGTTCGGAAATGTCATGACATTTAGTGTATCACAATACTAAACCTTCATCATCCGACAGAGAATGTTCAAAAACAGCCGCATTGCCAGGACTCTATTTCTCAGATTCTCTTCCCCTTCACCTTCATCATCACTTAGGAAATCCATAGACTTTTGCCAACCTTTCTTAGAGTGTTTGCACACTCGTTGGCATAACGGCCCCATCCCGAGCGTGCATGACATTGAATGTTGTCGAGTCTTGGAATCGAACTCGTTCGGTGCATTTATTCTCCTAAGTTGATTGCCTTTTTGCGGTGGGAAAATTCTTGGTAATTCGTGGATCGAGTCCTTGGTTTTGGTGCTCTTTAGACATAGATTTATTCTTATCTTCGTTGAATCTTCTTAACATTGTATTGAACCTACGAGTAAGAAGAGCAACGCTGACACCATCCCCAATTTCTTCAAGTGTTTCATCCTCTTCATCGACTTCCGCCTCTAAGGATTTTGCTTGAAGCGGCAACATCCTTGCCTTTGTATAAAGACCTTTGATTTTCCATGTTCATCTCATATGTTTGAGAATGCTCATTAAGGTACGTAGGTCCATCAGGCAAGGTTATGTGCTTCTTCAATCGCACAAATCTTAATGTTGAACTTTTCAGAAGAGATCGGCGGCTTTTTCAACAAGTTGATTGTTGGTCAACGGAGAACCAAGAACTTGACATTCATTAGAGATATCAATCAACTTTTCAAAATAGGTTTTAATATCCTCCGATTCCTCCATCCTTAAACGCTCATACTTACTCACGAGCACGCTAAGCTTGTTCGTTGAACACTCGAGCTACCTTCACAATGAGTTTGTAAAGTATCCCAAGCATCTCGCAAGAGAGCAATTTTGGATGAGTTTGAACATATAAAGATCAACCCATCCGAAATAGCATTTAGTGCTTTTTCGCCAAGCTCGCACTATTAGTTTCTTCAAAAGTCCATTCGGCCTCGTGCTTGACCAAAATGTCGCTTCCTCGTCCGGAAGATAGGAACAGTGTATCCATTAGTAATAGATCTCCATGCTCTAACATCAATGGATTTGATGTGAGAACGAGCGAATCTTCCAATAAGGATAGTTTGATCCATCTAAAATAGAAGTCTACCAATATTTGGATTAGCTTGATCCATAGTTAAGTAAAAGGACCTTAGCACTTATTATGTCAAGTCATTCGCCCGATACCAATTGAAAGGGATTATCGCATTTAAACTATGGAATAAATAATTTCAAAGACGTAAGAGGTAAACTTAAAGACGAAGTAATGTTCCCAAAAATGTTCTCGTGATACGAATCGAACATTAACAAAAACGCAGAACTAAAAACCGAGTTTAAGATGCAATGAAATAAATCAGGACACCAAAGATTGTTTTTCATAAGTTATATAATTGTATATAACTTATAGTGGTCTCATGACAAAAATTTATTGTATAAAACTTATACAATCTTACAAATCCTCGAGAATGAATAGTAATCCGTAAAACAAAAAGTGGATTAAAAAAGTTAAATCCTAACTTCTAAGCCCAAAAATCTATCTAAAATAGAAGTGAAAAACACCCTATTACAATTGCTTTGATATGAAAGAACACTTATAGATCACAGAAAGCAATTCGTAATTTTGAACAAGTGTAATCACAAAAACAGCCGCTCGATCCAAATGTGCTCGAGGCAATATTTCAGACGCCTCGATCTGAATTTTGTTCTGCAAAAACTGGATATTAAAACCTTGGAGTGAACCCTCTATTTAAAGTGGAGAGTCCACCCGAGAGGCTCCTTGATTCTCGGTGGAGGTTGAGCAGAATAGGGTTGGTTGGAGCTGTTCTTTAGCCTTAAAACTCTCACCAGATTTGACTTTGTCTTCCTGAGAATGCTCCTTCCGGTATGCACTCTCCTTTGACTTGGTCTTGTTTAGTGTTATAGTGTTTCCCTTATCTACTAACCAAGCCAAACATTCACGTGATAAAATCTTCTCTTCGTAAATCGCCTGAAGATAGGCAAAACTTTTGCCAGAAATGTCCTCCCAGATGTCACGACATTTGGGATGACATTTTCCTGTTTTTACTTAACACCAAAAAGAGACATGTTACGGAAAATGTTAGGACACAGAACCTAACACTAACAAAAACAAATAGTTCACTTGATAACTCAACTGACGATTTAGTCAATGAATCTGAGCAGCAAAATCATGTTGAAGAATTTGGAGGAATTAATAATGATTTAGTCAATGAATCTCAACAACAAAATCATGTGGAAGAATTAATAGGAACTGACAATGATTTTAATGCACATGTAGGTGACTTAGGTGAAGATGAACATGTTGAGAATTAAGATTTTGATCATCTTTGTAATAATGAAGACACTGAACCTGAGGGTGTAGAACCAAGTTTTTCTTTAAATATTTTTTATCCTAGAATTTGGAATACCGTAGATGAAAAAATGAGAGCTTTACTTGTGAAAAAAAGGTCATGAAAGAGATAATAATATCAAATTTCCCAAGGATGAAAATTTTAGACATTTTTCCTCAACTTATTACTTGAGAAAGTTACCAAATGGGGAGACTCATGATAGAAAATGGCTAGTATACTCAAAGGAATTGGATAAGATATTTTGTTTTTTACTGTAAGTTATTTAAGACAATGTGTTGTAGAAGCCAATTAGCAAACGAAGGACTTAGAGATTGAAAACATTTTAGTGATAGGCTTAAACAACATGAAAACAACATTGAACACATAACTAACATGAGTTCTTGGATTGAATTACATAACGGATTGAAAAAAATGAAACAATTGATAAAGGCATACAAGAACAAATTAGGAGAGAAAAGGAACACTGGAAACATGTTTTGGTTGCTTGTTGGTGGATGAAAAAGAACTTATTGAATTGTTATAAGTATTTATCTTGTTTATATATTATAACTTTTTATTCTAAATTTTAATATATTGAAGTTTGAATCGATACAATTTATTTGACTTGAATGTTAAATTTTTAATTAATTTGTACATGTTAGATCTTGGTTGAAAAATAAGAGTGAGTTCATCACTAAATTTAAATAAATATAAGGCCTAATTTTTACTTTTGCCCTGGACCCTGAAAAATTCAGGACCTCACTGATTACTCTTTGACTTTATGAATATATATATTCTTCATTTTTTCGATTTAAGTACAAAGAATATGTCATTCTATTTATAGTCAAGAACTTACGATATTTGTTTTTATGGGATGAGGCTACATTATTGTTTGTAATTTAAAGTATACGTGCTAGAAAAATAAGATCTCCGCTCGTATTACATTAAAGAATTAAAAAGAAAATGAATTTTACTAGATTAGAGAAAATTATAATTTAATTTATTATACTACTAGATAACCAAATTCTACTTACAAAAGCTCAAGCATTATATGCAGAATTTCATACATCTCAGTGATAATGAGTAAACCAAATCATACAATTGCGTCCTTTAAATGTCTTTCTCATTAATCAAGACAGATGTAAATTAGGATAAGAAAACGAACCACTGAACTGTTAAGTTTCTTGCCAAAGATAATAATCTAACATAAGATAAGGTGGCGCCAGGAAATGCATATATCTTATGGATAGACCTGTCCATCGGGGCGAGGACCCGCTCGGCCCAACCCGACCCGAAAAATAAAGGTCAGACGACTATTTCTGACTCGTGAGCCACCTGAGCCGAAAAAGCGGGATCCGATCTTATGTAGGGTCGGGTCAAGGTCAATTTTTTTTACCTTCCCGCCCTGACCTCCGACCCGATGTCGATCCGCCACTATATTGTATACTTATATATATTTGGAGTTTTTTTTACATGTTTTATGAATATATGTGATGTAGACTTTATGTTTTATTGTGAAGCATTGACATAGAGAGCGAAAGTAGTTGTAAATTGGTGCAATTTTAAATGGTTATAACTATGCGCTCGGATGTCCGTTTTACCCAAAAAAAATAAATCCTTTTCTTTATTATAAATTTCGCGATATACAATAGATTTTAACGTACAAATTTCGTGGTAATGTAGGTGTGAATGTCAATTTCAGTTTTGAGAATTCAATTTTTAGAAATAACAAAAAAAAAATCCGGGTTCCGCGACTCGACCCGGCCAAATTACCCCATTTTTTATTTTGTAGAGCGGGTCAGGGTCGACCCGTGACCCGTAGAGTCCTCGAACGTTCAAGGCAGGGTCGGGAAATTTAAAAAAAATAAAGTTAAGATCGGACAAGCAAAAAAAAAATTCATCTGACCCAGTCCGACCCAAGCTTTGAACATGTCTACTTATGGAGTATATACATAGCAACTCAAGAAAAACAGTTTGGAAAAATAAAGAAGTCAAACGTTAGCAATGAAAAGAAATTCAGAGAATATATTCAGATATTATCACAATAGGTGTACCAATCCCTTACATTTGTGTATGTCTTCCAATACAAGCATTACAGCAAGCAAAATACTAACTTCTACACCAAGAATTGCTTGCGCCACTTATCCTAGTATATAATAACTATATAAGAGAATAATGATTTATTTTCTTGTAATTTCCGTCTTCACCTTTCTACTATAAACAAATCGGCATTTATTAAAATTCACTACTTCACTATATTTGCTACATGTTATTTGTCGAAATGTGTGACCATAGAGTACTATTTAAAAGATTAAGTTGTTAGGAAAAATACATTTTTAATTACTTAATTACAGTATGTCTTAACACGCCTCGTTATGTGAGGCTTTGATTTTTTTTTTTTGTGAATCAAATACGTGATTTTTTTTTAATAATGAGTGACAGTGAACTCAAACTCAAGACTTCTGTCTGTCTTAATGCTATATTGAAATGTGTGACAATCTAATTTAAAAGTTTAAGTTATTAAAGAGAATATATTTTTTAATTAATACTATATAATATGTCAACAAAGCTCCGTACTCAACTTCTAAAAAAATATCTTCTTTTATTAAAGCTATTTAATCATTACATATAATGAATGGAAGGGGGAAATAGGAGTATATACTAATGAGAAATTTGGATTTTGGACCATCCATATACATGGTAGACAAATGAGAGTGAGCTGGCTGGCAAACCCAATTTAATTGCGCCATGCTCATATTTATTTTTATGCCCAGGTCTAGAGGCTTGTGTCTCTCTATCGCTAGTACTGGTACTAGGCTCCTACGGGTAATAGCATTGGTCCCTCAACGCTATTACCAGGTAAATCGCGAAATATGCTCCAGTAGCCAGTATCTGGAAGCGTACAACGGATCACTGACGCAAGGTTAATCCCTTCTATGTGCTTGTCGGGGATCGAACCCACACTGCGCAGGCCCGCGCGCCTTATAGCGCCCATACTTTATCACTGGACTATGCCCCGGGGGACGAAAACTGTGGTAGGGTAAACTTTTTAAAGTGACTGGTTCCATCGCATTAAATCTCCATACCCCAGAAAATCCCACCTACGTCCTAGCCCTACAGATTAGTATACACCGCTTGGCTTGCATGCGAACAGTGGAGATATTTTTTTGGGAGAACACAGTTCCACTCTCGCTGGTCAGGGGAATTGAACACGAGACCCCAGACAGCAATACCCTAATGAAATGACCACTGGGCCAAACACTTTGAATAAAAATAAGGTAGGATAAACTTTTTAAAGTGACTTGTTCCACCGCAGTACGACCCCATACCCCAGATGAGGAATTTTTTTTGGGGAACAAAGTTCCACTCTCGCTGATCAGGGGAATCGAACACGAGACCCCATTCTCATTTTAAACGGAAAACATATAATATAAAGTAAACACATCCCAATAATAGTCATAAGAGACTATATTACTTTACTTACTAGTATTAATAAAAGGTTAGGAAGCATGTCTTCGTCGACATGCCTGCTTCCTATCATTTCACGTGTTATTGTTGTGGGTTCTTTCCACAAGGCTGTGCTTTGCTTGGTTGTACCATTCTCTTAACCGGTGTCATGTTCATCTGTTATGATTGAAGAAGTATAATTAAGGTAACCATTTTCCATCATTACTGTGGCTGACTACTTAGAGTCCGTTTGGATTTACTTTATTATGAATTAATTAGGGATATCTCATGCGGGGAAGAAAGGATTATTAATAAATTGGTGTGCACTTCCATACCATCTTTGTGTTATAAGTACAAAATTAAAGGTCTCAAAACGTAATATTAATATTTTAGCCCATAAATTATTGTTGTGAAATCAAATTAATAGTGTCTACATTTTACAATCAAACTGTATATAAAAGGTCTCAAATAATCTAAAACATAGAAAGTATACTATCACACAAATTAAAGAATTCATGCTCACAATTTTTTATCTTTTCACACTTGACTTTCAAGAAACTTCGTAGAATATGTTAAAAAAATATGTAATTGCATAGATATAAAATTATAAATATATATTGGACTGTATTGACACGAGGTCTGATATCTAGTATAATATAGATCTATGAATTGATCCTCAATCCAAGCAAGCGCTTCATGTATATATAGGGGTGTTTTGATTGACTTTTTAAAAGTAGCTCATAAAGTAAAAGCTAAAAGTCATAAGTGATAAAAGGCAAACAGTGAATAGATAAAATATGATGAGCTTGTGCTAAACCATCCAAATGCAACATAACTGAGGTTTCTCTAATTACACTACATATGGAAATGGGAACAAACAATCAAAAAACATATGGTAGAAAACTAGCTTTGCCTCTACATTTACAAACTAAGTTACAACTGTGAGCTTCACAACGACTTACTCAGGTCGTGTGTGACATCTAATTCCCAACAAAATAAATTCACACATGGATGAAAATTCAATGTCATCACCTTGTCCCAGGATTGGCTGCAGGTACCTTGGATGGATAATTTGAAATGTCTACATCAATCAGTGATAGGTCATAGGGTGCTGAAACATTATTTGATGCATCCATAAGCAATGAGTAGTTCATTGCCTCCGATTTCCCTGTTTGCTGGCCTGCACCAGGATTTTGTGGATTGATGTTATTTGCAGAGGGAGGGAGACTAGATAATTGTACATCTTCCTGTTTGTTTCCAAATATGTGCTTGTTTTTCCTAACAGTATCCATCTCTGGGCCAGTTGGGACGAAAGTCCTCGCCCTGTACTTCGTTGCACCCCCCTCTTCAGCATCACCACCATGATTATAGAGAACATAATCATGATAAGTAGGAGCAAACTGCATTCACAGAAGAAAATAGAATTTTGTTAGGACACATGTGGAGTAAACATACAACACCAGGGAAAATAAGCAAGAGCCTGTCTGACCTGGTGGACTGTGTCATGGTAAAAGTCATTTAGCATAAGGGCATGTCCAAGGCTAGCGGTAAAACCACGAGAAGAACCAATATTTGCGCCAGCATATTCCTTGTATGGGAAGGCATAAAGATGACCAAAAGCTGCAATAAGCATCTCAACACAAATTATAAAATTTTGAAATTCAGCAGCTTCCTCGGTATCTTTAATAAGTTCAGACTTTGCAGCAAGAAACACCAGAACACCCTGGCAGAGGAAGTTAAGAAGGATTATGATAACTAGAAACGTCATTCTAAACAAAAAATTTATAATTGATACAACAAAAAAAGGCCAGCCAATTTCTGCGATTTCAGTAAAAGTTCTGTTATACAGCATTAACGAACAAAAGGTGAACAGGTAAATATTAGATAGTCATCTTTCAGTTAGTTGAACCCCATTAAAAAGATATTACCAATTTAGATAAATCAATAAGGCAGCATAACTTTATTAGAGAGCAAACTACACGTCTTAACTAAAAAGGAAAATGCATGATTCCTCCCTGTTTGGGTTTGATTTGAAAGGAGAAAATTCTGAAGTGGGTAGGTCCCAAGAAGTTGTACTATTAAGGCTAAATTTGAGATGGTAAGATTATATAGTTAAGGCTAAAATGGAGATGGTAAGATCAAAAAGAGAAAGGAGTATTTTTTTTGGTACATACTACACAGAAAACAGGACAGAGGAAATAATAATAATAATGTTATTATTATTATTGTTGTTACGGTGATAACAGAATTCAGCTAATATGCCGGATTTGGTGAAACCAAAGAGTGTTCAGTAGTCAAAAACTGAATAGTAGTTTGCTTACTTAACAGCAAAGTGATAGAATAACATGTAACTGAGCAAAAATCTGGTGAATTACCTGCCAGTACGTGAGGAATACTACGGATTTTATAATGATAAACTTTGGAACTGGATTAAATGGCCGGAGCAGATCTTTGCATGCCACGTAAAACAAAGCCAAGGCATAAAGTGCCATTGAGTATGAGATAGTATATATAATTGTGAGGTAGAGGTATGATTGCCTTGGACTGAAATTTCCATCCTCATATTTTCCTTTTACATAGAGTATGATTGTAACAATCACTAATATGGGCTTGAGAATCACAAACTGCAAACATCCCTGCTTGCACCTTCGAATAAAGCGTCTGCATGGATTGAACATTATCAGAAACACACTTCAAAGCAAATAAATAAACAAGAGATTTAAAATCCAATCATTTAAATGAATTAACAACATTGCAACATGGAGACCGGCATAATTGAAATGTTAAAACAGGGTGACTATAATTTGGTCATAGATATCAAAGGAATCATTAATTCAATTGAAATTTAAGGAGTCGTCTCAAATTCAAGTGTAGAAACGCAATGTATTCAATCATATAAACCATGAAAAATGAGTCTCCTATTTAGAACTGAGTAATATATAATTTTTTAGAAACGGTACATGCTGGAGAATTCTCAAAGGAATAGCTCTTCATTGATTAGATAAAAGTGGATTCATGCATAAGCACAACTTACCCATCCAAAGGAAGTGGAGGAAAGCAGCAGGTCATCAGACACCAATTTGGCTTTAGAACTCGGCCACTCAAACTTAGAACAACAGCCCCTGGTCCACCTACCCATGCCAGGCAGAGTGATAGAAAATTATATATGACCCAAGCCTCATATCTGAAAGGAAAATTAGAAACTAAATAATCACAATTAACGAAATAATTTCACCATAAGAAGTGTCTAAACATAAGTTCAAATATATCATATAAATCATTCACCAACTACTCCTTTCTACCTAATATATGTTACGTCAATTTACTAGCACCAAGATTTTTTTTAAAAGAAAAGGCTAAAGTTTTTTCTTTTTCTTTATTCTTTTATTTTCCTTTTTCTTTTTTTGAATTTTTGAGATATTCAAATACCAGAAATGTGTACAATTAGAAGATGTCCACGCAAAAACGAAACACAAAGCTATTAAAGGATACAAAATAATAATCTTTTTTTTTTTGAAAATGGTAACATATAATAATCTATATATTTTGAATTATTGAAAGCGGCAGAATTGCCACTCGGCAAGGATTAGACTCTCTCAAGATAGAGACAAAGAAGTGGCTCAATTTAAAAGGGAGAGAAACCTTAGGTGTTTTGATGGGATTTCAGCTCCTCTTCATACTCTAAAAGCTAGATGTTTAGTTTTTTTGTTCAGTTGGAGCTTTCTACAACCACAACAACATACCCAGTGTGATCCCACAAGTTGGAGCTTTCTCTCCCCTGTCAATAGCATTGACAACTTCCTGGACTTTGTTAGCTCCATGGTTCTTGTGTAGTCTAACTTAGTTTCTACTCTAATAGCTTACTAGCTTTTGTTTTTGCTCCAAAAGCTCTCAAGCTTTTGCTTTTGTAATATAGCACCTTCCAGTTGCCTTTTGTTAATGATAATTTCTAACTTCATCAAAAAATAAAAAAGGAGAGAGCGACTATGATCCAAAATGCTAAACATGGACGATCGAGATTCCCGAGAACCCTGATATAGACCATGCTGAGTAGATGGACCCACACATAGCTGCTAATAAAAAATAGAGGGCCATAGCCCATAGCACTCTGAATGGATCATAATAGTTGCCATCATTTTATTTTTTTTTGAAATGGAAAAAAATAACATTTAGATCATAGTTGCCATCATGAAAACCTATGTAGCACGGACACGCGAGAGGTGTCCGATAGGACACGGACACGGACACGCGGAAACGACAATTTTGAAAAATAGGGGACACGACACAGTGGACACTACTGTAAAATAAATTAAAAATATTTATATATATATATATATATATATATATATATATATATTTATATATATATAATATAATATAATATATAAAATACTAAAATTAATATTATTAAAGCTTCACATTCATAAATAAATTATAAATTTAATTCAAATTTGTTATATACCAAATAACCAAAATACCAAATTAAATATGTACCAAATTAAAAAGAAACATTCATAACAAATTGACAATCAATCAAATATTCAATACATAATTTATAAGACCATAGTCCATAAACTAATACATAAGTATGTCCCAAGACTAAAATAAATCAAATAAATATAAATTTACTTAAAATAAATCAAATAAAATTAAAACTAAACTTTTTCTAAAAAAAAAAAAAAAAAAGTCCCTGCCGTGTCCCCCCTGCCGTGTCCCCCGCGTGTCCCTGCCGTGTCCCCAGCGTGTCCCTGCCGTGTCCGATTTTTTTTTTTTTTTTTTTTTTTTGCTGGGAAACGTCCCGGACACGTGTCCGAGGCGTGTCCGGGGCGTTTCGTGTCCGGTGAGGTGTCCGACACGGACACCTCACCCTAAATGAAGTGTCCGTGCTTCATAGATGAAAACATTACCTATTCAATCTCCCCATTGTAAATTCAGGACAAACAAACCTCGCTCATACAGTAAGTAAAGTCTGCATAAAAGAAGCTAAAATGCTCATAAGTCCAGATAGTTGAACTAAAATGCTCTTCCTTTAAAGATATGTGGGTCTAGAGCTTTTAACAAGCATCTTCTTTTGATTGGTCCAATCTCACTAACAAGAACCAAACGAGCAACATGCTCAATTATCTGAATGCTATTACTAATAAACCAAAATTCTGTCCTCAGATAAACATCCCAACAGAACAAGGGAAATAGCATAAGCTAAAAACCAACCTAACAGATAGACTAGGAACCCTCCATATTGCTCAAAACTTTACTTTTTTAGTTTCTTTTTTCAACCCCAACTTGTTTGTGACCGAGACAAAGTTGTGGTTGTTTCTCCTACCATGTTTTGCACTGGTTGGGCCTGCAGGGGGTTCCGAATACCATTAGTCCTCTTCACACTTTGTCGCTGTCCTCCATGCACCTGCTTCCGAATTTCTCCAATGGTTTCTCATCATATCCTACTTTCTCCAAAGGACCCCCCCCCCTCCTTGTGAGCTTATTCATTCATACAACAGAAGCAAAATATCTCAAGCCCCAACATCACAAGAAAGGAAGTTTTGAAGAAAGGTGACCTTGCGAAATAGCCAATCCAAGATAAGGACCCAATATTCCCCTTACCTAACTGAGATCTTGCATTTCCATATAGAATTTAATAAAAAGTCTCCTCCAACCCCATAGAAGTTGAAACTTTCTGAGTACACCAAAGGAACACTTGGCAAATATTAGTAGTGCATCCTCATATTTTTGGCACCTAGTACATAATTTACAGGACCAACCTACCTTCCAAACCAAAATAGTTCCCCTTTTGGAAACTTCTTTTCCATTATCTCATAGATACTATTCCAAATATCACTTGATTTATCCAATCATAAAATGGCATGCCTAAATCTGTGATTAGATGAGAGCTAATTTTGCATCCTTGATTATATGCGCTCTCTTCTATTATTCTATACCCTATACTTCATTTACCGAATACTATCAATTTTTGGATTTATATGCAACCTTAAAATTGCGCCAAAGATGGTTTGGTCATATTCTATGTAGACTTTCATATGCAGATGTGACATCATGAAGAATGAAGGTGGTTTAAAAAGGGATGAGGTGAAGATAGAATCACATGGGAAACAGTGTCTCAAACAACCTATAATCCCTCGGAATCTATGCAGATCGCGAAAGAATAGAATGCAAGAGAAGGTTCATATAGGTAATAACTAATTGGAAGGAGAGGTAGATGCGTTGGTACATTTATATGAAGTCAAGTGTTTGCCAAGAATCCTTTTTGTCTGTTCAGAGATTTGTAAATCAATGTAGAGATAGATTGGGGTGTAAAGAATCTTCAGTGTGAATCCGAGTGTTCTAGAAAAGGAACTGAGAAAAAACTTGGAATATGTTAATATTTGTAGTGATCTAAAGATGTGAATTAGACAATGGAGTTTTCAGGAACTTGAAGAGACGGTCTAGTGGGATGACGTGAATAAGACAGCGTCTGTCAATCAACAATATCTTACGTCGTTTTGACAAATTTTAAGGTTTTCCCTTCAAGGTTCTAGGTTTAAGATGCTTTAAGCTTCTTGTTTTTTGTTGACTTTATATATCAGTAGCAGTCTATGAGTTGGGTAATTAACTTAGACAGCTCAATAAATCTTGGATGTATGAATGCCATATCAGAATAGGTCCACGCACTGTGTGGTTGAACAGAGCATAAAGTGATTTAATTCTTCAGCTTATAGAAGAATAAAACATTGTGCAATTAATTCTATCTGACTTTTAATTTTTAGATATCATTCAATATTTTTTGCAAATGTTTTATTGCACACATAAAGATATTGTGCAAGATAGACACGTATACCAAGTCAAGCAACTCGGCTGGAGGATGCATATCCATATTTCATAGTCTAATGCACTGTACGCTCAACAACTGAGCCTGTATTCAAACTCAGTGGGGGAATCCAGTTCCCATTCTCCATATAGGATGAAGAAGTAGAGTTTTTGACATATGGTACCCAAAGGTGTGACTTAGTGCTCAAAAAGTGGATGGAAACATTGAAGACCACGGTTCAAATTCTAGCAGAGACAAATTATACAAGGTGATTTCTTCTCATCTACCTAAACTTGTCGACAAAGTTACGCAGTACTTGTGAGAGGTAACAGGTATCCGGTAGAATAGTGGAAGTGTGTGTTTGTTGGCCCGTATATATATAAAGTGTGTTTATGTAATTGAGTATTCGACATAACAATCTTGTTGAACTCACAAAACTTTTAACTATTACCGATCTATGTGTGCTGCAAAGATTTTAGATGTCAACAAATAGAAACTGAGTCATAAAAAGAAGATTTTATTAAGTTAAGAATAAATATATGTTTCTCCACACTATAGAACGGTTCATGATAATTATTATGCCATCCGAATTCATGACTGCTACTTGTCGCAAAAGTTTAGAACACAGAGGGAAAAAGCAGGGGCACCATTCCATGAAGCAACAATGGGCAATCATATTATAATACCATCAAGAAAAAGATATGCATTAACCCACAAAATACAAACTTGAACCACACTTACATTTCACGAATGGAATTGAAATAGATGGCCCTCTGGTTTAGGATGAGTGACAAGAATGACGTTAGTGCATAAACCTGTCAAAGAAACAAGGAGAATTTTAAACATTAATGTGGAACTTAAGTAAAAGTTTAGCACAATGTAATATGCAGGCTCAGAGTCAAGCTAGTTCTGAAAATATATCTGTTAAGGTCATATAGAAGAAAAAAAATTGCATCCTCGTGTTATTGAAGAATTAACACTATAACATCCAGATTTAAGCAAATATGTCTGATTTTAAGATCCATAAAGATTCACAACTTTAATATTCACTACTGTTGGGGTACTGCATGTGCCGTCTTTAGTTTAGCTTTAGTTGGTATATCTAAAACAACAATTATAAAAGGGAAAAGGGCTAAATATACACCTCTACTTTGTTATAATTGTTCGGTTTTATCCACCGTTATACTATCTGGCCATCATTACCTTCGATGATGTTATTGAACCTAACAAGTATACCCCTTAATTAAAAATCTCCCAAATCGGCCAAAACTGCCCGCATGGAACCAAAATTGCCCATTTCGAACGGTCCCCTTTTAAACCCAACCCCAACCCACTATACCAAATAACCCAATATAGCAAAATGACCCTTGTTTTTTCTAAAAAACAAATTCATACATCATAGTATGACTCTTACCAGCACCAGTTGGTCCATACATCATTATTGTACATTTAGCCCCTAATTTCACCCCGTCAATTGTTTACTGCACAAGTTTCTTATAAAACTCATCAAGATCTTCTTCAGATAACAACACGCCATCAAGTGTAAAATCCCTATACCCTATGTTGGTCCTAGCACATAGGGATCCGGCCATGTACAAATTTCCTTCTACTATAATTTTAACGATTACCACAAAGTTTCCACATCTTCAACACCAGCGGTTTTGCTTTTCCAGATCTAACTCACCTACTATCTTATTTAGTCCTTCTCAGAACCTTTGACATTCCACCTCAAGTGGGATGACTACTCTTTTAAGTATTTTTTAGAAAAGACTTTTAAGTTTTTTCAAATATTTACAAAATGACAGTATGAATCCGTTCAGAAATCAACCTGATCCCTACTTTTGACCTACATAATTTTAAATACAATTAGGTTTATTGGTCAACTTTATACCAATACACATCCAACTTAGGTAACTTGAAGCAGTTTGGACAACTTTTAAGAGAGATTTTTGAAGAAAAAAGAGTGTGCAACAGAAACATGTGTGGATACTTCTAGTTTTGTGAAGATATGTGAGATTTTGTGAGTAGAAGAACTTTTAATTGAAAAACACATTCAAACCACTTTAAAAAAAATTGAAAATATCTTTTTTGCAAAACTTCTTCAAAAAATTAAACCAGCATGTTTTTGAATTTTTTTTTGCAAGATACAGAAATGTTAACAAACAAACACGATAAGAAACAAGAGAGTATTTTTTTCTCTTTCATTTTTATGATTGCCAAGCCTAAAAGAAGTGTTTGTATACATGCACTACTCACAGAGTTCAACCTTCCCCAGCCACAATAACTAGATGTCCACTAAGATGGGATTTAGGTGCAGTCATACAAATTACAGCTCTACTATTCCCTCTTGGTTTAGGTGTCCCCTCAAGGCCCAGCAGGAATCTTCAGATAATTCTTTATTATTGAAGGCTGTTATAACTGATAGCACTACAATATAATAATCAAGTTCGACCAGTTGGATAGGCTGTTATAACTGATAGCACTACAATATAATAATCAAGTTCGACCAGTTGGATAGGCTGTTATAACTGATAGCACTACAATATAATAATCAAGTTCGACCAGTTAGACACTTTGTGCAAAGTATTGAGATGGATTTTTGATATCTTATGGCTCATTAACTATTGCATAGCCCACAAACCACACACGAGAGATAACCGGCACAAAAGCAAGCCCCGTGTGGGGATGATAGAAATAAAGTAAACTAGTGCCACTACCATGTCATGTCATAGAGCAATCATGGATATCCTAAACATAAATTTCTCCAATTCCTCGCCACAACAAAGAACTTCTATTACTACACTCATAGAATGCATCAGTGTCATAGTGAACCGGATGATAAGACATAGTAAGTACGGAAATGAACATATTACTTTTACCGGTTTAATCAACCGGAAGAACAAAGACAAAGAAACACTCACAGGAACCATAAAGATGATGCGGACAATGTATCTTTGATAAGTAGGCTCAGTGTAATTCAAAAGGTGCCTGTATATATGCAAAAGCGCCAATCCAATGGCACCAACGGTGCAAGGCAACGCAATGAGGATATAATATATGGGCGCCATTTTGTGTCCCACAGACTACCAAGCATCAAACACAAACACCCTTGTCTGAAATCTTAGAAAACATAACCAAAATCAGTACCATTCCTAAAACTTATTAAATAACAGATAAAGAAAACCAACAATTTAGTAATATTCATTCGTAAACCAAGAATCCACTTACTTAACTGAAGAAAGAACTCAACAACCCTATAGCTTGGCCTTTTAACTTTGATTGGATGTATGAAACCCTAACCCAATAATAAATGTTAAGATTCTGTCACAATACTATATTGTGATTCTTTTATTTTAAGTCATTTTAGTCCCAAAAGTTGTAGTAGATATATTTTAACCATTATGTTTTTATTATTGCAGTTTGATCCTTGTAAGGCTTTAAAAGGCCATTAGCTACTCTTTCAAATGATCAGAAAATATATACAAAATCTCTTCTTCTTCGATCTCTCTCTCTTTCTCCCCCTTTTCCCCCGTTTATCAGTAACAGAGCTTAGGCTCTTGTTACAAATGGTATCAAAGCCGACGATTCTCGGCAGCAATTCCGTGACCAGATTCAACGTATCATCGGAAATGGAACATTTGTTCACTCCGCGGGACGTCCAGCAGTCGCTTGGTTCGTATGAAGCACAAGGATGGTGCGGTGAGCAGCAATATGTGTATTATCATTCTTACGCCCATCAATTTTATAGTGTCGATCCCAATTTCAGTCCAAATCCGTATGGTTTGGGGTATTACTATGTCGCTGCTCCCAGTCCAAATCTTTATGGTTTGGGGTATTACTATGTCGCTGCTCCTGCACACATAGATGAGCATAGAGTGACGACAAGATTTAAGAAGAACAAAAAGAAGAGAGGGTACGTCAATGCTTGCCAGGGCCGTCTCAGAAAACATCCGCGAGGTAGAGGAAACATCGACAGAAGGTACCATTGCAGAATCCGCTTTAACATATACCATCGAGGTTACTCTGGAAAAGTGGGTATGATGCCGGTGACCCCACCGGAACTGTACAATGTTTACGACGACGTTAGAACCATCAAGAGGTTAGAGTCATTGAAACAAAATCAAAATCGGTTTCAAACACAGTTGAACGAAGCTCGAGAAATCAATAGGAAGCTCGATCTCATCTTATCGAGTTTAAATTTGGCACAATCTGGAAATTCGACTCCAACCATACCAGCGGCGACATCTGCGAATGGATATAACAATGGGAAACATTCATGTAGACAAGCTGTTTGATAAAAACCCTAAAAGAAACAGGGAAGACAATTTGAAGGAAGATCAAGTATTCGATAAAATTCCCGAAAAGGATAACGAGTATCAAATGCTTGACCAAATTCCCCAAATGCATGGAGTCAATGTGACGGATTTACAATGGGATGAAAGTGAAGAAGATGAGCCTCTGGAGCTCGAAAATGGTGAGCAAAAGTCAACAATTAAGGACAAGGACCAGGTGTTCGACAAAAGTCCTAATAGTAATGGTCCTGAAATTGAGATACACGGTACATCTCTTGCATTTTCTAGTTACACTGCAGATTATGTGTTGGATGAATGTATTCAAAAGAAGAAAACAATGTTATTAACTGATTTTCGGTTAATTAGAACAAATGGAGATAATATTATGTGTAAGGATCAATTGGATGAGCGTCTCTCCAACAAATTGGCCAATGATGGCAATGTCGTTGGTTTTAATGATAATATATTCTTGAGTGAACCAGTAGTTATGGTGGGAAAAGAATCAAACAATGAAGATGAAGAGAATGATGATAAGGTAGTGTCATTGACTCGGTTTGGTCTAGATAGTCCTCCCATGGCTTTCAATGACGATTTCTCTCATTTTTCTAGTAAAAGTTTTGATACGAGAGTTGTTGGTCTGCTTCCTGTCAATTTCAAGTCGGATGAAGCCACAATGCTAGAAAAGTATTTTGAGACAATTGTTGTATCACATACACCTATTTTGTCAAAGAAAGTGGAAGGGTTGAAATTGATTAAGGTAGATTTTGTGGTATCAGTTTCGGAAGTTACTTCTTGGATGCAATTCTCCAGAATTTTATCACTTGAATTAGATTCAACCATTCCAAAAGAGGATTGGTCATTTGAATTGTTGAGTAATGAATTGACACATCTGGGCTATGGCTATATTTTGATGGACACTGGGCAAGGAACGTCTATATTATTCACACTCCTCCCTCCCTTCCTTGTGACTGCGCAAAGAATGGTGAAAATTCTAGGATTTTTGGTATTAGAATTGTCCGTATTGATCTGGGGTGAAGCTGTGATATTCAAACCGATCTCAGATTCTCATCGATCTGCTACATTGGAGTTGTTTACTCATCGATCATTTTCGAGTTTAGAAGAAACATACGAGGCCTTAAGGACATTTGAGGTTTTTGGAATTGAAAAACAGCCTGACCTAAGGGCTGCTACATATGCGTATGTGGTGGAGACTCTGTCATCTCCTTCTTCAGCAGTGAAAGATTTGTTCTAGGCATTAAGAGTTAATGGGTTATTGAACTGCGAGCTTAAGAAGAATACTTTTGCAGGCATAACCCCAAGACTTAAGGATGCTGAGCTCGCATCGTGACTACTATTACTCAGTTGGATGTTTGGTTCTTATCAAGGACTAAGTTCTGACGTGGATGTACATCTTGAAAGTTCTGATTCAGTTTTCCGCGCCATAAAGGCTCTTAGCCAAAGTGATGGAAGGTGGCGCTATAGCTCCAACAATCCCGAGTCTAGCACTTATGCTGCAGGAATTGCAGAGCCTGGCTGGTGTCATTTCGTTATCTTTGATTAGCATGGTGAAAAATGATATATCGAAGCTTCTTGATGGTCCGGAGAATTATGATGATGGAGCCTATTACTTTGATGAAAAACTTGTTGATGCTCATGGACATCAGGGTCTCCTCTCAGCTTCATCAGTTGTAGTGCGTGGGATTACAGCTTTTGCTGCAGTGTCTGCTGAAAATTTAAATCTCCCAGATGACAAAATTTTAGGTTTGGCGAGGTTTCTCCTTGGTGATGGAGTTCCTGGAAATGCGAAGGACTTGTATTATCAAATTGAAGCATTGGCCTCCTTAGAAAACAATAGGGTCTCCATTCCATTGATTTTATCACTCCCGACCAGTGTGCTTTCATTGACTAAAAAGGACCAGCTGAAGGTAAATGTAAACACTGTTTTGGGGGCTGCTGCACCTTCTCTGACAATTAAACTCAAGCAGATTTTCAGCTCTGGTTCAAAGGATGCCTCTGTTATTGATCAGGATCTCAAATTTGACCATAAAAATTCCGTGCATTACTTAGATGCGTTGCCCAAAGACATTGATGTTGGCAGTTATAATTTCGCTTTTGAGATTGTTCTTCATGATTTAGAGCACAAAATGATCTATGCCACCGGAGGAAGAACAAAAGTACCCATATACGTTACAGGAGTTATTAAAGTTGATAATGCAGAGATTTCTGTTCTTGACAGTGATCTTGGGAATGTTGAAACTCGTAAAAAGCTTGATGAGACTGAAGATGAACTAAAGGCGAAGTTTGAAGGCCTGTGCAAGGTGATTAAGAATGTTCTAGGTGACAAGGTTGAGAAAGTGGTAGTCTTTGACTGTGTTGTGGATTCTCCTTGTTGTTTGGTTACTGGAGAATATGGTTGGACTGCCAACATGGAAAAAATTATGAAGGCTCAAGCTCTCAGGGACTCTAGCATGGCTGGATACATGTCTAACAAGAAGACCATGGAGATCAATCCTGAGAATGTCATCATGGATGAGCTCAGGAAGAGAGCTGATACTGACAAGAACGACAAGTCCGTCAAAGATTTGGTTCTATTGTTGTTTGAGACTTCTCTTCTCACCTCAGGTTTCAGCCTCGATGAACCCAACACATTTGGCAACAAAATTCCCAGGATGCTAAAACTTGATCTCAGTAGCGATGAGGATGTCGAAGATGCAAAAACTGAGTACGAAATGGTAACTGGTGAAGGTCTAATGCATCCTTGTTTTAAGGCTCACCCAGGTGGAATGTATGCTGGAGGAAGTGCTCAGATGGCTGAGAATCCGCTCAATGTTCACGGAGACGAAATCTTATATGTTGGCGATCATATCTATACAGATGTAAGCCAATCCAAAGTTCATCTTCAGTGGAGAACTGCTTTGAATTGTCGAGAGCTAGAGGAGAAGTATAATGCCTTCATTTGATAGTCAGCAACAAAGAGCTAAGCAAGCCTTAGTTGAAGACACCAGAATGGCTGATTTTAAAAACACAAGCCTGTTTTCAAGGAGGATGGATTGTCACAATACTATATTGTGACTCTTTTATTTTAAGTCATTTTAGTCCCAAAAGTTGTAGTAGATATATTTTAACCATTATGTTTTTATTATTGAAATTTGATCCTTGTAAGGCTTTAAAAGGCCATTAGCTACTCTTTCAGATTATCAGAAAATATATACAAAATCTCTTCTTCTTCGATCTCTCTCTCTTTCTCCCCCCTTTCCCCCCGTTTATCAGTAACATAGCTTAGGCTCTTGTTACAGATTCAACTAATCAACAAAACTGCCCATACAAATTACATAATAATTCACTAAATGTCAAAGGAAATTAAACCTAATTAAAGAAAATTAAACATAACTTTCTTTTTAAACATAAAAAATATAAGAAATATGCAGAAAAGGGTAAAGACCAACTAACCTTATCGATGCAATTAGGGCAAAAAATATATCAAAGAACTGTGCCAAATTGGGTCATTTGGGAACTATATAGATCTGCGACTTGAAAAATCAAGAAAAAAATGTTAGGCCAAGGAAAGCCGTGTTAGTGAAATGCTGGTGGTGGGACAGGGAAGCAATAATGGCGGCTTCAGGGGGGAAATGTATTTTATTATTGATGTAAATGAAAAGGCAAACATTGTTTTTTTTTTTTTTATAATGGAAAGGTAAATGTGTATTAATAATCATCAGAATGAACAAGTTTTGTGGGCGTGCTCACGACGTAAAGACGATGTAAATCTAGTGCGTCTCTGCTAGACAAGTCACCATAAGATTTAGGCTTGTCAGTAACAAAAAGCTCAAGCTAGCCCACATGTTGGGTAGTCGTGAGTGGCCAAGCTAAGCAAAAGAGAAATGTATCCTACCAAAGTCCTAAACTATGGCAATTCCCTTATGTAGAGCATAATGTTGCAGCTGTGAGCCTCCTTAAACCCTTGTCATGGTAAACCCAAAGGGACAAACCCACGATCAAGGGAAGAGTACCTATTCGGACATGGGTAAAGACCCACCCTCGTCACGTTATGCCGCTGGGAGTAATCGCCATAGTAGCTACTATCCAGACCATGAATAATATCATGCTTGCCCACAGGGCTTGAAGTCATTAGGTACAAAGCATAAAGGACTCCGCCAATCCCACATTCCGCGGCTCAAGACTCGGTGATCCCACAAGTCAAGGCCAGAGATTTGCAAAAGGCGCATCGACGATGGTCCAGCCCGACATCCAGAACCTAGTTTGTGGCTATGGAAACAAATCTATCCAGAAAAAGGGGGTAAAATGTGAACAAAATTTTGTAGACGCTGGTCTTAATCCTAAAGAGAATAGCTTCTCTATCAAGTCTCGACCCGTCAAAAATAATCATGTGCCTTTCAGTCCAAATATGGTAGATGGTGGTGGCCAGGCCAGCCCTTTTAGCTTTAGCTTGCCAACCAGTGTCACACCCCTCTTTCTTGCTATATTTCAAAGCGCTATCGATAGTGGTCATAGCCCTCCTAATGCCAAGCCAAGTCTTGACCCGTGACCAAAGATAACTACTGACCGTGCAACTGAAGAATGGTGAGCTATAGACTCGTCAGAATAACCACAAAGGGAGCACCTTCTATCAATGTCCATATAAGTGATTCTATCATTCGTCCGTAATCTTTTCCTCGCACAAAGCCAAAGAATGAAGGACTGCTTTGGAGTGATACAAGAACTCCAAACATCCTTCGCCCAAATCATTTTCTGCACATGTGTCCTGAAATAGTCATAGGCATTATGATTACTATTATACCATGTCGTCATGTTAATAGCCGCTTGATCGTGTGAGCCTTCACGTTCAAGGATGAAGTCACGGATAAACAGAAGCCGCTTGATCAAAGGTGAGTCGATGTTCTTAGCTACCCAGGTCCAAATGTTGTTGTTGTTGTTGAGATATTTGTTATTGATCCATTTAATCCACAGTGAGTCCTTCTTTTGATGGATATTCCAAAGGCACTTGGCGAGCAAAGCGTTGTTCCAGGGCTTGAGATCCCTGATTCCAAGGCCACCCTCGGATTTCGGCCTGGTACACTCCTTCCATGCTATAAGAGGGTGGCTAGAACGCCACAGGAAGATCCTACAAAGACCGTAAACTTTCTTACAGACCGCAACATGTACCGGCAAACATTGGTTAATTGTACATTATATCGGCCAAGCCGAATTATATCTCATTCACGTCGTGTGTATTTGTGATATTATAGTATTTGGTTGTCTAACTAGAAGGATTATGTTTTCTTCTCAAATCAAAGAAAAAATAATATATTTAAAACTTGCATACTACAATTGCGTAAAAACTTACTGGCATCAACTTATCAAAATTAAGTAATTAATGAACTAAAAATACGTGTTAATTAGTTATGGTTAACTAAAAGAGCTCTACATATATTCAAAACACATAACATACATGTATTGATATAAGCATATGGGCCCTACAATTGTGTAACAATTTTAAGAGCAATATATATTTGTATAAAAAAACAACATATAAAAATTGTAATTATCATACACGAGACTAAATTTTTTTGAATCATTTCTCTATTTGTGTGCGTCATTCTTGGACATGATCGTACTAATCTTCTCTGTATGAAAATCACAATGATATGCATATAGGTAAAGTCGTAGCACCAAACTTGACGATCTTATAGTCCCTTTCTCTATTTTCTTGTGGAAATGAAGAATAAGGAAGTTTTTTGGGTTATTTAGGCTCCGTTTGGTATAGCTTATTAAAAAGAGCTTATAGGAATAAAAAAATTCAAATGGAGCTTTTATCAAAAAGTTGTTAGGTGTTTAGTCGAAGCAAGACAGACCTGCCAGGGGAGTCTATTTATATTTAAGGGAGCCCACAGTGAGCCTATTTTGGTCTAGGGGAAGCCTATTTCCAGCTGTCCACACTTTAAAATAAGAAGTGTAAAGAATTGAGGACTCTATTGTAATATCATGAATATTATTAGTAGTATACTAGGAAAAATTTAAATTTGAGGGGGAGTCCGGGCCCCCCTGGTTACATGGTGGCTCCGCCACTGTGTTTAGTTGCTAATAAAAAAATACTTTTGTATAAAAAATAAAAAAGGAGCAAAGCCAAAAGAATCTATACTCCAAGAAATCCAAATTTTTGGCTTATGAAATAAGTGCTTATGAGTACCATAAGCTCTACTCCTTTTTAAAATAAACACTTATGAGTTTAAAATAAGCTCAACCAAACGGACACTTCTAGAAGATACAAGTTAGTTGTAGTTGTAATTGATTGTAATTGAGTTTGTTAGACTATAATTGTAATTAGTTTAGCACAATTAAATGTGTGTAGGAATATTCTAGACTAGCTTGTATATATATCTTGTATATGTGATGAAAGACTGTTAATCAATACACATATATTTTTCTACTCTTTTCTTTTCGCCGACTCTCTCTCTCTTTCTTCTCCAACTCTCAACTGCTCTTCTCATTTCTGCTACGTCTTCTTCATTTCTTCTTCCTTCTTCTTCTTTCTTCTCGTTTCTTCTTCTCTTCTACAACACTAATACGAATACATAGATCAATAACTCATGTAGATTCCTGGTTTTCACATGGTATCAAAGCCTCGACAGTAATTGGATATCAATCAAAGGGATCTTATGTTGAAGAGGTCGATTGAAAGGAAATTGATGTCGATCGAAGGGATTTGTCTGTGGATGAAGTCGATCGAAGGATTTTTGTGTCATTGAAGTCGATGTAGAAGATTGATGCTGATCTAGGGAATTTTCTTTACATGCATAAAGAAATTCGAGAGATCTGCACATATTCTGGTGATGATTAATCAGAATAAGGACGAAATTGTAGATTTCATGGGTTGATTGTGTTTGCTGCATATTCTTCACGTTTGTATGTTAGTACTGCTACATTGAGAATAGTTGAATATGGAAATCAATGGAGAAGGATTATTAGGCGAAACTACAGCAACAACAATTAATATAGATCATCATCATCCATTATACCTATTCCCATCTGATGCTCCAGGATCTCTTTCGGTAGGAGTCACATTAAATGGGATGGACAACTATACGATATGGAGTAGAGCAATGAAACTTGCTCTATTGGGGAAGAATAAGATATGTTTTGTGGATGGAACAGTGAGAAGAGAGACCTATCATGGAGATTTAGAAAGGCTATGGGAGAGATGCAATGCGATTGTTGTCTCATGGCTGATGGGAAACGTAAATAGAAACTTGCTGAGTGGGATGCTGTTCAATTCAGATGCATATTCTATTTGGGAGGAACTGAGAGAAAGATTTGACAAGAAAAAGAAATTGTTTCTTTAAGGCAGGGAACCATGGCAGTTTCAGTTTATTACACAAAACTGAAAGATCTTTGGGATGAATATGACTCAATTGTGCCACCACCTTCTTGTTATCCCAAAGCAAAGGAGTTTGTCAATCATCTGTATTATCAGAGAATGCTGCAGTTCTTGATGGGCCTGGATGAAAGCTATAATCAAGCAAGGAGCCAAATAATAATGATGCAACAACTACCAAGCCTTAACCAAGTATATGCTATGGTGAATCAAGAAGAAAGCCAGAGAATGGTAGCAGGCAGCAGTAGGGTGCTGCAGGAGATTGCTGAACCATCTGTGATGTTCACGGCTAAAAATGGGACAGGAAGAGGAGGTAATGGAGTTACAAGGCAGAAGAAACCTTATAATCCCAGTGCACAATATGACTATTGTCATGGAAGGGGACACTTAAAACAAGGTTGCAATAAGTTGTTGAAATGTGACTATTGTCACAAAATAGGACATGTGCAAGATGATTGATATAGACTCATTGGATATCTAGAAAACTTCAAGACCAAAGGCAAGAAAATGTATGCAGTGACAGGTGGGGATATGATTTTTGAAGATGAAGGAAAGGAGAATGAATACAGAGGATACTCACAGGCTGGGAATCCATTTGCTACATCACTCCTTATGCAGTTGACACCTGCTCAGCAGCAGCAACTCATCAATATATTAAATGAGAAGGCAGAAGCAAAAGCTATGGTTAATCTGGCAGGTAATAGTACATTCGACACTAAAGCATTAGCGAAATGGATCATAGATTCAGGGGCAACAAATCACATGATTTGTGATAAAGATTTCTTACAAAATAAATATTTGGCAGAGAGTGTAGGAAAGGTGCACTTGCCAACAAGGGAATCTGCACATGTGTCTCATATTGGTGATCACCATCTAGGAGGAGGTGATGTTTTAAAGAATGTCTTATGTGTGCCAGCATTCAAGTTTAATCTCATGTCAATTTCAAAAGTGACTAGAGAATTAAACTGTAGTGTTAAGTTCTTTCTTACATATTGTGTTTTTCAGGATCTCTAATATGAAAAGGTGAGGGCGATTGGTAATGAAGATGGAGGATTGCACATAGTAAGCTGGAGTAAACAGAATAAAGAAGTGGACTTGGCAAGGAGCATGACAACAGTTCAGCAGCAGGCTGATGCAGTGACATGGCACCAGAGGTTATGTCACATTCCTATGAGTGTACTGAGGAAAATTCCTTGTTTCAAAAATAGTAAATTCTTTGTCTTACATGAGTGTGAAATTTGCCCTCTAGCTAGGCAAACTAGAATTTCATTTTCCATAAGTACAAGTAGAAAGACAAGGGCTTTTCAATTGTTGCATATTGATGTATGGGGTCCCTATAGAGTTGAATCATACAATGGAATGAGGTATTTTCTGACAGTTGTGGATGACTTTTCTAGATGGACATGGATTTTTTTACTAAGATTAAAATCTGATGTTATTACAGTACTCAAAAATTTCTTTGTTGAAGTTAATACTCAGTTTAAAACCAAGATACAAAAAGTCAGGTCTGATAATGAAGGAGAATTCTTCAGCACCAATTGCAGGGAGTTGTTCACACAACATGATGTAATACATGAGAGCTCATGTCCCTACTCACCACAACAGAATGGTGTGGTCGAGAGGAAACACAGGCACATCTTGGAAACAGCTAGGGCAATAAAATTTGATGGGTTTGCCGCAGTTCGAATTTCGTGTGGAGAGTGTTTACATCATAAACATAATACCTTCTACTATCATCGACAATAAGACACCTTACGAGATGTTATATAACAAGACACATTCACTCTCACATCTAAGAGTGCTAGGATGTTTATGTTATACAACAATTCTGGTTAGACATGACAAATTTGGTCCTAGAGCACTAAAAGCTGTGTTTCTTGGTTATGGTGCAGCACAGAAAGGGTATAAGTTGTATGATATGCAGAACAAGACTATCTTCATGAGTAGAGATGTCATTTTTATGGAAAAAGTTTTTCCTTTCAAAACTGAAGCTGAGGGTCCTATTGTACATATTAAGTCCTCTGGAGATTTCTGCTTTGACGATCTGGTACATCCCCCTGCAGTCCAGATACCACAGACCATACCACAAACTTCTATTGATATACCATCAGACATTCCACAAGAAGGTACACATAACATAGTTCAAGATACAGTTGCAGAGATTGATCAGTCCATTCCAGCTGTATCAGAATCACTCACCAGGAGGTCTGTCAGGACTAGCAAACCACCAATCTGGCACAAGGATTATGTCCTCAAGTATGGGTCTTCACAGTGTCTCTATTCAATATCAGAAGGAGTGGATTATGCTGCACTATCACCTCAATATCAGAGTTTCATAGCACAACATTCAGAAGGTGTTGAGCCATGTTCATATACAGAAGATGCTAAGGACAAAAGGTGGATAGAAGCAATGCAAAATGAAATCAAGGCCTTGGAAGACAATGGAACTTGGAAGCTTGTTCCTCTTCCAGAAGAAAAGAAAGCAATAGGATGCAGATGGGTGTATAAAGTCAAGTACAAAGCCACAAGAGAGGTGGAAAGGTATAAGGCAAGACTTGTTGCGAAGGGATACAACCAAAAAGAAGGGTTGGATTATCAGGAGACATTCTCTCCAGTAGTTAAAATGTCTACTATAAGATCTGTTATTTCGATTGCAGCAGTGAAACAGTGGGTAATTCATCAGATAGATGTTTATAATGCATTTTTACAAGAAGATTTGTATGAGGAAGTCTATATGACCATACCTGAGGGCTTCAACACAACACTGGGAAGAAATAGGTGTGCAAGCTGATGAAGTCTCTCTATGGTCTAAAACAAGCATCCCGACAATGGAACATTAAGCTCACTACAACACTTCTTAATTCTGGTTTTCGACAAAGCAGTAGGGATCATTCTCTGTTTATTAAACATGTTGGTTCTAACATTGTTGTAATACTGGTATATGTGGATGATCTATTGATCACTGGAGACAATTTGGAGCTTATCATGTCAACAAAAGAAATCTTGAAGGTTGCATTTAAGATAAAAGACTTGGAAGAGTGGCGATATTTTCTTGGCATTGAGTTTGCTAGGAGCCCTCAAGGCATACTCATGCATCAGAGAAGGTATGCTTTAGAACTCATCTCAGAAATGGGCTTATCTAGAGCTAAGCCTACCCCTACACCAATGGATGCGAATGTCAAGCTTACCACGACTGAGTTTGATCAGCATGAGAAGACAACATCAACACCTACACCTTCCACAGCTCCAGCAGATACTCCTTTGTCAGATCCCACTGCTTATAGGAGATTGATTGGCAGATTGTTGTATTTAACAAATAACAGGCCAGACATTGCATTCTCAGTCGAATGCCTAAGTCAATTCATGCAATCTCCTAAGAGATCTCATTGGGAAGCTGGTCTTCGACTTGTGAGATACATCAAACAAGAACCTGGTTCAGGTATTTTGATGGCAAGTTCCAGTTCACAGCACTTCAGAGTGTTCTGTGATTCAGAATGGGCATCTTTCATCAATAACATGATATCTGTGACTGGGTTTCTAATATTTTTTGGATCCTCACTGGTGTCCTGGAAATCGAAGAAACATGACACAGTTTCCAGAAGTTCTGCTGAGGCAGAATATAGAGCAATGGCAACTTCAGTGGCAGATGTCATGTGGCTTACTGGTCTCTATAATGAACTTGGAGTAGCTATCCAGACTCTAGTTCCTTTGTATTCAGATAGTAGATTTGCTCTACAGATTGTAGTCAACCATGTGTTTCATGAACGTACGAAACACATCGACATCGACTGCCATTTTATCAGAGAACAAATACAGAAGAAACTGGTCACGACTTCATTTCTAACATCAGAGGAACAACCGGCTGACTTGTTAACCAAAGCTCTTAGTCGTATTCAACACACCTTATATCCAAGCTAGGAATGAAGAACATATTCATTACTCCTAGCTTGAGGGGGGTGTAGAAGATACAAGTTAGTTGTAGTTGTAATTGATTGTAATTGAGTTTGTTAGACTATAATTGTAATTAGTTTAGCACAATTAAATGTGTGTAGGAATATTCTAGACTAGCTTGTATATATATCTTGTATATGTGATGAAAGACTGTTAATCAATACACAAATATTTTTCTACTATTTTCTTTTCGCCGACTCTCTCTCTTTCTTCTCCATCTCCAACTCTCAACTGCTCTTCTCTACGTCTTCTTCATTTCTTCTTCCTTCTTCTTCTTTCTTCTCCTTTCTTCTTCTCTTCTACAACACTAATACGAATACATAGATCAATAACTCACGTAGATTCCTGGTTTTCACAACACTTAGCTACTTCAATGTGGTAGTATAGTACTCCTAATAATTATGAATAACGAGAGGACTTTAAAAAGGTCACAGATGGGATTTTCAGATAGTGCTTAATTTAATCAGATTATATTATAAAACTAACTGTCAAGACTACCATTGTGTTCAACGAGGAAGACTAGCAAAGACGAGTAGAGCTAATCAACTAGACATTCTCATCTACTTATCTAACATTCTGGAACTTGTCTTTGGACAACAATCGCAAATTGTGCCTATCCTGTTTGATTTTGACTCTTTGTTTTCCCAAGACGCATCTATTTATATAAAAATTCAAATACTTGGTTACTTTAAATTTTTAGACAATCTTATTTGGTCAAAAATTGAATTGTCATCTTAGCGTCTATTGTACTCAATCTTACATTGTATTTCTGTAAGAGATTATTTTTACTGCTTGAATTCATATATTACATGACAACAATTTTACCAGTTAATTCAAAGTTTGCATATCAATCACAAAACCTGCTGCTTTACTATTCCAACATCATGACTTTTCATTCAAAGCTAATAGGATTAATTCTAGAATATTATAGCTAGCTTTGCTAATTGAGTCTTAGCAGGTTGCTAGAATATCAAAAGATGTAGTGAGAGGAGTGGTAACATCAAGATCTGGCTTATCAAAGCCCGGAAGGCAGGGTCTCCTCGAATTGCTAGATAATAGGAATGTGAAAATTGTTCCATTTGGTGGCTGGGAAAAGATCGATAATGAAGAGAAAAGGAGAGGGAGTCTGAAAAACAAACCCACCAGTTGGCAGGATTTACTAGAAGTTGCCACCACGTGATAAAAGTTCTCCAGGATGGCAGATTTTGCTTACATCAGGTCGTTTAATGGTAAAGCTTGAACTCGGTCTCTTTCAGATGTGTTGCATTTTGATTGGCCCTCGGCATATAGAGGATTGACAGTGCATTCTAAGAAAACATGAGAAATAATCAGTTTACCTGCCCAATTAACTCTGTTTTGAGCTCTTCTGGTCCTGGAACATTAGACTGACATGGTGATAGATTCTAACCAAGTTGAGGCAGATGAGTAGTGTTGTGCTTTTGCAATACATTCACCATTTGAAATGGAGCACTGTAGTTGTATTAGAAGCTCAGCATATGCATTTTCCATTTATTCAGTTCACTCAAATGTAATCCATTTCAGTTAAAGGGTATTGCAAGGAGAGAATGATCCAAACATGTTCCAATTTTTAGTAGTTAATTAGTTTGTTGGGTCCCGATAGTTATACTATGGATTAAATAAATATAAACACCAAAACAGATAACACCAGTATGCTGAAAACAATGTCGAATGTCAGCAGAAATGTCGTCTGACACAAGTGGCGACACTAAGATATATGAAAACATTTGAAAGAGTTTAAAATGCAGCGGAATAAAATAAAAAACACAAAGGTTTAATTTTCATAGACTATATATTAATATAACCCATGATGGTCAATGACCAAATGTATTGTATATATGTATATACAATTGAATAAATTTCTTTTCTTACAATGTTACAAGAAGATACAAAATGAATAAAAAAGTTAAATCGCAGATGACTTATGCCTGAAAAATCTATCTAAATAGAAGTGATCAACACCTCATTACAATTGCTTCAATGAAAGAATAAATCTAGAATCTAGGCAGCACTTGTAATGTCGTCACAAATACAGACAACAGTTGATCCAGTTTTCGATGTTATAATCTGGAGAGCTCTCTCGATCTTTTCTCTTGTGATTTTCTGGATATGGAATCCTTGAAGTGACCTCTCTATTTATAGTAGAGAGTTCCCTTGAAAGACTCCTCGATCTGTTGTATAGATTGAGCCAAATATGGAGCACGTGGACAGTAGCTTAAGGCTGAAAAATCTCTAACTGCGTGGACTGTTTCTTCCTTTTCTTGCTCCTTAAGCTATGCTTGACTTAGACTTGGTCTTCATCGATCCGAATCTGCTTTAAAGACTCATTGCCAAGGCAATTTGCCATGTGATAAAATCGATCACAGATACCTGAGAAAAACTGCCCGTGAAGATAGGCAAAACTGTTTCTAGAATGTCGGCCAGAATGTCAAGACATTTGTTCCGACATTTTCTGTTTTGAACTTAGTACGAAAAATAATATGTTAGGAAAAATGTTATGACACAGAACTTAACATTAAAATAGTTGAATCAGAATAAATGCGTACTAAAGCCGCACTATGGCAATTGAAGTACTTTAGTTGTATTAATCATCTTTTGGGCTGACAGTTCAAAATGCGTCCTTGAAGTGTCTGCAAACTTTCATTATTTATACAAGAGTTTCCTATGTCTAAAGGGTGAAGAAAACCAAAGAGATGGATGAATGCACCTTCTAAGAAATGCAGTAGCAGTTGTTAGCTATTCATGTGTCGAACTTTGAGAATTAGCCCTTTGTTAGAAATGTACTCTTAACTCTAGATATTATATTACAAACCGATAAGGAAAATTGAAATGACAACCACAATAGGAACTAGCATATCGTCTTTATTTATTTAGTAGCCAGTATCTTTTCTTAACTTTTTTGAGAACATAGCTTCTTTGAACTATAAGCCTAAGAATAGATCTTCAAGTTAAAAAGGAAAAAGTATCTACAAGACATGTTGACACCTTTAGTATATATATATTTTGGAGGATAAGTAACTTCTCTAAGGGCATTAACCACGACAGCTACTAGTTTACCATATTTCAAGTGCATTTTCTTTTTTTGAGCGTCACCCTTAATTCTAAAACCCGTAATACAATGGTGTCTTCACTCTAAATGAGGTTCAATGTTATAACTTTTCGAATATTTTTTATTTTAAGTACATTCAAATATTTTCCCTCATCAATTTAAATTTGGAAACTACAAGTTCTGCATCTTAGAGTAGAGCAATGATGATCTCAACATTCACTAATATACATAATCTAATTTCACCCGCGTTCAATTTCCTTCGTTTCCTGAGAGAGAATGAACAATAGCATAATATTTTTTTAGATTAAACTACGTAAAGTGGCTTCCTCAGACTAAACCATTGATAAAATAAGGGAAGACCAAGCAATAAACGTCTGGGGTGATGACGTTAGGGTGTTTGACAAAAAATTATAGAAGTGCTTTTGAGAAACAAAAATAATTTTCTGTTTGGCCAATATTTATGCAAATTTACTAAAATATTCTTTTTAATAGATTTAAAACTATTTAAAATATTCTTTTCTATCGTATGTTTCTAAAAATTAGTATATCTTTACAATTTAATAATTTTTTTTTTAAATTATTTAATTACAACATTTAATAAAAAAATAATATTATATTGTACATAAAAAATGTAACGACAATATGATAGAATGGGAAATTGACTTGGTTGTTTAAGGATAGGATAATAATAGTTTCTATTTTTTTGAGGAATTAAATAATTTTTCACAACTTTTAATGCTTGAGTGTTATAAGAAACTATTTATAAAATGCAATTAAATTTTTCGTTAACGCACGAAGCGCGGCAAATTCTTTTATTACAACCACCTTCTGTTTGCCAGCGGTGTTGCTTAATGTTGTGATTCTCTTGTTTTGTTGTTTCTTCAGAAGATTCCAGGACTGACCTCAACTTACTGTTGTGCTGCTCAATATTCCTTGCTAAGTCAAAACTCTAGAATATGTTAGATAGAAATCATTTTTCTAAAACACAAGAGAAAGACCAATGTGGGTGGTGACGCAGTTGGCTAGCGCGTAGGTCTCATAACTTCTGAGTAATCCCGAGGTCGAGAGTTCGAGCTTCTCTCACCCCATGTTCTTTTTATTAACCTAGTTTTGCAAATTCATAGTAATATGTTTTTTTTTCTTTTGCGTTAGGTAACTCACTCAAAGATCTGCATTATGCCGAAAATGTCCCCAAATGATTTCCACTCAGGCCGTCCGCCGAACTCCCTTTTACCAGTGGATATACCAACACCTATATTAGTCATTCCACTCAAATCACCTTTGCCATGTGGTTATTCAATTTTGATCTAAGCAAAATACAATATGCTCGTGCTCACCAAATCCCTTCCCGTGCAGATGAATATATTGTTTAGCTTGGAACAAAGGTTTATGATCCTTGGTAAAACAAAAATAACAATGAAGCTATCCTAATCTAAGCAAGTCCCGGAGTCGTCAACCATTGCTTTAAGAGTTTCATAATAGATTTGCTGGGTGTTTGTCCTTGTAAATATGAAAATTGGATCATTTGCTTTCAGACAAGGAACAAACAATTGCATATAAGCCTTGGCATAATCTTGTTCATCAACATGGGTTACGTTTTTGACTTCCAAAGTAACAAATATTTTCCTTAACCGGTAGAAGAGTCGGTAAAAGTTCAGTCCCCTTAGTTGGAAATTCTTCATGATTGGTTATGAGTTATTTCTGAAGGGTCCCATGCATCGTGATAAGAAATGGAGTGCCATAATCCCTGCAGGCCTTCCCTTGTGTTGCTTCCTATGTTTGGCTGGACTTTTCCTCATGAGGGCTTGTTGGAAATCGTGGCATGATTGGGAGCACAGACAAATATATTAATTGGATGCATCATGTAAGGATAATTCTTTTTTTCTTTTTATATTGACATAAGAAATGTGCAGTTCCACTTGCGACCAAGGGAGTCCTTTTAATCTTTATTACCCAGATCATCTAGTCATCTTACAACTATGCATACTTCCGTACCCAGGGGTCCCTTCACAGACAATCTACAGAGATGGCACAACGCTATCTTTCAACAGCGGAACTGCCAAACCAACATTACAGAGATCTCTCTCTTTGAATAATAACTGAATAGAAACGTTATATCACAGATTGAAAGCAGGTACAACATTCCTACTGACCGCCTAAGGTATACAAACGTGACCTGGTCTGATCATCTACCAAGCTGTCAACAGTACCCAATACAGAGATATCAACATTGAAAGACATTTATGCATCAAATGCCCCAACAAACCTGACAAACTCAGGCCACTATTATTAAGTGAGGTAACTGCAAAATCACTATCAGCCTTGAAATCTGATCTGCACAGGGCTAAGAAAACCCTCTTGATTTAGCACCAATACCTTGAATCTTTGAACAAAGATTGACTAGCTCATCCGACTTCTATTAGAGGAGCAAAACTGCAGTGTGAAACCATGTTTTTGCCGCGAGAACTAACCTACTTATAACTCTTCTTAAAAACCCTGCACTCTGCAGTGTGTGCATGTTGGCCTCGAAAATTAACCAATGTTGTTAGGCAGTTTCGTGAGTGCCATCACCTGTCGATTCACTGGGGTTTGAAATTGGTTGATATATACTTGTTTGTGGCAGGTACTTATATGCAACCACTGAAACGCCAATGGCAGCAGAGAGCCCTATACAACTCCATAGCCACTTCCTTTGGGTTCTTTTCCTCTGTCGCTGCCTCCGAGCAACCTCTGCAGAATGTTTGAAATGAAAATTGTCAAACTGATAAAGAAATGACATCGCTTGTAGTGGCACACACATAAGCATATATTTTAACTATCACATTCAAATTGTAGGCTAGAGAGAGAGATTTAATATAAGTACTACTTGGCAATTATAATCCAATGTTCTGAAAAACGCTAGGCAGGATCAGGATGGGTGGCGCCTAGCGCCTAGGCGGGTCTATTCCTAGGCGGGACGGTCTGGGGGCGCCTAGCGCCTAGGCGGCCGCCCAGGCCGTTTTTTAGAACACTGTTATAATCTGAACTGCACTAATAAAAATGGTGGTTTTCCAAAGCTACAACGGACCAAGTAACAACAATCCTGACCAAGGGTCTTTAGGCCAATAATAAATGGAAGTACGCTTTATGCAAGCTACAACAACTGAAAAATAATCCTGACCAAGGGTTCTAAGCCAAGAAGTAGATCTTTTGAAATTTTTTGATAAAACTATTCAGCTAAAGTAACGCTGCAAATCACAGTGCTAATTTTTGTACAAGTTAAATAAACCCGTGGCAGAAGCAATAATCGGCTCCCATTAAACTATATTCCCAGCGTAATGGATGTGGAAGCTAACATTATTGTATCTTTCTCATATCACGTGATGCAGAACCTTAATTTAAGGATACTTCTAATCAGAACAGATGTGTGTGTGACTGTAAATGAAGCTTGTGCTAGCTCAGAAGTACTTGACAACCATAGCTTTTTATATTTTGATGAAGAACCATAGCTAATTATATAGCATAATCTATGAAATTCTAATTTGGTTGAGGAGTGAGGAAATAGGATACATATTTAGTCTAAGAAGTAAAGATGCCTGGTTGATTGAGAAAGATGCGATCCAAGTATTTTACGTGAATGCAAGGCACTCATCCTAGATAGTCCTTTTCAAAAAGGGATTATAAGATTCTCAGTTATAGCTGAAGCAAGACAACAACAATATTAGGGATTACGATGAGGCCTGTCAATGTCTGGATGATAAGGGTCATTCATCAAATTTGTAACAAGTAACAACTAAGTAGCAAGAGAAGCAACACCTACCAATGATTTCCTGATTTCTCTGGGACATCTCATGATTTACAGCCTCGTAGTATCTGAGCCTGTCTCTCAACCTTGAAATCTCCTGGTTTTTTGTTTCAAGTATTGACACTGCAGCTAGTTCAGCTTCTGCACGAGCTTGACCTTTTCCTATTGCTTCAGCAACAAATCTTGTGACAATTACTTCCTGAGAGAGCTGCTCAATTGAAGCATTATCAAACTGCATACCACCAATGACATCTGAAGGTGAAGGAAGTGTTAACCCTGCCTGAGATAGAACAGTACTGATGTTCTGCCACTGACATCGCATCATGTTAAGAGCATCCTCTGCAGTTTTTCTCCTTTCAATTTCCTCAAGGAGTTTGAGCCTTGTGGCACGCAGTTCCAATTCAATATTAGCGCCAGATGAAGATCCATTAAGAGATGACCCATCCAAGGAGAAATCTGAGGTACCATCATAAAGAACAATTGCACTCCTCATTAGACTTTAAAAATTGCCTAGGAAACATGACATTTTTTGTCTGGGAGCTATCATAATAGAACAATTACATTCATCATTGTACTGCAGGAATTACCCACGGAACATATTTTCCCTGACAGCTATTAAAATAAAGCATCCGTCCATCACTCATCACCTTACCTTGGAAAGCATGTTTGGTAAACATCACTAAACTGAGCTAAAATGAAAAGTTTTTTTTGGATACAACTTTGTATTTTTTATAGGTGCTGTATCTCGAGCAGAGATCCCTAGTCCAATAACACAAAATTTTATGTGCTTCGCAACAATCAACTATAACTTTTTGAGCAACTATAACTTGATCCCAAAGTAGTTGAAAGCGATCCCTCTCCCTCTATTCTCATTCCAGTTTTGACATTTTCTTTGATCATTTTTTTCTACCCTCCCCCAGGAGCTCCCCCTTGATCCCTTGGTGACTCAAACTCGCAACCTTTGGGTTGAAAGTGGAGGGCGTTTACCATATGAGCAACCCCTCCTGTCTTTCTTTGATCATTTATTTCAATTCAAATCTTCTTTTTAAGTCAAATTAGGGGCTCTGTAGAAAGACCTTCTCTAATATCACAATTATCTGTACACACATACACGTCTCTAATCAAATCGAACCTCATCTAAGTGTAACAACAATAACTAAACCTTGAGGACAACTAATTGTTCCATTTATATCTATCATTCACTTCCATTTATACAATATTAAAAAGACTAGAACCCTATGGAGAAACTTCCCCTACATCATAACCATTCATCACTTATTTTATTGCCTAATCCAGGGCATGGACAAACCATCTATAACAAACAACAACAACATACCCAATGTAATTCCACAAAGTGGGGTCCGGGGAGGGTTGGATATACACACCTTAACTCTACCTTTGTGGGGGTAGAGAGGTTGTTTCCGATACACCATCTGTTCAAAAGGAAAGTAGTCACAAACCATCTATGACGAGCTTATTTTATTTTATCCTCTATATGTGCCACACACACCCTTTGTGAATTGTTCTCATTTCTATAAAACTTGGCTATGTTTCTGCAATATAATTCAGTTAATTTTAAGGTAATCAAACACATACTTATATTTTATTAGAAATTTCAACAGATCAACATAACATATTTTCACAGATTTACTTAATAAAACCAAAGAAACAAATTTATACCTTCATCAGCATCAAAGAACTCTCCTTGAGTAGACACAATGCTCCGACAATCAAGTCCTTTCACGTCATTAACACTTCCAACACTAAACACATCACATCTCGGATCCAAAAATCCCTCATCTTCTTCTTCTTCCTCAAACAAAGTATTATTCTCAGCTAACTCCTCCTCCTTCAAATTCAAATTCAAATCAGTTTTGTCGTTAACTTGCTCAAATCCATCAAGTTTCCGGTTCGCAACACCGCCACGTCGCTTGTGGTTCACTACGTATGGAGAAGGAGACAGCGAGCCGGAAGAAGTTTCCGGTATCGGAGCTGGCTCTGGAGTTATATACAACGCCGGTGATATATATATGTGATTCGCCGGCGCCGGAATATCCTCCACCACTTTTTCTTCTTCATTTCTCTCGATTAGCTGTTGCTTTCCATAGGATTTACCAACACGAGGTTCGAGAAGATTCTCGAAGGCTATTGCTGTGTAAGTCGGCATAATAGCGAAGAAAATGGAGATGTAGGCTTCGGCTACCGCGACCTCGACGGTGACAGCGGCGGAGGTGAATAATAGCTAGGTTTTGGACATCGGAGAGACAAATATTTCACCGCCGCAATAAGGGTTTGTTTGTTTTGTCTGGAAAAATGAATGAGAGCAACGTGTTATATGGCGCCAGCGACTTTGGAGTTTATGGGGACACGTTTGGTTTGCTCTTATATTTACCTATCTTTGGCTTCTTCTTCAAGAACAAGTTACATTTTTTAAAGATAAATAAAAAACAAAAAACAGAAATATTGTCTTAATGACTATTTTTTTTTTTTTTGCCAAAGACTTAATTATTAAAAAAATTAAAGCACACCTAATTCTAGACGCCATGTTTATTTTGTTCTCCATTTATTTAGTTTTTTAAAATAGAACTTCTATTAAATGTGTCACCGACGTCTTGTAAGAAATATAGGAACCACGGAATAAATTTGAAATTTCGTTCATTGTAAAGAACACACATTAGTGATTCTTTTTTGTAACACTTAATTTCGTGCAACAATTTTTAGGTTGATGAAAAAAAATCAGTTCGCACTATATTGAGATTCCTTCAATGGTCCCATCATTTTTATCATACTTAAAACATCATATCTTTGAATTGCATTAATTTATTTATCTATTATCTCTAACAAAAAACAAATTTTAAAGCTTTTAATGGCCTGTTAGGCCATTCTGCCTAACTTAAACCGACGGAATTAACTCTTCATAATCTTTACATTTCATAAGGAACGATTAGTATTCCTTCCAAACTATCGTGCGTTGCCAGAGAAATTGATGATATTTTTCTCTTTTTGGTAAACGGAAATCACAATCGGATTCTTTACAACAATTACACTTTAGAAAGAAAAAAAAAAGTCAACCCGGTGATAAAGTATACAACGTAATCAATGAGGTTAGAACTTAGAACTCGAATTTCATAGTTTGTTTGTTTGGTTGGAATAAAAAATTCCTATTCACATTCAACGTTTGACGTCTATTGTTCATGTGTACGGCGCGGGAAATTAGTGCAATGTTGGTTGGAATTGGAAATACCATGTGGATTCAAAACCGAAGACCACTTTGAATTTGAAATTCCAACCTACTGCTTTTTCTTTTTTGGGGTCCAACTTAACAAAAGGCTCGAAAATGTTGATTACTTCTGAACTTAATAGAGACTTCTCCATCAAATTTAGGATTTTTTGACGTCACTCCTACTATTTCTCCTTTTTGGACCATGGATATGACAGAAGTTTTGATATTATTTGACTGGTTCAAATCTCAAACCACATTCATAAGGAAATTTAAAGTGTAAATTCAAAAGGATTCAAAATAAAGTGTCACATCTCAAAGTGTTGCCCCTAAGACGTTGAACCAAATCAAAATTAATTCCAACATCAACAACAACATACCCAGTGTATTTCCACAAGTGTACACATATCTTACCCCTACCTTTGTGGGATAGAGAGGTTGTTTCTCTAGACACTCGGTTCAACAGAAACGTAATCGATGTAGGATTGTAACAAATCAAAATTAATTCCATCCAAGAAAAAGAAACAAACAAGGGGGGAAAAAGGAAGATGCAGCATAAAATAATGAGAGGTACAATGAAATTACAACAAAAAAAAGTAACAAAATCAAGAAAGACGGAGCACAAGATAATGTGAACTGGCAAAATTCCATCAAATCAAAGAATAAGGAACACACAGGACAAACTAATATTAACAAACAGACCTGACACCTAAGATAACAACCCTATCAATGAACTCGCAGCTTCAACTGGAGCATGCAGAGTGCTTTAAGCATAAAAACGAGTACAGATATTCTACTCCCCTATTAGAAATGTAAAGAAAGGAATCCATACCACTCGTACTCGGGGAATCTGCATGGAAAGGTGAGCGTGCAATTAGCGCACGTCAAGAAAAATCAATCATCAGAGGTTCATCAGGAACACTTGGTTTTTTATTAACTGGTGCAGGTGGTGGACCCGTGGCTGATGTCGATGGAACAATTGCGCCAGTTGTAGTTGGTTCTACAGCAGCTGATGTTGATGGGACCAAGGCCAGATAGTCTGAAGGCTTTTCATTCAATGCTGGTGCACCAGGCACCATTGCTTCAGCAGCAACTGAGGTATCCGAGATTGACGCTTGGGTTGTACTTGATTCTGCAGGAGTGGCACCAGTTTCTGGAGCAGGTGCAACACCAGTTTCTGTCGCAGGTGCAGCACCAGTTTCTGTCGCGGGTGCAGCATCAGTTTCTGTCGAGGGTGCAGCACCCGTCTCTGATGCAGGTGCAGCACCAGAGTCTGACACAGGTGGATTACTTGATTCCGGTGTAGTTGAAACCCCATTTTCTGATTTAGGAGGAACACCTGATTCTGATGTTGCAGTTGTGTCGCTTCCAGCAGGAGCAGAAGCAATTGGTGCTGTTGTTTTAGATCCTTCCAAAAGTAGTGGTTTGCCAGGTTGTGCGAAGCCTTGCTTCCCCAAAAGAGGTTTAGCTTGACCGGGATTAGGACCGTATAGAGATGCCATACCGGGAGGCAATATTTCAATCGGTGGCTTCTTTGCAGCATCTGCCAAACTTGTGAGCTTAGGCCCCTCGAGAGAGGACAGAAATGCAGCTGCTGCATCAGTTTTCGTTGATGGAGTGTGTTCCATCTCCTTCTGCAACGTTTTGTTCCATGCCTGTACCAAGGTTCTTATTGAAGGTCGGCCGTGAGCCTGAAAAACAAGAGACCATCAGTAACAAATACTACTAATTCAAAAGATCAAATCTGTAGCAGAAGATGGAGAACATTAATTGAAGCACTAATTCATAGGTCAAAACACAAATCCAACATTTAGAAAATGAAATTTTACATGTGCATGCAGTACAGCCTCAGCAAGCATCCCAGTTTCCTGCCATGCTTTCTCCATAAGTACATTGTCTCCCAAAAGTGCAGCTGCAAATGCAGCCTCCCGTCCCGCACCAACTGATATCAAGTTGTTTACCAAGTTCTGCAGAAGTTTTTGTCAGTATGTGAGGAAATTTATTCTCTTAAAATCATTTAGTTACATGTACACTGAATACCTGTCATGCAACTGATCCAATTGATCTCAAATTTCACAACTCCTATCATGTTTGAGTGGATTGGGGGGGGGGGGGGGGGGCACAGAATATACTAGAAGCAGAACTGAAAGATCCTTTGAGTTTGATTGCTTTCTTTATTCCTTTAGACCCAGAAGTATGGGAAAATAATACAATGTAGAAATGCAAATTAATGGTTAATCATCTAGGTTAAATTAATTTAAATCTGATAGCATAGATGATCAATTCAGAATTGGGGAAGATTATTATCAAGGGAAAAAATATAAAGGAGCAAAGAGCCAGTTAGTAAAATTCAAATGTATATGAGGATCTGAAACAAACGCAGAAAAGAAGCAGGTGACATACTCAATGTCCACAGTTGAGAGTTCAAGCTGCCAGAAGATTATGCTGGAGTTCACAATCAAACTATTCGTTAGCCTAACTCACTGGCCAGGTTTGATCCTGTTAGTTGGGACACACTTATGCCACTGCCCAGAATTGAAGTACAAGCTATGATCCAGTGTTGGTCGATGGATAGGTCACATTTTAGTCATACATATGTTAGCTCATTCATAAGATTTACTAAGCTAATTTTAGACCTCACTGTCAAGTTAGGACACTCTATAAGTCCTAGTAGCTTTTCTATTTTGCACCTCCTTTTATATCCACATTGTAAAGACTTTATTTGAGAAAATCCATAAAATGAGCTACTAGGTACCCTGCCTAGTAGATTTACTTAAAAAAGGCGTCGTGTCAATGAAACAATTGGAAACAAAAGCAGAAATAAAGCAAGTGACATACACTGAGTCGTGTTAACTCCCCATGATTTGCAAGCCGTAACGCAACGCCTCTTAATTCCTGACCTCGTAGAGCTCCCTTAATAGAACCAGCAGCAGCTAGTCTTTTAAGAGCTTCACGAGCAATATCAGCTTGTGCTGTAGCATCTGCAGCATCAATGAGATCCATAAACTCCTTGGCAAATTTAACTACTCCTTGAACAGCTTCAACAACATTTTCCTTCTTCTTTGTCATGTTCATAAGATCATTCAGATCCAATCCAAGAGTTTCTTGCCCAATATCTCTGCTGTTGCTCATTGTTAGAAGGCACTGAAGTGCTCTTTTCAAATCATTGCTCTGCAGAGCCAGATCAAACTCTAACCTCTTGGATATTCCAGGTAAGTGAAGTGCTTCAGTAGCATAACCCATCCCAAGCATAAATTGCGCTAAATCATCATGATGTTCTCTGCCAAGTCGACTAGCCCATTTTACAGCACTAACAGCATCTCCATAAGCTGCCAAACATCGGCAACGGATACCAGGATGGCTAAGGGATATTGCATGAGCGCACATGTATCGATCAATTAGCCAAAGAACACCATCTCGAACACCTACAATAACAAGAGGTCCAACTGGACGTGTTTGCTCTGCAGGAAAACGAGTGACAGCTACTGCAACCCCACCACCACCAACTGCCACCTCATTAGCTTTACGATATTCCATCTCCTTGAGCACACTCGACGCATCACCATCAACTTTTGACTGTCTAGGCAACGACAGAAATGGAGGAATAGAGGGTGCATGCTGAAAAGAAGACAACCGCACAACTTGTAGCATTGGGGGTCTTAACGCTATCCTCTCTTGTGGATTTGTCTGTTGAGTGTCGACTGTTATCAAGGCTAATTCTCCATGTTCATAAATAGCTCTTGATTGTGCCTCTTTAAGTTTCATTTCCTCTTTTCTTCGTTTTGTTTCTATGTCAATAGGCGCAACCCCAGCATCCACGAAAACGCACTCAACGGTAGTAGGAGTAGCAACAAATAACTGCCTCCGCTGCCAAACTGCCCCAGTGGCAAAAGGAATTGCGACATCCCCCAAGTATCTAAACTGTGGACGCAAGGAACATATGACAATGTGCTGCGGATAACCAAAAGCACAATACTCAACTGTTTGGTCCCATGCTGTCCAATCTGGTTGAGGAAGAAGACTACCCACTGGTTGAAATGTTTCCCAGCTGTATAATTGGAAGTTCTGAAGTGCTGCTTCAGCTGCAGATCTTTGAGAAGCATCTTCCATACTGCTAAATGAAGGTACAGAACTACCTCCAAAGCCTGATAATGGCATAGACTGTGTTGAAATTGCTGAAGCAGCAGCAGGACTAACCCTTCGAGAAGTTCGATAGGCCACACCAAGTAATGCCCCTCCATGCAAGCCAATAACTGGTTCACTCCGGCTTCCCACCGACTTCATTAATACATTTGATGTCCCGTCATCCAGCAATATACGAACTTGAACAGTAGCAGAAGAAGCAGCAGAAGCAGCTGCCTGTGCTGCAGCTGCAGCAGCTTCCTTCGCTTTTCTAGATGAACCTTTTGGAATAATGGGAATTCTAGGAGGAACTGCAGATTCCAACAAAGCAAACCTATCTCGACAAGTATCCCAAGCCAAAAGCCTTGCGCTTCCAGAATCAACAACTGACCAATCGCTGACTTTGTAGATAGAGAAGTAAGGAATATCAGGCCATACAATTGCTAGATACCTGCAAAACATTACATTTCAAAACCTTGTAAAATCGGCCAGTACAACTTAAAAAGGCATAATAGAGATAATGGATGAGGCTTTTAACAATATGAGGCAATAAGACAAATCAAGATAATGTTGAAGATACTAGATGTTGTCTGCTATGCTAAGTCCGATATAGGGATTGAGTATCGCTAGTGTCTGTGAACCACTTACTTCCCAGAACTGCTGACAGAAAGAACTGAGTACGAATCGTGCGGAGCCGGAGTAGTAATATGTTTTTTGGTTTGTTTGACGTGGAGTTGTTCAGGAATCTCTCCTCCGAACCTTCCTGTGTCACTCAAAGAGCCATTACTTCCGAGTGCTGGAGCAATGGTGTTAGATAACTGAAATTGCAACAACTTCAATTCCCTTTCAACTACATAAACAGCAGTATGTTCACGACTTTCTGCTGGTGTTGGCAGTACTGCTACAGGAGGAAGAGACTTCTGATCAAATTCACATAGAATAATGCCAATATTGGTTCCAGTAGCTACAAGGTGTGGCTGTAAAGGGTGTGCAACCATAGAATAAACCTAAAAGGCCACAGAGAGAAACATAAGTCATCTTCAAAAAGTCAAATAATTAGATGCCTTCCTATATAGAATCTTAGCCCTATATGATATGGAGTGCGTAAAGAATCCTAAAAACTATCTAGCAGAAGAAACTAGTATAAACCCTTCTTATAAAAGAGATACTGTAAAAATCATTTTCCATTACAATAGCCAAATATATTTTTTCGATCAAGTAATAGCGAAACATCAAACAGGAAGGCTTTGCTCGTCCTAAAATAATAAACATTTATTGGTTATTCATTTTTCCCGCCATCATAGTATAGATTTAACACCTCAAATATCAATCTTCCAAAACCTAAGAAGTTGCATAAGGAAAAATAGGTAAGATTTGAAAGACAAGATACACAGCAAGGAAAATGTTAAGATAAACCATGTTGTTTATCTATAGTAGTTTCACCTTCATCTTCTTGTGAGAGGCAAGTAATTGTGGAGGAACTAGAGCAGAAAGTTCACACAATGGCCTTGTAAGAGCAGAATAGGTGGGGTGCTCGACAGCCCTGCAAAGTTGCAACAGCGTATCATTTTCTGCCCAAAGAGGGAAGACTTCAAGCAGTGTTAATTATATTCCAACCAAGGGAGGTGTATGAAGTATGCCTACCATATATGGGAATCTTTGACACACGTCAAGATGTCGAGGTTGGGAGCCCGTGGGTGGCACCACGATGCTACACTGTGACAAGCTAGTTTTGGAACGGGTTTTATTCGACGCAATTCCTGCAATTGGGTTGAAATTATTATTATCAGAAATATATCCACTATGTGCGTAAAGCAAAAAATCTAAGAGATCTAGTACCATACCTTAAAGGAGACGGTGTCCCAGATTGCTAATGTTTTATCAGCACCAATAGTAATTAGCTGTGGTGCATTACCAATCACTCTGGAGAGCTCTACAGCAATAACCCCACCATCATGAGCCTATAGAGTATAACATTGGAAGGTCAAGAAAACTTCAAGGATTTGATAAAAACATGCAAGGACTTGCAGTTCAATCAACTTCATCTGTCATTGATTTTCTAGATGCATTCCATGCAAAAGGGCCAAGTGGTTAATAATTTTTATTCATTAATAGCCGTTACATGGGAATACATCAAATAGGAAGCTTACACACACATAGACCAGCCACACAACTAAACACAACATTACAAAGTTAACATTGAAGACTACTAGTGAATAGTGATACATGCAAACACACCCAAAAAAAGCAATCTACTTAGGATAGGAAATAAAATAAAGGGAAAAGGGTCATATTTGCCTTCAACGTTTAAGAAAAGGTTTGTATTTGCCCTCCGTTAACGTTTGGGGTCAAATATGCCCTCCGTTAGTCCAAACCTTTTTAATTTACCCATTTTTAACGGATCTGCCACGTGGACGACACATTGAAATTTCCGTCCAGCCATGTGTTGCTGGACAACGACGGTGGGCGGCTGTCCCGTCGCCGCCGCGGCAGTGACGCCTTTCATCGCCGGAAAATTGAAAATCGAACTTCGGAAATTAGTGTATGTTGTAAAAAATGAGAAGACGAGATCAGTGATACCACCCACAGTCCTCGAATATGTCGGAGCTGACCGGAAAAAGCCAAAAACCCGTCAGAATTTTTGATTTGGTCGACCGGACGATTGGCTTGGAATTGAAGGTCGTGGTTGGGTGCAAAATGTCGACGTGAGGACGACGAGTCTGCTGGTACCCTTCACAACCGTCGATTAGACCTCAGTTCGCCGGAAAGGCGTTGGCGGCGGTTAGGGTTTTAAATGGTCGACGGGTCGAGATGGAAGAGACGATGGACGGCGTAGGTAAGGAAATGACCGACTTGAGACGGCGGTCACAGTGGTGTAACCCATTGCCGTCGAATGTCCCTCAGTTCGCCGGAATTTACAAAAAATGAGCTAACAGTTGTAAAGTTTTTCGATCGAAGCTCCGGTAGAATCGAGGACTGTGGGTGGTATCACTGATCTCGTCTCCTCATTCTCTACAACATACACTAATTCCCGAAGTTCGATTTTCAATTTTGGGATTTTTTTCAATTTTCCGACGATTGTAGGCGGCACTGCCACGGCGGCGACTGGACAGCCGCCCATCGTCGCTGTCCAGCAACTCCAGCAACACGTGGCTGGCCGGAAATTTCAATGTGTCGTCCACGTGGCGGATCCGTTAAAAATGGGTAAATTTAAAAGGTTTCGACTAACGGAGGGCATATTTGACCCCAAACGAGAGGCAGGGTTGGGCACCAGGAAGCCAGTCTCTCTCCTCAACTCTTTAAAACTTTAATACTCTTGTATTCTTTTTTATATATAATAAATTTTAAGTTGCAAGAAACACCCATATACAAGAAGTATACCAAAAAGTAGTACTCCCTCCGTCCCATTTTAAGGTCTTACTTCCCTTTTTGATATGTCCCAAAAAGAGTGCCTCTTTCCACATTTAGTAAGTTGACAATTCAAAGATCCTACACGGCAAGCTTATAACCACAAGAATAAAGGACATTTTAGTACATTATACATATCTTTAATTTAAGACCACAAGATTCAAAAGTCCTTTATTTCTTAAACATTGTGCCTAGTCAAATTAAGACACTTAAATTGGGACGGAGGGAGTAATACACTAGTATTCTATTTTTTGAAGTGGAAAAGTTGTAATTTAAATAACCTTACCTCCAAACCTAGAAAAAAATAAGTGGTCAACATGTACAACTACTAATCAGGAAAACATGAGGAATAAATAAGAATTTTACATATTTCAACCAATAGACCATACTGAACATATACCATCACGATCATTTCCTGTTTGTGAACTACAAGCTGGTAATTGGATGCATTTACATCAAATGGAACACCAGCCCCGTTAATTTGGTCTATTCTTCCACGGACTGAATTGTTCTCATTTTTTGCTTTTAGCACCGGCAAATGAAAATCTTATGATGAAATTAAATTGCAGTAGAATTTAAAAGGAAAACTAAAGGAATAAGAAGATACTTTTAAGCTGAGCTTAGGAACAAGCTCTCTTGAATCAAGAGCGTTGTCTGCACTCCAAAGTACAAGCAATCCGTCACTACCACCGGAAACTAGAAGAGACTGCATTTACATGATAGAAAAGAAAATTGCAATGAGAAATAAAACAGAAAATATTAGACGTGTAACAGTTTCTGCGAGGTGAACATAGTCATCCGTTTGTGTAAATTATAAAAGAACACATAATTGTCACTTCCAGCAGTTCTGTTTACAGCAACAAATCTCAGAGTAACATTTCCATATTCTTTGTAACAGCGATTCGTTTTCTTTTATGGAACTTCAATTTTTCCCCTCAATTTACATATTGAGAAAGGGAAACACAAGGGACGTTAAGATCTTGAATGGATGGAGAGCAAGCATATATACTTTTGTAATCCAGTTTGATTTTAAAATGTATTAACTACAAAGTAAACCAGGTACATAACCATGCAAGCCAAGGACCTTAGATAGATGTTTCCCTTTTTCCCCTTCTCTTTGACAGAGAAACCAACATTGTTCCAACAAATTATCTGCTTCATTTAAGATTTTTTTTTAAACTAGTAACTGTATCTATATTTCATAATGAGCAAAACAGTACATGGGTGATACTGAAACCATATATACACAATTACTCCATACTCGACTTTCCTATTCCTATATCGAATCTAAAACATCAATGATGGCGACAGTATCATTTGAGTACACCTGATTACACCAAAAGCATAAGATCAAAAATACAATTCAACTTGATCTTTTGTATACTATTCTCTACATCCTCAAAACATCTTGAGTTCCTCTCCTTCCAGATTGTCCACCATTTAAGAATTTTCTATCTGATAGTAAATGAATTACCAAGGCAAGAAATACTCAGAAGAACCTAAGTCCACTATTATAGGAATGTGTGAACCACAACATCTAAAAGTTTAAGTTGTTCCTCGTCAAAAAAAGAAGTTTAAGTTGTTAGATAGAGGACACCCTTCTTCAAATTGAAGTACAGTCATAAAAACTGGAAAACATAATTTTCACAATCAAGATCTATTATTATTTTTCTGAGGTCCTGACATGTCTCCGAAGTCTAAAAGAGAGGTGATTCTCAATCTCTTTTGGCTGATTCCTCTGCACACAAAATATCAATGCAAACAAATTGCGGAGTTTAACTCATACAAAAGCTGTAAACAATGCACTATATCTTGGCCTGAAATACAGAAATAGTACCATACACCTACAAACTCCATATAGCCAAGTATAAATCAAGATCACACTTTTGAAACACAGCCTATATCTTGAATTATAAATGGTGACACTAGGTTCTGATCTGGATAAAAATTTCAAGTCCTAAACAATTTGAAGTCCTACATAGTGTAAGCCTGTAAGGTGATAAAAAGGGATCTAAGTATATCCACTGGAAGCATAACAAGTACCTCGCCAGAAGCAGCCATGAAATTCATCAAACAAGAAATTGCTCCCTTATGACCCCCTGTGTATCTTCGCGCAAGCTGCAGAGAAGAAGTGTCGGAGTTATTCATCTACTCATTTTGACAATGAATTGAACAAATATCAGAAAGACTTGACAAATCAAATATTCTAAAATGACACCTTCCATGTTATCATTGAAAGAACTCTAATTACACCATCTGACCCTCCAAAAGCCACAAGAGGGCCATCAACAGCAGTTGTTTTAGACAGGAACACCATACTGCAAGAGATTCAAAAGAACAAGCAAATTAAGATAATCAGATAGGCATTTTTCCAACTTCCCATGAGTGCCATGACCCAGAGAACAACTTTTGTCAGCAGAAGACTAAACACCAGTATGACAAAGAAGTATTTATTTTAGCTCAAAACAAAACCAAATAAACTCTTATCATTTATAAGATTGGTTATCTTTTCATAGCAATCTCAGTTATTTAGCAATTCTAACATCTGGTCTGTCATTCAACCGGTAGGAATTCCACCATTTTCAATCAATTCAATGAGCCCCTTGACATCCAGCCACATATTTTCAAATTTGAAGACATTCTTCAATTTACCTCACTCTCTGCATTCGGAAAAAATTGGGCAGTAATCTGAGATGGTTCTGGGAAGAACTCTGTTTCATGTACTTGAATGTCTCGTCCCAGTCACCATTGATAAATAATCTACCAATTCTTGAAGCCAAGTAAAAAGGCCCCCGTGAAGAGGCAAACCAACTCAAGACAGATCTGGTATCATCTCAGTAAATTATTTTACTGATTTGGTAAATTCAGCATTAAAAATCACTACTTATCAGCAATGAATGATAATCCCAAAGTCCTCTTCTCGCAACCAAATCTTCCCATAAAACTTTCCTGTCAGTCCTTGTACCAGGCCCAAACACCCCAGTAAAAAACCAGTTTAAATTCATGTTCACTCCCTCTAGTCACACTATGTTTGTGTGATAGATCATGGATATATGATTTTGTTCTCTCCATTATCATCTCTGAAAGTTTCTTCCAACTACACGATTTCGTAATCCCATTTAGCCTAAACAAAAAAGAAAGTTTTGAAGAAGTACGTCTAGCTCAACTTAGATCTAGTTAAACATAGTAATTCTTCTCATTTCGATTTCCAAACTGTTTGCTGAGTCTTTTCCCCACTGGAACATATAAAAGTCAAGGAGAAGTGGCGTCTTTAGCTGGTTGTCAATTTTGGAGGCTTATTCAGCTCAAGACAATTAACAAAAACGAGGCGTAGCAGTCTGCAACAGGTGCTACATGTGCTTGACAGAGAATGAGCACATAGATCATCTGTTTCTGCATTGTCCTGTAACAAAGAACATCTGGAACTTATTTTTCTGTGTTTGGGGAGTACAATGGTACTACCAGGGAGTCTAACAGAATCATTTATCAGCTAGGGGAAATGGAGATCTGCAGAATCCATCAAAAATACGTGGAAATGGTTCTGTTTTGTTGCATTTAAAGGAGAGGAATATGAGGTGTTCTAATGGAGTCTCAACTCCAATTCATCCATCAAAGACTAGATGGTTATTAGTCTTTTTGTTTGATGTAACCATTGTAATGTAAATAATGCTCTTATGCTTTTGGATTTTGTAAGCTCCTTGAATTTAGATAGGATTGAAAGCAGTGTACAGGAGCTCCCTGTTTTTGTATTGCCTTTGCATCCTATGGATGCTGGTCAGTTAAATTATACTTTTGCCTGATATAAAAAAGAGTCTAGTAGAGAGGAAGGAACTAAAGAGTGGTTTCTGTATTAACCAAAAGCAGTAGGAAATAGTAAACACATTTAGTGAACTGTTGATTAAGTGCTACAAACTTGATATGCTCTAAGTTGACTGATAGTTGGCAACGCTAATTCAATCAAATAGTAGCCTAGAAAACTTAATTTCCTAGGAAATGGTAGTCTTAAAAAATAGTTGCAAAAAGATGTTTAACTTTTGGGCAGATTCAAAAAGATTAAATTCGTTAAGAACCGTAAAAGTCCAAAAGGCTGGATAACGCAAAAAAAGAAATTGATGGATTTAATACTTTCCATAGAAGTGATCTGTTGTCAAGCTCCTGCTTCGGTACATCGCGACCACGCATCGTCACCAAGTCTAAAAAAATAGCTTTGTTCTCACAACAAATAACAAGAAAATGGCGCCCTTTGGTTGATGCAGCAGGAGAAGTAAAAGTTGAAGTGACATGACCAGCAGCTGCTGGAGACTCGGCAGCAGCAGACTGATTACGCCAGAGTTTCCAAAAACGTACATCATCATCATAAAAGCTAACCTGCTTTACACTTGAACCATGCACCAGAATGGCATAGTAAGATTCAACAATGACACTAAGGAGGCTGGAAAAATATGGAAGTCAAGTTAAGCATCAATTACCTCCCACCTCGTATGGCTTCTGTAGGTTTCCCTCTAGGCTCTGCATACAAATATAAAGAGAAGTTTAAAAGATTAATGACTACAGACTGTATGATACTCTAAAGGACTACTCTTTTAAAAATGTATCATGCAATAATTCACAAACATGAGTAAAGTGAGCCAATATGCAAAAAATGTATGGATTCCGATAGAGTTAGTTAGCCCAGTGGCCTTAGTCGAATGCAATAATTTGTTGACCTTAATCAAATTCAATAACTTGTTCAAAACTGTGAGCCAATTCTCACTGATGTACTCCAACCTTAACAAAATGAAGTTGACAAAAAGCGTACACAAGAATTGAACTCAGCTCAGATAATTCTTTGTACAGTTCTAGGATATTATGAAGGTGCCTGTGGAATTAGTCGAGGTACGCGCAAGTTGGTCCAGATACCATTGTTCTAAAATAAAAGATATTTTAACGCTGATAATCTAATTTATCTCCTTTATAGGGTGTGCTATGCCCTGGAACCAGGCTATGTTAATCTTCAGAGAAATGTCACGGTTGTAGTGAATTTGCATCTCGCAAGGGGCAAGTTTGACCTGAGCTTTCCCTACAAATCCCAAAATCCAAGGAACTAAGATTTGCCCAAATTTCTTCCATCACCATTGCTTACTAACTAAAGTGTTACACCTGAAATTTTAGTACAGATGTTCAAGATTTAACTTAAGATCTGTGGGACAATCTGTCAATAAACAACTGAATCAAAAATGAACTATTAAATTCTCATTAGTGTGTGATTCCTCTCACTCGCGTTCGATTACTTTTTCTTTTTTCTACAAGTAGTATTTAAACTTTTTCCACTAATTTGAATCATGCAATACGGTGCATAATCTTATAACCATTATAAACTAACTATCACTAGTCATTTCCCAATAGTTTGGGATTGAGGCATACTACTGACATGGCAATCTAACAATAAGAAACAAATATTAATAAGCACAATTACCTGATTCGCCCTCAGCAAGCTTGTCCAGTTTAGCACCAACCAAACGGCGCTCATCAACACCACCAGGTTTGAGTTCATAAATAATCTGGCAACCAATTTAGAGTTGTCAATCCAACAAACAGAAATCAAAATAGCGAAAACTTTTCATGAGAGTAAAAACCTGGCGGTGTTCCCAATTCCAAACTGAGACGTGATCAGATGCATCAGCAGTGACGATCCAAGGATGCGTGGGATGCATATGAATCTTCACGATCTTGTCATTTGTAGGGCGAAAAGCCCTTAGACGCAACATATTTTCAACACTTTCCGGCAAAAATGCAAGCTGGATCTCACTATATTCACATATCTTTTTCCGGCGAATATGCAAGCTGCATCTGACTATATTCACAGATTATTTTCCGGCGAGTGCTGGTGGTTTGTTGGAGTGTTTAGCCGGTTCAGTCAAAATGAAGAATTATTTATGGGTTTAAAAAGCGCCTTGGACCGGCGAGCCAGAAAGGAGATGGAGATGAAAAATGAAATCAACCGTTTTAACTGTGCGGTAGGTCGGTAACTATTAACTCATTTACGTTTACATATACCCTTGGGTCGTTCGATTTACATATTATGAGAGGATTATAATATAAAAATTATTTATGCGGTAACTATTAAGTAATAAAGTGTACTATTATGCATAAACTTTGGGGGAAATTTCAAAAATATACATAAAAATACATATTTATACAATATTGTATAAGTGGATGTAAATATAGATCTGGACGATTTTGAATAAGAATTACTTTTTATACAACACATATAATGTCTATAGGTGTATAAAAATGTATAATAGTGTATAAGAGGTGTGTATACACTATTATACAATAATATGCACTATTATACATTTATACAATATTAAAGTGCTTTCTTTTATATTTTTTGATTCAATACACAGTAAGCAACTAATCGAAGCAAAAAAGTGGTTTCAATTTTTAAGCTGAGGTAATGATCTACTTTGAAGCCGGAGTAGTTGGGTGTGTCTCGCTCGAAATTTTGTTCTCCGGCGAACTCCAACACTAGATCTGAGTGTTTCGTTCTCCGGCAAATTCACAACCACCAGATCTGAGTAAATTTATTTTCCGGCGAGTTCCAACACCGAATCTAAATGGATTCAGTTCTCTGACGAACTCACCACCACCAGACTTAGTGAAATTTCTTGTGATCAGAGGGAGGGGGAGAGGGAAAGAGAGAGAGGTTGGGCCATTTTTTGTAAGATTGAAAAATGTTAATTAATTTTAATAGCATCTACATTACTACCCTAATTAACATACAGTGTAATTATTCTTAAATTTTGTCAAGAAGGAGTTGTAATAACTACCTTGGCGTTTGACCATAGATACCTTCTTCTTTTTTTACTTTTTTGAAATTTTTAAAGTTGGAGTTGTGTTTAACCATAATTTTTGTAAATAATTTTTTGTTGTTGAAATGTATTTTTTCAACAAGGGTTTGGTTATGAAAAATAAGGTTTTGGTTTTTTTTTAAAATTATAAATACTTTTTATTTTATTTTATTACATATGGGGTAGGGGGAAGGGAAAATGAGAAAGAGATTACAACGCGGGGATTTGAACACTACCGATGAAAGTTCAGGTAGTCAACCAACTGAGCTACTGGATCCCTACAAAGGATTAATCATTTAAATTCTTCTAATTTGTAATTTTATTTCTCTATACCTCATGATCAAACACTGATTTTTTTAAAAAGTGGATAATTCTTGTGATCAAGCGGGTTATTACCTTTAAAAGAGTTTTTTCATCTTTAAGTGGTTTAATCTTTTATATTATCTTTAACAAAATATTTATATTTTAATATCGTCAACCAAACAGTGCATTAGTTGTACAACGTATACTTTTTGTTCTTATATGATCAATCAAATACAGTATTATATGTGAGATTTCATGCTAGAATTATTTAGATTAAAATAATCATGATATAAAATATGATATCATTCAATGTTTGGTTTGCATTATAAATCATGTAAAACTAATTTTAATATACCACTTGATGTATTATTAATATGTAATATATCATGAAATACATGAATTTATTAATACACAATTAAACTCCAAACAAACAAATTTCTCTTCATATTTTTCCTAAATTCATAGTAAACACCCATTTACTTTTTAAAATTGAAAGAAATATCCCTTGATTATTCTTATTGATGAATGACATATATATACAAGTTACATAGAAAAATCTTTTTCCTATTCTACTTCTAAATTCCTATTCTATAAGAATACTAACTTTACAATTATGGTAATATTACACTACTAATTAAGGTACAATTCTAAGTCTAATATTTACCAAATATATAAGGAAGGGCCAGTGGCCCCATCGATCGAACGTGACCCACTGGCCACCGCTTAACACACCCTCGATCCACGGCGGCTGACGAGACTATCTCTAAAATCTTCAAAAGGACCAGGGAAGACTTTGTAAAGAAAGATGCGCAATTTGATATCTTGAAGGGACATGACAGACACGTACTTGTCCTTTAGCTACCTTCTCTCGAACAAAGTGAATATTCATCTCTATGTGTTTAGTGCGCTGGTGCTGAACTGGATTACCAGAAAGGTAGATGACACTTATATTATCACAATTGTTATACCCCGTAATTCCAGGGAATATAAGTGAAAACGTAAGTAAGGAAATAAGATTTGAATGTTGGAAGGAAAGTATATTTACGTTTTCTATGTGGAATAGTTTTGGATACAATAAATATGGCGACGAGAATTAATATTGGTGGTAGAATTCTTTCCAAATGGAGTTATGGACTTAGTATTGTATTATGGAGTCTTGACATTGATAATATGGGGCCCACCGGAAATTTCACAGTTTTGTGGGGCCCTTCGAAAAATTAGACATTTTGGCCAAGTGTTAAGATATTTTGTGAAGAGGGGTTGTGACCAATAGGAGGGTGACATGTGTCCATCATCCACTTGTCTTGCAAAGGAAATATATATAGAGAGAGGATTAAATAGCAAGACTTAGTCATTTTACACAAATATCTTATCTTCCAAAAGCTTTCTCTTCTCTCTTCCTTAAACTAGCAAGGCACGAATTTTCTTCTAGCAAAAGTGAAGAACAAGAGTTGATTATTCTCCTAGATTAAGCACCTTGATCAAGTTCTAAGCCAAGTTAACTCTCCAAGTATTCTCCAAGTCGGTTTGGCCGAAAGTTGGTGTTGAAATCCTAAGCTTGTTATGAACTTTTTGGAAGTAAAACAAGAAGGCAAGATGGTTATAAGCCTGTAGAGGTTACATTGTTGTTGGAGCTTGAAGAAGTGGTGCAAAATGAAGTGGTGTGGCCGAAACTTGTGGACTGTTTTGGCTAAGATTTAAGGTAAGATTTCTTCTTCCTCTTGAAGTAATTGGATATTACACGTTGTTATAATTAATAGATAAACTTGTGTTAAGAGGAATAGAGAATAAGAAGTGCTTGTGGTAGTTTGGTGGTTGGGCCGAGAATGAGGCAGTTTTGGTATATTGGTTTCGTTAGCTATAATTGTTGTTATTAACGTCACATTTTGCATGTTAAAATGAAGGAATCTCGTGGTTGATAAGTTGCTATGGTTTATATAAAAGTGTTGAAACTTGAATTGGATTCTAAGGAATTATGGAAAGGACTTTGATATTGGTTGTGATCGAGACTTGTAAAAACTGTTGGATATTGTTGTGCAATCTTAGGGACTGTTTTGTGGTGTTGAAATGCTGGAAATTCAGCCACCAATATGCATGTTTAAATGTAGTAATTGTTAATGTAAGTCCTAAAAGAATAAGGGTATAGAAAAGTGTTGAAAGGCCTCACATTTTACTCTCGTTGTTGTTGGATTATGGACTGATTTTAGTGGACTGTTTTACGTGAATAAGAGGTTGTTTTTACGAGAGAAATAGGTGTGTGAATCACCTTGGTTAACTATTTGGTTGTGCCCTTAATTGGTGCTTGGTTATTGATGAAATTGGTCTTATTGAAAGGTGGAAAAGTATGTATAAATAGGGGAAGTGCTGCCCAATTTTTTATAAGAAAAGAGAGTCATTACTTGGTATATGTCTTACACTAGTATCATGGAGTTGATAGACGTGTTATTGTTATTATAGGTTGAAGTACTTATTTGGGGCGTATTCTACTTATCATGTTGGTTAGTCGTCAATAAGGTATGTGAATCTCTTTCTTCCTTCTTTTGGCATGTTCTACGTATAAACCATAACTGTGGTATTGTTTCGAAAGTTATTCAACTCTTAGAAGTTAAGGGGTATTCATGTTATTGATTCTATGCTAAAAGCATGTCTTAATTATTCCTAGGTCCTTATTAAGGCATATGGAAGAGATGTTGATAGGAGTCTTTAGTAAGCATGAGAGCCGAGTTGACTCTGCTTATTTAAAGGAATTGTTAAGTATTAAGTGTTGAAACTGGTTTATTAAATAAATGGGTATGTCTTAATAGACACGTTAAAATAAGCCATTGCAGCGTTAAATGAAAAAGTATCGACAATCAAATTATATTATTGAAATGAGTAGAACGTCATCCATCTGCATAGAAACTAAGATATAATCAGTTTATTTTACATTTGCTAGTTCACAGTTGATTTTATATATGTATTATGATTCCCTCGAGTCCCTCACTAAAGAGCCGATATACGTTATGAGAGATATGTTACATGGACAGATATTCATGATTATAATAATTGCACCGAGTCGGCGGATACGTTATATGTAAACAGATACGGTGACTCTCATTTTTTAAAAGGGCACGGTTGGCTCTCACTTTTAAAAAGGTACAGTTGGCTCTATTTTATATGGCACGGTTGGATCTGATATTCGATTTTCATACTTGTTCCTGTCATCTTTTGTACAGTTATGATCTTATTTAATGTACTTCATGTTTACATATTTGGTACCTTGTTATCGGACTTCTGGGCTGCGTTCATGCCGCATGTATAGTACGTGATTTGGTGATCCTCGAGCTTAGGATCCTTGCTCAGCGTTTTGGGATAGCTCCATTGTTCCGGAGCCTAGTCATTTTGGTACAGGTCTTCCATTTTGATTTGTGTATATTCAGGGGTACGTCGGGGCCTTGTCCCGTCATAGTTACTGTAAACTCTTAGAGGTCTGTAGTCATGTGTGGGTTGGACGGATGTACGGTTGTAGTCCGTTTGGGCAATTCTATGAAAAAATGGCGGCTTTGTCGGCTTGCCTGTCTTATTATACAAGTTTGTTTTACAGTTTAGGGGACAAGATCCATTTTGTTATGTGATTATAAGTGTTCTTAAGCTTCCGCTGGCTATATGTGATGTGTGGGTAGAAGGGTACCCAGGTAGGGTACCAGTCGCGGCCTGTCGGTTTGGGTCGTGACAATAATAAACCAAGGTAGCCTTCTCAATAGGACAATGAATGTCACGACCCGACCCGACGGGCCGCGACTAAACGTCCTAATTGGACGTCATTATTGACCTGTCACTCTTAATCCATTTAATACCGAGATCTATACAAATTTCGGCAGCACAACGCTGCTTTTACAACATCTCCCCAAAATGGGCGAGCCGACAAGGCTGCCAAATCAACAACTGAACAATAATCATAACAGGCTAGCCGACTAGGCTGCCACCAACCAACATTATGTACACAAAGGAATAGTCAAAATAAGCAAGCCGGCAAGGCTGCCACTAGATAACAACAAGTATAACCGGGAACGCCCCAACACAGGGTATAACAACATCAAAAACCAAAACAAGGTACAAACGTCCAACCCATAATCGCTTCATGCACCTCTAAGAGTGCAATCGACATACGACGACAAGACCGCCGTGCCCAAAATATGCATAAGTCTGAAAGATAAAGGTGCATGCAAATTAGACTCGAACAAAGGAGCTCTCCAACTGCTGTACAGAAATCCTAGACTGGAGGGTCACCTATCTGAACACCTGAACCTGCGGGCATGAAAGCACCCCCCGAGGAAAGGGGGGTCAGTACGAAATAATGTACCGAGTATGTAAGCATTAAATCATGTAAATAAGATCAAAACTCTGTCCTGTAAGGTAGAGAGTCAATGTTGACACCCAATTTTGACCCTCCCGTCCAGTCATTAACTAAAATTACACTAATTTTAAAACAATTTTTGAAAATAATAAAATGCAGCAATAAAACATAAATACAGGCATAAATAAACAATTTAATAATAACTTCGCATTTTCTTACGTAGAGTATTAAACACTTAGAGTCCCGCGCCTGTATCAATTAATTTCAAGCCCTGTCGTAACTCTTAATTAATAATAAATACACAAAATAAATAATTTAGCAACAACGTCGTGTCAAGTAGCATAGCCGCATTTATTAATACTCAAGAGAATTTAAAATCAATTTTAATCTAATATATGCATTTTAATAGCGTCGCATTTATAAGGCTTTAAACAATTCTTAAATATCGTACTTGCATTCGGCATCTAAGTAATTTAATATAAACTCAATGCATTTTTATTTAGCTTATAATAATGCACAATAATAAGTTTTTAATAATAGCGTCACGTTCTAAAGTATCGAGCATTAATTAATTAGCACACCCGCATTTATTATTATAATAAAATAGTTTAGACTAAAAAAAACACCTAAATAATTTAATCACAATTTAAAGAATTTATCTACCATTAATTAAATAATACATCTAATACCTAAAACTCTACCCAACCCAACTAATACCCAGGCCCTTTTCTTTTACACCCGCAGCCCAACTACCCGCAGCCCATAACCCATTCCCCTTTAACTCACCCCATTCAGCCCATTCCCTTATACCCTCAGATCTCCCTCGACTTCCCCCCCTAAGAACAAACCCTAAGAACAAACCCTTCAACCGCCGCATACACCCCCTCCCCTCACCCGCAAATCTCGCCGGATTTTCAGGTTAGAAAATCCGGCACAACCCAAATCAATCCCCTCCCACTTCATAACCGAATCGACCTAAACCAATGACCTTCCTTAAGACCCCCCACAGTCGAATCCATACCCCAAAATAGATTCCTTTAAGGAAATCAACCACACAATCAGTTCGCCTTGCCATAACAAAAACAGTACGAAATCTTAACAAAATCAATACAAATCGTCCCTAACACCCGTCCAAAACTTACCATAAATCGAAGCCTAAATAGGGGTTATAAATACCCAACGTTCGAACATGCAAAGCCATCAATGGATCATTCATTCATCAGTCATCAATCATCTAGAACACAGACTACATCGCGTCTAAACTCTTCTATTTTTCATTCAAATTACTATTCTGCAAACCAGCTCTTCAGAACTTTCTTTTTTTTCGACGATTCGGGAAAAACCTTTGTCGTCGCCTCAGTTCGCTACCCACAAAAGGTCCGGAAATCTCTCTCTTTGTACTGTTTAGTTGTTTAAATGGTACTGCATGTTCTGTGATAGGATTCATATGTTGTTCTATCGAATTTGCCTGATTTAATTTAGGCGTCGTTTCCAAGTAAATATGTTAATTGTGGCTCTTCAATATTTGGGTATCGATTCTGTTTTTAAGTATGTGCATGTGTCTGATTGTGTTTTCTTTTACGGGTATGGGTAGGCAATAATATTTGCATAAGAGTCCTGGACCCATTTTGTATTGATAGTCGAAAGTCTCCACCATACCTATTATTAAGATTAATTCAAGTTTGGAAGATGGGTGATACCTGTATAGCTAGTTGTTAAAATTCATTAAGATTGCCTAATATTGAATGATTATTGTCGTGTCTCAGATTTCGGCATGTCCCTGTTCTAGTATAATCCAAAATCCAGTATTTTAAGTATGTTGCATCTTGATTCTCAACCCCAATACATATTACTGGATCTGAAATTCTGTAGGAATATAGAAGTTGTTACCTCGTGTTAATTCCCTAGGTATGCTAAAGTATTGATCATATGTTATGCTAAGTATATGTTTGCTATATGAATCAAGTCAGTCTGTTTTAAGAACATTTAGTTAAGGGTCGACTATGTTGAAATGACTCCAATGAAACAGTATGGGACTTCTTCTTGGTTGACGAATCTTGTTTTGATGTACCCCAACTAGTTTAGCCTTAAAATGAATCACTGGTTAATTATACCATCATACTTCACATATCCTGTTAATGAAGTCATTTATATGCTCAGTCTGTGGATATACCTCTACAACTTGATGTGAATCCAAGTAGTTACCTAGAATTAAAATGAGTCCGTCCCATATTTGCCTAAACTAATGGTCGAGGAAAGTGTTTGTCCTGTGTTTTCCCTTCGAAATTCTGCCAATCCAGTGTGTCAATAACCATGCATCACCACAAAATATAGCTGTTGACTTACCCTCGTATCTGTCCCATTGCTTGATGCCCAGTATTTCCTCTTATCTGTCTTTGTTTGCATCAGTATACATTCAGTGTATATGGGTGGTATACCTTTTATGGTTATGTGAGTGTCTTGTGTATATCAGAAGGCTGGATACATTAGAAGTGAGTTGTACAAGTGGGCCTGTTTGGGGTGATAACACTGATATTTTCTTTGAGAATCTGAAAACCAAAATCTGAGGCTACTGGGTTTAAATTATGTTTTCGGCATATTAAGGCCCATCAATCGATTAATCTCTAGATGTTTACTTGCTGGTAGGAATTCGTATCTGTATTGCCTCAGTTAATACTGGCGACGTGTACTTGTGTGTTTAATTCAACATTTCACTTATTTTCGTATATGATGGAGTTTGAATATTTACTAATCTTTCTTCTCTTATTTTTACATGACATACATCGGGAGAATACTCAAGAGTCTCGGTATGAGACTCGTCATGACTTCCATATCGCCAATCACTCTTCCGCCGCAGGGCTTCCAAACAACTGTAGGATAGATGGTGTCGCCATCGGTTCTCGACGTTACAACAATTCCAATCTCACTCCTCCTTTGCTTATCTATGCACTTATTTACTTATTTATTTATTATTGTTATAATTATTTGTTAACTTTGTAATTAATAGGATGGTTAACTCTAATAGCCTTTGAATACATTGGAAGGGTAGTTTAAAGGATAAATTCACTCTCTACTTATCTAGGTTCATTATATTTAAAATAAATCGACTAACCCAATTATGCTCACTAGACCACCCTTATCTAGAAAGAAAAAATAGACTTTCTTATAATTTCCTCATAAACAATATAGGAGCAATTGATTACTTTTGTTAATATCATTAACGTTTCATATACATTTACAAAGACAATTTCCTAACTGATTCTATATGCTTATAGGAATAATTTATCATTTTTTACTTTGTCAAACAAAGAATAATTTCATAATTAACCTTAGGCAATAAAAGTCTTAATCTTAAATATACCTATAGGACGTAATTTATCATTTAATAAAGCAATTTCATGTCCTACGGATTGCATAATTAATTTCACATATTTTGCAAATGTTATAAAGTCTTTTTTTTGTAAGTTATCAAAATACCTTTCTTTTAGATATTTACCACATCCCTTTTACGTAAATGATCTTTTTCTAAAATACACATCCCTTAGCTAAATAAATTAACCTATGTTTGAACGGACAATGAAGTTAGCGGATCCTTTAGGGTGCCTTACCCCTTCCCTTTAGGATAATAAAGAATCCTTACTCAGAATCTTATTTAGTTTCACAGACCTTTAAATGGAGTTAATGCTGACTTTAATCAGTTAGTATTTAGGTGTCCTAATTCACCCAATTAATTAGGTGGCGACTCCCTTAACATTTTATTTCTTACATTTTGGGGAGGATAACCATTCCGTCGCGCATTCAAGCCTGAGAGTTCAAAATCGGGTGCGACAGCATGGCGACTCATGAGGATATCTGAGTTCTTAACCATAACAAACATAGGTTAATTATTGTGCTTCTTTTTCCTTTCTTTATTTATTTATTTGTTTTTTTATTTATTTGCTTAACTTACTTAATTTGCTTATTTTGTGTTTCACACTTATTTGCTTTATATTTTGCCTAAACTATTTTGCTTTATATATGAATCTTTGCATATTGTTTTAAGCGCTATTTATTCTGCTTTCCTTAAGCGGCATTCCGCTCATACTTCCATATGGAAAATTCACACTATCACACACGACAGCGGGTGTGCTTTGCCTGCAAATTTCTTTCAAACACCCAATTTAAGAGAGTTGGTATTTTTGCGCGGAGAATCCGGTCAACCGGTGGTCGCGTAGCCTTCTCACTCGAGTAGTCGCTCGGGAACGCTGCGTCTAGTAAGCCAAATCTTAGCAAACTTAAGATAGAGCTATACCACTTTATTTTAAGGCATGCGTCGTTTACCTTAGATGGGTCGGTCGCGGTATCGACACCACTATTAGGAAGACAGAACTTGTCGGTGGGTTTCTCAAACCAACGACCAACGGCGTATTATGTGTTGCCGATCGTGATAGATTTATCGAGCCAAAAGACATGCCCAAAATTGTAATTGTAAGTTTATTATTATTGTTTTTTTTTTTCCAGCATTTGTAACATGGATCATATAAGAATGGTTAGCGGAGTTCCTAATAAGCTAAGAGTATGGTGGGAGGATTTCGACATCGTGATCGGCGATGATTAGGAAGAAGTTGGGGTGTCTCGTCTCATATTTGGTATTTCGCGGATCGCGTTTGATCAGAGCTTTAATCGATTTTGGGATCGGCGAGTCATTTTCAAATTCAAGGATTTTGAGATAACTCCTACATTGGAAGAAGTGCATTATTTCACGGCTAGTTTACGAGGTAGAAAATGATTATTCAATGACCAATCGGGGAAGAAATTCCTCATTACGTGGGTCTTAAGAATACTAAGGAGTTGCGTTGCTTGAGAACAATGGGTGTCTCTTGACTATCTTTACGAGAGGTATGGACATAATAACTTACAAGACATGCAAGCAATTCTCGCACTCTACGCCATTGGCGAAACAGCGATCTATTGCGTTCCGTCGCTCTACTTGGCACCTTGATTTTCCTGCAGGTATGGCAAGATAAGTACTTGTATATGTTAGTGGCGGATCGCTTTTGAGGAATTGTGGCATACAACCCACTTTGGTTCCTATGATTTTGGCGAAATATTCAGAGCTCTTGGGAAATGCAAAGAGGGCGACAAACTTCTTTGAAGGTTGCAATCTTATCTTACAAATGTGGGCCGTGGAGCATTTTTACCAGCGGTCAAATATGAGACGTTTGTTTGTGCGTCTACAAGATCGGCGAACACATGATAGAGCGAAGCGGTTTGTGTCGCGGTCGGCATCAAAGATTGGTGCAGTTTTTGACATCCGCGCGGATCGAGATCGATGGAAATATCCTTTACTCCTCACAAAATGGAGCCTTTATGCGTGGTAAAGAATTGTACTATATTGAGCTTATTGGTCTAAAGGTGCGCAACCATACGCTCCTACTGCGCTCGACAATTCGGCCAGAAGCAGATAATCCCACTCCGATCGGACGTGGGAGTTTGGAAGTTACATTTGGACCGGACTTTATTGTGCCTCGAGCTAGACAAATTTTGAAAGAATGGGGCGACATTAACAAAATAGACATAGGAGATGAACAAGCGGGGCACACGCGAGTATCGAGCGTAGGCTGCAAGAGGATCACGTCAACCTGACTACTGACGAAGAGGAAAGCAAGGTTTCGAGGACATGGACCTGGCAATAGAATGAAGAACAATCGGCTCGAGGAGAGGTCGTCACCCGGACATGTGGGCCTAATGCACGATGCGATCTGATACTTGGAACAGGCAGGGGCTATACCAAAGAAGACCTAAGTTCCACTATCACATCGACGACACAGTCATTTAGTTTTTCCATTGTTTTCTTATAAAATGTCATTTCAATTAGCTTTATTTCCAATAAAGGCATTCCAATACAATGGCTTGGATGCATCTAACGTGACTTTGCATTTTATGGCGCTTAGGCCTACCTGCGGCATGATAGAGGCCCCTTGCGTATTAGGGGCGCTTTAATCTACTTTATTTGTTGAAGCTTCGTTATATGCCCGTATATTCTGCTATTACATTTATCTTGACACGTGTTTTGAACAAAGGACTTTTACTCCCGCCGTCGGTTGATTTGTGTTGGCAAGCTTTGGTGAGCACCCGTATTTCACGGATCAAAGCACGAGCAACAAAAATGAATGATTCGGGGGCAAGCGAGCAGGATGGCTTGGGACTCATCGCCGTTCAACGAGATGAACCGGAGACGTGAGAAAGGGAAATGCTCCGTATTAGATGAATACCTTGCTCAATCTTTGCAACAAATGGCGGTCGTACAGCGAGAAATGGATAGACTCAGGAAATTACTAAGTTATCTATAAGCCTCGACACACGACTACCCGCGCTAATTCACGTCGCTTTCGGCGCCATCCCCAACATCGGCGGATAACCGCGACCTCGATCCAATCTGACAACACGCCTCGCCGTAACGCGGCCACGAAGCCACAACCAACAACCGCCTCGCCATAACCGCGGACGCCAACGCGCACCTGCCGGCCCGGATAATACAAGCCACCTTACGCCCAAAACAACCAACCTACTCAACGGCGCGATAACGTACCATAATAAACAATACGGATCACGCGTATATGTGACCCGTCACGCGTCTCACACGTGCCTATACCTCCACGAGTTTGCTCGATATGAAGAGGCGGAGAAGAGGACAAAGTTGGGATAGATGAAAGCGTGGCGAGAGAAATTCACGACTTGAAGAAAGCTTTTAAGAACCTGCGGATGGACAAAGTGCGCGAGGATTGGAATACGAGGATTTATCGCATGCATCCGATGTCGAGCGCGTTGGATACAAGGTACCAAAGTTTGACTGTTTGGCGGCAAAAGTAATCCTCGTGCACTCGAGATCTATTGCGACAAATTAGTGGGAGTGGGAAGAGATCAATCAATCATCGTGAAATTGTTCATAAGGAGCTTGGTGGAGAAGCCTTGGATTGGTATACTAGCGGGATCGAGGAAGTGGCGTAGTTGAGGCGATGCGAGACTTTGTAGGCGAGTTCGGGTTTATACGGACAACGTCACGGGCATTCTATCTAATGAAATTGGAGAAAAAGTCAATAGAAACCTTTAGGAATATCTGATGAGGTGGAGATCACGAGCGTGAAGGTCCGACCACACATGGAAGAAAGTGAAATGACAACATTTGTTTGTGCGATCCACGAAGGACCCGCGTACTACGAGAGGTTGATCGTCGTTGGGCCGCAATTTTTACAGTAGTGAAAATGGGAGATTTTGTGGAAGAAGGACTTAGACGGTAGGATCACGAACACGGCGGCTGCGAAGCAACGGCAAAGCCATCTGATCGGAGTCGATGGGAGGGATGAATAAGAAGAAGAAGGATGGGCGACCCCAATCATGGCGGTGCAACAACACAAAGCGAATCGGGCACGACATACCAACTGACCCCGAACATACCAACCCCGAGCATACGACCCCAAACATACCAAACCGCGTTCCAAAACCTCCATATGATCGGTTTAGCCAAAATACTCCCATCTGATCAACCGCTTCCCATCATACCACCGGCCAATATCTGACCCACGGGCGTTCGCCCGCGCGCAAATCCCTCAAAACCGACCAGCGTACCCACCCGCGGCAATACCACGCGCCAAAACACACCTAGACCGACAGGCAGGAGAGGCCCGCGAAACCATACACCCGTTGGGTGAACCATACTCCCAGTATATGAAAGGCGGCGTGGTTTTATCTGACAATCCGGTAAATCCTAATCCACTCCTACCGTGGCATGATGAGAATAAGCATTGTGCGTACCACTGGAGTGTCGAGGGCGCGTCTGAGATAGTTGTTATGCTTTGAAAAAGCGAATTGAGGAGCTAATCGGAGAAGGAGCTATTCGATTGAAAGAGCGCTTCACAATGTCGACAACGATCCGCCAAATCACGACAATCTTTGGCGTGCGCGCGATCACCTTTGATGATGTATGCGATATGGAAGGACTATCGTACCAATCGAGGAGAAAGAGGCGGGGATCGCCATTGCGTTGCCCGTGTGATTACCGCCGAGTCGGGCCGTTGGAAGTAGAGTTGGCGTCATAAGCCTCGATGTCGGTCTTAGTACCGAGGATGGAGTCATTTGATCAAACAACGTAATGAGGGTAAGCGAAGCAATTGGTAGAAGGCATTACTGTGGGGTGGCGAGTCGGACAACGTTACTCATCAGTAGAAGTATCGCGAAGACGCCGGAAAAAGGCGTGACCGAATCAGTAGAGGAATTTTGGAGAAGGATGCCTCTACGGAGACTATTCCATTGTAGAAACGGTTGAGTAAAACACGGCCTGAACTTCCCTATTATGTCATTGTTGATGAATTAGTGAACCACCGAACGACTTTGATGGAGGTTTTGAAAGAAGCGCGTGTGCGGTAGAGGCCGTAGATGAGAACTTTTCGGCGTTGATCGGGCAGATTAAAGAGGTGCAAAGATAATCTTCCATGAGAATGAATTGCCTCACGAAGGTCGGGGTCATAATAAGGCATTGAACATATGATCAAGTGTGCTAATAAGTTTATCTCTCGAGTCTTGATTGATGAAATCATTTGTTAATGTATGCCACTTTGAATACTCTTGAACTTTAGGAGTCAACATTGGGAAACTCATGAAAGCTACGCAAGGGTAAAAGGTTTCGATGGGACCACGAGGGCGTCACGGGCGAGATTGATTTGACACTTCTGGTCGGGCGCGAGTTCGAGATAGAATTCCAAGTATTGGACATATCCACGTCTTCTGATCATTACTCGGTAGGCCTTGGATCGGCTTGGTGGCCGTCCCTTCCACTTTGCATCAAGTCACGAAATTCATCTGGAATCATCATGAAGTTGTGGTTGAGAGACAAGGACAACAACTGCTAAAGGCGATTCCGGTCGTCAGTATGGAGAAGGCTGGATGGATCTGTCTACCGTATGAACAAGATCGTGGGCGTTGGCAAGGCTAAAGGGATCGACTACCTCGCACTCCCAAAATGGTGGCAGAGATCTTTGAGAAATGGTTTGAGCGGCCGAGGACTTGGACGAGACTAGGAGGAATCGCGAGAACCGATTCACTTGGGAGAAGAAGGACACTTTTGGTCTCGGATATCGACCCTGCTGAGAGGTGATGTTATTTGATCTCGGAAGGAAGGGTGAGTCTCATCTGCCAAGACACTGTTCCACCCTGAATCATTCATTCGTCAAAGCACGCCCATTTCGGCTACGAGAAGAGGAGGATCTGCGACGTGCTGCGGATGGACTTGAGGCCTTTTCATTTACGAGGAAGGAAGCGAGAATGTCATGCGATTTTGGAAGACCAGCGGATGACCGGACCATTTGGAGTGCGAGCGGAGATGTCTTGAGCAAGCGGACTGTACTGACACTTGTTTTTCATGATGCAGGTAGAATTAATAATTAGGCGTTTTTAAACAATTGATTCGTATTTTTACGAATTATGGAACCCGTTTTTGAGCTTATTTCCTTATGAAGTTTTAATAACAAGTTATGTTTTAATCAACGCTCTTTATTCCCTTTCTTTCGATACAAAATAATATACTTATCGATAATGAAAATGTGACATGTCGTGAAACAAGCGAACAAAATCGAATAATCAGCGAGAACCAGAAGAAATTTCCATTGGAGGAATTAACGGAGGAGTTAGGAAAATTCGAGGATAAGTCGAAACCTAATCTGGATGAAACAGAAACCGTAAACCTAGGAGACGATAAAGTCGTGAAGGAGACAAGGATCAGCGTTCACTTGAATACCACAGAGAAAGAAGATTTGGTGGCCCTATTGAAGCAGTATGTCGACATAGTCGCTTGGTCTTATGATGACATGCGGTCTAAGCACGCACATCGTTTCTCATAAAGCGCCCGTTGAGCCATCATGTCTTCGGTGAAGCAAAAACCAAGGAAAATCAAGCGGATCGAGTTTGAAAGTCAAGGAGGAGATCTCGAACAATTGGGCGCAAATGTCATTCGGGTAGCAAGGTACCCACTTGGTTAGCCAATATTGTGCGATAACAAGAAGGATGGCAAAATACGAGTTTGTGTCGATTCTGGGGATCTCGACAAGGCAAGCCCAAAGATGATTTTCCCTTCCGAACATTCATTTACTCGTGACAATTGTGCGAAGCATGAGTTGCGATCGCTTTGTCGATTGTTTGCGGGTACCGTGGATCTTAATGAGCGAAGAGGATCACGAGAAGACGCGTTCACCACCCGTGGGTATATTATGCTCGAGTCATGCCATTTGGACTTAAAGCGCGAGTGCCACTACATGAGCCATGACCGCGTTTTCATGATATGATCCATAAGAAATTGAAGTCTGCGTGGATGGCGTCATTATCAGTCGCGGAGGGCTACGGATCATCTGGTCCGTGAAGAAGTTTTCGAGCGATTGAGGCAATACAACGAAGTTAAATCCGCAAAGTGTGCCTTCGGCGTCCCAGCCGGGAAATTGTTGGGCTTCATTGTGAGCAGAAGGGGAATAGAGTTGGATCCTTCGAAGATAAAAGCCATTCAAGGACTGCCTCCTCCGAAGAATCGCAAGGAAGTGATGAGTTTTCTCGGTCGTTTGAATTATATCGGCGAGTTCATAGCCCAATCAGCGGTGATATGCGAACCAATATTTAAGTTGTTAAAGAAGGGCCTTGCTAAGTGGACATTGGAGTGCCAATGAGCCCGACAAAATCAAAGAGTATCATCAAATCCATGGTCTTGGTGCCTCGGAACAGGAGGCCTTTGCTATTATACTTATCCGTATTGGAAAAGCGCATTCGGATGTGTGTTAGAACAACGTGATGAGGCGGGAAGGAAGGAACAAGCAATATACTACTTGAGTAAAAGTTCACGCCTTATGAAGCTCGTTACGCAATCTTTGGAGCACGTGTTGTGCCTTGACTTGGGTTGCCCAAAAATTCGGACATTACACTGTCGCGTACACCACCTATCTCGTCGAGGATGGACGCTCAGTATATCTTTGAAGCCTATACTGCTTGGAAAGCTTGCAAAGTGGCGGTCTTTTAAGTGAATTCGACATCGTATATGTCACCCGGAAAGCGATCAAAGGGCGGGCGTTAGCGGATCATCTCGCGAGAGAATCCGGTGAAGCGAGAATACGTCCCGCGGACTACTTTCCGGATGAAGAAGTGATGTTTGTAGGAGAAGACATTTTAGAAGAATATCGGGTTGGAGAATGTTCTTGATGGCGCGCAATTTCAAAGGAGTAGGTATCGGGGCGGTTTGGTATCGAAGCGGGACAACACTACCCGATATCGGAAAGCTCGATTCCGTGCACGATAATATGTCGAATATGAGGCGTGCATACTAGGACTCGAATGGCTATTGACATGAACATCTGAGCTGGCTGGTCGTAGGGATTGGACACGTTGATTCACCAGTGCAAGGCGAATGGGCCACCGAGAATAGGAAGATACTTAGTACCTGCTGCGTGAAAGAATTACGCAAGAGGTTCGTAAAGATAGAGTTCGGGCATACTCAGGGCTCGAAATGAGTTTGCGACGCTCTGCAACTTTGTCCTCCGTGATTCGACATCGGACAAGAACTATATTGACCCGATCAAAGTAGATGTGCTAGAAGCGACGACTATTGTTCTCGGATAGATGAAGAATCGGAAGGCAAACCTTGGTATGGCGAGATCGAGGTATCTCAAGCGGTGAGTACCGGAGCGCGACCAGCATCTGAAGACTCTTGGAGGTTAGCCAACCATTTCTTCTGGCGGCGAGGTCGCTGTCGGAGAACTCGGTTAGGTTTGTTAAGATGTGTTGACACTCGAGAAGCAAACAAGTTATTAGAAGAGACCTGCGGAGGCATGTGCGGACCCGCGTGAGCGGCCGTGCTAGCAAAGAAGATACTACGAGGAGGTTACTTACGGATGGCGATGAAGCAGTTGCATCGGTTTCGATGCGAAAATGCCATCAATGTCGGATCCGTGGCGACTTGATTCACGTGCCGCAAATGAACTCAGCGTCACTAGTTCCCGTGGCGTTCGCGGCTTGGGGCATGGGCGTCATTGGTCTATTGGTAGCGGCGTCAAATGGACCGCGAGTTTATCCTAGTGGCGATCGATTACTTTACAAAATGGGTAGAAGCATCGTCATACAAGTCGTGACCGAAAGTAGTAGTGGATTTTGTTCGTCACAACATCATTTGTCGGTTTGGAATCCCGAATCAATCATGGCAAACCGACAGCGGGTCCAATCTCGATAGTGGTGCGATGAAGGAGATGTGCGTGAAGTTCAGATCACTCATCGACTACCCATATCGACCACAAATGAATGGAAGCGATCAAGCGGCAGCAAGAACATCGAGGATGCGAGGAAGATGATAGATAACTACGAGCTTTGGCGTGAAAATTTGCCTTTCGCCTCTTGGGTTCTGCGTACTACAATTCGGACCTCGCGGAAGCGACAAGTATCTCTTGGTTTATGGAGCGAAGCGGTCTTTGCCGGTGAGGTGGAAATACCGTCTCTAAGAATCATCCGAGGAAGCGAACTAGATGAAGCCAAATGGATCTGGTAGGTGCGAACAATTGATGCTTATTGATGAAAGCGAATGAATGCGATGCGCCACGGACAACTTTACGAGCAGAATGGCGGAGCTTTTAACAAAAGGTGCGACGAAACTTCCAGCGGGACATCAGTCTTTGAAACGTATATTCCACAACCAAAGTGAAGCGAAAGGAAATTCGCCCGATTGGCAAGGGCTTACATGGTTCGCGAGTGCTTTACGGAGGGCCCTCATCTTGAAATGGGCGAAGTGTGGCTGAAAGCCATCAGCGGTCTGATAAAGATATTATATTTAGAGTGCTTTATTTTCATGTAATTACTTTGCTTGTAATTGAACTACGTTTGACCTGATTCCCTTTGCGGGATACGTAGGCGGCCGCATCGGCTTCGGTCCCATTTCCAGAAAATACTCAATTACTTTGCTTATGTCGAACTCGTGCGACTGATTCCTTGGCGGATCGTGGCGGCCACATCGGCCTCGGTCCATTTTCAATTTTAAAATCTTGTTTGTAACGAACTACGTTTGACTGATTCCTTACTGCGGATCGTGGCGGCTACATCGGCCTCGATCGCGCGTAAGAAACCTCGCCGATTTTGTCATTTTGCACTTTTGTGGTTGGTACTCGATCTTGCCGTACATCTGAGACAAACCTCGACATATATCAGACCAGTTTCGCGATCAAAGCGGGACAATTTTAGGATTGCGCCACGAAAGGACAAGCAAATATGATTCCATATGCTCGAAAGATCAGCGTAAGCGGGACAATTTTAAGGGTTTTACTACAAATGGCGTCAATGGGCATGGTTAAGTTACGCCGCAGGTTAGGGTCCCCAGCGGGACAAATTTTAAAAGAGAGCTGTGTGAGCACGAGTATGGGAGAATATACCACAGATTTGGATAGGAAGTTTTGCTTGGTTTCACGACATGTCACTATTCAAATATCGACATAATTTCCTACTAGCACGTATAAGTATATTTTCTCAAGATATAATATTTTTCAACAAATGTTTTGTGAGACTCGAAATCGAGCGGGGTTACATGTCGGACAAGACAACGCGTGCAAGTATCGAAGCAACCAAATCGGCGACCACTCCCGAACTCACAATGTTTCTTTGAGTGAATTTTGCGGGACAACGAGGAACAAGGAGAAGCGGCAACATCCCAATACAATGAATCGCTCACGAAGTCCATGCAGCAACAAGTCTACATCAAATACATCTAGCAAAACCACATCTTCGCTACTCGAGCTCATCATTTACACTTTAATTATTCGATTATGCGCCACAAGGCGCCGTTTGCATTCGTCCATCTGAGCGATAACGCCCGTCTGGCGTCGGTGCATTCGTCCATCTGAGCGATAACGCCCATCTGGCGTCATTGCATTTCGTCCATCTGGCGATAACGCCCATCTGGCGATAACGCCCATCTGGCGGCTTTACATTTCGTCCATACAAAGCGATAACGCCCATCTGGCGTCATTTGCATTTTCGTCCATACTGAGCGATAACGCCCATCTGGCGTCATTGCATTTCGTCCATCTGGCGATAACGCCCATCTGGCGGCTTTACATTTTCGTCCATCTGAGCGATAACGCCCATCTGGCGTCATTTGCATTTCGTCCATCAAGGCGATAACGCCCATCTGGCGTCATTTTCATAACGCCGCCACAAGCGTCGTATGCATTTCGTCCATCTGAGCGATAACGCCCATCTGGCGTCGTATGCATTTCGTCCATCTGAGCGATAACGCCCATACTGGCGTCATTGCATTTACGTCCATCTGGCGTCGCGCCCATCTGGCGGCTTTATATTTCGTCCATACAGCGATAACGCCCATCTGGCGTCATTTGCATTTCGTCATACAAGGCGATAACGCCCATCTGGCGTCATTTTCATAACGCCACCACAAGGCGTCGTATGCATTTCGTCCATCTGAGCGATAACGCCCATCTGGCGTCGTATGCATTTCGTCCATCTGAGCGATAACGCCCATACTGGCGTCATTTGCATTTCGTCCATACAGCGTAACGCCCATCTGGCGGCTTTACATTTTCGTCCATGAGCGATAACGCCCATCTGGCGTCATTTGCATTTCGTCCATACAAGGCGTAACGCGCCCGCCTGGCGTCGCTGCATTTACGTCATGCGATAACGCCCATCTGGCGTCATTTGCATTTCGTCCATACAAGCGTTACGCCCATACTGGCGTCACTTGCATTCGTCCATCTGAGCGATAACGCCCGCATGGCGTCACTTGCATTTCGTCCATACAGCGAACGCCCATCTGGCGTCATTTGCGTTTCGTCATCTGAGCGATAACGCCCATCTGGCGTCGCTTGCATTTCGTCCATCAAGAGCGATAACGCCCATCTGGCGTCATTTGCATTTCGTCCATACAAGCGATAACGCCCGCGCATGGCGTCGCATATTTCGTCCATCTGAGCGATAACGCCCATCTGGCGTCGTTGCATTTCGTCCATCTGGCGATAACGCCCATGGCGTCACTTGCATTTCGTCCATGAGCGATAACGCCCATCTGGCGTCGCTTGCATTTCGTCCATCTGAGCGATACGCGCCACCGGCGTCAACGTATTTCGTCCATACAAGGCGAAGCGCCCATCTGGCGTCATTTGCCGTCCATACAAGGCGAAGCGCCCATCTGAGCGTCGTTTGCATTTCGTCCATCTGAGCGATAACGCCCATCTGGCGTCACTTGCGTCTCGTCTATACAAAGCGGCGTATCATCATACCATATACATTCGACTCTGACAACCACAACACAAATTTACATACTTGCATTGTTTTGTGATTTATGCACTAATGCCTCTATCTTAGCTTGATCTGAGAGCGTTAATAAGCTACAAAAGATGGAGCCTGGCGTGGACCTACCTCTTACGGGCCGAGGTAATTTGTTGGGAGCAAGGTTTCCCAACAAAAGGCAAAAGTGGACGACGTCGACCTACTCTCTCGCGTTCTAGCGCCTGATATCTCATACGCGTAGCTTGTGGCGGGACAGATTTTAAATCCTCGTTAGCGCGCGGGGTTTTTGGCCGTTGGCGACCCGATGTCGCGTAACGACATTGGGACAATTTTGAGTCGCGTCGGCCTTGCCTAAATTGCCCAACATTCTAGTTACGGTCGAGACAAAATTGGCTATGAGTCAGCGTCTTTGTCAGAAGATTCTTCCATCATCTCCATACAAAGAGGACAATTGACACGATTTTGACCCTCCGTCGATCATTAACTAAAATTACACTAATTTTAAAACAATTTTTGAAAATAATAAAATGCGTGATAAAACATAAATCTGAGCATAAATAAACAATTTAATAATAACTTCGCATTTTCTTACGTAGAGTATTAAACACTTAGAGTCCCGCGCCTGTATCAATTAATTTCAAGCCCTGTCGTAACTCTTAATTAATAATAAATACACAAAATAAATAATTTAGCAACAACGTCGTGTCAAGTAGCATAGCCGCATTTATTAATACTCAAGAGAATTTAAAATCAATTTTAATCTAATATATGCATTTTAATAGCGTCGCATTTATAAGGCTTTAAACAATTCTTAAATATCGTACTTGCATTCGGCATCTAAGTAATTTAATATAAACTCAATGCATTTTTATTTAGCTTCGCAATAATGCACAATAATAAGTTTTTTTAATAATAGCGTCACGTTCTAAAGTATCGAGCATTAATTAATTAGCACACCCGCATTTATTATTATAATAAAATAGTTTAGACTAAAAAAAAAAAAAAAAAAAAACTAACACTAATTTAATTTATCACAATTTAAAGAATTTATCTACCATTAATTAAATAATACATCTAATACCTAAAACTCTACCCAACAACTAATACCCAGGCCCTTTTCTTTTACACCCGCAGCCCAACTACCCAGCCCATAACCCATTCCCCTTTAACTCACCCCATTCAGCCCATTCCCTTATACCCTCAGATCTCCTCGACTTCCCCTAAGAACAAACCTAAGAACAAACCCTTCAACCGCCGCATACACCCTCCTCACCCGCAAATCTCGCCGGATTTTCAGGTTGGAAAATCCGGCACAACCCAAATCAATCCCACTTCATAAACCTTTCCTAAACCAATGACCTTCCTTAAGACCCCCACAGTCGAATCCATACCCCAAAATAGATTCCTAAGGAAATCAACCTAAAGTCAGCCTTGCCATAACAAAAACAGTACGAAATCTTAACAAAATCAATACAAATCGTCCCTAACACCCGTCCAAAACTTACCATAAATCGAAGCCTAAATAGGGGTTATAAATACCCAACGTTCGAACATGCAAAGCCATCAATGGATCATTCATTCATCAGTCATCAATCATCTAGAACACAGACTACATCGCGTCTAAACTCTTCTATTTTCCATTCAAATTACTATTCTGCAAACCAGCTCTTCAGAACTTTCCTTTTTTTGACGATTCGGGAAAACCTTTGTCGTCGCCTCAGTTCGCTACCCACAAAAGGTCCGGAAATCTCTCTCTTTGTATTGTTTAGTTGTTTAAATGGTACTGCATGTTCTGTGATAGGATTCATATGTTGTTCTATCGAATTTGCCTGATTTAATTTAGGCGTCGTTTCCAAGTAAATATGTTAATTGTGGCTCTTCAATATTTGGGTATCGATTCTGTTTTTAAGTATGTGCATGTGTCTGATTGTGTTTTCTTTTACGGGTATGGGTAGGCAATAATATTTGCATAAGAGTCCTGGACCCATTTTGTATTGATAGTCGAAAGTCTCCACCATACCTATTATTAAGATTAATTCAAGTTTGGAAGATGGGTGATACCTGTATAGCTAGTTGTTAAAATTCATTAAGATTGCCTAATATTGAATGATTATTGTCGTGTCTCAGATTTCGGCATGTCCCTGTTCTAGTATAATCCAAAATCCAGTATTTTAAGTATGTTGCATCTTGATTCTCAACCCCAATACATATTACTGGATCTGAAATTCTGTAGGAATATAGAAGTTGTTACCTCGTGTTAATTCCCTAGGTATGCTAAAGTATTGATCATATGTTATGCTAAGTATATGTTTGCTATATGAATCAAGTCAGTCTGTTTTAAGAACATTTAGTTAAGGGTCGACTATGTTGAAATGACTCCAATGAAACAGTATGGGACTTCTTCTTGGTTGACGAATCTTGTTTTGATGTACCCCAACTAGTTTAGCCTTAAAATGAATCACTGGTTAATTATACCATCATACTTCACATATCCTGTTAATGAAGTCATTTATATGCTCAGTCTGTGGATATACCTCTACAACTCGATGTGAATCCAAGTAGTTACCTAGAATTAAAATGAGTCCGTCCCATATTTGCCTAAACTAATGGTCGAGGAAAGTGTTTGTCCTGTGTTTTCCCTTCGAAATTCTGCCAATCCAGTGTGTCAATAACCATGCATCACCCCAAAATATAGCTGTTGACTTACCCTCGTATCTGTCCCATTGCTTGATGCCCAGTATTTCCTCTTATCTGTCTTTGTTTGCATCAGTATACATTCAGTGTATATGGGTGGTATACCTTTTATGGTTATGTGAGTGTCTTGTGTATATCAGAAGGCTGGATACATTAGAAGTGAGTTGTACAAGTGGGCCTGTTTGGGGTGATAACACTGATATTTTCTTTGAGAATCTGAAAACCAAAATCTGAGGCTACTGGGTTTAAATTATGTTTTCGGCATATTAAGGCCCATCAATCGATTAATCTCTAGATGTTTACTTGCTGGTAGGAATTCGTATCTGTATTGCCTCAGTTAATACTGGCGACGTGTACTTGTGTGTTTAATTCAACATTTCACTTATTTTCGTATATGATGGAGTTTGAATATTTACTAATCTTTCTTCTCTTATTTTTACATGACATACATCGGGAGAATACTCAAGAGTCTCGGTATGAGACTCGTCATGACTTCCATATCGCCAATCACTCTTCCGCCGCAGGGCTTCCAAACAACTGTAGGATAGATGGTGTCGCCATCGGTTCTCGACGTTACAACAATTCCAATCTCACTCCTCCTTTGCTTATCTATGCACTTATTTACTTATTTATTTATTATTGTTATAATTATTTGTTAACTTTGTAATTAATAGGATGGTTAACTCTAATAGCCTTTGAATACATTGGAAGGGTAGTTTAAAGGATAAATTCACTCTCTACTTATCTAGGTTCATTATATTTAAAATAAATCGACTAACCCAATTATGCTCACTAGACCACCCTTATCTAGAAAGAAAAAATAGACTTTCTTATAATTTCCTCATAAACAATATAGGAGCAATTGATTACTTTTGTTAATATCATTAACGTTTCATATACATTTACAAAGACAATTTCCTAACTGATTCTATATGCTTATAGGAATAATTTATCATTTTTTACTTTGTCAAACAAAGAATAATTTCATAATTAACCTTAGGCAATAAAAGTCTTAATCTTAAATATACCTATAGGACGTAATTTATCATTTAATAAAGCAATTTCATGTCCTACGGATTGCATAATTAATTTCACATATTTTGCAAATGTTATAAAGTCTTTTTTTTGTAAGTTATCAAAATACCTTTCTTTTAGATATTTACCACATCCCTTTTACGTAAATGATCTTTTTCTAAAATACACATCCCTTAGCTAAATAAATTAACCTATGTTTGAACGGACAACCATGAGTTAAGCGGATCCTTTAGGGTGCCTTACCCCTTCCCTTTAGGATAATAAAGAATCCTTACTCAGAATCTTATTTAGTTTCACAGACCTTTAAATGGAGTTAATGCTGACTTTAATCAGTTAGTATTTAGGTGTCCTAATTCACCCAATTAATTAGGTGGCGACTCCCTTAACATTTTATTTCTTACATTTTGGGGAGGATAACCATTCCGTCGCGCATTCAAGCCTGAGAGTTCAAAATCGGGTGCGACAGTCAATTGTATCATAAAAGAATGAGAGTCATACCAGTACTCATGCATGCTTAGTCATAAAATCATCAGATACAAATAAATGAATAAACTGTCCGGCCCTTGGGTGAGGGACGCGGTGAAATATACTGTCATGGGTATATGTACCCGCATCACGGATGCATGTCCGTGGAATCACCATATATATATATATACATAAATTGTCCGGCCTTCTAGTGAGGGACGCTGTGAATCATCCTGATATATATGCACGAATCTGCCCGGCCCGGGACGCGGTGAAATGGAAAAATGACTCTTAGCACGAGTAGATATCATGAGCAACTGTATGCAATTTAAATCATTTCTTTGACTCTCATTAAAATCATTAAATAACTTCTTACAAGAAGATCACATGTATTTTTCATAACTTAGATTACTATGAATAAGACTAGGAAGGAGTCATGTACGTCCGCCGTACATTTCCTTGTATAATATTCATGTCGAATGAAGAATCAATAATTCACAAAATCATACCAAAAGAAAGGAAGATAGACTCACATACCTCTTAGGCGAACTAATCAACTCAATATTAAGGTATGCTTCGTCTAGTACTTCAACCTATAATAAGGAATAATACACTCGTCAATTCTATGATTTCTAATGTAAGTTATATGAATAACGACTTCCTATTTTACAGAAATTTGGGCAGCACTTCCCCTGTTTATATGCATATCCACAATTTACCAACAAGCCAACCAACACCAATAATCCAACATTATTCCAGGATATAATTAAGTTAAGCCCAACATACTTCATATATGTTATCCTATAACCTTCCTTCTCTTTATATCCATGGAAGACAACAACTTCAACAATCAAGTGACCATCACACTTATTTATCATGGTTATGCAATCCTTAGTCATGTTAAAATAGTTTATAAAAGCAATCTCAAACTTCTATCAACATTTAAGAATTCAAGAAGGTGAAATTTACACTTCCCTATACTTTAATTCTTCCAAGACACGTATAGGTGATTACCACAATACATATGCTTGATTTCCAACATTATAATCTTAACAAGTAGTCCCTAATACAACACAATCACGTTCAATAATTCCATCAACCTTTCCTTAATTCTTTAGAATCTAATTTCATAATTCAATACTTCCACATTACTAATTACAACTTAACTTCAAGATTTCTTTTCAATTCTCAACATGCACTTTGTGATAAGAATAACATCTCAACGCTCCATTCCAATGTACATAAAATAGTCTTCAAGTATATCCAACAACATACTTCCATAACTCATTTCTTTACTCCTTAAAATTCAACTTCATATTTTAACATTCTTATATAAACAACTACAACTTAAATCTCCATGTTTCCTCCAAATTTGTAACATGCAATTAGCAACAATAACAACAATACTTGACTTCAATTTTACACCAAATCAGTCTCACAATCGGCTACAATCAATGTCACCACAACACATGCAAATTTCACTTTTATTCATCTTAATCTTAGTTTAATTCTCAACACAAGTTTCAATATAACATTTATAACAACATGCAACTTAATCTATACCATAAGAAGAAGTATTTCATACCTTAAAAATTGTCCAAAAATCGCATGAACACTGCCCAGATTTTTAACCCAAAATTTTATCATTTCTTGTCCGATTTTTCACTTCATCAACTCCATTTCAACATGCAACCATTCTTCAATGTTAGACCAACATTCCTACACGTTTTCCTTCCTAAAATTTGCTCCAAAAATCCGAAAATTGAGGCTCAAAATCGCGGGCAGCAGTGGCGAAATGCCCACTGTTTTTTGGTATAAAACTTGGCTAAAATTGTAGAAAAATTTACCTAGAATAGGAGTTGATAAGTGCTTCAATTTTGCTAAGAAAATGGGGGAGGTAATCGGCTAGGAGAGGAGAGGATTTGAGTGAGAATGGGTTTTGAAATCAAATGGAAAATGAAGGGTTTAAAGTTAATATGAAATCTGTTTTTTTTTTTTTGCATTTTAGTCTCAAATCCCACTATTAATAATCTCATACCCCACTTAACTTAAATTCGGGAAATTCCATAAGTCTCATATTCATGACGTCGAAATTTATATATTACAACGCTAATCCATAACCCCATTAGGAATATAAAACTAACATCTTGAATTTCTATTGTCATACTCGTAATATCAAAAACATTCCCGAAATCACATCCTTGTATACTAATTTCCAATACTCGGATCTTATTATCCTAATTATGTTCTTAATTATTGTCTTAAACTTACGAGGTGTAACAATGAAGCTCTAATAGTAGATTACGTAATCAACATGACTCAGAAACCACATTGGCTACCCTTCGATACTCGACCTCTGCACTTGAACGTGAAAGCGTGGATTGACGCTTGGCAGACCATGAGACCAAGTTATTACCTAAAAACATGCAATATTCAGACGTAGACCGTCTGGTGTCAGGACAACCACCCCAATTAGTATTTGTATAGGAGACTAATGTAGACGTCGACGAATGATACAAATGCAAACCATACTCAAGTTTCCCTGAATGTACCTAAGAATGTGTTTGAGCGCATTCATATGTTCAACTTTGGGATCATGCATAAACAAACACGCCTGCTGTACGACATATATAATATCAGGTCGCGTGAACGTCAGATACTGAAGGGCGCCTGCAAGACTACGATAGCGGATCCGATTCTCATAGGGAGAGCCAGCTGCAGCACCCAACTTGGGTTTAGTATCAACTGGAGTGGAAGTGGACTTACAGGATGACATCTCAGCCCTGTCAATGATCTCTGCTGCATACTTTCTCTGTGACAAGAACAATCCACCTGCATGACGAATTACAGCAATCCCCAAAAGTAACTCAATGGGCTCAAGTCCTTCATGGCAAAATCAGAACTGAGCATTGTCATAAGACTTGCGCAAAACATAAGAAGAGTCAATCAAGATAATATCATCAACATATAATAGCATATAAGCCATGGAAGATCCTCGACGATATATGAATAATGAATTATCAGACCAGCTGTGAGAAAAATCCATAGTCGAAATAAAATCAACAAACCTCTTATTCCAAGCCCGTGGAGACTACTTAAGCCCATACAAGGACTTCTTCAATAGACAGACATGATTAGGATATCTAGTATCCCTAAACCCAAAAGGATGATGCATATACACTGTCTCCTGAAGATCATCATGTAGGAAAACATTATTCACATCTAGCTGATGAATGGACCATGATTTTGAAAGAGTCAAGCTGAGCACAGTGCGAATGATAGCCGGCTTGATCACCGGGCTAAATGTCTCACCACAATCCACACCAACCTGTTAAGTTTTACCATCACCTACAAGTCTAGCCTTATGTCTCGCAAATGAACCATCAAAATTTTCCTTATGAACAAAAATCCACATAGACCGAATAATATTAACACCAGATGGATGGGGTACCAACTCCCACGTCTTATTGTCAATAAGAGCATTATATTTCTTGGTCATGATAATTTTTCAATTAGGGTCATTTAAGGCAGACACGAGATTACGGGGTAAGGGGGATTTAAGAACATTGAAATTTAAATTAAAATGTCTCTTTGGTTTAAAAATACTCCATTGACTGCGAGTGATTGGACCTTGACTTTGGGCTGAATTGGGGGAATTTTGGGAATTTTCTTGAAGTGTTGGAAATTATCGTCGGAAGAGTCGCGTCGCTGGGGCAGGGGCCGCGGCGCTGGAAGAACTGCAGAGCTCACTGAAGTTTTAGCGGCGTGGCGCTTCCCAAGAGGGTCGCGGCGCTAATGACGGGATTGAAACTGTTTGGTCACTGGCTGGTAGGCGCCGCGGCGCCTCTCTTAAGGGTCGCGACGCTGACATCATTTTTCTGAAGAATCTGAAAAATAACGGAGAACATAGGGGGAGACATCCTCATCCAAAAAATCATAAGAACTAGGCACAGGTTTTTCTACTTTAGAAAAGGAAAATTGGAATTCATCAAAGAGAACATGATGACTAATAATGATTCGTTTAGAAGACAAATCAAAACATTTATAACCATAGTGATTTGGCGGAAAACCCAAAAAACACACAAGGAGCAGAACGTGTCTGAAGTTTGTTGATCGTAGTGGATGGAAACAGTTGATAACATAAGCATCTGAAGATCCTAAGATGAGAATATGACGGAGTCTTATTGTATAACACTTTGAGAAGGGATGAATATGTCAAACCTTTAGAGGGAAGAATATTTAGTAGATCGGTAGCCATTTGTAGCGCATGATGCCAAAATAATGGAGGAACGAAAGAATGAACCAATAAAGTGCGGACAATATTATTAATGGTACGAATTTTTCGCTCAGCTTTCTCATTTTGTGAAGACGTATGAGGACAAGAAAAACGGAAATTTATCCCATTTTGAGCACAAAACTCCCTAAATTCCCCATTGTCATACTGTTTGTCATTATCACATTGAATGTTTTTTATTTTCCGTTCGAATTGCGTTCTTATGAAAGCTCTAAATTTTATGAGAATGGAAAAACTTGAGATTTTTTCGCAATTGGAAACGTCCATAAATATTTAGAATAATCATCTAAGAATAAAACATAATAACGATGTCCCATAAAACTGAGAACCAGAGATGTTTATAAATCACTATGAATAATATCAAATGGAATTGAAGTATTAGAATTCGAAACTACAAATGGTAACTTAATAATTTTTCCCAAAGCACAGGATTGAAAAAGTAAAGTACTACGCGTACCCTTACAAGAAATAAACTTATGTCTATCTAAAGAAGATAAAATAGACGACCCAGATGACCTAGACGAGCATGTCACAAGGAAGGAGCAAGAGCTGTAAAAGTGGATGACATAGCTTGACGCGAGATGCTGAGATTCGGTGTGATTGGATAAAGATCCCCCTACTGTCACACCTCATGAGATGACTCCCCGTCTTGAAATACTTCACAGAAAATCCAAATGGATCACCAAACATGAAATATGTTGTCACAAATGTTACGACATTAATTCCAACATTATCAATCTGGAAATGTCAGTCAACTTTTCAAAATAGGATTTTACGTCTTCCGTTTCTTCCATCCTCAAATGTTCATATCGGCCCATGAGCATGCAGAGCTTCGTACGTTGAATACTCGAGCTACATGTACAATGCATTTGTAAGATCTCCTAAGTATCCTTAGCCGTAAACATCTTATATGAGATTGACCATATAAAAATCAACTTATCCAAAGATTGCATTTAAGGCATTTTCGTTGTAGCTCGCATTATTGGTTTCTTCCGCCGTCCATTTGGATTTGAGTGTAACAAGAATGTCACATTCCTCATCCGGCGGCTACATTGGTACAACATACCCATGGATTATAGATATTCATGTCCTAACATCAATTAATTTGATATGAGAACATAGACGATCCAATATGCATAATTTGAACCAACGGGAAGTCTACTAATATTTTGAATTTGCCGGATCCATAACTTAGAATAACAGGATCAAGCACTTATTGTGTCAAGTGTTGGCTTTGATACCACTTGTTGGGTCTGGGGCTATGGATAAGTAAGATTAAAATTGAAACAGCAAGAATAACTGAAACAATCACTGAATGTTGCCTTCAATGTTGTGTCAACATCTGAGACAACATTGTGATAAAAACAGAATAAACCTTAAGAGTAAATGCAGCGGAAAAGTAAAAGACACAAATGTTTATATTTTCAAGGGTATTTATTAATATATCCCTTGATGGTCGATGACCAAAAGAATTGTATATATTATATACAATTACAAATGAATTTCTTTTTACAAATTGTGCAATACAAACAAAAAAGAAATTACAAATAAAAAGAAAATCGCAGATGACTTCACCTAAGTTAAAAAAAGTCTAAAAAGACAAATACAACATTTTCATTACAATTGCTTTTACATTAAGCTTAATCTAGAATAGAGATAACAATTGAAATGAGAGACAAATGTTGCTAAAAGACTTAGGCTAAAATGTTTTGATCCAGATTTCTGAAGCGAAATTCCGAGAGTTCTCTTGGTATTTTTACATTTTGATTCTGGATTCCAATACTCTGAAGTTCCTCCTCTATTTATAGTGTGAAACTTCCTTGAAACTCTCACTGGTTGTGAAAGTTGAGAGAAAGAAGGCTGCAGCTTGGACCGATTCTTCCTCCATGAATTTCTCAACAACTTTGACTTGGTCTTCAAGTTGCTTCGATTTCAAGCTTGACTCCTTCAATTCCACGTTTTAAACACATCTCCATATTCAGCTTGCCTAGGGCATTTTTAACTCACAGTAACAAACACTGTTTTGGCCGGAAGAATAGACACAATCGTTTCCAAAGATGTTGGATGAGATGTTGCGGCAACATCAGAGACAACATCTTCAGGACACTGCGGATGTTGCGCAACACTGCGGGCAACATCTGCAGAACACTGCAAGATGTTGTCCAGGCATAAAAACTGATGTTGCCACAACATTCACACAACATCAACACTAAGAAATTGAAATTCATATGTATATAATTCTCTCTCTCTCTTTTTTTTTTTAATTTGCTTGTTGGTATTGAATTTGCAGAATTGATGCTTTTGGGATTTATTTCCTTACTATTGACGGTGTTCCAAACGTCAATAAGCAAAATATGCATTCCTGAAAATATTGCAATAATAATGCTTCCATGCAAGCTGGAAGAATCTGCTACTTCTAAACATCTCACTATAAGGACTGGGAGACACCTTTTATCTGGAGGTAGCGGTGCAGACCATTGTAGCCGTCATGAGGTATATGTTTTCTCTTAATTATATTTTCTTTTTTCGGAGAAAAGATGCAATAATTTTTAGTTCTCTTGAACTTCGAGCTCGATAGTTAATTTTAGTAGTACGTTGTAGATTTTTATTCAAAATTTATATTATTTGATGATGCATGTGAATAGTAGCTAGCGGTCATGGTGATTGGCCGTAGAAGTTGATGGTGATGATTAATAATTAGACGAAAGTAATAACTAATGGTGGTGGTAAATTGTTATAGCAGTCGATGATACATAGTGGCGATTAATTATCGGTGGTTATATTGTGATAATGATGGTTAGAGCTGACGACTATAAATCATCGCTAGTAGTTGTTACAACTGATTGTAGCTAGAGATTGATAGCGATGGTGGTTATGAGTACTTAGGATGGTGGTAGTTGATTTATTGGAGGGCGGCGTCAATGATAGTTGATAATGATATAGAGGGGCTAGCGATAGCAATAACGGTAAATGAATAGAATTGGTGAACTGTCATCTTAGTAGATATTTTTTAATAGACCCATTAAGTGATAAAAAACACTTTATGGTAACTAAGATTGGAATGATTAAGTTTCAGACCTGTATATAAAAAAAATTAATAATTGAGATCTAAATGATTAAGATCAATACATCCGTTAAGTTCAAATAAATGAGGCCTAATCCAGTAACAAAAAAATCATAAGGGAACTGAAGTAGAATAGAAATATACAGATATAATGATGAATAATCTACATTGTTAAATTTTAAATCTTTTTGTGTAGGGACAAACTCAACTATTATCCTTGGAGGGATTGGATCAACTGCACATTTTCATATTTGTATTGGCAGTCACACATGTGATCTTCTGTCCCACCGCCATGGTTCTTGGAGGGCTTAAGGTATGATTTCAATTTTTTTGAAAGAAAATTAGAACCTTTTTCTTCTCCAATTTGTCAAAGAAAACATTTTTGAGAAATCGTATATTATTGACTGTTGAAAAAGGGTAAAGAATGTCGCATGACAAGCAAAAACTTAGCTTCTAAAGTCTCATTAATCATGACCATATAACGTTAGTTTGTTGACTTTTTTACTCCTCACTAACAGGACCGTCTCAAATATTTTGGGGCCCTGTTCTAATTCGTAAAAGTGAGTCCTTAATTGAGTTAAGACCCGCGAATTATGAGCATTTATAGTAAATTCTGACTAATACTACCTAATAAAAAAAATGAAAAAAGAGACCCTAAATTTTTTCATTTTTCGGGGGCATTGTGCACCTCGCACGGTTCCAGCTCACTAACAATAATATTAGTATGCAATTACATAATATAATATTCACCACTTAATTAACGCCTTCTTCTTTGCTTAAATAGATACAACAGTGGCGACAATGGGAGCATTCAATTCAAAGGGAATCAAGACCTCATCATGGTATAATTATATATGTTAATTATTTGGTTTATGTATACTTTTTTAACGGATTATAACCATGTTATCCTCTACGTATAGTGCATATCCTCCATCTTCAATCATTTGAAAAATATTTAATTTATTATAGATTAATGATAACGGTTAAGAGTCCCACATCGGTAATGGAATGAGAAACTCCTTATATGGATTTGGACAATTCTCACCATACAAGCTAGCTTTTGGGGTTGAGTTAGGTCCAAGATCCATTCTTAAGGGAAATGATTCCAACATCTTACAATAACAATGTTAGTAAAGGATAGTGTTTTGATGAAATATTTCGATGTTAAAAATTGATATTAATGTCTAGGTATTGATTGGACCATTGAGATTAAGTTAAGAGTTGAGATAGTTATGAAGAAAAAAGATTACTTCTGCTGAGATTGAAAGTCATTTTTCCTCTTTTGATGTTAACATTATTACTATAAAATAACTTATTTCCCGAAAAATATCTTTCGTCCTACCAAGAAGAATATGTAAAAGGCAAGAGTTAACATTTTTCATGTGTATATAATAGGTGGCATTTTTCAAACAATTTTATGGTTCAGTAACCAAGTCAGACTATGTTGTCTTGCGAACTGGATTTATCAGAGTAAGTTGTAATTCTATTCGTTATCTTTTATTTTAGTTTATCATTATGATTTTGCAACAAAATTACGGTCCTTTAACTATAGTACATTCTTTTATGTATGATATAGAAACATTGTCCAGTCAATCCTAAGTTTAACTTTCACCAATATATGTTGCGGACACTAGAACATGATTTCAAAAAGATTGTCGGAATCAGGTAAATGAGCATACATACATATATATATTATTAACTTGATAATTTTAGATTCAATTATATATAATCAAGCTAAGTTTTGGAAAATGATCTTGAACAGTTGGTACTTGTGGCTTTTTGTCGTTCTCTTTTTGTTGATCAACATTGCAGGTATTTTTCTATCCTAGTATATGAAATCTTTACTCCTACTTTTGCTTATTTTTTCACCTTTTTCTATTATATATGTTTCGCTTTGGGAAACGATATACTTCTATTAATGTATGGTTCAAATATGCAGGATGGCACTCTTACTTTTGGCTATCATTTTTACCTCTAGTTGTAAGTGACCAATCTTTTCTTTCCCACCCCCTTATAATGCCAATAATTCAAAAGAAAAAAAAACATTTTAGGTAAAACTTGATTTCAATTTCAAACTTCACTTACAATGAAATATGCCGGCGAATTACAAGTCCATTGATATCTGACTTTGTTTCAAGAGAAGACAAAGAAGATTTGTTTTCATATAAAAAAAGGTCCAATGTGTGTAACTAACGTATATTTTAGTATAACAATAATTACGCCTCAAACTCGAGCAATTTGAGATCCGTTGTATGAATCATCGCTTCATTTAATATTACATTTTTTGACATGTGTAATGATTGATGCAGCTGCTACTACTAGTGGGAACAAAATTGGAACACATAATAACAGAATTGGCTCAAGAGGTTGATGAAAGGTCATCAGTAGTAGATGAAACGACACCAGTTAGACCTTCTGATGAGTTGTTTTGGTTTAACAGTCCAACTGTTGTCCTTTACCTCATTCACTTCATTTTGTTCCAAAACTCATTTGAGATTGCTTTCTTTGTCTGGATTTGGGTAAGTAAACTTCTTTTTTAAAACTTAACTTCAGTCACATTTCTGTTTTGAGAGCTAACTAACATGAATCTATGTTAATTGACAATTTGTTAGTGTACTTATGGATTCAAATCATGCATCATGGAAGAGTTGGGTTTCATTATTCCAAAACTTGTTATTGGGTAAACTCAGATCTCACAGAAATTGTTATTCCTAAAAAGCAGTAGTAATTAGTTTCTGGCTGAAAGTAACCATGTTAATTATGTGGTGTGACAGGGTAATTGTCCAAGTTCTTTGCAGTTACAGTACTTTGCCTTTATATGCTCTTGTCACAGGTAAACACTTCTTGTACACCCTGTCTTCAAAGATTCCTATCCACAATGATGATTCTTGAATAAGAATAGTGTTTAATGTACATATTTGACATGGACACAGATGGGAAGCAGATTTAAGAAAGGAATATTTGATCAGCAAACAGAAGGGCTTCTCAGGGAGTGGGCATCAGGTGGTAGAGCTGGTTCATCAACCCAAAATAGAATGGTCATGGAAACACTAGAAAGCATCTGTGTTTCCAAGAGACCTGCATTCAACGAAATTCAAGACATTTCATCAACTGTAGAGCTTTCTTATCCAAACAAGCCTCATACTACTCCTTAATTGTACAGTTATTGGTTTTTCTGAGTGAAAATTAATAAGGATGAACAATACATTATTTTTTCAAGAGTAAACATGGTTTTCAGATGTTCATGCTATTGCTCCACAATCAAATGTTGTCTTCATTTTCTAGGATCAATTAGTCAAGCATCAGCTCTAGTTACATAACACTTTTTTTCCCAATGAGTGTCTCAATTTTATAACATCAACAACAACACACCCAGTGAAATCCCACAAATGGAGTCTGGGGAGGGTAGGATGTACGCAGACCTTACCCTACACCTTTGTGGGACCCTCGTCTCTCGATTTTCTAGTTACAAATATGGAGGGATATATAAAACATTCCTCTCTCAACCTTGAATTATGTACACTAGTTCCTTCAACGAAGTCCAGGGTTAACATTCCTCTTAATACAAAGTTGAGGAAAAACTAGGAGGCTTGAAGTTTTGCATTGGAAGAGCCTCCATTTCTAACCTCCCACGGTTAGAGGCAGAGCCTTCACCGTCGTTTTCTTCTTCACTTTCAAGTTGACTCAGTGTCCTCTTGGCGTAGACTGTGAAGCCCACTATAGCGACGACTGCTATAATGAATGATATAACATTATAGACAATCTCAACTGTAGTCAGGTGATGGTTTCCATATTGAATATCTGCAAATGTCCTCATTAGGCGACCACTGCAGACAAATTGCAGGAAGAAAAAAGTAAGCAAATCACCAAATAAACATGGAAAAGAAGAGAGGGGTGCAGTCGAGAGTATTTACGTGTAGATGTAAATGAAGGACTCGGGAATCATTCCTGCAATAGATCCCCAAAAATAAGGCCAAAACCTCATCTTTGTCACTACCACTGCATAATTGAAGATTGTGTACGGAAATGGCGAAATCCTAAATATTGCAACCATACGGAATTGATGAAACCAACTCCCTTCTCCCACCAGTCTAATCATGGCTGCCTTCTGAGGCCATCTCTTTAACCATTGCTGCAGATCCAATTTTTGTTTTAAAAAAAACATGAAATACAATTACCAGCCCACAAGACCAATGGACTAATAAACTAGACAATATGTGAAGGTATCTCACATGAATTCTATCTCTGAAAAGCAAGCCAACGAAATATGGCAGGACCATCCCAACTGTTGTTCCAGCCATTATAATAACAAATCCAAGACCGTATCCAAAGATCATTCCAGCGAGCCACATTGATGGTCCAGAAGGAATTAGGAATACCGGAAACAGTGCCAAAGAAGCTACAAGTACGAGAGCAAGCACTGGACGGCCAAATGCAGTGGCTTCCCAATGTAGGATTGGAATTAGAATCTGTAAAATTTAAGAATGCAATGATTAACAAGGAAACCTAATTTATGAATCTTCTATCACTAAGAAACAGAAGAAGAAAAAACAAAATAAATATCGCAAGAATAATGCACTTGTAAACTACAGAGTCCCGTGTCTGAGAATCTTGAGCTGAATCACACTATTTATCAATATTTTTGACGCAGCTCACAGAACAAATCAAATTAATATGCAGATACCCAATTCAAAGGACAATATAGTACATACTCATTAGTGCCTAGAAATACTATATGCACTGCCAACGTAACATCTGTTGACAGAGGTGATCCAATCTCCCAGAATCTCATACTATTCAGTCAATTTTAATCAACAAAGGAGGATGCACATATGCTGATATGCCTACAAGTCAAGCAATAAACAATATCGATTTGTTTGGCATTGTTTGACGGACACAAATTTTAAGAAAGAAAGGGAGACCTTTGAAACATATGCTAAAAATGCATGAAATACCAAAAATATATTTGTACAAAACGATTTCTTTTATATCCGGTGAACTACAACTCTACAAGTCATGTCAATGTCAAGTGCAATGTTAGCATATCTAATTTCTAAAGATGAAAACGTGTCATTTTTTTTAAAAAAGACGGAAATGTGTCGATCTTTTTGGATGGACAAAAATTGAAAGAGCACCGGCCAAATTAGGACATAGGGCGTATATAGATAAAAGCATGAGCTAAACAAACACTATAAGTACCTTCTTAAAAAGAAAGGGCGCTCCCCATTTTATGGAAACTAGCACAATTATCACAGTGAAAATACACCACAAAATGGCCTTGATCCACCATACAATAGACCCTCTTCTGGACTGTGATTGTGAAGCTTCAACTTCATCTGTTCTTTCAGTTCTTATAACAAGCCTCACATACTCGCTGTCTTCCTTTACTTGACTCTCGCGGTTAATTTTGGCTTTGTCTGAATCATCAGTTGACTCTGGCATCATTGTTCGACACCAGAAAGCTGTCAGATGAAAAGACAGATGCACAAATTAAAAAATCTACTCATAGACGCCGAGGATATTCTCAAGAAGATATGCTCATACTTATTCACAATGAGCCGCCAGCAAATAGCTGACAATATAAAATGCCATTCCACCGAAAATCATGCGTACATCTACATTGACAAAAGAAACATACACATTTCTCTTCACAAAAAACAAAGGGACTAGTATTCTGCACCACAAAATCCATTAACGGAAAAAAGGAATCCTTTCTCGGAATTCACAGTAGAACCAACTAAGAGGCACGTCCTAACAGCCTCGATCCGCTTTTGGGATAAGTTTCCCTCCTACTACCTTACAAGATCAAGAATAAATAGCAGCACCACAGGTCAGAGGTTTAAAGTAGTTGAGGCGGAAGATTTTGGTTTGACATTTCCCTTCCAAGCACCTTCAAGTTATGTGTTACACATACCTGCTAACATTTACTCGATAGAGAACCAAGAGCATACTGTTTCATTCTTGGTCTTGCATAAGGAAAGTAAGGAAACTGGTAGCGTGTGGAGACCAAGTAATTTATACAACTGATTCCTCGTGATATAATGACATTCAACTTTTGAGCCCTTCACCCCCACTATCCCCCCACAATACATGCCAATAGAATGTAAAGGAGGAAAATGCTCACTGAACTTGGCTTATATAAAGTATCATATTAACTCAACATCCCACTACACGAGTATTTATACTTAGCAGACCAATTAAGGTAACAAATTAAAGATGGTGGATTCAAATGACTTGTTGAGTTGTAAATACCTTTCCCGTAGTCTCTGCCCATAAAAAGAATCGATTTAGACAAAGCTAAAAAATTCTGGACTCCACATTCTGTGTTTCCATAACCTAATAAAGGTACTAAAGAAGCATGATAAAGGTGATAACAAAATTTTCTAGGAGGAAGGATATACACAAAAGCCTATTTAAGATTTTGACAGGTCAACAATTAGAAACTCTAAACCTCTCGGACTTTAGAGTCTATGGCTCCACAAAACTCTCTAAGCAATGGAAAAAGGACATTTTTAACAGATATGCTGGACTATTAGTAGCTTCCAACTGGACATATCAACTGATTTCTCGGGTGCCTATTCTTAGATAAGCTTGCATCTCAAATATTAGGAGCAAGACATTCAGTTTCAAAAAAAAAAGTAGGAGCAAGACATGATTGGAACAGTCAGATTATGTTATGCCATCTATAGGAAGTTTCCTTTGCAGCAAATCTTTGGGTAACAACAGCTTGCAGCAGTCAAACTGTCTAAGCAAGGTGCCGGTAGTTAAAAAAATTGATCCATTAAAGAATTTTAAAGGGAGAAAATTAAAGTTACAATTGCAACGAAACTCACTTCCAGGTTGACAAAAGAGGTAATGAAGTAGTTATCCATTGAGCTACAGTGACTTACTAGAAATATCCTCGAATACTTTCTGTTAATATCCAGCTACATGCTCCACTCATATCAAGTGAAGGAATTTCATCCAAACAGGATTAGAGTATAGCTTACTTGACGAATTTACCCACCTTACCATGTTGGTAAAGGTTCTGATCGCCGTAATTTAATTCCTACCCCTTCCCTCCTCCAATATGATAAATAAAACTTAAAAAAGATAAAAAAGGAACTCCTTATTAGATATCATTAGTATTTGCATCTGTTTCCAAAAGGTAGAACCAGTCTTGGTCCTGAGCACATAAAGAAGGAAAGCCACCAAAGGCGTGCCTGTATGAAAGTGGAACATTAACCAACAAAGAAAATTTGGAAACAGAAGGCAAAACAGAACACCATTTGTCTCTTTGAGCAAAACTCATGATCATCACATTGAACTCTAGCAAAAAACTACAACGAAATGATACTTCAAAATTCTGGACCCTTAAACCAGGTGGAGTTTAAACTAAGTTCAACACTTTGAATTTCCTTCTAGACTACAACAACCACAAAGTGGGGTCTGGGGAGGGTAGAGTGTACACAAACCTTACCTCTCAAGACCTTGAGAGGTAGAGAGGCTGTTTCCGGTAGACCCTCGGCATAAGGACAAATTCCCTTTCAGACTAATGCTGAATTTCCCACATGATGGGGGAAACAATACATAATTCCTGAGCTCCTTTCTACTCACCAAACTAAACACACCAAGAAAAGAATTGTTGATAAACCTACAATAAGGATAGTATATGCAACTCTAAAAAAAAATATCTATACCAAAACCCACCTAAAAAATATGCTTTAAGCACAGTTAAACGGTTTCTCTTAATTAATAGCTTTAATTTAACCGGGAAAAAAGGAACACATGCAAACAAGCAGAAACCCAAAATAAGTAACAAGGAAGAGAACAAAAAACTGATCCATGGAAATAAGCTTTAATAGTAGTCAAAGTGAAGCCATAATCACAAGAAAAGAGTAAAAGGGTATCCAAGAAAAATTACCGGTGACCGGAAAAGATGAAGTTTTCCGGCGAGTATCACTATCTTGAGACGCGCCTCCGGTGGAGAAATGCTCCTACTACTGTGTAATGTTGTAGGAATGCGTTTTTTCTTTTTTCGTGAATTAAATGGTTTCCGTAGTCCGCTAACTCCTTTTTGTTTTCTATTTTTTATTTTTTTCAGAATGTCAATTTTGAAATTCTTTTAGGAAAAAAAAAAAAGGAAAGGCAAACACATTGTTTTCACCTTTATACTCTAATTAATCGGACGACCTATTACCCGAATAAAAAATAAATTTATTGCATCAAGGGAGAGACGACATTGAGTTCACCAAGTAAGTTAGCCCCAACCCCAATAACAACAATTATGTATACATCCCCATATTTTTCTTTAAATGAAATTATGACTATACAATAATAATAACAACATATTTAGTGAAATCTCACAACGTAGAGTCTGAAAAAAGTATGTAGTGTACGCAGACCTTACATTGAAAAGTAGAATGGTTGTTTTCAGAAAATCTTCGGCTCAATAATCAATTAATTATAATATTTATTTTTATTTACGATCCCATCTATTGAGGGTGTGGTTTGAAAATTTCAATAAAGCAATAGTTTAGATTAGCTACAAAAGGTGTGCTTCTGATTATATAAATTTTATAGTAAAAAGTAAGAAAATGTGAACACAATAAACATAATTTTTCGATATCTCTTTCATTTCGTTCGAGCTGAATTACAGATAGAAGATTCATATTTAGGTATGTCTCAATTTTATATTAATCAAAATCAGATAAAAAAAACTTTCCAATTCAAAGGATTCATCAAGTAAATCATGTTAACACGCACTAGCAAAGGGATACCAAATATTAGAAAATTAAATGAAAAATAAATGTTTTGGGGCTAATATGAGAAGTTTGTTTTGGTTAACTAAAGATGAAGAGTTTGGTTTGCTTAGTGGCAAAGCAAGTAAGCCTTTTTGTTGGAATAGTGTTTTATGTAAATGTGAGATACAAAGAGTTGTTCATTACGGACTTGGCTAATTGATAAGTTTGGCAAATTTGAGCACGTAAGTAAACTCATCAAAAATTTGGCAAAGGTTAGAGAGAAACTGAGTTATAATTTAATTCATCTAATTTAAAACACTTTTTATATCCATAATTAACTACAAAATTGAATCCTTAAAAACTATTATTGTATCATAAAACAAAAGTATTAATGAATAAACTAATTACAATAAAATCTCGATAAATTAATGTTATTGGGACATGCAAAAAATATTCATTTAGTGAAGTTATTTATTTATCGATAAATGAATATTTATTTATTTACATAATATTTTTATATTTTTTGTGTGACATGCATTTTGTTGTACATTTTCATTATTATTATAATTAAGGTTCATACATATAATTTTAAATATATGTATTGAAAAACTTAAAAAAATTAAACTGAGTACATTGTAACAAATTTAGTAATGGATGAACATGAACTATCACGTATGCATGAATTTTCTTTTAATAATTATTTATTGTAATTATTGAAAAAATAAAAGGTGAAATTAAGTTAAACTATCTAGCAAAAAGCTAGTAAATATTTTAATACATGCATGAACTTTATATTAATATTTACTTATTATTAATTGAGAAACTAAAATTTAAACTAAGTATTTTGTAAGAAACAATTTCAAAAAACGAAACACATGAATTGTATATTAATAAAACAAATACATTGTAACAAAAAAATTATTAAATGTTATGCATGAATACAAACTCTATAAATATGTTAGTTTTCTTTTCATTCTCAAATCACTAGATTATTTTATTTCTCCATCATTGCTTCAAATTTGAAAGGAGTGAAAAAATTCACCTTGACTGATGAAATGAGAATAGCATTATGTGAGCATAAATATGAGCAACCCACTTTAAGTCAAAAAGATTTGCAGTTATGGATGGAGCAAAAGTTCAATATCTCTATCAGTAATTCAATAATATCAAATACTCTTAAAAGATCAGCAGAGCATTTATCAATGAAGATAAAGAATAAAAATATCAAGAGGCACAATTTATCAAAATATCCAGAGTTAGAAAAAATGTTGTATGAATGGTTTCTTCAATATCAAGAGAAATTTAATATTAGTGGAGAAATGATCCAAGCACAAGCAAAAAAGTTTTGACAAAAAATGTATTGGAAGCTCTTATCAACGATTTAATTTCTCAAGTGGTTGGTTAGAACGGTTTAAGGCGAGACATGAAATTAAATCTTATCGAAGGTTTGGTTAAAGTGGTTTCGTTGCTAAGGAGAATGTTGAGGATGCTTTACCAAGTATACGAGCTAAATTACATCAATTTCAATGAAATGATATCTACAATATAGAGGAAACTGATTTATTTTATCGTTTGAAAATGAATCATTCACTTGCAACAAAGCAATTGAAAGAGCGAAAGAAGGAAAAGGAAAGGATTACGGTTCATATTTGTTGCAATGACGACAGTTCAGACAAAGTGTCAATTTGGATAATTGGTAAGTATGCTAATCCTAGATGTTTTAAAAATATGAATTTAACCTCAATTGTCACTATCGAACTAACAAGAAAGCATGGATGACTGGATTACTTTTTCAAGAATTTGTTTGCTGGTTGATAAACAAATGGATGGCAGAAAAGTTCTTTTGATAGTGGACAATTGCCCTTCCCATCTTAAGGTTATTGAATGCTTGAGAAATATTGAACTGTTTTTCTTGCCTCCAAATACAACCTCAATGATTCAACCATGTGATGCTAGAATTATTTGGGCATTGAAAATTTATTATTGACGTCGTCTTTATTCAAGCGTCTTGCACTCTATGAGTCAAGAGAGACAAGTCCAAACAAAATTAGTGTGTTGAATGAAATCAATTTTATTAGTATGACTTGGAATATTGATGTGAAAACAACAACTATTGTAAATTATTTTTGACATTACAAAATTCGATCAGACGAAGATATGAATAATGAACAATCACTTGGTGAAGATGAAGGCATCCAGGGATTACATGAAGTTATCAATGGTTTAGGTTATAGAAATTCAATGGATGTAAAAGACCTTTTAAACTATCTTAGTGAAAATGATGCATTGATGGAGTCTCCTACTGATGAACAAATTATTCAAGGAGTAATGAAAATATTTGCTGATAATGACCAAGATCCAGATGATAGTCAGAATTTGTCAATGATATCAACAAAAGAAGCAATGCAAGCTGTGGAAGTCTTAAATAACTATTTTTACAACAAGAAAAATATGCATCAAATGCAACGCATGTTTTGCAGAAAATTAAGGATGAGATTGAGTTAAACATAGGACCAAAGAAAACACAAAAAACTTTAGATGAATATTTTCAAAGAGTTGAATTTGAGAAGTTGTCATAGTAATATCAATAAAAATAAGAATATTATGTGTTATTTTCAATTAACATTTTATCAATTATTCATTTATATTATTGTTGGGCCTTTAAAGATTTTTTAAAAAATATTATTTTTTGCATTTAGCGAAACTATTCATTTAGTACACTGGCCCAAGCCGGGAACGGAAAAATTTATTCATTAATCGAGGTTAATCATTTATTGAGGTTTTATTGTACTCAATGGGGTCGTCTACTTTCAATAGATTTTAAATGGTGTGAAAAAATTGTCTTTATTTGACTTTGCCCCAAACTTTATATAATACGTACTTGAACAATAATTATTTGTGAAGCGTTTGAATTTGGTTCAACTCATCTAGAAGTTGATTTTATTTCCTTATTAGTTGCGTTAGCTTTTGATTCAACTCTTCTAGAAGTTGAATGAACTTCCCCGCCTCGTAATCAAACTTTTAAGCATATCATCCCTTCCATGTTAAATATTTATTACTTGTGTCAACTATCCTTGTAAGTTACTAGTTAGATTCAAGTTTTAGGGTTCACTGAATTGTGATTTTTCTTCCTAATATGGAACGTAAATTCTTGAAACACACTAGGACACTAAGTCATTAAGAGAAAATTCAAGCACTTGAACATTACATATTAAATAGTTCCAAGTTAAATATACAAAATTACAACCTCGCACATTCATTGAATTAGCTATAAATATACAAAATTACAACCTGGCACATTCATTGAATTAGCTATGAGAGGCTGATCAGCTGCCCCAACTTGGAATTTACACACTGCTTTATATGTTACTCAATCTTTTCATATTATCCCATGTTTTGGGTAAGGGTAGGAATACAAAAGCTCCAATTTGGACAAGTACATCCCTTCTGCAGATGGAGGAGAGTCAGGAGAGGTACTCAGTAGTACTTGGAAAACAAACTACTGCCTGTGATTTCTTAAAAAATTGTGTCCTGCAGATTTTGGAATAACCCTTCATCCAGCATAGTCTACGCAAGCTAACAGATCGGTGAACTGGCAGCAATGACTAGGAAACAGAAGAGATCACATCATCTGAATCCACTTTAAGCTGAGGATAAGAAACAAAATGGAGTAAGTCGAAGCAGTGAGGAGATTCAATCTCAGAAAGCTAGTTTTAAGAGTAAAGCATACTTGATGTAGATGGTTCATGACAGCGCCCTGTAACAACTTTTTCAGCTTTTCACTTTGATCAACCATGTGGCCTAGTTTGATGGATTGATGAAGTTGACACCATAGACGCTCAATCAAAGAATAGGGAAACCAAACTGCAAATGGCCTTTTACGACAAATAATATCTGCTGGTCTCTGCAGGTAATGACAACAGATGGTGCTGTTAAGAAATATGCACATAGCCAAGAATAGAATTGGTTGATCTTGAAATCAATAAATAATGCATCATTAAAACTAGTCGACAAAGAATCAATGTTGTGAAGTGCTGTTGGTGTATGAAGGTGAAATAAAGCGTCTTAAGATATACTCCCTCCGTCTCAAATTATTTGTCGCCTTTCTCTTTTACACACCACCCTTAAGAAAACATTAATTAGGAGGGTTTTTCTTTTTAGTACTATTTTACCCTCATTTATATCTTAAAATATAATCTCTATATTAAATATTTACTCTATTGAGGTGTTTGTGGTCTTCAAGAACAATTACTGAAGGATAAAATGGAAATAAATAAATAATTTTGTCTTGAGCTTCTAAAATGACAAATAATTTGAGACAACTATTTTTAGAAGTCACGACAAGATAATTTGCGACCGAGGGAGTATTATATCTGATCAAAAGGCAGAGCTGTCCAGAAATAAAACAAAAAAACAAAAATGGGCACCAGAAGACTAGACTACTTTGAAAACTTTGAGTACCTGCTAAAGACCTGTAGTAACGAAGAATGATAGCAGCACAAATAATAAAATGATATAAAGCATAAAAGAGTACCACAATAAAGTCGTTGAAAAGGCCACAAGTACAAGATATTAGCTGGATAATAAGATTCAATGTTGACAGTTAATGTCCCCCTAACACCCTTATGATGTCTAGTCAATGTCGACCATCATATAACTCCTTATTAAGTACTTAATTTCTCACATTATCTGCATTCTATTTGATCTATGAAGTAATCCAGGATCTCCAAGAAACCAACAATATGAACCATTTCCCCGACACACGTGTTCTATTCTTGTTGTACTTATAGATAAAACTTTGGACGTTGTCATTTACTCAAAAAAGTATCAACATTAATGAGATCTACAGATCTCTACATGTTAAAACTTCAGCTAAAGTTATCCATTAACTGCATTTGATAATTTGAAAATTATGTACACAAGAATGTGGATAGCCATCATACAGAACGGGTGTTTGAATAAAGCCCTAAGATGGGAACCCTATCTTATCCTCTGGCTTCTACTACTGTTCAATAACAGAAACCAATAGGACAAAGAAGTCCTCTCGGAGAGATGATACTAGTACAATGTTCTTCAGCGTCATCACAAAGTACAGCAAATGTCCACTAGTGATAAAGTTTTATATCGAACCTAAGCAAATCACAAGACTGAAGCAGCAGACAAAATTCCTATAAGACAAATAATAAAAACCCTTACAACAGCCGTTCACAGTCAAATGCTTAGGAATAAGGATGAGAACTTACCAGTGATGCGAAGGATTCAATGTACTCCAGCAGCAGATTAGTCGCTTCAGTATAACGACCATAGTCAGTATATAGCCGAAGCAAAGAAGCAGGGTTTGACTCACTTCCCGCCATCCCCCCACCACTTTTTGCTGGCACACCCTGTGTCAAAAGAGAATCGACAAATAAATATCACACCTTGACTTTACATTGAAGAATCTAGAAGATAAGCAACACATATTACATCAAAATTACATAGCCAATTCCCAAATCGTGCTGTTAATAATTCCTTGATGTACCTGTGTCGATCGGACATGGGTATGGGTGGGGTCCATATCGTATTTGGTCAACCTATAGCTCAAAAGTATATGTTGATTGGGTATTTTGTTTGATTTTGAGTTTGTCATACACATATTCGCATAAAGTACTACAACACTTTGTTATATACGAGATAACTTATAATATTAAGCGTTCACACAGAATTTAATTATACTAGCTTTAATTTAAATTGTCGAAATATGAACTTATATAAGTTGCAATATACATTTATTTGTTTCATCTTAACACCCACATCATAATCCCCTCACAATATTTTGGACTTTGTTAGCTCCTTTTTTTTTATGAAGGGTGTATTTTCTTTTGATAAAGACTTTGTTAGCTCCTTAACCTTAGTATAGTTTTTATATTGGAGCTAACAATCTTTTTGCTTATTCTACCTGCTGTAACTTTGCATCGTCTTGATGCCATTAATGCTATCACTTCATCAAAAAAAGGTGTTTATAGAATGACACATTCAAAGAAATTTGATCCGTCTCTTTTAAGTACTTCATTCGCCGTTACATTTTTTTTATGAAAATAGAACAGATGTGAAAAGTCATCTTAAAGGTGGTCTCCCCACATCAAAAATCGAAACCATACAAGTTTTAATGTTCCTTATTGAGAAGCCAATGAAACTGGAGGAGTTAATATTGTTTATGCTCCCGCTTTTTTTGTTTTTGTTTTTTTTTGTATTTTTGAGAAGCTAAGATATTGTATATATTTATATAAACAGCACCTGAGGTTGTGCTGAAATTATATACAAGTGAAAAGAAGAAAAACTACTTCAGAAACTTAACAAAAAACAAGGGTGTCTACCATTGAAGCAATATCTTCTATATATCTCTGATTGGACTAAAAGCAAAAGAGTCTAAAGCAATTCAACTTAATCTTCTGAACTGAATTGCTAATATGATCCCGTTTTACAAACTCATCTTCTGAACCAAAAGCAAAAGAGTCTAAAGCAATTCAACTTAATCTTCTGAACTGAATTGCTAATATGATCCCGTTTTACAAACTCATCCCATACATATATGTAACTTTTGAGAACCATCCACGAAAGCATCCATATTTTACACTAATCACCTTCCTCAATGAGTTTTTCTCACATGCAAATCCCAACACCTCCTTTTGAAAAAGCTCAATTAAAGGTACAAACCTTTGTGCAACCAACTGTCTAGTTTGACTAGAGCTGTGATCTTTCCAAACTAACCCGGGGTTTTTTCCTCCATCCATCCCAAAGAAATCCCGCATTAATTTCTCTAGCTAAATACTCCCTCCAATTCAAAAAGATTGTCTTACTTTCCTTTTTAGTCCGTTTAAAAAAGAATGCCTCTTTCCTTTTTTGGTAATTCTTTCATTCCAACTTTCCACATGGCATGTTTAAGCCCACAAGATTAAAGGTCATTTTTGTACATTCAACACATCTTTAATTTAAGACCACAAGATTGAAAAGTCTTCTCTACTATCTTAAACTTTGTGCCAAGTCAAAACCAGACAATCATTTGAAACAGAGAGGGTAATAAATAATAGCAATGATGGAAGAATTATAAATACAGTCATAAAGTAAGCACAAACAATCAAGAGTGTTGCCTCAACCAGAGCCAATTTCCCCGCGCCCCAAACAACAAAAAAAACCTTTTTTGACAAGTTTTACTTCTTCAACCTTTCTAATCTCTTCGCGGACTTCTACTAGACCAGCTGCCAAACTTCTAATCCCTTGAATTTACCACAAAGAGAAAACCCAAATTCTTTTGTACAGGGGTCAATAATTTTACATCATCCAGATGATAGGTTTACTTTAGACATCAACAAGAAAACACTGGAATAAGAATATCACACTATATGCAGAGACAAGATGATAAGAGCAATTCTTGTCTGAAATATATATATTTTTTAATCTTGATAAGTAATTCTTTTCCATGACACCGATATATAACCTTGAATATTTGGGCTTAGGCCCTCATTTATTAAATGATTTTGTACTTACCTTGAACATTTGAACCAACCAAAGTGGCAACTCAATTTGAGAATCAGTAGCAAGAAGAGTATCAGCAACAACAACAGGCAATTTAGCATGAAACTTTCTGTATTTTTCCTGCAAAGACATTATGGACATCAAAACTGAAAGAAAAGTGTATTTGCTTTAAACAGATAAAATTAGATATAAAAGAAGGAATAAACGGACAAGATAGAGCTCAAGTATCTCCCAATGGCTACTGCCTTTAGATTCCTGTCCAGGTGGACCAACATTAGGCGATTCATGGACCACAATCTCATCCTGTGATGAAGTCAAAAGAAGACTCTGCATCCTCTGACCATTCCTGAGGAAATAGGTATCAGACACGTGTTAAGAAAAAACAGCTGGCACCGAGGGGATTGAGAAATGATGCATATAGGAAAGCAGAATCAAGAATATCTTACCCAACTGACGGGACTTTTTTTGGGCAGCATTTCAATGACATAGCTGCAAAAACTCTTTCAAGTTCCCTGAGAGACAAAACAAGTGTTGCAAGTCAAGGAACCTAGGAATCACGGAAGGTAACTAACTTCTCTTGAAGCTACCCCAAAACGACATACCTCTTCAAAGCTGACCCTTTCCAAAATTTAAGAACTACTGTAAAAGCCATATCATACAAGTTTGATTCAACCAAAAGGTCAATCACATCAGCTGGGGGTGTGTCAATTCCTAAAAGAAGAAAGGTTTTTGTTAAAGGAAAGTGCAATAAAAGGAAAATTAATTTTGAATCTCATTGAGTTGAGACCTTTCATTTCATATATACTGACTAGCGACACAATCTTCCTTGTTTAGAAGCACAACTCTAAGGAAAGTTTTGCAGTACGATATATGTTTTCCCAAAATGACATAATAGGCCAATGAATGAAATTACCAAGATTCAAACCGAGAGTATCTCAAAACCAAAGCTTCAAATTTGAAAACATTGAGGCAACCACATAAACAACAAATTTAGAACTTAGGACAAGGGAAGGCATGCTAACTTAGCATCAAACTTACTAGCAAAAGTCCATGTGACATTTGCCAATGATAGCAAATACTCGGCTGACGTTAGAATGAACTCATTCTCAAGTTTTTCGACATCCAAATATGACCTTTGCCTTTGAGACTGAGCGCCATTACCAGGAGCTGGAAAAGGAGACAACAGACGTGACATAACCAAACAAAAGAATGTAGTGAAAGTTTGAAAAAGAAAATGAATTCTAAGGAATCAAATAAATCTCGAAGTATAATTTACACTGTTCTTCCATGGTAATCCTAGGCTTTTTATTTGGATACATATTAGAACAAGTTTCCTCAAGTGGAGCATCAATCCAAGCATATGCAGGATGAACCAGCTGTAGAGCATTGATAGCAGCAGAAAGTCCATTCAGCCTCTCCTGCAGAATAAAGGATCGCCGTTGGGGATCTCTCATTGCACCATGGATTCTTAATTGTGCCGAATACAAGTAAATGTAGCTCTCTGCTCTCCGCCAATTATGTCTCTGCATTGCAAATGCATAGAGCAACTTGAACGGGTTTGGCTTGGCTGATACATGTACAAATGAATTAGAAAATAAAAAAATTGCATGATTTGGAGCTTAACTTCCTTGAGAGTGATCATTATCTGTTAAAAATTTGTTAAACTTCATCTGCTAATATTCACTCCTTGGTGGAAACAGTGGAAGAAAATATCAAAACACGGAAGAATGAAATTCTAAGCACATTTGCTATCAATATGGGGTAAAAAATGATAGTGTATCTGAGGAGTTACTATGAACTTAGCTCAACATTGATGGGGGAGAATCAAAATATTGTTGCAGTACAATTGTACATCGTATACTTTTTGTTATCATGATTATGTGTTTTTTAAATTTACAAGTGTTTTGGACACTCATGTATGACATTGTATGTCGCTTTAAATTCAATGGTAGGTTCACTTACAATTTCTTTTAACTTTTCTGCTCATTGGTCTATCTTGTGGCATCTCAAACAGTTCTCATTCTACCCTTTTATCTGCTTACCAAAGTCAAGATTCACTTTAGATACTCTTGTCCGCTCAACAATCAACCAGGGCAATTTTAGAGGAGTAACTGGAGATTTCCATCCCTTAACTATTCAAATCTCATATTTTATCTTTTCCTCTTCCGCTTTTTCTCAGATAAATATGTTGGTAGTGTGCTTCTTCCTAAATAGAGACGAGCATGCACAAATGGTGAAAAGAAGCATGATTTATTAGGCACTTAAACAACTATTGGACCATGACATTATCTTTCTACATGAGAATTGTTTTCCTCCTTATAGACACAGGAACTTTACCATGCAACAACCAACCGCATCGCAGTCAAGAATGCTAGCTTAGTCTGTTTCAGGTAAAGTGCCTATACAAAAGTCTTTCTTGTAGATTTAACATGTAAACTCATGAGTGTGCTTTCTTATTCTCGGATATTCTCCGACCCAAAAAAAAGGGTAATGCAAAAAAAAGATGTCAAGTCAGATGAGTTGAGAGAAAACAATGATATCAGTACTAGAAAGTGATCATTTAATAACTATTTTCTTCTTGCACCATTGCGCATCGTAGTTTGTGGATTTGGAATCACAGAGAACCGACTTAAACAAGCAAAATCATCTTGAATCTTTTGGCAAATAAGGGTCGCTTATTGTACGTAAATGTAACAACTACTATGGATTTTGTAAAGAGCTCGATATTTGTAGGTGCTCTTAAGTAGCTAGGAAAAGGTACTGATTACATGCCCCTGGGAGCCAGCATGATTTTGGTGTTGTACTCAGGAAACAAGAAGTTTAGAAAAGGGGCCATCATCACGAGCTTCACTTGCGGAATAGAGTTGCTACATCTACGTTATTCCGCTTTGGTCATATTAACTCTTCGTGCAAGTATAGCTCCTTTCCTCTATGCGACTAATTTGACCGAGGTCGACATCGACTTTTAACATCATATTACAAGATTTCCTAAAGAAAAAGAGATCGTGGCGTCTGTTTCAAAAGCGGTGAAGAGATTTTTGAAATTTTTGTTCAACCAAACGTCATTGAAGAGAAGTTTTTAATTTTTTAAATATTTTTAGAAACAAAGGCAAAGTCCATATTTTCCAGTTATATCCCAATGTTATATTAACTACTTTTATTCTAAAGCTACCTTTTAAAAATCTAGCTTTACAAAAATAATCAATTGACATTCTCGATAGAATTGAAAATAAAGAAGGCATTCGTTAATGATGTAATGCAAATCCCTAATTCACACTTTACTTCAAACACGCTTCCTATGAGAAAGTCAGAAAGCATGAGCATCATATAACTTTCTGCTAAGTCGAATGACTGTCCCTTTTCTTTGCCGGGGGAATATTCAAGGATCAGACGTACACTGCATGAGCATCTTACCAGAGTGTTTCTTCATGAAAAGTACCACCAACAAAATGAGTTAATTATGCTTTCAGGCTCAGCCCTGGGCCTCCAAAGTCCCAGCCTATATTTGTGGGTGTACTTTCAATATCGCCTTCGCAACAAAGAAAAGTTAAGTGTCAACAATGGATGCAAAAGACAAAGAAAATAATTGATGGTCAGAATTCAAACCACAGCGTCTACTATGGCGTGCTACTTATCGCAAAATAAAGAGCATACAACTATGTTGTGCTATTCTCCTGATTTCAGAACTATCCATAGAAACTAATTCTAAGCACTAGTCCTCTCATTTTCTAGGGTTATCACTTTGGCAAAGAACTAGGAACTGTTCACAGCAATCCCAATAGAAAATATTACTTTACTAAAGACTAGAAAGCGTTGAGTTCGGCCAACCAGGAAACAGTAGACTTGATCCAATCAGCAAAATTTCCACTTTGCGTTGCAGTTTATTGGGTTTTGATCTCAGTACAATATTGCAGAAGTCAGAAAAATCTTTGGTATTATCAATCTGTAGTCCCGTGGTGGCTTAATCGTCATAGCCAACAATGCTATACGTTAAAAAAGACAACACTGTGCAAGGTGAGCCAACTTAAACATTCACTCCAAGCTATGCATTTACTTTTCAACCTTCATATTCATGTGTGATAATTAGACCAAATCTACGATTATAGACATGCTTTTTACATTGACTTGGGAGTAGATTTTTGGAATACCCAAAGATTGTAAAGTAAATAGAACGAACCCAGGCTTCTCTTTCCCCACACTATCTTACAGTATAATTCCACCTATTTTCCTAACACTTGGTAAAATTTAGCAACCCGTTTCAGCTGAATTTGCTAGAATCCTTAATCCAAGACCACCCTGTGAACCTCTAAGGTGCAGAAAGCAAGCATTCTGTGCATAATGATAATTGTGTGAGATCTCATAGATTAGCTTTGCAGTTTGGAGGATAAACTTCCAAATGTACTAAACTAACACAACAGACTACGTAATCATCTCAATACAGTAACTTGAATAGGGACCAAATAACTCCATGGAGACATTATTCACTGAAGAGCTCAGTAATCAGTAAATCGGATCATAGCTTTCAAAGCATACGAATGACTAATGTCGATTAAAATTTGGATGCAAAAACTTACGAACCAAAATTGGATGTGCTTAAAAATGCATATCAGAAAACAAAACTGGATCCTTTAATTGATCATACTTGGTAATCTTGTCTAGAACTACTTTGTTAAAAGCACGCCTAGTCTCAAAAGTTCAATCTTGAACGTGATCTCTTAACCAACTAATCTAATCAAAGAACATCTTTGATGAACACTTAAAAGTACCCATTATATTCTTGATGAAAAAGACTTCAGCACTATCTCTTTATTCGGGCAAGCAAATCAATGTAGTTCTATTGACACTATCAAAGGGAAACTTTAGACCCACCGATAATCCTTAATTCTTTCTCAACTTTTAAGTCATAAAATTTCTTGGTTTCAATTTTTAATTATTTTGCATGAGAAGGTAAAATATAAAGATTTTGTTCCAAGCTGTAACATCCCTCTTAATCTCTTTCTGTTAATACGGAATAAAATTATCTAATCTATCCATGATTATCTACCTAACAGTCCCTCATAAGTCATCTCATCCCTAATAGAGTGGTGTCCTAAAGTCACATCTAGACAGGAGCTCCTAGGTTTACTTCAGCATCCAAAGGTGATTGTAATCCTCATTACCTTATCATCAAGCCAAACATCATTTGAGGGTCGGTTCCATGCTTAGAATAAAAGGTAGTCCCTATAGAGCTCTATTCAAGTTCTTGTATCAACACTTGGCAAATATAATTTCTATTTCGTCCATCAACATCATCTACTCATTTGGAAGTTATGAATTCTAGTATGGTGACTATTTTTAGTTGTCTCAAGGATATTGCTCTCAGTTTGCTGAACCTCCTCATAATGTTGAAGGACTAGGGAAGGCTACACTGGGAATGCGTACTATGTTGAGGGTCATGAGAGATGGCAATTAATCAATTATACTGTCACGTGGAATTGAAGAGATCTCTCTGAGGATCAATTATTGTAGCAAACCCTATTACTGACCAATAGCCATATATCGAAGAGGCTTTGCACCTAAAAGAGGACTAATGCAGATCGGAAGAATGGTCTTTAACTTCACAGAAAAGACAATTATCATCTCAAAATTAAACAATCTCCATGATGCACCTTGAATCGAAAAGGGCTAAATCGAACTGAAGATTTCTAAGGAACCCAATTAGAGAAAGATTCCTGAACAAAAATCAACTATGAGCACGATAGAGATGAAATTCGAGATAGAAAGAGAAAGAGAGATTTCATTTATCATCAAAGCCAAAAGAATGAATCTGTACACTTGTAATTTGCTATTTAAATCTAATTTCCCATTCCTACTAATCGTTTCTAACAAGATAACGACCTCAGCTAACTATGCCCCTAAACGACGTCGCATACGACTCCATCAGCTCACTTATCCACACGACACCGTTTACAAGTTCCTTTTATTACACTTTAACTCCTGAAATTATTTACTATTTGGCACATAACAAATACCCACCCCTAAGAGAATATCCTTGTCCTCAAGGATCGAAACTGGGAAATTGTTTCTTCAGCTGGTCGAGATCCACCCAAGAATTATCCTCTTCTGGAGCATCGAACCATTTCACCAGGCCTCCCTGAACGAGGAGCCAACCTGCGCTCACGAAACAGCCTCAGGAGCTAAGAGAATCACACCATGATCAGTGACTTGTGCAGGGATGATAGATGACACAGGAGCAGAACTGATATGCTTCTTCAGTTGGGGAAACATGGAATGTGGAATGAACTCGAGTACCAGCAGGCAAGTCCAACTTATATGCAACAGCACCCAACCTTTGTAACAATTGGAAAGGCCCAAAATATCGAGGAGATAACCTTTGATTTGAGTGAGACTTAAGGGAAAGCTACCTGTAAGGTTGGAGTTCAACATAAACCCAATCACCCACCGCCAAAACTCGTTCTGATCTCTTCTTGTTAGCGTGGACCCTCATCCTCTGCTGAGCCTGAGCTAAATGGAATTTAAGAGCTCTATTAGTCGACTCTCGAGCCTGCAAACTGGCCCACCGTGATCTAATCGAGACTCAGCGGTATATAAGGGACCAAAGGTGGAGGATGGGCATCTAATTGAGACGCAAATGGCATATAAGGGACCAAAGGTGGAGGAGATTGCCCATAGAGAATCTCATAAGAGGACACCTTTGCTGATGAGTGAAAGGTGGTGTTACGCCACCATTCAGCAAGAGGCAACCATTTGAACCACTCCTTAGGCCGTCAGCAACCATGCATCGCAAATAACACTCCAAACACCTATTTACCACCTCTGCTTGCCCATCACACCGAGGTGGTTCTGATGGTAATCGCACCACCGCAACTTAAAGAACTCCCGCCAAAATTTGTTCATAAAGATAGTGTCCCTATCTGAGACTATGGATCGGGCATGCCATGGAGCCTACAAATACCATCAATGAACACTTGAGCTACATCGAGAGCAAGATAAGAATGCTTCAAGCTCGTAAAATGAGCATATTTGCTTAGCCTATCAACCACTACAAACACTACGGTTGCCAAACCCTTTCTGGGATAGGCCAAGGTCAGTGAAACCCGGTGAGGCAACATTTTCAGGTTTACACATCTGGCAAGTGTCACAAGCTTGAATGTGAGCATAAACATCCTGCTTCAACCCCTTCCAATAAAAATATTGCTTCAACCTTTTATGAGTGGCATGAATCTAAGAATGGCCACCCAAAGAACTGTCATAATGAAGAACTAGAAGATCCCTTCTTAGATCAGGGTCACTACCCACCACAACTCTGCCTTTCCTGCTCAATACATCTCCTTTTAGATTATTTGGGGGTCTAGCATCAGGATTTGCCTTATATCAGTAAGTATCTTCTGCAACTTAGCATCAGTTGCCCAAGAAGATGCAATTCTATCTCATAGCTGAGTGCACAGAGCAGATAAACTGTAACACTGGATTTTCTAAGGAACACAATTAGAGAAAGATTCCTGAACAAAAATCAACTATGAACATGATAGAGATGGAATTAGAGATAGAAAGAGAAAAAGAGATTTCATTTATCATCAAAGCCAAAAGAATGAATCTGTACACTTGTAATTTGCTATTTTAAATATGATTTCCCCAATTCCCAGCTAATTGTTCTAACAAGATAACGACCTCAACTAACGATGCCCCTAAACGACGTTGCATACGACTGAATCAGCTCACTTATCCACAAGACACCGTTTACAAGTTCTTTTTATTACACTTTAACCCCTGAACTATTATTTACTATTTGGCACATAACACTCCATTAGCTTAACAATTTACAAACTTTAACAAGCATACAACTTCAATGATCAAATACCAAACGCGAATTGAAATTTAAAATGCTCCAAGTATTAACTCTTTCAAAGCCTTAATTACTCATCATCACATCTATTGAGATTTTCTTACAACTGTCCAACTTGACAACATACAATTAACCATCGAAAATGTGTTTCATCATCCTGATAGAGGAAACCGGTTATATCAAATATTGAGAATTTCAGAAGAATATGCAGTCACTTTGTTTTATTTTACTGAAAAATGAAAAGGGAAGGGATAAATACTGACATGTTTACAAGGGATGCCAAGTTTCTTGAGCTTAAGAGTGCGAGTAACAAGAAGCTTCGAGAAATCTCCAATCTCTGATTCAAGCTTTTCAACGTGCGTCTCTACTCCCTTCCCTACTCCATTCAAAAACTCTGGTATCCCTACCTTCACTGCACCCACACACCATCTTTTTTTATCATTCCAAAAAGTACAAAAATTAAAACTTTATGAAATTGAATATACCTAAGTAAGGATTGGATTTGGAGGAAAAGCTAGTGAATCCAGATGGCAATGAGTTTGTAAGTAATTTGCTGTTGCAAAAGAGAAATTGCCTCCACGCCATTGTTGAGCCTCCTGTAGATTAAGTTTCTCCGACTTCTTCAGGCAAGAATTCCTATTATATAATCTTGTAAATTTTACCTAATCAGACAAACTTAACTTGATGAAGAGGAACAAGGAGTTGGAATAGATGATTGGTGCGTGCGGACGCCAAAGAGCAAAGAAAGAAAGACACTGGAGGACAAGTTAGTCAAAATGATTCATTAAATTAAATAACAGCCCATTTGAAGGGCAAAAATTGAAGACTCGGGAGTGTTGGTATTGCACTTGTAGAGTAAAAATCATGGGCTTTTTCAGATAAAGGTTGGTGGCCCAAAGGCCTTGGTGGAGCATTAGTTTTTTTGGATAAAATTTCACAAATAATCTCACTTTAATTTTGTAATTGAAAAATAATAATTTATAATTTAAATAGAAAAAAATGACTCTAATACTCGCATACTAAAAAATAAAAGTGCTATACACCAGCAGTGTAAAAAAAAGGTCGAGGGGATTAATGAAATGAGTTTAAGTTCATTTACACAATCAATTTTCTTAAAATAAATGGTAAGTAAGATGATCACATGTTAAATTACATTAATGATATATAAAAGGGAAAAAGGTCATATTTGCTATTCAACTTTTGAAAAAGGGGCATATTTGCCTTCCGTTAAAATTTGAGTTCAAATATGTCCTTTTCGTTAACAAAGTTGATATATTTGCCCTCCATGGACGAAAAATGCCATGTGGATCCACGTGGACGCCACGTCTAAATACACAATTAAAGTACACTCTAAATACTAGGGCTAGCAATGGATCGGGGCTAGCAATTTAGGATAGTATATGCAACTCTAAAAAAAAATATCTATACCAAAACCCACCTAAAAAATATGATTTAAGCACAGTTAAACGGTTTCTCTTAATTAATAGCTTTAATTTAACCGGGAAAAAAGAAACACATGCAAACAAGCAGAAACCCAAAATAAGTAACAAGGAAGAGAACAAAAAACTGATCCATGGAAATAAGCTTTAATAGTAGTCAAAGTGAAGCCATAATCACAAGAAAAGAGTAAAAGGGTATTCAAGAAAAATTACCGGTGACCGGAAAAGATGAAGTTTTCCGGCGAGTATCACTATCTTATGGTAGACCAACAAAACCCCAAAATTGAAACTATATAAGTTTTAAGGGACTAGCAGACAAAAATTCGATGAAATTGCAAAATATGAATTAAGACAAGAAATGAAAGTATATAAATATTAAAATGAGTAATTTACCTGACACAGTTGTGGTCTCGAAGTCGAACCGAGCTAGAGAGTATATGAAACCCTAGTAAGAGCTTAATCTTGATTAGGAAAATGAGGATTGGGATGTGTGTCACCTTAATCATTAAAAAAGGATTTTAGGATGAAAACAAAAAGGAAAACACATGTTGGGCCGAAAAGAAAAAAGATACAAGAGGCCCATGAGGATTGGGACGTGTGTCAACAGTCATCCCTGCCTATTTACTTTTGGCATGCATGGAATATGTACAAGACCATTCATTTTCTTGTTATCTTAACTAATTGATGAACTTTAATTGAATAAGAAATAAGAAATTAAAGCTTCTGAGTTTTCCAAAAAACGATTAACTAAACATATATACTCTCTCTACTATAAATAGTCATACTAGCCATTAACGAAAATTCATCAATCCTAATTTTTATTTTCACAATATGTACTCATCATATGGTAGCACCAGCTCTGGCATCACTTCAAAGTACGACATCAAATTTGGTGGACAAACAATTGAAACAACAAAGGACTAACAAAGTCCGTTGCCGCAACGAACGCAAGCAAAATGCTCTCCAAGTAGAATTACACTGGGTATGTTGTTGTAGACTAGTGGTGTTATCGGTCCGGTCCGGGTATCCACTTACTGGTCCCGGAACGATAAGCTTACCGGTCTGGACCGATCCCGGACCGATAAGGTTTCGGTCCTGAAACGAGATCCGGTCCCGGACCGGTAAGAATTTTCCGGGTCGGACCGATTTTTTTTAAATTGAATTTTCAATACTAAAGTTGACATTCTCGAAAACATTACCACAGAATTTTTACGTTGAAATATATTGTATAGCGCGAGATATTTAGATTTGAAAATGGACAATTGGTAATAAATTGGGGTAAAAGTGAAATTGATTGGCAAGACGGATGTTTTTTGAGAAATCGGCTGCTCCAAACTGCTTTAGCTGTTTGTCCGGCCCTATCTCGAAAAAATACGCGAAATCAAAAAAACATTAGGTCAAACGGACATCCGAGCGCAAAGTTATGACCATTTAAAGTTTCATTAATTTACAACTAATTAGAGTGGCGCGAGGACCGTCGGGCTTCGTGGGTGGGCCGAGGTGGGTGGGTGGGGGTGTTACACGGTATTTTACCGGTTATTTGCTCGCTCTTATCGGTCCGGATATTTTTTCGTACTCAGATCCGATTAAGGTTTTCGGTCCCGCCACGGCCCGATTCTCGCAATTACCGGAGTATCCGACCGCCAATGTTCTATTGTAGACCGGTAAGAAACCATCATTTTTTGCTTTTGCATCTATAATTGTGCTTAAGTAGTGTAATTTTTTATTCAAGGTAAATAAATATAATTCATTTAGTCGATTCCGAGTCGTTCATGATTGATTATCTGAATTAGATAATTAATATGATCGAGTTGTTTGATATCTTTCATATTTTGTACTAGAGGATGAAGGATAGTTTGATAGATACTGGTATATTCTATCGTTTTCTCTATTGTTTCTTCTTCCTCAGTGTTCACTCATATTACTCATGTTTCCTTGTAAAATTTCTCATCAACCCACATTTGAAGACCCTTTTGCAAAAATGGTTCGTTTAAGGAATCTAGTCGGAACTTTTTTTGGAATGAGCAAGCCATGATATACAGAGGATAATGATTCCATTAGAAAGGTTTCAACAAAGTTCTCTGAAAAACTCTCTTCTTTGTTTTGCTTTTTGGCACTTCTTGGCTCTAGTTTCAAACCTATGTTATCATGGTGGAATGTAATGGTTTAAAGTTGGTTTTGGTGGCTAATGTAAAGCCAATGATTTCTGCAACATTGTGTTGCAAGAGAATAGGGAAAAAAGTTATTGAGGGAAGTTAAGTTGGGGATTTGTAGACATAAATCATAGCTTTTAGATGTTATTTTATTGAGTTGTCATAACCAAATAATCTGAAGATTACTGGAGCAAAAGTTAGCTCCAAACACATTCACTGTTGTGAAACTTAACTGACCATATTTTTCCATATAAATTCATTTCAAACAAATATTATGGAGTACAAAATAAAAAGAACCATATGTACTCAATATTTTCTACTGACTAAAACACGTATAGAAAATATAAGGTCTAAAATAAGAATACTAACAGGACTAAACATATTCTTAATTAATTGGTACCGCCTAGATACTGCAATTTTTGAGCTCAACACATTTCCGCACCATCTCCACTTCCGTATATGGTTTTATAGTGTTTCTACAGTGACAATGGCATTTAAGGATATTGAAGGGTGAAAAATCGTGTGCCTCGAAAGAATATGATAAAGCAACTATGAGTGACTAAAGCTAACAACCGGCCGAAACATATGTCAAGATGCCTACAAAACTCATTGCTACAAAATGACACCACTGGGAATGTATACGCCAGTCGCTCGATCGCCACCTTTCAAGGAAACACCTATTGAACCGCAATATTAAGAAATATCAATATTTTGATGAGCCAAGACAAAAAACTTCTAACTTTAACGGGAGAAAATGTAGAGATTTTCTAATGTTCCTTGAAGACAAGAAATCGATGTACAGATTAGTGATACTTATGTAAGTAGAAAGCTACTTGCCCAAGTAGGATGACAGTTGACTACTGCCAATTCAAATGTTTGACTAACATCATGCAGGTGTTAAACTGCAGAACACAATAATCCTATATTTCCTGAGAGGGCATGAGCGCCCTGCCATATGACAGATTTTTGGGTTGAATAGAGGAGTGCCCAACTTAAAAAATAAAGCATGAATTTCTTCAGCTTTATCCCATTAGAGCAAATACAGAAGACAATGAGGTTTATGAGACTAGAGACACCTAACAAAGCCTACATATAGATGAGCCTTTAATAGACATGCACTTCCAAGAGTTTATGAAGAAAATAAGGATTACATACAGATGGAACCGCTTTGAATGAACCTAGTGACGTGGTGTAAGCATCGCAAAAGCATCAATAAGAAGTATGAGAGACATAAGGAGAAACGGGCAAAATCAAAATAAACAATAATAGGCATAATCAGATGGTAGGTGGGAACAGATCAAGAAGAAACAGCAAGGCAACTGCACTAATATGTGCCAAAAAACGTATGAATGCCAAATCAGGATACCAATAACGAACTGAACTCTTTTCTAGTCCTCACATCTTTCTGTCAGCTAAGCTTGAAAAATTCATATGATTAAAAACTTCTTCACATAGAAGAAGAGAACAGACTACAAAATTTATCTTTCTTGAATGGGATCAGGAGGGTGAAGTTCATTAAATGTTCCATTAAGTCATATTCAACATTTTCTAAAGACGGACATAAAAAAGGATGATAAAAACAGGGGAGCATAATAGAAACAACAGAAGAATATTAAGGTATGGGAGTCAAAACGCAAATAAAAGAAATTCAATTAATCACCAGAAACAAAACTAGGATTTTCACACCGGCCCAACCAATTGCTTTTAGGCTGACGGTTTTCCTTCAGTATTCGTACCCACTCTTCTTCTGCCTCGGTTCCATTAACAAGTACTGCACCATCAGTAGAGTCAGCATCCACGACCACAGGCTCTTCTTGGCCCTCTTCTTCTCCCTCATTTTGTGCATCATCTTGCCCCAGTTCTTGCACCTCATCACCACTCTGTTCTGCAACCTGAACAGTTAACACAGACATTTAATTGTTAACATTTACAAACACCAATTGATAGTGTCTAATCTTCGTTAATACGGGTATAAAATAACATCGAGAAAAGAGTGTTCCTTGATCATGTACAAAGATATGGTTCTTTGTTTCTCTTCTTTCGTGAAAAAGATATATGGGATGTCAATCAACCCTGACTAGAAGGCAAATAAGAAAATCATGTCATACCTCGTGGTCCATATCTCCATTGTCAAGTGGTTCTTCATACATTCTCATGTTGCTGAAAGCTTCTACAAGGTTGGTAGTTGATCTATCAGCATGATTGACATATTCTGATGCTGGTAGGTAGCCACCCCTACATAGGAATTGAAACAGAAATTACAAAAGTTGCCCAAATTGCTGCAAAATTTCTCCTAGAAAGAAGAGAAAAGGAGTAACAATTGACCAAAAAATCTGAAAACTTCAAAGGAAAAGAGGAACTCCCATAAATTTTTAGAAAGCCACCAGGGTAGGCTGAGAGAGTATAGAATAAATGCATGGGAAGTGGAGAGAGCCATTATCAACACCTTTCTTCTGCAACTCTAGATTCAACAGCACATGCAACTTGCCAGTGCTCAAACAGATTAGGATATTCTTCAGGGTCAGCCAAAGCTTCTGCTGCTTTCTGGTTAACCTGAATCACAATTCATGAATAAACCATATTAAAACACAACAAATTTCCTGCTATAGGACTACAGATAATAGAGCAATGTGTAATCCTGCATGACGTCATATAGTCCATATTGAAAAATGATTAAAACCTTCCCTTTTGCATTCAAACTATACTCAATATCAAATCTTTAGATTAAGGCATGACTTGATCCATGCCAGAATGGTCTGCTTCCTGCCATACCAGCCACTCTGAAAACTCATCGATCATATTTCCGGTGGCCATTCAATGGAGATAATACAAGATAATACACAAATGCAGGTGGAATAGGGAAATTGTCCAAAAATATTACTTTTGATGCCTATCACAGGTGTAAATAATAAGCCCGATAAGTAAGGAGCTCCAAAGTTTCTTTGCACCAGCAACTTCGGTCAAGAAGCTTAATCCCACTATGTTCAAAAACTGAAATGAAAATCTAATCTAGATGGTTTTGCAGTTCCAACAGATCTCTCAGGTGACCATCCCACCAAATATTGGGGGCTAAGTGCCAGAAATTCAGAAGATGTATATAGATAAGAAAGCTCAAAATCAGAAACAATACCGACCTTACTGAGGTCCTTCTTCCAATTGCAACTATTTCAGAAACCTTACCTGGCAGATAAGATATAGCCATAAAAGCAGCCTCAGGTATCCGATTGCTGCAAACAAATTGTAACTCTATATATCAATCCACACCGTTGAAAACACACCTAAACAATAAGTTCTTTAGTGAAAAGAAATACCTATCAACCAATAGCTGAATGCATTCCTCCACTTTACCCAAAAGGAACATGCAAAGGAATGTAACATTGTTTTTCCCCTGCTCTTTGGCAAGAGTTACAAAGTTCAGTTATTCCTTCAGCATCTCCTAGTGAATAATAGAGTAGCAACAGACCACTCAAGTCATTGGCATACTTCAGACATTCCTCTGCCATCTCCAGCTACAAAATGTAGCAAATGAGCAAAAAATCTGAAGAACTCGGAAAAATAAAGGAAACATGTGCATTTCAGAAAAGAAGTACTACTGGCATCTGAAGAGATCTTACTACAAAGCACCCTCTAAAAGAGCTGGAAAACTAAACTTTGCTCTGAATGATATATTCAGCAGTAGTCTCATTTCATTGCAGTTAAAAGAAAGAGTTTAAACAAGTATTATTAGAGTACAAACAGCATTACAAGCCACGGCATCATTCCTAAAATCTGAACCATCCATTTTCTCAGTAAAAAAAAATAAAACTATGCTGCAAAATAAGATTCCAATTAATGGCAGTAATAGTTACCATTCCAGCAGACATGGCTAGTTCACCCAACTGCTTCCACTTGGACTTTTACTCTGAGCTACCACTGCAATATCCTGCCAAGCCACAAGCCACACTTCTAAATTGAAGCAACAAATTTAAAAGAAGATATGGAAGTCCAAACCACATGCATTAAGTTAGCAGCCCCCGCCTTTTCAATATCTAATTTTCCCAGCTGTATGGCTAGATCAAATCTGTAGTCAGGCTCTGTTGCAACTTCTAATGCTTCCCAAACAAAGCAAACCACCACTCCCTTCCGAAGATGCAGATATTGCAGAAACTACGTGATACCAACATGAAGCATCACATATTAAATTGTCAGAGGAAAGAGAGATTTGATTGATCAATCAGATCTGAAGTATAAAATACATAAAAAATTAACAGAAATTGCTATCTATACAAACAAGTGAATACAGATGCCAATCCCTCAGAGTATAAGAGCAGCATGTTACTCTGAACTATAACGGTATGAAGTAAGATGACTTCCTTTTATTTAAAGAATCAAAGATATTGATGAAATGAGAGCATTCTTCTAAAATTACAAGAAGATTTGGAGAAAAACATACAGAAACCAAGGTGTAGCCATCCTGCTTCATTTGGCAAACTTTGCAAAGCCTTGGCAGCTCCTTCCACAGACGCAGCTCTGAAAGCATAAGAACAAACCAGTGTCTTCATAAAAGAACCACTTCAAGAATGTTAATTTTTTTTTGACAAGTACCACTTGAAGAATATTTTCACACAAGAAGCCAAGAACATGAGACTCTATACAGACGTCATGGCAACCCAAATTGAAATAAGGATTTAATTTTACTTTGTGTGAGCATGTATGTGTTGTTTGTTTTACTTTTTGCTTCTTCAACTTTTGGAACGAGAGAAGGGACAAAGATGAACAATTATCACCAAGAACAGTGAACCCAACCACAATAAAGGAAGAAGTCCGAGTGAAAAGTATATGGTTAGCTACACCCAGAACAAGGATTTGAACAATGTCCAAGAATTCCTTTTTTTTTTGCTTTCTGAAAGCGGAAGAAGATGTGACATTATATCTCGTTACATTTCTCCAAAATTCCTTTTCTGGTTAGATTTTTCTATGCAGTTTGTTTGAGTTGTTGGCTGAAAATTTGACATAATTACCAGACCAAAAGTTATGGAGAGTAAAGAGGTTCTACTGACATCTTTCACTACACTACCTATGCTGCTAGCATCAAGAAGTGGACTTGAAGGTCCATTAATAGAAGCTAGTTGACTACAAACAACGTCTTCTTTTTTTCCTTTTTCCTGACAAGACCTGTGGAGGCTACTATAAAAGAACAAAAGTCGAGATTCTCTCTATTAGACCATACTATCCATTACTTTTCTCAATAAAAAATGCTCTCCAACTGCTTTTACAGTGATGCATCGAAGCATCTTAAATGTCTTCTTATATGCCAAATTAGGACATATTTTACCAAGCAGTAACAAGCCTCAAAACAGTTACTGTGAGTATCAAAAGTTACCACTCGAGATCTGCAATCTCACTTTTGAATATATCTCACCCTCATGCCCCCAACCTTCAATCTTCTATTTGGCCACTGAATTTGCTTGTGACCACAATATTCTCCTATTTTCAGTCACAAAAGTTCAACTTATGATCCTTGACATACCATTTACGCCCTCCCCAGACTATGCACTAAATCTGACCTGTAGCTGTGAAAAAATTTCTTGGGATATTCCAGTTCATAGCTGTGACTATAAAATTAACAAGAAGATACCTTCACTTAAAACCTACAAATACCTAAAAAACACTGCACTGCTTCAGAAATTTTTCTTTCATTCATCGTTCCATGCAAACCACATTGGCTTTGTGCAATAAAGCAACAACCAAGAAGATGCAGCAGAGTGGACCACTCCCCACCATCGCTCTGAAGACTTTGGCAAATCTTTTCCTTGCGCGAATACGTATCCACCAAACTGAGTACATACTGGATGAATGAACAAATTGTTCAGTAAGATCTTAGAATTGTTTTGGGTAGCATAAATGAAAATGATGGCAACCTACCTCAACAGCATCGTATTGTCCATGTCTAAGTAATATCAGAGCAAGGCCAATCGAATGACTGAAGAAAACAGATGGTTCTGCTCCTGTTCTCCCCCATATTATCCAGCTAGCAAATTCTTGTACTGAATTACTTAGACTGCTGGGATCAGGAAGATGTCCAAAAGATGGCCCACTATGACCTCCAAGTAACAGAATAAAGGACAATGTGAATTCAGATCTACCAAGTTTCTCATTCCATGATCTCCGATCAATATTTCCATCTGAAGACATAGATAAACAACATGCAAAACCATAGCACTCAATCTTAATGAGCGAAAACGTTATCTCCAAGTCAGTTACAGCAAGGGAAACTAAAAAACACAAAAAAAAACTCAGAACCTCCTTGACTTGACTCCCTATTTCTTTTCTAACAATAATTATACATACTGCAGACAAATAAGCAGCAGAAGTCACCAATCTTACTCAAAAAATTAGAAATTAATGAAACACACTTTATTTATATCGTAACACTATCACTAAATTTCTTTCCATTCAACACATTCCATTCCGATATAAGAAGCTAATACTAAAATAATAAGTGAAGCATTCGCAATTTAGTTGCAACAATCCTCCCATTGAAGGTCTCCCCTCTAGTATTTGCAATGCTCCTCAAGATGTTACACCCTCTTTGTAAAGTTTTTTTTGTAGTTTTAAACAGCGTCCACTAACGAATAATATTGGCACACTTTTCAGTCAAATGATGATCCTACAAATTTCCCTTATGTCTGCCAGAGCCACGGGAGATCCTAAAAGTTTAATTGAGTCTGCTTAGAGCCTTAGATACATTCTGACATGCACTGAATCTTCAGCCGACCTTAGACAGTCTACAATTGATTTTCGTCACAATAGAAGTGGTACATACCAAGCTGTAAAGATGAAAGTTGACTGCTGAAGTCTTCAAGAAGAGGAGATTCAGATGGTGTGGTACTGAAGAAATGGATGATATGCCACTTAGTAAGAACCTCTTGAATCATTGGAACTAACTCAAGTTTTACTCTTGAAACCTCATCCTGTGTCATGCCAATCTGCAAGAAGAGAACGTTTGACATCCTGATAGCTTCATAAGCTTATTTTTTTAACTTAACATTAAAGAAAACAAGAATGTCCGTATAAACACAAAAATGACATTGAATTGCTATCTTCTTTGGAGGAGTACTTGGAGTTGAGTAAATCCTTATCTAATATAGAAATAATACATCTAGTTCATTATTTTTTAAGCTATAACACAGATATACAGAGCTTCAAGGACCAAATTAATTCTAAGTATTACTTAAGACTTCTAAGGTATTTTAAGATCATTATTTTAGTTGTGAATTTCATATGCGGGTTGCAACGGTTTCCGCAAACACTAGATCTTCCTTGATTATAGTGATCAGCAGTATCTAGTGTTATTAAAAAAGCCCAAACCTTTAGTTTTCACAGAACCCTTTGCAGATTTTATTAATTTGAACTGGGATAAAACAGCCCAACTCCTTAAGCACTCTATTTTTGACGGTGAATTGGAAAATAACATGCAAATGGCAGGAGACTCTCAATTTCAGTTGAATCAGGAAGATCGTGAAGACCAGGCAGAAGAATTGGAGCAGGGAAATTTTTCTATGACAATTGGAGAGAGTTCAACAACAAGGAACTCTTTTGAGGGAGAACTGTCTCCTTTGGAAAATTCTGATAATCAACTGGTGAATTGCAGTGACATAATTTCATTATCTATTGATGAAGGTCTTGCAGAGGAGCAGATCGAGGCTCAGGAAACTATCTGGGTTCACTTCAATGTGATTAAATTAAGTCAAATATTTGGAGCAGCTTTCAAGGGATGTGAAAAAGAGGCTTATACTCTGTTTATGAAACTGGACCAGATGAGATACAAGGAGAAACAAGCAGAAAAGGTAGGAATTTCAAATAACAATATCAACTCAATTCCAAAGGAACTCAGGAACCTAATTTTTAATATGAAATTCAAGGATGGTGAACCAAGAATTAGAGGGAGGAATTTAACCATTGGTTACAAATGAGGGTGGGGTTGAATGATGATAGGAAGAGGGGATTGGTTAGGAATTTGATTAATCAGTGGTGTGCAGATGTTTACATTCTGGTTGAAACCAAATTGGAGGGCAATGTGGCTAATATTATACGGAGCATTTGGAATAATAGATGGGTTGGGGAGGTGCATTTGGACGCAGTAGGCAGCAGTGGGGGGATCCTAGTCCTTTGGGATAAAAGAGTGGGATGGGGAATTGATTGAAAGAGGCAACCAAAGTATAACTTGCAAATTATCTGGACAAAATTCAGATTTCACTTGTTTTGTGACTGCAGTCTATGCAAATTGTAGAAGAATAGAGAGGAGAATTGTGGAGGGAGTTGTCAGCCATGAGAGAAATGTGTTCAGGCCCGTGGGTGGGGTGACTTCAATGTCATCAGATATCCCAATGAAAGAACTAATTGCTTCAGAATCAATGGAGCAATTTACTGATAGTATTGAAGAATTGGAGCTGGTGGACCCTCCTTTGTTTGGGGGGTCTTATACACGGAGTAGAAGGTTTTAAAGATAATGTGAAGTTATGGTGGAGTACTTTCTCGGTTACTGGGAGACCTGGATTTGTTTAAGCGGAAAAACTAAAATTGTTGAAGGGGAAAATGAAGGAATGGAGTAATAACAATAGGGGCAACGGGAAGCAACAAAAAAGGAAGATATCCTAAGTCAGCTGGCTAATTGGGAGACAATCCAGGAACAAATAATGCTCACAGATGATGAACTTATTCAGAAGACTCACTTGGCTATGGAATTCGAAGAAGTGTCCAGAAATGAGGAGATATCTTGGAGGCAAAGGTCTTGGTTGAAACAAGGAGGCAAAAATGCAAAATATTTCCATAGGATAGCCACAACACACAAAAGGGTGAACTCCATAGACAGTTTGAATGTGGAAGGGAACACTGTCACAGATCCTGTTACTATTAAAGGAGCAATTCAAAACTTCTAAAAGAACTTATACAAGGAAACTGAGGTGCAGAGGCATGAATTACAGTTACATGAAGGCAGTAGGATATCTATTGAGGAGCAAGAATGGTTGCAGAGACAATTTGACGAGGCAGAGATACTGGAATGTATCAAATTGTGTGATATGGAGAAGGCACTAGGGCCTTATGGTTTTTCCATGTCTTTCTACCTTACATTCTGGGATCTCTTGAAAGATGATTTACAAAATACAATCCGAATTAAGAAACAAAACAACTGTGTATGAGAAATTAATTCAAAAAATCTCTGTTACACCTCGTAGGTTAAGACAAGGGTTAAGGACGTCATTAAGATTAAGATCCGGATAATGGATATGAGATACATTTACATAAGCTACGAGCACGTCAATGAGAATTTAATATGATAAGTTATATATATTTCCATTAAGGATTATTACATATTATAAGAATTACGACGTGAGGAATGCGAGACCTTATGGAATTCCCGGGAACTAAAGGGGACGGGAATCAAGATTAAAAGAAGTGGGACTAAGATTTATTACTTGGGGATTAATTTAGTTAAGTTAACAATTAGAGGGGCAAAGTGTAACATTTAGGGGGACTAAAGTGCATATTTGTAAATCTAAAAATTGGATTCTAATATTACCCTAAGCATTGCACACTTGTCTTCTTCACTTAGAAACTAGGAGCAAGAACACTCCCTCCCCCTCTCAATTCGAAAATCACACCATTCCTCTAATCAATTCAAGATTCAAGCAACCTCCATTCGATGATTAATCATTCCACAATTTGGAAGCAAAATCTTTGAAACCCAACCAGTGGGTCACGGGTTTGCTGGCCGAAAATAGGTCTGAGATTTGTCAAATTTTAACAAGAATTTTGGGAAGAAAAACATGTACAACTGATGGTCTAACATGGTAGAATACATGCATGTTAATTTGGAGTTGAAAGAGGTGTGAAAATGGAGGAGAAAAATGGGCAGAAAATCGCTGGTTGCTGGCAGATTTTTAGTCAACTTTGGAGGGATTTATCTCCTCGCATATTAGGAGTTTTTAGGTGATTCAAAAGCCTAAGATGAAGTTCGTCGAGTCTAGTTTCCAACGCAATAAACCGCTCGTCGATAGGACATCGGAGTAGAGAATTATGGACGTTACCAGTTCAGCTGACAAAACAGTGAGCAGTTCGGTCCTCACTGGACCGAAATTAGGGCAGGTTTTCTTCAATTTTTGGAGAGAAATTAGGGAAGAAAAACGTGTAGAAATGATGGGTTACATGGTGAGACTCATGCATGTTGAATTGGAGTTGAAGAAATGAAGAATTGAGCAAGAGAAATCGATAAAACAGTGGGTATTCGGATAAGGGCAGTGGGTTCGACGTTGGGACTGTTTTGACTTCGTTGAGGTATAAAATTCTTCTTCCTATTAAATAATTAAAGTTGCATGTTGTTGTAGTTTAAGTAATGGACTTGTGTTAAGAAGAAACTTGGAATTTAGACAATGCATGTGAAGGTTTGGGAGCTATTGCCGATTATGGACACCTTGGGGTTGATTGTCGTTATTGTTAAAATTATCACAAATTGCATGTTAAAATAGAGGAGTCTTGATATTTAAAGGAAGTAATGGTTTACATAAGAATGTTGGAACATGAAGTGTATCTTAAGAAGTTAAGAAAGAAAGTATGGAATTATGTTGTTGTTGGTCGAAATTTACATGGACTTATTGGACGTGGTTGTCTCGTCTTAAGGTTGTTTTGTTAAGTTATAATGATGGGATATAAGTTATGACTTGTTATTGGTTTGTTGAGCTTGTTGGTTAACTGTGGATATGCGTATAAACGGGGGAAGTGCTGCCCGAATTTTTGTGGAATAGGAAGTTGTCATATGATATAAAGTATACTAGTAATCCTAGAAATTGACAGTCATATTACCATTATAATAGGTTGAAGTTCTAAGACGGGGCGTATTCTGATATTGAGTTGGCTAGTACGACTAAAAGGTATGTTAAGACAACTCCTTCTTTCTTTTGGCATGTTCTGCGTATTCCATCAGTTATTCTACTCTTAGAAGTTAAGGAGTATTCATATTATTGACTCTTTGCTAAAAGCATGTCTAAATTGTTCTAAGTCCTTGTTAAGGCATATAGGGAAAATGTTGGTATTCATAAGAGTTTTTAGTAAGCACTGAAGCCAATTTGACTCTGCACATCCAAAGTAACTAATAAGTATTAAATACTGGAACTGGTTTAATAAATAAGAAGGTATATTTTAATGAACATGTTAAAATAAGCCATTGCAGCAGTAAATGAATAAGGTATCGACAAAACAATTATATTAAAAATGATTAGAATTCCATCTGCATAAAAACTAAGATAGAACCAATTTGTTTTACATTTGCTAGTTTACAGCTGATTAGATAAGATCTCTATAAAAATATAACCTACTAACAGCGCGTATAATGAATTAATTAGGCAATTAGAATTTATTATCACCAATCAGATAGTTCCATAATGTTAACCAGAAAAGCAAGGACATTATTGTCATCCAATAAATTCAGGAAATGTTTATTGTCATTCATGCATTCATATTTTACCCAAGACGATATGATATGATACGCATTTACGACAAGCATGTGAAACTCTTCCTCCCTTTATTTTGATATGATTTATATGAAGTGAACATACTACAGACGCATATGATTTCTATACAGAAATTCCAAATGATACGTGACACGATAAGTGCCTTGAGGTTCCAAGTGATGATTAAAAGTGATATATAATATGATAGTGCCTGAATTCCTAAATGATAGTTCGTCTTAATTATTCCATCGAGTCTCCACTGATGATTTAAAATACATATGATTATTTGAAATACATATGATTGTTCCATTGAGTCCCAGATGATGATGATGTGTATTGCATATGATTCCTCATGATATTCTACTTGTGTAAGTTGTGACTATACGTTATGAGAACCGAGTCCCAGAATGAGAAGGGTAGCTATATTTACAGAGTATGAGGACCGAGTCCCAGAATGGGCCGGGTAGCTATATGTACATAGTATGAGGACTGAGTCCCAGAATCGGTCGGGTAGCTATATGTACGGAGGTGTCCTTGATTATGATGATTGTTAGACATGCATGGATTTCTTTTCATATGGTACAGTTGCATTGGTATCTCTGTAATTTTTCATACGACTCAAAGTTACCTTCTCGCGATTTATCTCCGTGGACATGTATCCACGATGCGGGTATAGATACCCATGATAGTATACGTATGATGATTCCATGGACAGACATCCATGATGCGGGTATAGATACCCAGGATAGTATATGTATATATATATATGATTTTATGGACAGACACTCATGGTTTTGATATGACTCTCCTTCGTATATGACACAGTTGAAATGGTAATTTGATTATTATATTTGTCTCATGTTATCTCTTGGCCTGTTTTGATCTTATTCACAGTACTTCATGTTTTACATACTCAGTACATTATTTCGTACTGACTCCCCTTTCCTCGGGGGGGCTGCGTTCATGCCCACGGGTACAGATTCTCAATTTGGTGATCCTCAGGCCTAGGACTCCTACTCAACTGGTTGGAAGGCTCCATTGATTCGGAGTTTAGTCAGTTTGGTACAGATCTTTAATCTTGGACCTACGCATATTCATATGTACTTCTAGAGGTCTGTAGATAGTTGTGGTTTGTACATATGTAGAGATGTGAATCTGTTTTTGGTATATGTGATGTTGTACTCTGTTTTGGGGAGATTCCCGTATATAGTGGCAGTCTTGTCGGCTCGCCTATTTTGATTGTTTCCGTATTTATGTGATGCTATTTGGTGGCAGCCTAGTCGGCTAGTCTATTGTGACATGTTGGTTAGTTGTGTAAGGTAGCCTTGTCGGCTCGCCTACTTTGGGCATATGTTATAGATGCAGCGTTATGCTGCCGAATTTTCTATTACCCTCAAGTGTCAGTTGATTATGTGAGTTGATTATGTGACAGGTTAGTGTAATGGCGTCCAATTAGGGCGTCGGGTCGCGGCCCGTCGGGTCGTGACAATCTCTCAGGCACACTCCTCAAGAATATGACTTTAGGTCACCTCTGAATACCTTATCCCCCCTCCGGTGATCCTTCTGATCACCGAAATTTTCCCCTCCTTTTTTTCTCTTATGTCCCCTTTTCATTCCCTTCTATAGACACCAGTTTTGTCATTTTTCGAGCACTATTCAGGCGTGACAAAACTGTTCCGACAAAGATCTACAATGCTCCAGTCGATATTTTTCCAGATCTGTTCTTTCTCGGGTATTGTTAGGTTGTTCTGACCCTACCCGTGCATTTTTATGCATCTACAGATTTCGAAGCTCCGACGACTTTTCCGGAAACTGTTCACATTCAGATTTTTCAACTTACAGACGTATAATCTGTAATAGTTGAAAACATCAGACTACCTTTTCTTCTTCATGGACAACAAGATATATTTCCGATTGGGGGGCAAATCATATGACATCACAGAATCAAGGTCTAAGGTGGAGACATGGATTGAAAGTGCAAGGCATCACATGTGCAGGATGGTGCTGAGCAAAGGGGCTCTCTTCTGGATCTGGATCTGGATCTGTAAAAGACTCAAGGAAGCCTCAGAGAATAGGGGGAAGACATTCAAATCCTGGCGATGCAGAGACTATTCGACAAATATTTATTTGTCCTAGAAGTACAACCAACATGGCAGATTTCTCTCCAGAAGTACAACTGGACGGCCAGTTGCATTCGGGAGGTAGCAAGAGAAGTGCTAGGGGCCTCGCGGGTTAACCGTGGTGGGCATCAAGGGGACTGGTGGTGGAATGGTAAAGTTCAAGAGAAGGTGGAAGTGAAGAAAGCGGCGTATGCGAAAACAGCAAGGATAAGGCGGAGAAGTGGACGAATAGGGATACATAGCGAGGAATGAGCCAAAGCTAACGGTTACCGCGGCGAAAACGGAAGCTTTTGAACGTCTATATGTGGAATTAGAAGAGAAAGGCGGGGATAAGAAGTTGTACAAACTAGTCAAGGAAAGTGCGAGGAGGGCCAGTGACTTGGATCACGTGAGGTGCATCCAAGACGAGGACGGCAAAGTACTGCTGGAGGAAGCGCATATTAGGCGAAGGTGGCAGTATTACTTCCATAAAATCTTGAACGAAAAAGGGGATGGAGACATTGCGTTGGGAGAATTGGAGCATTCTGGTAGGTACCAGGATTTTGGGTATTGTAGAAGTATTAAGGTTGAGGAGGTTAAGGGTGATGTTCGCAGGATGCGCATGGGACGAGCAACTGGGCCTGATGAGATCCCAGCTGAATTTTGGAAGAGCGCATGCGGGGCAGGGCAGGTTTGGAGTGGTTGACTGAGTTGTTTAACGTCATTTTTAAGACGACAAAAATGTCCGAAGAATGGAGGCGGAGTACAATGATTTCCTTGAACAAAAAGGAAGGTGATATCCAGAGTTGCAACAACTATAGGGGCATCAAGCTGATGAGTCACACTATAAAAGTTTGGGAAAGAGTCGTGGAGATAAGGGTGAGGAGAGGCGTGTCTATTTTCGAGAACCAATTTGGATTCATGTTGGGGCGTTCGACTAATGAAGTCATTCATATTATTAGGTTGGTGGAGCAATATAGGGAGAGGAAGAGAGACTTACAAGACTTCGCACATCCAAAAGACGAAAGTTACGGAGATGAGGATGCTGAGATGGATGTGCGGGCATACAAGGAGGAATAGGATTATTAATGACGATATCCGGGACAGAATGAGAGTGGCTGTGGTAGAGGATAAAATGCGGGAAAAGAGGTTGAGATGGTTTGGGCATGTGCAGAGGAGAGACACAAATGCCCGGTACGGAGGTGTGAGAGGTTGTCTATGGACGGGTTCAGGAGGGGTAGAGGTACGCCGAAGAAGTATTGGGGAGGTGATTACGCGGGATATGGCGCAGGTGCAACTTACTGAGAACATAACCTTAAATAGGGGGTTGTGGAGGACGCGGATTAAGGTAGAAGGGTAGTAGGTAGTCGAGCGTAGTCCTGCTTACAAAATGATAGTCGTAGTGTTATTACTGTAGGCTCGATTAGCCTATCACATTTATAGGAACAATATTGCTTTATAGTCCCTGTAGTCTGATTTCTACTACTGTATTCTTTAGTGTACTTGGTTTATCTTAGTTAGCTGCAGTAGCGCTACCATGACGTATTCGATGTAGTTATCAGCATGTTCATACTGCTTTAATTTCTTGCTTGAATCTGACTGTTTCTCTTGCTTTGCTTTGCTTGTGATTATACTTTGTCTTGAGCCGAGGGTCTTCCGGAAACAATCGCTCTACCTACCAAGGTAGATGTAAGGTCTGCGGAAACTCTACTCTTCCCAGACCCCGCGTAATGGATCTCACTGGTATGTTGTTATTGTTGTATTACTATTAAAGAAAAAGATAGAGCAGTAATCATCCTGTCACAAAAACTCACTTAGTGAGGGTTGGGAAATGCCGGTAACAAAGATACAGAATTTCATTAATAGAAATATTAATGTACAAAATTCCAGAGGAACTCCTGGGGATACAAGTACTACACCAACTTCAGGGGAGGGGAGCTACAGAGAAATATTAGACAAGAACAAATGGACTCGGAGAGAGCCGGAGATTGGATGTGAGGCTGTTTTAATCAACACACATTCAAATCTTGATGACAAGGATTTTTTGGGTAGATGCCTGGTTGGGAAGTTCGCCGGTGAAGAAGACACTCCCACTCACAATGATATAAGGAGATGGGCCCAACAAACCTGGGCGGAAGCTCAAGGAATCCAAGTTTATGATATGAATGGATTCCAATTCCTATTTGAATTCCAATCTAAAGCAGCGGCTGAAAATATTTTAATGGGGGATTGGAGGAGGCAAAACAGGAAACTGAATCTTCAATGGTGGACACCAACTGCAGGTACCTTCCCAAGCCATACAAACTTCAACTGGTTCTGGATTCGTGTGATTGGGCTCCCACTGCATCTATGGTCAAACTCCATGCTGAAAAAGATTGGAGAAAGGCGTGGAGGATGGCTGGAGACAGAAGAGGAAATGGAGCTGAAAAACCATTTGAGATGGGCCAGAGTTCGGGTTAAAGGACCACTAGAGAAAATCCTAGCAAGCGTCGAGGTCGCTGATGGTGACGTGATATTCACACTTCCGGTATGGCTGGAAGCTCCGGTGACTTGCCGAAAACTGGAGAAGGGAGATAGCAGTTCAGGAGGACAGAGAAGAGGTGGATTTCTTCGAGGTGAGGTACAAACAGAGCTGTCGAAGTACGATGGAAAGAGACAAGTCACAAGATCAAAAGAGAGGCTCTGCACATCATCTCCCCAGGTCAACCCTAAAATTGGCTTTAAAAGGTGAAAGGGGTTCAGATCCTGAGCACGTGACCATGTGCGATAATGCTAAAGTAGTGGGTCCACCAGAATTTGAAAAAACTAATTTTGGGCCTCAAGCTAATGAGACAACTGAGACTTTGTTTTTTTTAAATAAGACCCAGAACAGGTCCAAAAAGAAATACCCACAAGAGCCATTTGTTGAAAACATTGTTATGAACGACTCAACTTTCTTTTTGGAAACCAGATGCTCACTTGTAGGTTCTCTGGGATCACCCAAGATCTGAACTGGTATCTTACAGCTGTTTATGCAGAATGTGATAGGAGGAAGAGGGAAGAGCTATGGTGGGAATTATCTGCAATAAGAGGGATTTGTGAGGGTCCTTGGGTGGTTTGTGGTGACTTCAATGTCACTACATTCCCTACTGATAGGACTGATTGCAACAGAATTACCAGATCTATGGCTGATTTTTCAGCTTGCATAAATGACTTGGAGCTGTTAGATCCTCCTTTATTTGGAGGATCTTACACATGGAGAAGAGGACAAAATCATAGATGTGCATCAAGAATAGACAGATTTCTGTACTCTATTGAATGGGATGAAAGTTTCTCACAAATCAATCAAAGTGTACTTCCACAATTGGGATCCGATCATAATCCTATTATGCTAACATGTGGGGACTGGAATTTCAAGAAATCTTACTTCAAATTCGAAAATTGGTGGCTCAAAGAAGAGGGATTCAAAGACAAGGTGCAGAACTGGTGGGTTCCTTCATTGTGACTGGAAGACCTGTCTTCCAATTGGCTTCTAAATTATGACTGCTAAAAGGACAACTCAAAGAGTGGAGCAGAGAAAATAGGATTAATAGGAGAGAAAAGAAGGATCAGATCCTATCTCAAGTCAGCAACTTGGATTCTATCCAAGATCATGGAGCACTGACAGAGGATGAACAACTACAAAAGGCTCATCTGGCTATGGAATTTGAAGAGGTTGCTAGAAATGATGAAATAGCTTGGAGACAAAGGTCAAGGGCTCAATGGATAAAAATGGGGATAAAAACACCAAGTACTTTCACAGGGTGGCCACAGTTCATAAAAGATTCAATTCAATTGATATTCTGAAGGTAGATGAGGAAGAAATCACAGATCCTCAGGGTATTAAAAACTCCATAATGAGTTTCTACCAGGATCTTTACAGAGAGCCTGAGATTTGGAGACCGGATTTCAACATTCAAGGAAATCTTGGGATTTCCACAGAAGAGCAAGCTTGGCTGGAAAGGCAATTTGATGAGGAGGAAGTTTTAGATGGTCTCAAACTATGTGCAGTTGACAAAGCATCTGGGCCGGATGGTTTTCCTATGTCTTTCTTCCTAGCTTTCTGGGATATGTTGAAGGTTGACATACTTCAAACACTACATAACTTCCACTCCCAACAGGTTTTTGAGAAGAGTTTCAATGCAACCTTTGTGGCATTGTCCAAAGAAAGTAGGACCTATTGAATTGAGTGACTTTAGGCCCATTAATCTCATCCCTGGAATGTACAAGATAATTTCCAAAGTGTTGGCTGAAAGACTGAAGAAGGTGATTGATAAACTGATCAGTACTCATCAAATGGCATTCATAAAGGGAAGACAAATTATGGATGCTGCCTTGATAGCAAGTGAGTGTGTTGACACTAGACTGAGGGGAGTAGAGCCAGGGATAATGTGTAAACTGGATATAGAGAAGGCCTTTGACCACATCAATTGGAATTTCCTTCTCAGTATCCTCCGGCAAATGGGATTTGGCAGTAGATGGCTGAAGGATCAGCTTTTGCATTAAAACTACCAGGTTCTCTATTCTTGTCAACGGAGAACCAGTTGATTTTTTCCCAGCAGAGAGGGGACTTAGACAGGGAGATCCCCTATCTCCTTTTCTATTCATAATAGCCATGGAGGGTCTCAACAGTATGATGAAGATAGCCACCCAGAACAGATGGTTACAAGGCTTCAGAATTGGAAACTTGGCAGATGAGGCATTGGAAATCTGCCACCTTCTATATGTTGATGACACAATAGTCTTTTGTGATGGTACCCCTGAACAGATTAGTTATCTCAGAATGATACTAGTAATCTTTGAAGCCACATCAGATCTCAAAGTAAACTGGAGAAAAAGCAATATCTTTCCTATTAAGGATGTTACATAGATTCAAGTGCTGGCAAATATTTTGGGTTGTGGTGTAGGAAAGCTGCCTACTAATGACTTTGGGATCAAGACACAAGGCTCTTGAGATTTGGGATAGAATTATTGAAAAGACTGAAAAGAAGCTTGCATTGTGGAAATCCCGGTACCTCTCACTAGGAGGCAGGTTAATTCTAATCAACTCGGTTTTGGATTCTTTACCTACTTATGTGATGTCACTATTCCCTATGCCAAGCGAGGTTCTTAAAACTCTAGACAGATTAAGAAGGAATTTTGTGGCATGGAAAGGAGTATGAAGGTTTCAATTTGGTGAATTGGGAAATAGTACAACTGAGCAAAGAGCAAGGAGATATGGGAGTCAGAAACCTGAAGCTACAAAATAACAGCCTGCTCAAGAAATGGCTATGGAGATACAATGAGGAGAACCCAGCTCTTTGGAAGAATGTGATCCAGAAGAAATATGGCCAGAATGGACATTGGTGCACTGATGAAACTACAAACACTTATGGAGTTGGAGTATGGAGAACTATCAGGTCCTTATGGAACTACAAACACTTATGGAGTTGGAGTATGGAGAACTATCAGGTCCTTATGGACTCCCCTGAAGAGAGACATAGGCTATCAAGTGGGAAATGGAAGGAAGATTCTATTCTGGATAGATAATTGGGATGGACAAGGACCCTGCAGGAGGCTTTTCCAAGCTTATTCTCTATAAGCACCAATCAAGAATCTACAATAGAAGAGACCTGGACACCACAGGGATGGGACATCATTTTCAGGAGATTGTTGAATGATTGGGACATGGAAGGGCGGTTGCACTACTAGGAAGGATAGGGAATTTCACAGGGACAACCATTGTTCCTGACATCATCAAATGGAGACATAAGGAAGATGGACACTTCTCAGTCAATCAAGTATACAAGAGAGGCTTATTAGAGATGCCAGGAAGGACCAAAGGTCCCTGGAAAATTACATGGAAAAGTATGGCACCAACCAAGGTGAAATGCTTCATATAGTTGGTGGTGAGAAAGGCATGTCTCACTCATGAAGCACTTCAGAAAAGGAAAATTAACATAGCATCTAGATGCTCTTTATGTATGGAGGCAGCTGAAACTAACAACCACCTTTTTCTTCATTGTAAGGTGACATCCCAGATCTGGGCACTTTTCATCTGTCTAGCTAGGGAGGAATGGACAATGCCAGAACATACTGCAGATCTACTGAGCTGCTGGAGAAGGGGAGGGAGCAAGAGTCAAAGAAGGCGGTGGAAAACTGTATCAGCATGCATTTGGTGGAACATATGGAAGGAGAGAAATGAAAGAATTTTTTAGGGTGGATCAAATTCCATACAGAAAATCAAATGGAACTGCATTACCTCTATGTTTTTGGTGTAAAAACAATGTATAGATGATGAAGTACAGATAGTAGATTTCTTAGGAACTTTGTAATTAATTCCTCCTTGTAATCACACTTTTGGAGGTGGCCAGCATACCCTTAATGCTGAGGAATACATGTTACCAGTTTCAAAAAAAATACAATCCGATACTTTCATGATCATCAGAGGTTTGAGAAGAGCTTCAATGCCACCTTCATAGCTCTCATTCCCAAAAACGTAGGAGCATCTGAGTTGAAGGATTTCAGACCAATAGGTCTCATCAGCGGAATTTATAAGATTGTGGCAAAGTTATTGGCTGAAAGGCTAAAGAAAGTAGTAAATAGTTTGGTGAATAAACATCAGATGGCTTTTATAAAAGGGAGGCCGATTATGGATGATGCATTGATTGCCAGTGAGTGTGTTGATTCCAGACTTAAAGGTGATGAAGCAGGTGTCATGTGCAAGCTGGATATAGAAAAAGCATATGACCATGTAAATTGGAAGTTTTTGCTAAATATCCTTAGACAAACGGGATTTGGAGAGCAATAGATGAAATGGATGGAATTTTGCTTAAAACGGGTAGGTTCTCTGTTCTGGTGAATGGAGAACCTGTAGGTTTTTTTCCTTCCGAAACGGGGCTAAGACAAGGTGATCCACTTTCTCCTTTTCTTATTATTATGGCAATGGAAAGTTCTGATAATTTGATAAGGAGAGCAATGCAGAAAAGGTGGATAAAAGGTTTTCAAATTGGAGATAGCACGGGGCAGATGAAGGAAATATGTCATCTTCTTTATGCAGATGATACAGTGATATTTTGTGAACCATAGGTAGAGCAGATTGGATACATGTTGATTTTTGAAGCTGCCTCAGGTTTGAAGGTCCACTGGGGAAAACTAATTTATTTCCTATAAAGGAGGTGCCCAACATTCAGTCTTGCAATCATTTTAGGCTGCAAAGTGAAAAATTTGCACAATCTATTTAGGCATGCCCTTAGGCAGCAAGCACAAAGCTAAGGAAATTTGGGATGGCATAATGGAGAAAACAAAAAAGAATTTGACTAAATGGGAGGCACAATATTTATCCTTGGGGGCAGACTTGTGCTTATCAATTAAATTCTTGACTCTCTTCCAACCTATGTAATGTCCTTATTTCCTCTACCTTCCAAGGTACTGAAGAGATTGGATAAGCTTAGAAGGGATTTTTTTTTGGCATGGATGCAAAAAAAGGAGAGATATAATTTAGTCAAGTGGCAGACAACATTGCTAGAGAAAGAAATGGGCGGGCTGGCATTAGAAACTTGAGAATACACAACAATAGCTTGCTGATGAAATGGCTATGGAGATACAATGGGGAGGACCAAGCTCTATGGAAAGAAATCAAAAAATGAAATTTTGGTGAATCCAGTCCTTAGTGCACTAAGTTGAGCTCTAATACCTATGGTCTATGAAGCACGGACACCTCATTTAGGGTGAGGTGTCCGTGTCGGACACCGTTTCGGACACGAAACGCCTCGGACACGTGTCCGGGACGTTTCCGAGTGGGCCCAGCAAAAAGAAAAATATATCGGACACGGCAGGGACACGTGGGGGACACGGGAAAGGGGGACACGGCAGGGACAATTTTTTTTTTTTTTAGAAAAAGTATAGTTTTAATTTTATTTGATTTATTTTAAGTAAATTTATATTTATTTGAATTTGGGTCTTGGGACATACTTATGTATTAGTTTATGGACTACGGTCTTATGAATTATGTATTGAATATTTGATTGATTGTCAATTTGTTATGAATGTTTCTTTTTAATTTGGTACATATAATTTGGTATTTTGGTTATTTGGTATATAACAAATTTGAATTAAATTTATAATTTGGTATTTTGGTTATTTGGTATATAACAAATTTGAATTAAATTTATAATTTATTTATGAATGTGAAGCTTTAATAATATTAATTTTAGTATTTTATATTATATATATATAAAAATATTTTTTAATTTATTTTTACAGCCGTGTCCCTGTCGTGTCCCCTATTTTTCAAAATTGTCGTTTCCGCGTGTCCGTGCTACATAGCCTATGGTGTAGGGGTGTGGAGGACAATCAGAGATTTGTGACCTAAAAAGGTAGAGTTGAATTTGCAGGTAAAAGTGGGGGATGGCAGAAAAACCAAGTTTTGGAAGGATGATTGGAATGACCAAATTCCATTGATGAACTCTTTTCCAGATCAGTTTATCTTGTGTAATAACCCTGAGGCTACAATCAATGATTGTTGGACTGCACATGGCTGGAATTTATCCTTTAGGAGATTTTTAAATGACTGGGAGTGAAAAGGGTGGTTAATCTGCTAAAAGGGATTAATGAATTCAAGGGGATCAATTCTAACCCTGACACCTTAAAATGAAAACATAGCATAGATGGGGAATTCACTATTAATAGGGCGTACAAGAAGCAGGCGGAATGGGGTGTACCAGAAAGCATGGAAAACATATGGAAAAGTTCAGCACCAACTAAAGTAAAGTGCTTCAACTGGTAGCCAAGAAAGCATGTTTGACTCATGAAGTTTTGAAGAAAAAGGATAAAATATGTTTTCTTTACAAAGAAAGAGATATACTAACAACCATCTATTTCTGCACTGCAAATTCACAGCACAAATATGGGAACTTTTTCTCAGCCTCGGAGACAAAGTGGACCATGCCTGAGCACACTGCAGACTTACTAAGTTGTTGGATCAGAAGTGGTGGAGGATAATACCCCAATGCATTTGGTGGATTGTCAGGAGAGAGAAATGAGAGATGTTTTGAAGATAAATCCAATTCCATTCAAAAAGTCAAGTGGAATTGTCTAGTATCTTTACTAAGTTGTTGGATCAGAAGTGGTGGAGGATAATACCCCAATGCATTTGGTGGATTGTCAGGAGAGAGAAATGAGAGATGTTTTGAAGATAAATCCAATTCCATTCAAAAAGTCAAGTGGAATTGTATAGTATCTTTTTATTTTTGGTGTAAAGAAAAAGGCATAGAAGATTTAGATCAACTTCTAGACTTATTAGAATTACTGTAAGTATTTCGTATTACTCTGTTTGTTACTTTTTGAAGGTCTCATGCTGAGGAATACAATTTTTACCAGTTTAAAAAAAAGTGTTATAGAATAAAATATACACTATGATTGCAAAAAAATGAGGTTAATAACATCACAGTATACTTGTGCACATGAGCATCCCATATATTTACTACTATATGAGCTAATAATAACAGTTAATCTATATATCCACAGTTACTACATCAAAATATGTAGTCCCCCTCCAAAAGGTTACATTTTACAGCATTGATCTCTACTGATTTCTATTCTTACAAAAGATCTAGAAAATCAATAATGTCTTCTGCCTGACCTAGAATTTCCTGTTTACACGAACAATAATAAAGAGCTAGACAATTCATCTTGAGCTAAGAATTGAAAAATCTAATGCAACTTTTCAATACTTCTATCAGATTGAAATCATAACAAGTGTCTAGAGGGATCTTTATCCAACAACAACAACCTATACATCACAACTTCTTTTATAGGCCCACAAATTTCCTAAAGATTGCCTTGCTCCTTCTAAGTTAATTTTTTTCTTTTGAATCTGACTTTGAAAAATGAAAAAAATGGAAAGAAAAATGCAACTAATTCTTTTCCAGAGCTGATTAGTTGAAAATAATACATGGGGAAATTTCAATCTTGAAAAGGTTTGAGGGGCTCCAGATCACTAGCTCCAAACATTTAGATCATGGTTACTTATATGACCTTTTATTCAACAGGAGTGCAATTTTAGAACAAATAACTAATCTCAAATTTACTTCACACGGATATCTGCAGTGTACCCACTACGCAAATAGCAGTAGCCAAGTTTAAGTAACTATCTGGAAGATGCGTTAGCATTCAAAAAGGTATTGAGACAGTAGTTCAATTTGGTGTTTAAATATTTTAATCTACTGCAGAACCAAGACTACAGAAAATGGAGCATATAGAACAAGAATAATAACAATGGAGGATATTATTAACTTCTACCCAATTTAAAGTAACACATACCTGACTGCTACTGTTAAGTGTTAACCATGTAGCTTAGAAGCAAATGCACGTCCAATGCAGATTCAAACATCACTTTAGCAACCTGAGAAGTTGCCTGCACTGTAAGGGCAGTGCTGACTGTGAAGAGTCCTTCAGAATCCAAGTTATGTTCATATTTTCGAGGCACGAGATATTTCAAGTAGCTTTCAATAACATGTAAAACCCTCCCTCATCTGGTAGCTCTACTGCACAAATTGTGCAGGGATAAAAGCATATCTACCGAGAATTTTCTGAGTCTTTTGTGGTAGGAAATTTCCTTATCCAAAGCTACATCAGTTCCAAGTTCGGCATGGAGAGCTGCCATTGATGAGCTATATCCACTTTCTAAACTTTTCAGAAACCAAGGAATGACTTCTTCAGATGATAAATTTGGTGTTCTAAGAAGAGACTCATAAAATATGGCTGGAGCAGCTTTGCTCAACTGTTGACTGAGATTACCAACACACTGCAGTATATCCAAAAGAATTTCCCGTTCAAGATCACTATCAGAGGAGTCAAACCTAGAGCATATTTTATTTCCATGTTCATCAGCAGACCAGCGTAACAATTAAAAAGCAATTGAATGAGAAAAATATTAAATGACCGTACCAGTAAGACAAATCAAGAAAATTAGAACTCAAGAAAATAAAAATAAATGTCTGACGCACCAAAAACAAGAAGCTCTATGTCCTCCAGACTACGACACATGGAGACTGAGCTTTTTCTAATTACACCCACAGCTTGTGTGGCTGAATCAATAAGCAAACCACACGCTACATTTGTTCTGCACCAATTATTGAAATAGCAAGTACAAAAGGTTTTCCAGCTCTGAAGTATTGCAATTGGACTATCAGATCCCACCTTGAAAAAGGAGAAGAAAGTACTGAATAATCCTGAAATTTATATAATGCGAGACACCTCGAAATATCATAGTAGTGCTCCACGAATCCACATGCATGTGAAAGTACCTCATGTTGAATGACTGATAGAATTTCATTTTTCAGTCCGTCCACAGGCAGAGTCTCAAATTCGGAGTCAGTGAAGTGCTTGCTAAAATTTCGCAATGTTACCCGGAGAACATTTCTATGATAAACACCCGGAAGGAGCAGCTTACGTAAGAAAACAGAAGATACAAATGGAGAAATCTGATCCTGCAGTAATTATAGAAAGTGGCGATTAAGAGAAGAATATACTTCACCAAAAGTTGATATAATACCTAAATAAAGACAAGTTTTGAGGACGTGATTAAGACCATTATTCAAGAGGTCTGCTTACGAGGAAATATCAAGCATAATATTGCATTGAAGTTTGAAGCTAAGAGAGTTCAACTATTATCCTGTTTAGTGTATTTAGCTTCTGTAATGTAGTCATGAGTTTTGAGGCGTCTTAGTTTAAAGCTAGCCTGTAGCTTCAGCTTTTCTGTTCTGATGTAATTCTTCCATTTGGTTAGTAAATTTGTTTATTTACAAAAAAAAAAAAAAAACAAGTTTTTGCCTATGTGACAAAGAACCCAAAAAGACTATTTAAGCAATGTATATATCATATACTTCAGCAGTGATTGACTCAACATAATAATGTGACCTACGTCGTCGTCTAAGCGAGAAGCGTTAGAAAATTGAGATTGTTCATGTTAGGGTTACACATCTTAACTTCCCATCTCATGAGAAGTCACTTCCACTCCACTCAGTTAGCATCTCAAACTCCTCAAGTGGTTTTCAACTTTATAATCATGTACACAAAGGAAAAATAAAAGAAGTAACAATATTATGCCCAAAGTATCCATTTTTTATGAAGATTATGCACAAAGTATCCATTGTAGGAGCTAAATCTAAAAGGAATGTCCTATAACATTCACTATTGGAATATAAAAAGGAGTATGTTGCACTACCAACTATACTACATATTCTTACAGATAGCATATCCTCACCTTTGAACCAATGACATGATTAAGGATTCATGGAATTTAGAATGTGGCGAGCAAATTCTTCCCAATTCACTGATAAGTTCTTCACCAAGGGTGAATAGTGTAATGATACCATCAGCTGTAACATAAATGATTAGGCTTTTGCGAGAACTAGAGCTACATTTACTTTTTTAGGTAAATGTTTTGATAGGCTCAAAATGCAAGAGGCTATAGATCACAAATTAGTCTGTCATTTTAGAGTCATTTTATGTCTACACTCATCCAATTAGGTAATTATTCTAATCCACATCAACTGAGTTTTTCTCGATCAAAAGCAAAAGAACTTCTCGATCAAGAAAAAAGATGCCTAGATTGTTTTTCTAGTCAGTTTCACATCAAGAATTTACTAATCCGGAGCTAAAGTAGCCCAAGCTAAAAAGTACTTGAGTGGCAAAACTAGAATTATAGATTTTCAACAAGCTTCAGTTAAGCACTTAATATTTTAGTTTTTCGTGTGGTAGTTTTGACAAAGTTGGGAAGCTTTGGTGACTGGTTTTACTTTTACCAGCAAAACAAGTATTACTAAATAGAGATTCACTTGCAGATAGGTATATTTCCATGAGGAACTTTTTTTAAATAATAGTGGTGTCAGGGCCACCTTGCGCGCACCTCGGCTATTCCACCAGATATATGCTAGCTCCTACAAGCACATGTACTGGGTAAGTCTGCCGACAAAGTTAGGCACATGGAAAGAAATCACCAAGTGTTTTGTTTGTCACCACTGGGATTTGAACCCTAGTCTCCAAGGTTAGCACCTCACTTCATTGACCACTGCCCATGAGGAACATATCACAAGCTACGACAGAAAAAAATTGAGAAATGTATTCTTCAATAAGAAAGTGAAGCCAAAATCCCGAATTCTTGAACTATCATCAACTTACGACATAATTTCCATCAGCAGCTGAGAAGGCTGACTACTTACAGATACTTTTTGGATTCAAGACCTTTGCTAACTACCACTGCAAGTGTCTCTGAAAAAACTGTCAATGTTTCGCACTGACTCTTCATCCTATATTATTCATCAGCTTCTTTCTGTTTGTTCTTAATCTGCTTGCTTCTTGCTACAATACTTATCTTATAAGCATTTTATTTATAACATCATCTAGATCATGAGATCACTCATTATTATAAGTTTAGCTTAGGAATCAAAAAGATGTTCATCTTGCAGAAAATGTAGGGAAGCAATTTCAGTGAAATATCATTTATGATATAATCTCTTACTGAATCAATTGTGTATTTGTGCAAGAACGTGCGGACCTTTAATAGCAGCTCAAGATAATTTTCAGGTTATATGCAATGTTCAAGTGAGCGAGCTTACCCACTTGACTCATAAAATTAGTATCCCATTCACGCAAAAGTATGCCTACTTGACTCGTTAATACTCAACCAATACCAGCAAGCTCGTTAGCAGCTGCAGAACCGTCAACTGGTTCCACAAGAAGACTCTCAGCCTGCCCCACACAGCATAAAATAAAACAAAAATATAAACAAAATAACAATTAAAACTCGAAGATAAAAAGGGGTAAACAGGAGAAAAACAGAACTAGCCGTAATTTTCATGCTTGATCTGACAGATCAATAACATTTAAAGTTGTGTTGCAATGTATATAAAGAAAATAAAATTTAGCTCCAGAAGAAGTTCTGCCAGCGGGGGGGGCAAATGTCTATGAAAACAAAAGGAACGTATCAACATGGAGAGACAACAAAAAATAGAAAGATACTAAAACAGCATGTATTAGAGCACCTTTGAAAATGAACAAACTGTGTGAGAAAGCCAAAGTAGATCATCTAAAGAATTTTCAGAGCCTTGAAACAGCTGCTCAGCAACAAATGCATCCTGTAAAGAATAGCAATAAGCTAATTCCCTGAAAATAAAAATCAGACCATTAGTGCCCTCAAGACAAGATGCAGAGTATGCCAAAACCATTGAAAGCAGCAGAAAATGTAAATGGCCAGTATCCATCTTTATTTATTTATTTTTGATGGGTAACCATAGAGCCGGGGGGGGGGGGGGCTATCGGAAACAACCTCTCTACCCGTCACAAGGTAGGGATAAGGTCTGCGTACACTCTAACCTCCCCAGACCCAACCTGGTGTGGTCGGATTATACTGGGTATGTTGTCGTTTTTGCTGATGAGTAACCAGTATGTATCTTCTTTTTTTAACTGGTAATGTTACGGTATGTATCTTTATTAACACCAAAGAAACTATGAACACATAAAAGATGACAATCCTAAGCCAAAAAGAGGAAAACTTCAAAAGAAATTCACTGGATGATCAGAATACAACAAGAAATGCAAGAACATAAAAAATCACTTCAGCAACTGATCCTTCTCCTCCCAACAGCCCCTCCTGAAGAGAAATATTCAACCTTTTAAGCAAAATAATGAGCACTCTTTGTACATACAATCCAAATAAATGGTGAGAGACACAAAATCAAGACAAGGCTGACCGCCATTTCTTCCTAAGGAATCTATAAAACTGCTCAACTGATAACAATCTCTTCAGCTACTTAAGAGAATAAATAATTTTATTAATATTGTGGTAGCTCCTGTATACAAGAAATATATTGAAAAGTAGAGAATCTACACCAAAACATAATCCTCTGCAAAAGATGCACAATCATCTACCAGTAAAAATATATAATGAGACCATGTTAAGAAAGTTATAATATACTATTTAATACTAGGCACCGGAAACCTTACTCTTCCCTATCTTGACAAAACAACTCCTTCATGATCAATCCATTTTCTCTGAGTATCCACAACTTGTTTGGAGTAAGTTTTACATCAATGATGTCACCCTGAGGCTACCCAAACAACAGTAAGCAAACATAACTAGCAGTAGCGATTCCCTAAATAATGAATACTGATATTAATCAAGATACCTAAAGCAAGCTGCTCTTTATAAATTTAAAAAAAAACTACAGAAACTGTTTACCTCTTCCAACGAGATGCTTTTTGTCAAAGGATCCAGTAACAAGTTGATTCTGTCCCCACTCCCCAGTACTAAAATAAAGGCTATGTAAAGAGATCACCGCTGTGCCAACTTCCTTAAATAACCCAAATAAATAAGTCGAAATTAAAGCCAAAGTTATAGGCATAATAAGGGGGGAAAGTGAAAATCCAACAGTAGAACACATAGCAAGTCAATCACACTACTGCGGGCCATACTGAAGAATCTGCATTCAAAACATCCAATTTGAGAAGCTAAAAAGAAGGTGGAAAAGAACTTGCAAGAAACAAGAATCAGTCCCAGTTATGATGAGCAAGTACAAAACTAATAAGTTGTTGGGCTGGTCGATAGATTCAGGACATTACAAATGATGAGAACGCAAGAGAAATCAGGTGGACCTGTGGGAATAAATTCCATTTATAGGTGGTAAGAGCCACCTCTAGCCCACATGGTCCATCTAAATCATCTACCACCTAGTGATCCTCTAGCCGAGAGGCCCGAGACCATTTAAATTCCTTTAGAAACCCTTAACACTAATGAGAAACAAGTTAACACCTTGCTTTTGTGATCCTAACATCTCACAACGTTCACCATAGAAGCAGTGACGCCAAATATTTAAAGCAAATACCGCATGTGTAAACAAGGTTTAGGGTATACACGTAGACTTGATTTTTCTTCTTGTGCTGCCTTTTTGTTTTAGTTTACTATTATTTTTATTTTTCCGCCAATATGGAGCGAGGGAGCTCAACAGCAACAGACCTCAAGTTGGAGGAGAGAGATTACGCTCAACAAGCTAATGAGTTGTCCCAGAGAAACATTAGTGGCTCGATGGGTTGAAGAGAGAAAGAGAAAAAGCCCAGAGTAGCTCCATGGATTGAGTTAAGAGAAAGAAGAAACATAGAGCAACAAAGCATGAAATTGAAAGCATTGTGCCAAGTGCAAACAGCCTCATCAAAGTGTGGCTCTAATACCATGTTGTAAAAGAATATGAGCATTCAACCCAAATTTAAGACAATGGATGGAATAGACAAAGACCATTAAAGCTTCATTGGAAACCCCTACACAACCACCACTGAGGGACAAATGTAGCAATCTCTAACAAGTACCATCTAATCCAAGCTAGTTCTTACAGGTAAAGCTAAACAACTATAGAGCTCATGAAGACTACCAAATAATATCACGTTGACGGAAGGTTACATCAGATACTAACCGGCGCAAAACAAGGTAATACTATATTAACTACCATTGAAAATGATGGAACTCCTCTAACTTACACTACATTTGTTCAAAAGTTCAAGGAAACAAGATGCATACTACAAAACAACAGCATACCTAGTGAAACCCCACAAAGTAGGGTCTACAGAGGGTATAGTGTACACAGTCCTTGCCCCTCCCTTGGGAGGTAAAGAGGTGGTTTCCGGAAGACCCTCGGCATAAGAACAAAGGAAACAAGATACACACTGTGGTATTTATGCTGGACGACACCTAAATACTTTTTTTGCAAATAATATTGCAATGTACAAAAGGAGCTACTACTTTATAGATAAATAAAAATGTTTGTGGTGCACGAGCAATCTCATCACGGTAACCAAGCATGATGGCATAGCTACAAGAAACTAACCTAATAAATGGGTGAACTTTGTGTGGCCAAGATGGTGGATAGGCACCAAATCAGATCAAAGATTCCAAAAAGAATGGAATACTCCCCTACAACCCAAGAAGTACAGATGAACAATTTTGTTTTCTATGACAAGAAGACAAATAATAGCAAGTGCAGAAATCACAATATTGTCTTCTTATTTTACTTACCAAAGAAAAGCACATATCTGATGTAAGCTGGAGGTTATTGCAGAATTATACGTACTATGAAAATCACCAAATAAAGAAATGACAAGCACAAGGAAAATGCAAGTATAAGATGGGAAAAATGAGTGCTATCTCAATTTGAGTAGCTCTTTGCATTTTCCGGTCATAACTACACCACTATGCAGAATATGGGGCAGTACGCAACTGATACAAAAGAAAGTACAAAGAAAATGAGGATTTGCAGAAAGCACATGAACTAGGAAATGACTTACAGAATCATCTTTTTGTAGTACTGCCGGGGAATTGCATCAGGATTGTTGTGGTCGTTTCCCACCCATATCCTTACAAAATTTGATCCTAAATGCAAAATGAAGTAAAGTTCTTATTATAAAGCTGAGAGCATTACCAAGAACCCTATGAATTAACGAAAAATTGGAGAGACAATGCCAATTAAGTATGATATAGCATGATGTTCACAATTTGAAAAGAAAAGGTCACAGGAAGCTGGAGGTGGGACTATGAGTCTATGAGTCCCCTTAACCAAGCCACTGCCCCGTCTACGCCTAGCCGCCGCCTTTCCCTCGGTCTTTGGGAAGCGAGTATGAGTTCCCCTTGGGTCTTGGTGGTGTAGTTATAGGAGGTGCCGAGATGTTAAATTAATTCCTCAATCTTTTGCCGTATAGCGTACTTTATCGAAAAGGTTGAACATTCTTTAATTTTTAGAGATTTTTTTCTTATACTCCCCTTTGAGAAGAGCTGCTTCCACGGCTATGGAATCAGTTGTTGGCATATCATTGCCCTTTAAACAGCTTCCTGTTCCTCTCCCTTCAAATTATCCACATTACATCACAGAAACTGATCGAGAATCCAAAGTTTAGAGACACAACTTCTAATCACGATGGCTTCTCCTGGATGTCAATAATGTAGCTAGAAAATTAATTTCTTGGAAATTTGGAGCAAAGTCAATGAAAGGGAAAATAATTTTCTTGCATGTGCTTTTCGAAAGGAAATGAAGGTCAAAGTAAGAAAAAAAACACCTCCCTTCAAGAATCCTGAAAGTTGTACAAGGCTTTGTTGGGAATGAAGTCTTCTAGTGGGAAGGTTTTGGCACTCTCGCATAGCTATCTTGCTTAAGAAACACAAAAAGGGAGCAAAGTTAACTTTCCTACACTTCCTTTTTCCTTTCTTTGCTCCCATATATACCTAAAGGAGTATTGACAACCAGCAGATCGTCGGTGCATTTATTCTTAAACCTCACAAAATATGTCTACAAATTAACATATTCTTTAATAAGTCATCTACAAAATAAAACCCTTATCTGTGGAGTATATACACTAAAGTTTTCTTATTAAATGTAGCCCATGACATGTCTTCCCATAGATTGACACCGCGGATTGGGACGTGAGACACATCCCCCCCCCCCCCCCCCCACTAAAGTTTTCTTATTAAATGTAGCCCATGACATGTCTTCCCATAGATTGACACATGGATTGGGACGTGAGACACATCTCCCGAAAGGAGAGCAACAGTGGTGCTGAATTGAAGACAAACAATCCAAATGCTTAGGCAAGAACTTGTTCACGAGAGCAACTGAATAATCAGTTCAAAAAGAAAAAATAATGGAAATACAAAAGAGGATATAAATTGCCTGCTGATGGTGAAACACTTAAAGAATGACTGAAAATTCTGGAACGATTTGAAAGGTCCCACACACGTAAGCTCCCATCAGAGTAAAGCACAAATAGGAGCTTTTTCTGGTGGAACTCAGATATTACTAGATCCTGCACTGCAGCAATTGACCTTCCCCTGAAAATCAGAGACAGGGTAAAAAAGGAGGGGAAAACCAGAATCAATAAGACAAAATATGTGTCATATGAATGGGCATCAAATGCTGTTTTTCAAGTAAAGCCATTAGTTTCGGTATGCAAATTTATAGAAATCATCAAAACATCCATTTATAGCATCTCTTAACCTACCTGCAGACATTTTAGTTCCTCTCTAATTTTCTCTCACATTGCTCCAACACTACTTTTTGCCCAATATACCAGGAGGACTGATAACATTAAAAAATAGGGTTATCTAATTAATTAAACTAAGAAACTAGAGTTATGTTATCTTACATCACTAATTGAATACTAAGCCCTATATAGTTTGAGTGAATAGTAGTAGGGTCATGCTACCTATGATTTAATTGTGTAAGTAGTTCCTATAATTGGCTTTGTGCTAAAATTAGAGTTATTTAGGTTAAATATTGATTGGAAGTCCAAGAAATTTATGTCTAGACAGTTTTGCAGTTACAAGCCAAAACAGAAAACTTCAGTTGAGGCTGCAGCGCTCAAAGACCTCAGGAGTTGCACTTTCCAGAAAGTGGCTGCAGACTCAACCCTATGAAGCTGCAGTTTAAAGACGAGAACGCCGTATGCAGAAGGCTGGCAGAGCCAGGTCTTTGAAGCTGCAGCGCCACTTCATCAACACAGCTAGTTATACTATATTTGGTACAAGACTGCAAACAACTGTGAGAATATTCATCTACAACTTAGACAACCCAACCTGAAACTCGATTGCCTATATCACATCATCTACTTTTGGGCCATGGGATCTCGACTCCTGTACCTTTTGACCACATCTTTAATAATAAATGTATTTTCTATCCTAACAATCTTTTCAATTGTCAACTTAGCTTAAGCAAAATTGTAGTTAAAAAACTAAGTGAAACTCAATCCCCTCCTTCACTATCTTTAACTTCAATTATTTTGCACCTAGATGTCCATATATCTATTATTACAGTAACCAAAAACCTCAAATATTCTGTAATTTCATAGTTGATTCTATTTTGTGCAAAGACAAAAATGCAAGATAGATGACTGAAAAATAGAACATGAATCAGAAGGCATGTTTCGGTTAGCTAGTCCAAAGACACCTGTTACTTTTACTTCATCTGTCCCATGTTCTTTTTCATCAAGGACATTCAAGTATACCAAATTGTAGAATGCAACTCCGAGTCTTTCAGCTTGTCTCCTTTAAAGTGTGGGTCCTGTCAGATTACAAAAACTCTTGTGCTTCTTTCCAAATATGAGTCCACTCAGATACTTGAATATCACGAGTTGTATAGTCTTCAGATATATAAGGTTGTCGTGTCATTTCTACTCAATTTGTTACTTTTGTTGATGAAAATAGAACTCAAGTAATCTCTATCTTTCAAGCCATAAATTCTAATGATGCAAACAAACTAGAAATAATTCAAGTACATAGACAGTGTGAATCCTTGAACGCATAATCAGAAACTAAGGCGAACAACAAAAGGCACAGCTCCGCCAAAATATCACGTCAAAAGGATTGAACTCGGAAGAAAGGATATAAACAGATGTATCTGTTGCATATCTTAGAAACTGTAAGAAAAATCGCATGGATAATATATGTAAACATGCAAAAGAAAGAGAACAGAACCCAGTTTCATAACTAGTTTTCCATGTGTAACTACATTTCCTGATATGAGATAGTAAATACCTTGACAAAACGCCCCACAAACGACCAAGACCAGAATCATCACGCAGTTCTTGCACAAAGCCTATCAACTTACAAAGTGTCAGCAGGAAGAAGGAGAAAAGAGAGACCAAAGCACAAGTGCAACAAGATTGCAAAAAGTAAAACATCTAGATGCCGCTCCTATGCTAAAGTAGTGGCAGTGACAAGAAAAAAGGACAAGAGAATCCATACTTTAAAACATAAAGTACAGCCCTTAAGATGCAAGTTTCATATACTTGCCAAAAAAGCAGAAAACACAAATTGAAGGAGACAATTACAAGGATTTGAAACCTGGAGCTCGTTGGTCAAGGATGCCAAGCTGGAAGCATCCAACCGATCCATCACTTCTTCCAACTACCATCAGTTCTGCTATTCCTGCCACTGCTGTTGCTGCTCCTTGATGAGGATGAGTCAGAGTGATGAACTCAACAAAGTCATCAGATTGCAAATGGGAGCTAGATACATAATTGGAGATGTTTTCAAGTTTAATAAGGTAAGCAACCCCAGAGATTGTCATAGCATGAAGCAAATATGATTTGACAGAAGAAAATGCCATCTACAAGAACCAAGAGTGCATCAATAATTGTTAATGATCCATGAAAATCTTTGTCAACTATTAAGCAAACAAGAATATTGATCAGATTAAAGCCGGAACAAAATGGCATACTTCATTTCTGCAGATGAGTGCAAATGGAAAAAGTGCTTCTGGGAATACAATTTGCAATCCTGTTTTTGGGAACTCCTTATGACCACATAACTCCATTATTTCCAGCACATTTGGCTGACTTCTGCAAATTTTCCTGTAGCAACAGAACTCAGCAGTTATAGTTAGCATGTGAAGCATACCAGGGTAATCAATAAGCTACACCGAACATATCAAGGAAGAAAACATGTAACATGACAACCTGAAGAGATGGACATGTGAGAAGAATAAGATGAGATATTGTTAACTCCTACTACAAAACAGGCAAAGCCTAAGTACAATAGGAAACTGATCAGATAGAAGGTCAAGACTAATGATTGCATTAGGGTAGTTTGTCTACATCATACCCCTTGGTGGATGCTTTGTGTACATCCTCCACCCAAGAAAATCCTCTCTATCATGTTGGGCAAAGCCCACCGCCCATCAGACTGGGATCAAAATACACCAAACTTTATTCTCTAAACCAATTAGATCACACAAATATGTTCTTTGTTCAAGAACGATATAAAAACAGAAGAACCAAGATTTCATAATTGAGTTCCAATTATACAAGTATAAAGAAACTTCTTCGAGTTAAGTAAAACAAGAAAGACTGTTTCACCATTCAAGAAACTCAGTATCACTTGTCTTTTTAACACTATAGACAATCCACTTCAAGAAATTCAAGATCACTTTACATTTAATAACATTCAAGAAATTCAAGATGACTTGTTAACACCATACACAACCCACTTCAGTATACATGTGAATTGCATAAATAACTTTTCTATTAATCCCAGATACACTTCATTATTTTCACAAGAACTACATACAATAATTTAGAAAGAAAAAGACACACAATCAAGTATTCAAGATGAAGAGAATGAAGTATGTAACCAAGTGAAATAGGAGGGAGGGTTGCCAATAATGGAGCAAGAACCGACGTCTCTTGTGAGATGGGTCACCGCATTAGTGGAAGTAGAACAAGGGACGTTGAGTTGAACAAACTTGACGGAATCGCTGCCAATAATGGGAACCTCCATACCTGCCGATATCATGTCAATTCTTGTTGTCAATCAACAAATGGGGTGTCGTGTTGGGATAACAACAGTTATATATATTGTTGGGTTGAAGAAAATAGGGGTTTTGGTTACTGGGGTTTAGTAACAACAGCTATATATATTGTTGGGTTGAATAAAACAGGGGTTTTGGTACTGGGGTTTAGCAGAGCGCTGGATGAGGGAAAATTGGTCCGTTCGGTCTCTTATTTTAGAATAATTTGTACCATATCAACCCAACAACAATATTTCGACTGAAATTCATTTTGTTATAATGTACTGGCATATTCATACTGCTTTAATTTCGTGTCTGAGTCTGATTATTTTTGTTACTTCGCTTTGTTTGTGATTATACTTTGTGTTGGTCGATGTTCTCCCGAATGCTCTACCGAACTAAAGTCTGCGTGCATTCTACCTTTTTCAGACCCCACATATATAACTAAAATCAAACTTTTTGAAATCGTTCCAATTAAGTTGACTTTTTCGATTTCGATTAGTTTTCGTTATTTTTTAAAAGATCACCTAATACAATACAAAATAATAATAGTAAAAATTAAGAATTAAAAGATGTTGGACGAAATAGACTAAAAATGCAACATTATTGATGATCTTCACAAAAGCAACAATATCTAATTATGACTTACAAGAAACACACTATATTATGAAAGAAATATTTATATCTAATACACGTACCGGTTATTCTTCATTACCAAAATGAAGGTGTATTTATCTTTTGCTAGTTTTTATTTTTTATTTTTTAAGAGATCTTCATTTGTTTCAACATCTCACTATCTTTTACAATAATCCCCTTTAATTTGGACTTTTCTAAATTTATTTCCATAAGAAAAAATTCAGTTTAATTTGTACTGAATCGAATTAGTATTTAAATATGAACATGTCATAAAATAGTTGTAAGAACAAAAGAAGATAACTCAATGTCATATATAAATTTCGGGACGTTAATTGAAGGGCAAGATAGAATGTTGGTCTATCAGTATTATCAATAAAGTTTTGACAGTTTCAAGTTCTTTCAGACCCCAATACTCATAGTTTATAGATTTTAAGAGAAGTAAGTTGCAGTAAATTATGTTTCACGTGGTGCATTTTTCATAATTTGATTGAAGTAGAGGAAGAAAAGGAGGATAAGAAAACAAACCTTTTAGTCGTCGTCTTCTTCTTATGCGATCAATTGATATTGTCAACTTGTCGTGTTAAGTGTAGTAATGTTTGAAGTTATTTATTTTGTTTAATAAGGTAGAATAAGTTTAGATACTCTTTAATTAATTATAATCTCTCCATCTAAATTCAGTCCAAGACATGGCCCAACGTCAACAAATTTAATGTAATATCTAATAAACTTAATATTTAATATATATATATATATATATATATATATATATATATATTCAGTTCGATATTTTTCCATTTTTTCTAGAAAGAAAAAATCACACTAATGATTTAAATTATTTTTTTTACTTTTACTACAAAAACTACAATTCGATTTGGTACGGTTCGATTCGATCGGTTCAATCATTTTTGAAAATTCATTGACATCCCTAAAAATTGGGGCTAAATTATTGAATACGAAATTATTAGGTGCCGTTTGGACTATATTTATGGTCTTTTATAAATTAATAAAATTCTATTAGGCCTTTTTTCTAAAAATAAATTAAAATATCTGAATTTGAATATACATTCGAATATTAACATGTGCGTTAAGATTTAAATAATTGAATCTAAATATTAAGATACAGTATTAAGATCTTAAATACTAAATATAAGACGGTTTGTTTTTTAAATATCTGAATATATAAAGTTTATTTTTCTTTAATATTAATAAACATAAAATTCAATAAAATACTAAATCAATCTAATTAATACTAGTTATATAAATAATGTATTTTTAAAAATTATATGACGATTGGTGATAGTGATTGCTAGCAATAGTGATTGTTGATGTCGATTGCGGATGGTGTTGACTAATGGTAGTGTTCTGGGCGTAGCTAATAGTGAACTAGCAGTGTTGGTTGATGGTGATAGTTGGAGGTGGTGGTTGATAGGTGTGGTCGTTGACAGTGATACTGATAACTAAGGTAGTTGCCAAATATATAGCAGGAGCGGAGCCATGGATGAACCCGTTCGCTGAAAATTACACCTATATAAGGTGAATTCTGAGGGGGTTTAAATTCGCACCTGCGTCCTGGGTTCGAAACTGGCCACTGCAAATGTTTTTACGTTTTTTGAGCTTTGGCCCACATGCTTAAGGATAAAAGGCATTAAATGGTCCCATTTCCCAGATATCCCTTCCACAGCCCATTCTTTTTTCTTTTTTTTTTTCTTTTTTTTAATCAAGTGCCTCGCGCCAAGATTTCATATCGCTAAGACTGCACAAGACGCATTTCAGCCCCTGAGGCGATGGAACCCGCCCTTAGCCGCCATCGCCGGGTAAATCGCGGGAAATGCACCCCGCATTCAGTGTCTGATCGCCACCAACTGATCAATGCTACAAGACTGAACCCCTCACAGGAGGAGGGAAGGATCATCCCACACTGCAACATGCCCACGTGGTTAAGCTACCAGACTTTAATACGAGGCATATGCCCCGGAGAACGTATCCGGAGGGGATCGAACTTGAAACCTGAAGGCTGCAAAGTCGATCTTCAGCCAACAGGCCGATATTATATTTTTGCTTTTTTTTTCTTCCTCTGGAAAAGATCTCCAAAAATTTAATTGCATCCAATTTTATTTTCTTCTTAACGGACAACTTTATATTATTTTTTTGTTATTTGTTTATATTAATTTGTTCTTCAATTTTTTTGTTTATCAAATGATAATTATTTTTCGTATATCTTATAACGTTGTAGCATAAGATCTGGTATAAATACAAAAAAAATAAAAAAAAAATTGTTGAGCCTGTGTAAGCACGGACAACCCTCAATATAGTAAAATAAAATAAAATATTAGTATATTTTCTTTTTAAATAACAGTAAATTTTATAACAGATGTAGCATATTTAAACAAAACAATAAATAGTATCACTTTTATTCGTATAGTATCATTCATAAATCATATCAATTTTTTTCTTATTCAAGAATCTGTAAATATTTTCATAGGTTAAGTAGTAATGACTTCATGACTTGATAATTAAGAATCCCAAAATCTGAACCTTAATCTCTTGAGTTGAATTTTTTTGAAAATCCTAGGTTAGAAACAATGAATTTCATGGTTTCATGGAATAACGTAGCGTGAGGAAGAACATGAATATTTTCACACGTGGATAGAAGCTCTACATACCTTATTCGCTCTAATACTTGTATTAAAAACCTGATCTTGAAAAAAGAATCCCAAAGCCTGAACCTTAATCTCTTGAGTTGAATTTTCTTGAAAACCCTAGGTTAGAAACAATGAATTTCATGAAGAATGATGTTAGAATCACTTAGAATTTCATGAAGGTTTACCTTGATATTGGATAAAGTGGGAAAAAGAGAAACTCAGTACTAAGGATTGGAAGAAGTGAAAACTGATTTTAGAACTAAATATGTGTATTTATACTTTTCCAGGGGAAACGAAAGGTGGAGCAGTTGGCGCAGTTAGAGGGAATTGCAACAGTTGCTGGTGAACGGGTCTATTTGCCTTCTCGGGTGGTTCGATTCAGTCAACTCTTTCTGACATGAGGCGCGAAGCATAGATAGGAGAGTGCTTTCAAAGACGAACAACGAATGTTGAAAGCCAGAGTAAGACAGTTCTTTCTATCAAGTTGATGACTAGGGGAAAGGAAAACAAGGGTTGTGGCCGGATTGAAGAGAAGAAGACCCATAAATCATCAATGAGTGCTTCAGTTTTATGTGCAATGTCTAAAGAATTTTACCGTAGAATTCGACAATCCGTCGAATTTACTATGATAAGGGTGGTGACCGTATTATTTTGTATGATATGTATAATCGGATCGTCTCATAATTGTAAATTTTCAATGACTTTTAAAACTTGAGGGGTTGGGACAGTCAAAATCGTCGTGTCGTATAAGCTTATATGGTTCGTAAAAATTACCGCTTTTCATCAAATTCAAGAACAAAATTTACGGTTCAGTTTGACGGGCTGTAAAAAAAATTACGATCTATCTTTCTGTGGCGTAATTTTGAGATTGTGGACTAAAACTAATTTTCAACTTCAAACTCACCGTCTTAAATTCTCAAACTTTTTCTCAAACTTTTGAATCATGTATATGATTTTAGTTTAGAGGTAGGAGGTGTAACACCAAATTAGCAACTTCACAGTTTGGGACCCATAATCAAACCAACAGCAAATAAATGCAGATTAACTAATTAATTAACAATGAACGAAGAATAAATCCAGTCGAATTCATCGATTTTAATCTATACCTAAGGTCTAAGGCTGGGGAAGAGTCGATAACATAAAAGAATAGAACAAAAGTAAACTAAGAAATAAAAAAAGGATTAAGGATGGTAGCTTAAGAAAAAACAAGTGAAAGAGCAAAAGACCAAAGGTGCGTTTTGTATGATGGCAATATTTTAATAAAAAACAAAAAATTCCAATTTCACATTTTATTCAGTATAAAATGTGGAATGAAAATGTAGAAACCAGTAACACACTCAAACAGGAACTGATGCAGGGAACTCCCAATATAGATGATGAAATTAGTTGTATGCAGGGCCATGGATTTTTGTGGGTATAACTAATTTTAACTTGTCAAACCAAAACACACTCAAACAGGAACTGTCCTCAGCCTTAATGGTCCCGTTTGACAAGTCTATGATCTTGTCTTTGATGACAATAATAATCATATGCTCCTTGCTGGTCAATAGTGACATGGAAATTTATCAATAGGAGTAATTTTGGCAACAATAATCATATGCTGGTACATATGTTCTTTGTTGGGAAGATTTGCTTTTAGCTTGTTCATTGGACAAAACAATAAAGGGTAGCCCGATGCACTAAACACCAGCTATGCGCGGGGTCTGGAGAAGGACTGAACCACAAGAGTCTATTGTATGCCGCTTTAAATCTATGGTCCCACACATTGTATGCTGGCAATATATTGGTAATGGGTGATGCAAATAAGATTCAACGAAGATACTTGAGAGTGGTCGTGGTATTTGAGGCAAACATCTGGATATAAGCAAAAAATATCATGTAAATCAACAGATATGTAAACCTGATCATTTTAAGTACAAATGTTTTTCTCTCATGGCCTTGGAAGATAGGATGGGAATCAAAAGCTCCGCATAAGGTAGCATACTACAATTGTATATTGACTCATGATGGAATCTTGAATTGAACTAATTTGCAGAGAAGTTAGTAAAAGACTAATTAAAGAACTGGATTTGCAAGGCACCAAAGAACTAAAAAAGATATGGAGGACTACTAATCCGGCTTCTGTTTTTGGACAATCTGCAGAGGAAGGGGTTAAAATAGGAATAAGATTAAAGGATTGAGATATAAAGTCTATAAATAGAGCTCAATATAATAATGTAGATACAGAATTCAATAATAACATTTTCTCTCATAATTTCTTCTCTCAGAAGGAACCAGAGATGCCTTGAGAAGGAATGCATCTGTTAGAGATGTGCATATGGAGAGGAAAATGTATTAGATTTCATTAGATCTTCACAAGATATAAAAGCTTTATAATTTGGGCTGATATTTTATTATACAAGTCCAGCACTATGTTTGGCAAGTTAATTGCCCTTTATAATTTTCACAATGCAAAACCGAAATAGATGATGAACATTATGTGAAAACTTGTTCCGAGGAAATTGAGGTTCACATTCAGTTACATTGTTCAAAGAATACGTGATTGGTTACGTTACATACATACTACATACATACTGTGTGTAAACGATACATTCGAAGTAAAAGACATGCCATTGGGCATTTCTTCATGAATTGCACTTCCTAGTAATGCCCAAACTACTATGTTCAAGGTGCACATCCAAGTTTTTAGTCTTTCATCTTGCTTCGTGGTCTCAGAATCTAATATCAAATCACAGTATCAAAAATAAGGAACCTACACTCAGACAAGAGAGAGGCACTGACAAAGTTTCAAGGATCAAAACATCATGGTTTCCAAGGAGCTGGCGGAGGTGGTGGAGTGGGAAACATCGGTGGTACTGCAGAGAATAATGTGTTCTTATCAACTCCAACGTCTCTATCTCCAGATAGAGCCACGAGAGCTGCAACTAAACCAGCATTTCCAGCAAGAGTAGGCTCCGTGTAATTGTAATTAGAACGGACATCATGGAAACCATCATGCTTGTCTGGTCCAGCAACCATGGCTCCAACAATAGTATTTGGATTAGCCTTAGATGAATCTCTCCATTTCCATCCTCCTTTACAGTTATACTTGACCTTGTTTTTAGGAATTGATGCCCCTCTGTGGTGGACACGCTTAGGGTAGTGATTGCCGTAGCCAACAACATAACTCATTTTCCTGGGATTCTTGCCAAGGATGTAGTCGATCTACAAAGTCAAAGAAACGACCAAGTTAAACCCAGCAATGATTTTCACCTTACAACAGAATAGGCAAAGGAAAACTTGCTTGTACCAACAACAACAACAACATACCCAGTGTGATCCCCACAAGTGGGGTCTGGGGAGGGCGCCGACCTACCCCTACCTTTGTGGGGTAGTGAGGTTGTTTCCGAGAGACCCTCGGCTCAAGAAAAGCGTTTTTCGAAACAGGTTTGAAAAATACAATAGTAAAAGGCTATGATGAAAATATCGAAGAAAAGTATTGACAACAAAAATAGTAAAGGAAACCTTGCTTATACCATGTGCCTAAAATATTCTACACACTCCAGCAACTAATTATCATTCATTGTTTCTACACCATATATGAGGCCAATCTAGCCCCGAGAATAATAAGGGAGTTATTAACTTAAAAGTAGGAGAGTTTCATTTACCTGGGTCTCCGCGAATTTACGCAGGAAATCAGTGGAGTAGAAATTGGGTCCACAGTACCATCCAGGAGTATCGGCAGCTGCGAGATAGTCACTAAACAAGGTAGCCAGGAAGGCTGCATTGACTACATACTGGAGTGGTTGAGGCCTTCCATGGTTTAATTGGATTAGCCCTCCTGGAAAGGCCCAAAAGAATTGGCTTAGATTTCAAACTAAGAATTTCAAATAACTTTACATGCAAACTGGAGGATAAAAAATGGTTACCTTTTGTACGATTAAAAGAAGTGAAGATTGGCAAGTAGGAGCACATGATTATGCTAGTTTGGTTGTGAAATGTCCTTAATATTTCTTCATAAGGATATCCAGGACTCAGAAACAGCCTCATACGGCTCAGCAGCACCTGAAGAGACAATGAAAAGCAGTGTTATAGCCCTCTAAGAAATAACACCTCCTAGCTTACGAGTCTCAAGAACAATAGCTGCAAAAAAATACTAGAAGAGGCAATATCGACTGACCTGAGCTCCAGTGAGCTTGTTATCCCAGCTGAGTACACCATAATCAGGGCCACCCCAGAAAGCACCAGCATGTTTGGCAATACCAGGAGTTGTAGCAAGTTGAAGATATGAAGAATTTCCAGTGGCATAATACAGCCATGCTGCACCCCATATAAACTCATCCCAATAACCGGTAGAATTGTAGAAAGTTTCAGCTTCATTGCCGACACTGTATCTACCACGCTGGTCTCTAGAAAATTTGAAGAGAGTTCTAGCACCATGTGCAAGTTTTTGTGAGTAAGCCTGGTTGTCCTTAAAAACAATGGAGGCAGAAGCCAGAGCAGCAGACATCTCTCCAGCAAGGTCCGAGCAGCTGTGACATTCAGTCACGGGCCGATCGTAATCAATGTCTTCTGGACGCACCCAACAATAGTGATCATTGGGCTCAGGCCCTCCAGAAGTATCCCCTTTTCCAACCTATATAAACATAACAGAATTCGTCCAATGAGATAAAGTAGTTCAAATAAATTTCATGCAGTCATTGATAGTGATCTGATTTTCAAGAAGGAACCAGGAGGAGACTCGGTGAAAGTCAAAAAGCCAGACTAGAGATTATATTTATCTTAAAAGTGTAAAAAGTATAATGACAATCATGATTCAGACGGCCAAGGGGATGATAACTGGTTAGAGCTGAATACTCCCTCTGTCTCAATTTATGTGACATTCTTTCCTTTTTAGACAGTCACGAAAAGAATGACACATTCCTATATTAACAATTTCACTTTAAACTTACCATTTGACCCTTAATGAGATGATTTAAATATCTAAGACTTATTTTAGACCACAAGTTTCAAACTCTTTCTTTCATTCTTAAACTTCGTGCCCAAGTCAAATACCTTCACATAAGTTGGGACGGAGGGAGTACTAATTACTGATGATAGAACAAACTATAATACTCTAGTTAAGAAAATTTGTGATCTACACATTTATAATACAAAATAAATGATGGTTACCTGTGCAGCAATCCGGTCTATGGTATCAGCAGAGTTATTGAAGGTCTTCAGGAGATAATCAGTACCCCACTTAATAATATCTTTAACATGATTGAGCTCCCCAGCAGCTTCGTATTTTGCACTATACTCGATCACACTCCAGCTTAACATAGTGAGAGCAAATGACTGAGGGAAGTTATACTTGATTGCATCTCCGGCATCATAATACCCCCCAACCAAATTCTTGAACATAGTTGAATCATCAGACTTGCCATCTTGCAAACATGAATTCCCCCTCCATGACACATTGTTGTGCTTGGGCAACTTTCCAGCTGTAATTACCAACAGAGGATTAGCAATAAATTAAGCTATAACCACATATAAGCCAAAAACCCATCATTCAAACACTAGATTAAAAATACACGAAAAACCAAAAAGCCCAAAACCCAGCATTCAAATACTAGATTAAATACATGAACCGCCAAAAGGCCCCAAACCCAGTATTCAAACACTATGAACCTCCAAAATCCATAAGAGTCTAATGTACATCAGCTAAGTCAAAATTAGTGCATCTAAAATCAAGCTGTTGTTGATGCAGTAATCTTCCAATCTTAAGTCAAAGGCGTTTGGCTAATAGCACATAGAGCCATTCCATATATCACATAAAATAAATGGATAAATATCATATTTTTTATAAAGTGACCTTGATCAACTTAACAACAACAACATACACAGTGCAATCTCACAAGTGGGGTATGAGGAGGGTAGTATGTATCAAACCTTACCCCTACAAATCCGGTAGACCCTTGGGAACCTTGATCAACTAAATAAACCATAATTTGGGGGAAAATAACTAATAAATATTTCCAAATCAAAGCAAACAACACAAGAAGATTAATACAAAGGACTGAATCATGCATCACTGATATCATACAATTTCCAGCTATTAATCTTATCACAAACTAAAACCCAGACAAAACCCATAATAAATCAGATCTAATTATCAACGAAATAGTAAAGTAAAGATGACATCTTTAAGCACACGGATTCAAGAATTCACACAAATAATAAACAAATAATGAAAGAACAGAAGACTCACATTTCTGGGCATTGAAGAACATAAGGGCTTTACGAAGAGCAAGAGTATAATTATCAGGTGGTGGATTATGATGTTTGTGTCTAGGTGCAAGCTTAACAATCATAGTAATAAATCCAGCTAAAAGTGCAGCAGCAAGAATACATCCAACAGTCCACTTGAATATCTTCCTACTCACAATAATACAACCAAGATCCACATATTTCTTCTTCTTTTGCTCTGTTGGACCCAACAACCAGCTCTGTTGTGTCTCATCAAGATTCCTAGACATAGCCGCCCTATCAAAAAGTTGCAAGTTCCTGCTCCTATCATCATCTGTTGCTGAATCAGCAGTGTTGATCTCCAATGGTCCACCCCATGGATCCCTACCATACATACTTACTTTTGGGTACTTAGTTTAGAGCTGAAAAACCACACACCCACAAGCTCAAAACGTTTAAAGCTTGAATATTTTTTTTCAAAATTCGATAAATTGTGAACTGGATAAGGCTTGATCTACAGTTTCTTTCAAGAATAGAGCTGAATAAAACACACCCACAAGCTCAAAACATGTAAAGCTTGGATCTTTTTTTCAAGATTTGATAAATGGTGAATTGGGTAAGTGTTGATCTACTGTTTCTTTCAAGAATTGGGTGTGGATTGTTCAATGGAGGGATAAAGGGGGTATTATGGAGGAGGAGGAGGAGGGAGAAAGTGGGGTTGGAAAATATAGTGGCAATAACGGAGATGGTGCTGTTATTTTGGCTTTTTGGATTATAACACTACTTTTATTAGTGTTACCTAACCTATAATAAGAAAAATAAGATAGTGAAGTAATGTAGAAGAAAATGTATACATTGTGAAAAATGTTGTTGTTGATGACACTGACGAGATAGCTAATGGACAGCGACAACCTGTCCAATTCCAATCACTCCCCTTATTTTACTTCCTAATTTCTCATTACTCCATAGTAATAGGGCTGGCCAACGGGGCGGGGTGGGGTAGGGTTGGGGGTTGGGGTTTGGCGGGGCTGGGTAGGGTGGGGTTGTGGTTTGGTGGGTTGCTGGCGGGGTCTGTCGCCTTCTCGTCCCGATCCTGAGGGGTCGGGATTAGGGTCGGGGTGGGGTGGGGTCGGGTAGGGTCAGTGCGAGGTCGGAGAAGGGTCGGGATTGGGCAATTTTTTATTTGCCCTTAAATTAAATAATTAACACACAACAACAACAATATAGTTTAATAAAAACATCACAAGGTTTTTTTTGTGCATCTTATATTATTCGATAGAAGTATGTTTTTTCTTTGGTAATACAATTTCAAAATTACAACTTCGTGATATTGAAAGTTGCAAATAAATAACATAGTAAAATTACAATTAAAAGAATTATATTTTAAGAAACAATTTTTCTAATTTGTTTATTATTTCTTGTGGTTCTTCGGTTGAAATTGGTATTTGTTGGTCAAATTGGTCGACGTCGCTTGCACAAACGTCGGATAAAATTTTCGTTGTAGTTGTAGTCTTCTTCGTTGATCTCCGGTTGGCCGCACCTCCTACGCTCCGCACGAATTCAGTCTCTAAATAGACCTGCAATCTCTAATGAGTCTTCTGTCAATGAATGTATGTGCTCCCCTATTTAAAATTTTCTCGCAGAAAACGTGTTTTCAGACGTTGTTGATGACGCTTGAATGTTCAACACATCTCGGCACATCTTAGATAGTGTTGGAAAATTCTTTTCATTCTCCCTCCAGTATTTTAACAAGTCTTCACGCCCCTCTCCATTTTCAATTGATTTATATGGTACAACACTGTGCAAAACAAAAACATCAAACTCGTTAACTTGGTTAGAAATGTTACCACTAAACATTCTATGTCTGAGGCTTTCAACGCTAGCCGCAGAAGCATGTCATTTTTATGGTTGTGTTGAAGAAGAAGAAGAAGAATGAGGCATGGAAGCCGATTTGTTGCTAGCATTTTCTTGTTGGTAATGCGTATATACTTTTTTACATTCATCTCGTAGGCTAGACAATACTTCTTCTCTATTTTTTTCAATAGTTAGTGGGTCATTTGGATTTTTAGGAGATGGAGGTGGAAGTTTATCTATGCAATCATAAATAGTTTCAATAAGTGATTTACAACCGTCTATTTTAATAGACAGATTTAATACAACACTAATAATATAAATTGGGGGAATATGAATAAAATATTTTTTCATTTTTAGAAACATTTTTTAATAGGTGTCTTATAAGCTGGTTTTTCCATATATTCACTAAGTAATATAAATATTAGAGCTATATAAAATAACATTGATGAAATAGTATGATAATAAATACTGGAAAATTTTTTAGTAGCTAGATAAAATTTCTCTAAAAATGTAATAAATTCTAAAATTGTATCCCAATCGAAATCTATAAGCATATCAGTAAGATTTTGATTACGGGCGTTAAAAAATAAAGTTATAGATCATCTATACTCATAAGCAACACGTAGTTGGTTGTATAAAGAATTTCATCTAGTGCATACTTCTTCGGGAATTTTTATGTAAGGTAGTTGACAATCATGACAAGTTTTTTTATATTCTTTTAGTCGTTGTATTCTATTATTTTAAAAAATATAGTTTATAACAAATTGTAATTTTCCAAGAATGTTTTCAAAAAGTAATATATCATCATTTACATCTAAGCTATAAATATGACATGCACATTGTATATGAAAATTATCTGAAAAAGATGGAGTTAAGACATTTTTTAATATTCTAACAGCAGCAATATTAGAAGAAGTGTTATCTAATATAATAATCATGATTTTATCAGTTATGACATAATAATCGCAAACATAATAAATATTTTCTTGAATAAAAATACCAGTGTGCCTACTATCTATATATCTATACGCTAAAATTCATTTTTGCATACACCAATTATAATTTACCCAATGACATGTTACCGTTAAATAAACATGACAGTTAGTACTACGGTCTATATCAGATGTAATAAATACTTTTCTAGGGTAATGATATAATAAATAACGTAATATTGTTGATATTCGTGTGCAAATTTAAAAACATCTCTCCTAACAGTTGATCTAGAAAAACCGTTATAAGCAGTATTGTACATTTCTCTTATATAATGAATAAAACCAGGAGATTCAGGAAATGAAAAAGGCAAACCCTCCACTGCAACTAACTTTGATAATGCCTCCCTATTTTTTATGTTTATCGTATTTATGGCCTACAACTGCCCCTGTCATAGAGTCAATTTGACCTTGTATCTGATCCGGAACAGTATGTGAACATTGTCCCGACGGAGAGGGCGCTTGCGCACCCTTTTTTTAGCCTTATATTCATCCCACCTAACTTTGTGAAATATATTCAAGTGTGTAGTTAAACCTCCCGTCTCGCACTGACCTTTTCCCATATTTTACAAATTGTGCATCTAACAACTTCATTTTCTACGTCCCTATCAAAAAAGCCCATACATCTGATTTTAATTTTCGTTGAGGTGGGTCTCGTCTCATACAATGGGAAATAGGAGGCGGTGCAGTTTGAGGTGCATTATCTTCTAAATTAAAATCTAGTTGAGTTCCAGAAAATAGCTCACCGTCTAAATCTAATGGTACTTCAGAAAATAATTCAGTATCAACGGAATCGCCCTGGATGACTAGAAGAAGTACTCTTGTCATTGTTACCCCTACTAGAAGAAACACTCTTACCCTTAATCATATCTCTAAGTCCTTTCATTTTATTTATGCAAATAAATAGTTAAAGATAATGAAATTAAGTGTGTTAAATAAAATAAATACATAATAATAATTTAATGAAGGAACGAATGTACCAAACGCCGACGTAACGTCGACGTGTAATCGAGAGGTTGGAAATTGAAACTTTGCTCGTTGGATGATCCTCAAGCTAGTTGTCAACTTCACTACCAAATGAATAAATAAAATTGAATATTTAGTAGACAATGTAGAGAGAATGAGAGATTGTTAGAGAGATTGTAGGAAGATTTGTGAGAAAGAATGAAGAGAAAATGAGATATTTATAGTTAAAAAATTGGATTAAAGTGTAAATATAATAACTTATGAGTTAAAAATAAATATTAAGGGGTTAGGGGGGTTGGCCTGGGGCTGGGGGTGGCATTTGGCCATTGCACAATGGCCAAATTGTCAAAATAGTCGTTGTGCAACAGACGGTAAGGGGTGGGGTGGGGTCGGGGAATATTCCTGACCCCGTACCAAAACCGAGACCGAATACCGGTATTCGATCCCGAGACCGGATCAAGAGGAGTCGGGGTGGGGTCGGGGCGAGGTCGGGTAGCCCCGCCCCGTTGGCCATCCCTACTCCATACTAATTAATAGGAGTTTACACTACTTTTTTTTCATTAGGTCAAAAAAAGTATTCAATTTATTAAATTAAGAAAGAATTAATTTTATTTTTCTAAATTTATCCCTATTAAGTGTTATGTGATCAAATTTCAATACTTATTTAATTAAGAATAATTTAATTAAATTACCTATTTTTTTCTTAAGAATTAGTATTTTATTAAGAGGTATACAAATTGATAAGTGGATAATAGTTTTTGATCCCGAGAGAGTATTAGTTACTTTACATAGTATGTTACATGTGTAAACTTGTGTTAGCCGTTGGGGCGAGGGTGGATAGGGTATATAAGATATATATATATTTATTTTTTTGAATAAATATAAGAGAAGATGTTGGTTTAGTGGTTTTGGATTTAAAATTCATATTGAGGTTACAAGTTCAAATTCTATCATTATATTTTTATTTTTCGAACACCCTCCTGGATCATGAGTATTATTTATTTTTTTATCATAAATTTAAAGATTTATGAGTAAACAATATTACAAATTTTTAATTAGATCACTTTTCAAATAGCTGAAAACGAGATTAAATTATTTTAATAGACACAGTTAGCTAAGAAAATAAACAATCTAACCGTGAGAATCAACTAAGGTACTAACTATTTTCTAACAAGGGGAGTGATGTTTTTAAAATATAGGTAATTTCAACTAAATTTGAGAATAAATACACAACTGAACTGCATCTCGAAGAGGGAACCAGCTCACATATTGGGTAGCGTTTTAGCCACGGGCACAGCATGTTCAACAGACAGAATATGAAAGATAATTGTCAGATTATTTTTTGATAAATTGGTCTGTACTTATAAAAATGAGTTTTGAAGCTGGTGAAAGAGTAAATACTACTACTCCCACCCCTCTGTCACGGAAAGAAATAATATTATTTTTATTAACGAAATACATATATATACAAGTTACAAGGAAGATCCTCTTTCTATTCTACCTAAAAATCTCTATTCTATAAGAATATTAACTTTACAATTATGGTAATATTACACTACTAATTAAGATACAATTCTAAGTCTAATATTTACCAAATATACAAGAAAGGGCAAGGGCCCCACCACTGGACTGGAATGTGACCGTGGGTCACTGTTTAACACACCCCTTAGTCATAGCGGTCGGTATTCGTACGCTGAGACTGTCTCTAAAATCTTCAAAAAGGACCGAGGGAAGACCCTTTGTAAAGATGTCTACAATTTGATATCTTGAAGGGACATGACAGACGCGTACTTGTCTTTTAGCTACCTTCTCTCGATCAAAGTGAATATTCATCTCTATGTGTTTAGTGCGCTGATGCTGAACTGAATTACCAGAAAGGTAGATGACACTTATATTATCACAATAAACTAAGGTAGCCTTCTCAATAGGACAATGAAGCTCTAATAGTTGATTTCGTAACCAACCTGACTCAGAAACCACATTGGCTACCCCTCGATACTCGGTCTCTGCACTTGAACGTGAAAGCGTGGATTGACGTTTAAAAGATCATGAGACCAAGTTATTACCTAAAAACATGCAATAGTCAGACGTAGACCGTCTGGTGTCATGACAACCACCTATACTCAAGTGTTCCCTGAATGTACTTAAGAATGCGTTTGAGCGCATTCATATGTTCAACTCTGGGATCATGCATGAACAAACACACTTGATGTACATATGTAATATCAGGAAGGGCGCCTGCAAGACTGCGATGACGGGTCGGATCCTCATATGGAGAGTCAGTTGCAACACCCAACTTGTGTTTAATATCAACTAGAGTAGAAGTGGACTTAAAGAATGACATCCCAACCCTCTCAATGATCTCTGCTGCATACTTCCTCTGTGATAAGAACAATCCGCCTGCATGACGAGTGACTGCAATCCCCAAAAAATAACTCATTGGGCCCAAGTCTTTTATGGCAAACTCAGAACTGAACATTGTTATAATAGACTTTCGCAAAGCACCAGAAGAGGCAATCAAGATAATATCATCAATATATAACAATATATAAGTCATGGAAGAACCCCGACGATATATGAATAATGAATTATCAGATCTATTGTGCGAATAACCCATAGTCGTAACATAGTCAGCAAACCTCTTATACCAAGTCCGTGGAGACTACTTAAGCTCATACAAAGACTTCTTCAATGGACAGACATGAATAGGATATCTAGTATCCCTAAACCATAAGGGCTGATGCATATACACTGTCTTCTGAAGATCACCATGTAGAAAAATATTTTTCACATCTAGCTGATGAATGGACCGTGATTTTGAAAGAGCCAAGTTGAGCACATTGTGAATGGTAGCCGACTTGACCACCGGGCTAAATGTCTCACCACAATCCACACCAACCTGCTGAGTCTTACTATCACCTACAAGTCTAGCCTTATGTCTTGCAAATGAACCATCATAATTTTTCTTAAGAACAAAAATCCACATATACCGAATAATATTAACACCAGATGAACGGGATACCAACTCTCACGTCTTATTATCAATAAGAGCATTATATTCTTCGGTCATGACAATTTTCCAATTAGGGTCATTTAAGGTAGACACAGGATTACGATGTAAGTAGGATTAAAAAACATTATAATTCAAATTAAAATGTCTTTTTGGTTTAAAAATACCCCTTTAATTGCGAGTGACTGAATCATGACTCTGGGCTGGATCGGAGAATGAAAGAAATAATCCCTTGATTATTCTTATTAATGAAAGACATATATATACAAGTTACAAGGAAGAACCTCTTCCTATTCTACCTAGAAATTCTTATTCTATAAAAATATTAACTTTATAATTATGGTAATATTACACTATTAATTAAGGTATAATTCTAAGTCTAATATTTATCAAATATACAAGGAAGGGCAAGGGCCCCACCACTGGACTGGAACGTGATTGTGGGTCACTGTTTAACAGTCACAAATACTGTTAATTATTTTGAGACATAATAAATATATTTTCGCATTGTAAGATGAGCTTAAATAAATAAATTGACAAATAATTTTAATTAGGGAAAACTTAATTATTTGTGATCGGTGCTTACTAAATTATACTAATTTATTATGATAAAATTATAAATAAAAATAATTATGTATATTAATTAATTACAATTTAGTGACATCTTTGTATGTAATTATTATTTTGATATAGATAAGGTGCGACATTGACAAAAATGGTCAATCGGGTGAAACTATTGACATTCGGTGATCCGAGAATTTTAAAAGTCATTTTTAAAATACTTTTCATTTTCTAGTCATTTTCAACTAATTCCATCAATGTATATATGTTGTATCATTTTTGTATATGTATCACAACAGAGTATCATTGCTGTATAGAAGATGTATCATTATATATATATATATATATATATATATATATATATATATATATATATATAGTAATCTCATGTGAACATTATTATATGTAGTTGAATTTAATAATTTTTACCTGAAATTTAATCATATTTGATTGAATTCAATAATTTTTCATGAATTTCAGTCATATATAACTTCAGATATTTTTGTCAAAGAATTTTCAACACTGTATATCTGAAACTATTTCAAAGTGGATAGACATGAAAAAAAAAAAAAAAAGAAGGACCCACGTTAAATTGTGAATTTTTTACCTGCAACTGCCAAGGAAGACCAACAGACTCTATCTATAATGCCAGTCAAAAAACAAGGAGCCAAAATCCCATCTTTTGATGACTAAGATGGCCAAATTCCTTGGGTTCTTATTTCTTTCTCGATCCATTCCTTTTTGGTTTTATTGTCCATATTAGACCTGTTCAAAGCTCGGATCGGACCGAGTTAGGTGGTTTTTTCTGCTTGCCTGACCCTGGACCTTATGGGTCATGGGTTGATCCGGATCCGCTCTACAAAACAAAATAACGGAAAATTTTAGAAGGGTCGGGTCGGATCGCGGGACCTGACATTTTTTAAAAAAATTTAAAATTGAATTTCCAACACTTAAATTGAAATTCACTCCTACATTACCACGAAATTTGGTCATTGAAATCTATTGTATATCGTGAGATCTCAGCTAAAGAAAATGAAAAATTACAAACCAAATTGGGGGAAACGTCAAATCGATTGGGATTGGGAAGACATACGTTTTTCCTGGAATTGGTTGAACCAAATTGCCGCAGGCCCCGTCTTGAAAAAATACGCGAAATCAATTTTTTTTTTTGTGGGTAAAACGGACATCCGAGCGCGCAGAGTTATGACCATTTAAAGTTGCACCAATTTACAACTACGTTCGCTCCCTATGTCAATCATTCACATTAAAACATACAGTCTACATCACATATATTCATAAAACATGTAAAAAAAACTCCAAATATATATATGTATACAATATACCTTTCGCAAGAATCCAATCACGAAGGCAAACCAAAAATTGCACAGTAACGGATCGACGTCGGATCGGAGGTCGGGCCGGGAGGGTAAAAAATTCTGACCCTGGCCCGACCCTACATAAGATCGGGTCTCCTCTTTTTCGGGTCAGGTGACTCACGGGTCAGAAATACGCTGACTCTGGACCTGATTTTTTCGGGGCGGGTCCCGACCCGATGTACAGGTCTAGTCCATGCATGTGTGAAGCTGATTCAACACGGTGGTCCTTATGGGCCTATATACTCATATCTTAGAGCCCAGAATTTCATGTGCTCAACCTGGTCATCAGGGCCTCCTAAGATCCTACTTCCGTTAAATGTCGAATTTGATGGTTGAACGAAATTGAAATTCGACTTGGGACAACATGCCTCTAATGGAACAGTGAAAAGAAAGCAGATGCAACATGAAAATGGCAATGGTACTTGCAAATTCCTCTTGTCAGTAGGCCGCACTTGTTAGTACTCAGTCATAGTGGCACTAGAATAAATATTGTAAATGCTGCATTTTCAATGGAAGAAAATTTAACAAATGCTAACTGTATATGTCACAGAATATCGTACATTATCATAAAAATCAGACACAACTAACAAGAGTTGACCAATCCTCCATTTCTAGCCTTAAGTTTAATGTCAATACTGAGTGCTAGTTAGTGTATAAATAACTGGCCATTCTAATCAACATAAGTGCTTTGTACCAAGAGTATCCACATTTAGAGAATTTATGTACAAAATGTCCATCACTTCCACAATGATTACCAGGCCAGGAGTATATCCTGCTTCAACGATCGTCCTTGAGTGCTAAATACACAATTCTCTGGACAACTTCGCCAGAGAGGGAGTAGCTTCTGCTGCCACATTCAGGTCCCTATTACTGACTTGGATTAAGGTTCTGAAATTTTAATAAAGACAAAAATATATAGTATATCGCAGAGCTTGAAAATTATTTATTCGGATTAAGGGAAGCATACAAATAAAGTAATGTACAAGGAATTATCGGAAAGCATCTATCCAACAGATGCAGTTTGTAAGCTACTTTACCAGACTTGTGCAGCATCTAGTCTAGCAAAGAATAAAAGAAGAAACGACTTTGAAGGTAACAAAATTCTAGTGTGTATCTACTACGAGCTACATATTCTATGCAGATTAAATTAAGAAAGAATATACCCAACATAATGAATGTCATTAAATGAGAAAAGCAGTATAGCATCGCCAAAAGATGCTAGGACGTCACAGAAAACAATGTAGCACAATGAAACGTTGGCTTATGAAACAAAGAAAGCTATAAATTCTACTACAATCAGGGACACCCCCTCAAGTGCTCTGTGATTCGCTGTAGGCAAAACTTTGTGCACGGCTCTAACTAACGGACCCCTCTGTTAAGATTAACCATGCGACCTGATCCATCCATCTGGCTTCCCCTGGAAGCTGCACCACTCTGATATCTTGAGCTTTGACCACCGAGAGTCCCTCGTGCCTGATTAGTGCGGTCCCTCGATGCTTGCCCATAAGCTGATCTACCACCGACATACCCTGTTCGGCCACCACCACCACCACCTTGCCTGCTTTGTGAGAAGGAGAAGTCCTGCCACTTACCAGCACCAGCAGCATAATCCTGGCCATCCCTGCGCCTCGGGGGAAGGCCCTCCAATGCACCACCACCAATCCTCGATTCTGTTGCTCTTTCGTTACTTTCTGCTAAAACCGAAAGCTTTTCCGTCAATTGGAATGCCAAAGCCTGCAATCTTGTATGCTCAACATCGTGAAGGACCATGCATCGGGATGGTTGATCCCAGCTTGCATGAAGCTCCTCAGAAATCATCATTTTGCTCACGATGCTATGGATCTGTGAATCTGAAAGATCAAAAATCCCCGCGAGCTGATCCAAACTCAGAGAATTATAAGACGAAGAATATGTGAAAAGGTAGGTCCTTAGTGCCTCTTCCTTTAGTTTGCCTCTGAGCATCTCAAGAACACTATCCTTGTTGCGAATCAGCCTCCACACATCAAGGGAATTGATAACATCAAAAGCCTTCTGAAAGTCTCCTTGCCTGAGGGCCCTTGTTGCTGCCATAACATGGTCCCTCACATTTTCAGGTGGACCGGTGAAAGTTTGCCTCTCACTGATTTCAAGCAATCTCCGGAATGTCTTGCTTATGACCCTGCGCTTCATGTCATGGCTATTAGCAGCCATGTTTGGCACTTCAAGCAGCATTGCACATGTCAGATGGACTGCTTCCAGAAGCTCAAGATTTATATGCATATGATACGGCATCTGACGCCTCCTCTCCATACGATCCTAACAGTGTTCAATATGTATAGTTTAGAAGCTTTGGTAAGAACAATAACGAAGAATTCCAGCCAAAAACATATTGTCATAAATGAGTAAGTTGAAGGTGCAATCTGATATCAAATACAGGATTATCTGAGTTACTGTGAAATTGGCTAACTAATTGTCCTTGTGCAAATGTCCATTCAAGTGGTTGGCGCCTACTTTGCAAGTCACCTTATAGCTTATACTGCTAAAACTGATGGAGTTAATTTAAAGTTCTCCAGTCCCATGCAACGTTCTTTTAATTTTACTAAAGTTGTGGAGATGAGGATGCTAAGATGAATGTGTGGGCATACAAGGAGGGATAGAATTAGAAATGATGATATCCGCGACAGAATGGGAGTGACCTCGGTAGAGGATAAGATGCGGAAAGCGAGGTTACGATGGTTCGGGCACGTGCAGAGGAGAGATACAAATGCCCAGTGCGGAGGTGTGAGAAGTTGGCTATGGACGAGTACAGGAGTAGAGGTAGGCCGAGAAAGTATTGGGGAGAGGTGATTAGACTGGATATGGCGCAGGTGCAACTCACTGAGGACATGACCTTAGATAGGGATTATGGAGGACCCGTATTAGGCATTAGGGTAGTAGGTAGTCCAGCGTAGTCCTAACTACGCTTACATACCAGTAGTTGTAGTATTATTATTGTAGGCTCGTTTAGCCTATCATACTAGTAGGCACAGTATTGTCTTATAGTCCCTTGTCGTTTGATTTATATTGTTGTATGTATTTTGTTTATCTTATTTACTTGCATTAGTTATTGCTTCTTTTTCTTTTTCAGAATTCGCTATCATGACTTACTCACTTTGTTTGTCTTGTTTTGCTTGGGCTTGTGCTGTCTTGAACCGAGGGTATCTCGGAAACGGACGCTCTACCTGCCAAGGTAAAGGTAAGATCTGCGTACAATCTACCCTCCCCAAACCCCACATTGTGGAATTTCACTGGGTACGTTGTTGTTGTTGATTATCTCCCTAGCGTCCTTCCAAATAACAAGTTTTGCTAGTTCTGTTCACGCGACAGTATGTTTGCATTTTAGTATCAAAAATCTTTTTAAAACAACAAAAAAATAAATACCCACTAAACTCCAACATACGTCATGAATTATTTCCAACTGGTTCCTTCCACCACACGTGGAGAAAGCAAAAAAAATAACAAATGATTCAATTATAAGTTATTCAAGTAAAAGTTACACTTTTGATTGCTAACACACACATCCGAATCTGTTTATAACTCTCTATAACTGTATCATTTGATTGCTCCATCTTTGACAAAGAAAATAATTAATTATTACCTTTTTTTGGATAATGCTCTGTTTTACAGACATGAACTACACCAAGAAGTGTAGTCCTATATAATTACAAGTGAGTTGTCTAATCAGCAAAAAACCTATCACTTCGACTCTCATAATTAATCTAAACCTCAGGAATAAACTCTGCTTCTTGAGGATAATTCTCACTTTACAACCCATTTTTATCAGTTCCTTCAACCAAACATCGGGATCACAAAACAGATAACAAATGTTTCAATTGAAAGGTGTTAAAGTCACACATTCATATGAAGAAAAACACACTCAGCAACACTGTGCAACTCCATAAGTGTCATATTTGACTGCTCTGTTCTATTCTGGTTAAAGCAGACTGATACAGCAAGATAGATTCACTGAACGGACTGAAGGCTTTAGAGCTTGTTTTAATCTCTTTCCCTTTTTAGAGATCTATCTCGAAGTTTCAATAAAGCAAATGCACATAGTCAGGATAAAGGAGGTAACAAATTCTGTCCACCTTATCAAAGTGATCTAGAAGCATGTGGAGAGAATGTCGAGGACTTATAATTCAAGTTAAAAAGAAGGATTACTACAACAACAACAACATACCCAATGAAAATCCCACAATGTGGGGTCTGAGGAGGGTAGAATGTAAACAGACCTCACCTCCACCTTGATAGGTAGAGCGGTTGTTTCCGGAAGACCCTCGGCTCAAGATAAAGCATAATCAGGCAAAACAAGCAAAACAAAACAAAGTATGAGAAACAATCAACCTCAGACGAGAAATCAACGCATTATGGACATGCAGATAATAAAAATCAAATACGCAACGGTAATGCATTTTAACAACAGGGAGCAGTAGCTAACACCACTAAATAAGATAAATAAATAAAATAAAATAAATTAATTAATTAATTAAATACAACAACAATATACCCAGTGAAAATAAATAAATAAATTACACTAAAGATCACATAGCAGCAGGAATCAAACTACAGAGTACTATAGAACAATAATGCGCCTATAAGTGTGACAAGTTAACCGAACCTACAGTAATACTACACTATCATTTTGTAAGCGTAAAGAGGACTACGTTCAACTACCTACTACCCTTCTACCCTAATCCGTGTCCTCCAAACCCCCTATCTAAGGTCATGTCCTCAGTAAGTTGCACCTGCGTCATATCACGTCTAATCACCTCTCCCCAATACTTCTTTGGCCTACCTCTACCCTCCTGAACCCGTCCATAGCCAACCTCTCACGCCTCCACACTGGGGCATCTATGTCTCTCCTTTGCACATGTCCGAACCACCTCAACCTCGCTTCTCACATCTAAAAAGAAGGATTACTATATGATGAAAAGAAAAGGAAGGTCAGGTGCCAATCTTGACAAGTTAAAAGATTGAATTAGAAATACACCAAAGAACGTGTCAAAAAGCACATCGAAAAGTGGCATATGGAGCGGATTTCTCCTCTATCAGATCTGCCTAGCTGTCAAAAGAACGGTATCTCTTCATTACACCAAATACAAGTGAAACAAAAAAGATCTTTTAACACTCCCTACATCCCTCTCTGCACCGTTTTTTCTCTCCTTCCCTACTATGTAAGTATACAAATTGTGGCAATACACTGGCCAAATGAAGAATAAATATAGTGGCATGTAATAAGAATAAATTTCTTGCATAAAAGACCAAAATCAAAAAAATTCAGCAAGATACCTGTTCTGGGGTCTTCTCGTGATATCGGCTTTGGGAGACACCTTGGGCAAGTAACTCCTTCACCCTGCCAGCAGAATAGAGTTCAGAAAGGCAACCATGTGCTTCTGCAACAAGTGCCATCCTGAATGCGCAGAGACCGAGCTGAGCCATGGTTCTATTAAAGAGTATCTGTGTTGATATGTCCATGTGCTGGATATTTTCCTGCAAGTGACTCATCAATAACAAGTCACGAGATGTTGAAAACTCATCCAAGATAGCATGGTGGTATATATCACAGAGCATTGCACGGGCCTTGGTTCGTTCATCCCCATATTTATATATGAGAGAAACGAGACTGTCCATCAATGTCCTGCTGTTCTCTTCAAAAGAAGGTTTCCTAGGCACAAGCTCAGGAGTTGCAACAAATGCAGTTGGACCTCTACTCTCCTCAACCACTTTGTTTTCTTCTATAGACTCTGTCTCTCCACCTTCTGTGAGCTCAGCCAACTTCATCATAGCATCATACACTCCTTGTGGTTTATAATAGATGAATTCAACCTGTTTAAGAGCCACTTTCGCAGCACCCTTGTAGTCTCCCGCCTGTTCTAAATAACGTTGGACATTTTGAGCAAGAACCAAAAATAATGGCTCATCCCTCAGCCTCTCAACATACTGGCTGGTATGTGGATCAATTACCTGCAAGCTCTTGAAAAACTCTACATCTATCCTTTCAACAAAGGCAACCAAGTTTCCCCAAATCCTTATCGTCCCTTCGTGGTCTGCTCCTTTCTGGGTCTCATTTTCATCAGGCTCCACCATGTCATCAACTACAATGTTTGGGTATTGGGTCAAAACATCAAGGATGGTAAGCATATTCTGCACGCACTTTTTCCATACATTTATAGGCATGTGTCCACTGAGACTTGGATTAATATCAAACTGGGCAGAAACAACACCAAACAGAATTTCAAGCTTCTGCGCTGGAGTCTTGGCCACTTTGGTCAAGAAGGTGAGCTGTTCAACCAACTCAATCTTTCCAGTCCCCTTTCTACCTCTAGCAGCAACAATTTCCTTGAACTTTTTGTTGACTGTCTCCCACGTGATTTGACTTGGATCCTTGAACTGTTTATCCAGAAGTTTGTCTTTCTTGCTCAGCATCTTCTCCCACCCAGTACCAGTCTCGGCTGTCTCATCCCGATCGTCATCTTCATCATCTTCCTCATCAGACCCAGCTGCAATCTTTGTTGGGTCCTCCTCGAACTCCTCTTCATCATCTTCTTCTTCCTCTTCTGACTCGTCATTATCACCACCCTCATCCTCACTCTCAGGAGGATTTTCCCTATACTTATTAATCAACTCCTCATACTGCTTATTATTCTTTTTAAGTTTCTGCTTCATCGAATTCAAGGCTTTAGCATTACTACTGCTCATCTTCTTCCTTGCTTCCTTATTGGCCAAAGCCTGATTCAAGAAATCCTCCAGCATCACTAGAGCTTTGACATATAGATTTGGTGGTTTAATCGATTCTGTAATGCGCATGACCTTCTCCAGCTGCTTATTGATCTTGTCAAAGCTCTCCTGCAAGCTGACCCAGTCATTAATCTTCATAGCATTCTTCATCTGATCAACTGTAGCTGACAACTCCTCAAATCGCTTATCTTTGGCTGACCGGACGACTCGCTTCTGTCCATCTGACTCATCACTGTCGCTGTCAGCAGCAAGATATCTTGACGGACCCGTGGCAGCGGTAGTCTCAGCTGGCCCTTCATCCTCCTGCTCGTAATCACTCTCCTCCTCCTCCTCTGTCTCACTATCGCCCTGTGAATATCATGAATGAATAAATCAGATAACACCTTCTCTGACCCATAAGGGGTCGTTTGGTAGGGTGTATAAGAATAGTATTGATGTTGTATTTTAGTACAATGTTTGGTTGTAAATTTAAGTATGGTACAACTAAACTAATACACCCTATTCAGTATTATTCTTATACATAATAAATCATGACATTAACACTACGACTACGAGTACCATTCCTACTCTAATACATCCTATTAAGTACTAATTAGAAATTATGCAATACATGTTATTAATACAACAAACCAAACAATCTATAAAAGATAATGACATCATAACTAATATAACATTACTAATACACCCTATTCAATACTTTTTTTTAATTATAGTGTTTGGACCAGCTTGAACGCACCTCAACTAGTTCCACGGAATACCAGCCACCTCTAACCAGCAAGAGGTTTGTTCACCAAGGCTAGAACCGATGGAACCACCCAGTGTTTTGTCTCTATTGAGATTTGAACATGACACCTCATGAAAGTGGCGGATCTACATACAAGCATGGTGGTGCAGTTGCACCACCGGAATTTCCAGATTTTTTTATATACAAAACGACGTCATTTTGTTGTCAATAGCCACAAAAAGATGTCGTTTTGTACTCTAGCCACATTGACTCGCAAAATTTTTACGCTCAACCCACTTCATTGACCACATCCTTGGATGCATTCAGTACTATTCTAATACACCCTACCAAACGACCCTATAGTAGTTTAGGCAAAAAAATTACGCAAAATAGACTACCATATACAAAACACAAATCACTCATTAACAGCAACCACATATTTTGTTACTCATCCAAACACCAAAAGAAAAACTAAATATTCATTAAGTGAATATACTCAGAAAATCGATTAAATTACTTGAAATTGAGGTGAAAATAATATACCTGAGTCCAAAAACGGGACGCCATATTGTTGTACAAGTTCTTCTTAGATAGAATAAACTGCAATTACACAAAATAAAATTCAAATAAACTTGGCTACCAATATTCAACGCTTTATACACGAGAATTTCGAACCCGTGACCTGGAACTGTGGTTTAGAAGAGAATGATGAAAGGGTAAGAACCCTAAGTTTGGGTTGGGCTTGGGACTGGGAATATAAGACTACTAATCAATCTAAACTTGGAATAAATTGGCCATTTTTAACACCGTTAATTAAATATTAATTATTATTTTAAAAGCTATTAATATTTAATTTTTTCTTACACAAAAAAAGCTCCAGGAAGGACTATTTAAGTTTGAGAGTTGACTGCTTGATATCTAAACGGTTATTTAACTTATAGTAATTGGTCATCGATGTGATGTTCTTTTATAACTTGTAGTATAATTAAAATGGACAGGGACTTTTAATTGGTTGAATTTTTCATGACATTTCAGGTGTATGACTACAAAACTAAACTTGTCATATATGTTATGTATAAGTCGAGTTGTGTTTCATAGACACACTTGAGATCAAATTTAAGGGTTCAATAAGAACACACTTTAGTGTTATGATTTTTTATATGAATAGACATTCATAATACAGTATTTTATAACACTCCCCATTGAATGTTCATTAATAGATAATGTGTCTCGTTAAAATCTGAATAGAAAAAATTCAGTGGGAAAATCTAAGAAGGAAAAAAATATACATATCTAGTAATACGTATTGTTGGATGTCTCATTAAAAATCTTACCAGAAAAATTTAATGGGACAAAATCTAGGTTAAGGAAAAAAAATACAACTTATCATATGTTATCTTATGTACCAACTTATCATATATTGATGTTGGCAGTGCATTTCAGATCTATCAAATTATCATTTGATAAACTGATTTATCGTCTATATTTGCATTTGCATTCTTTGATTGAGTTGCATCATCGGCATACGATATTTATTGAGATCACGCCAAGTATATTTCTAGTTTGCCCCATAAACTATTGTTATTTTTGTATGATTTGACTGTCATGTAGAACATCATGATATGATAGTACCCCTTCATGGGAATAGATAGCATGTCTGGATCGAACTCTAATGTCGATCATATGAATGTTCTGTATATCCAAAAACTTAATAATATTTATTAGGATAAACACATTCAATAATGTCGATCATATAAATGCCATTTATGTCAAAAAACTTAACAATATTTATTAGGATAAATACATCCATGTCAGAGCTTTCATTTGCAATATGCAATTGATCTTATTTCAGTATATCCATGTAAGAGAGAAATTACACCATGCTTATAGTTATAGCAAGATAAATAAATGCATCAATTGCACAAAAATATGATACTTCATGACCAATCTAATTTCTCATTTTATTTTTTTTAGCAGGTAGTCTACTGCTTTTTCGAAAACTCTTCAAGAGCTCCAATAAGATTCAAGTCAACAAGTTGCACAACACTATGAAAGATTTTGAATATCATAAAAGGATAAGGGTAAACAAAGTCATCTTTGTACCCTTTATCAATAAATATTTATTAAGGCGAAGATCATCCTTAGTTCATTTAATTAGTTTAAGGATTATAAACAAGTTTTCCAATAACTTGAATATGCTTCAGGCATTTTGATCCTTAAAAAAAATTGCGTATAAATTTTGTTAAGTAAGCCACATAAGTTGTGACAACATCCATCAGTATAAATTGTGACATGTTCTGATGCCTGGACTGCAGGACTAATAAACGTTACGCTTATCCAGATGCATCATATCACTTGGTAGTTATTTTATACGTCAACATTCTTTAAGAGACGCAGAATTCAGATTCTCTCAATCTGATATAATATTGTGCGCCATATTATATCAAATATATCAGATATCATTTTTTATCGATTTGTAATTCGACATAACTTACTGAGATTTCATCACTTCATTATTTCAAGGTACCTGAACCTCCCGTGAGGTTTTATGAAGTGTTATGTCCTAGGCTCTATAAGAGTCCATTGTCTCCTTATTATGATCATTTGCTCCTCTTTTTTTAAGAATTATTACATTTGGAATCGATTGGTCTACCATGCTCCATGCATGTTGTAGACTATGTCCTTCAGAGACATTTATGAACATCTTGCAGCTGAAATATAAAATAGTTGGGTCAACAAATAATTATGATATTTGACTTGAATTATTTAAGGATCATACTGATGATAATTCACAATATTTCTTAGTTGCTTACACTCTCTCCTTAATGTTAGAAAAATTAACATATATCCCAATTTTATTTGGGGAATCCATCTGTGTGCATCGTGGTAGATCCATTGAACATATACCGTATTTCAAAAATTATAAGATAAAAATATTTAGTTTCTGACCCAGAACCAATTGTGAGGGGAGGATTTACCATAATTTATTGATCTTAAGCATACAAGCATCGTTGTATGCAATATATCATATCTCAGACCAACATTTAAAGCTCAGAAGTAATAGTTTAGCTATATTTTGGAGGCATCCAAAGCCAAACCAGCTTAGATATAAATCAGCGTTATCAATATAAATTATATTGATTACATATGTCACACCTCATTTTAACATGAGTCAAAACGGTGTACAACGTATAGTGATTCTTGAATTTGTATTTAAGGAGTCGCTGTTGACACCCAATTTTATCCCATCTTTACTGAGCATTTCATTTAGATCGTCCTTTTATCTCCAATTAATTTTACTATTGTCGCACCCGATTTCGACCGCGACTTTATTCTAGCGAACCCTGCTTAGTAAAATGTTAGAAAATAAATAATAAAATGCTAGATGTTTAAAAGGGTGCTAAAAGGTTAATTTAAAAAAAAAAAGGTGTTAAAATGCTAAAAGGGTTCGCGGAGTCGCCACCTAATTAATTTGGGTGAATTAGGACACCTAAATGTTAACTAGTTTAAAGTAAACATTAACTCCATTTTATGGTCTGCAAAACTTATGTGAGATTATGAGTAAGGGCTCTTTATTATCCTAAAGGGAAGGGGTTAGACACCCTAAAGGATCCGCTAACTTGCGGTTGTCCGTTCAAACCTAGGGTTAATTATTATTCTAAGATGTAATGCATGTCTTGAAAAGTATTTAAGTAAAAATATAGAAAGTAATTTTTGCTAGCATAAAAATGTGAGATGTGTTTTAAAATATATAAAGCTAGTTCTAGCTAAAACATGTATTATTATGTGCAAAGATGATTTATGCATTTATAACGTATTAGATAAGATACATGTGTTGTAATAATGCAAAATCTTATTATGACGAAATGTGTACTTGTAAAATATCTATTATGAAAAGGCTAACAAAATAAATTTTTGATTATGATTGTTAGTAAGAATTTATGAAGAAATTAATTTATTATACTAAGGATTTAATAGAGTGACACTTTAACTACGTGGATATTTAATGTCATTTAGTATGGCTTAGGCGATGCATAACTAGTCATAAAAATAACTAATTAAAGGAGAGTGAATTTCCAGCGTTAAACTATTTTTAATGATAGCCCAAAGTTTAATTATTCTAAGTATACTACTAATAGCGTAATGTTAGACAGATAATTACAACAAATGAATAGGGTGAAGATATGAATTAATAAGGACTCGAAGAAACGGCGAGGCCATCTCGCCTATGATTTGGAGTTTGTGATGCGGAGTGGATGAAGCACATAAGATGTGGGTCTTCATTTGTTGTAGCTTGTGATGAGTCTCGTCATGAGACTCTTCGTTTCGCTCCAATGCATGCCATGTAAAAAAAGATAAGGAAAGAAAAGGATTAGTTAAATGTCCAAAACTTATTGACAACACAAATTAATAAAATGCTTCATATATATTTGCAGTGCATATTTAATTTCTCCTTTTATTATGATGTATCGATGCATGGACTTAATGCTTCCAAATAAAGCCCAACAATTTTCAACCAATCTTAGGATGATACCAAGCGACAGCGTAAAGCGAGGCGCCCCAAACTTATAAATTCTAAGTTAAAGAACGTTTGAGCCTGATGGACCCATTTAAGTGATCATTTATTTAGGTTGAGATGAGAGCATTTGACCTTGGCAGTGAGCTTTCAGTAAACAGACAAGGAAATCCAGCAGGCCCAAACAACTATCACACCACATATAAAGACTGATTTCCTGACTTGTTTATTTCTTTTAACTCTTAATTTCCTGTTTTCATACTCTACAAGTTTGTAAACATGTAACTGATATGGTTATTAAACAGATTTAGTTGAATCGTCTCTGTAACACGGTTAGTTGAAAACTGGACATTCATCCGGATAACAAACTATTGATATTCGAAACCTCGGACACAACACCATTGAGCAAGTCAAACATAAAAACCAGTATCCAGGATAAAAATTTAAAACAGTCCAACTGAAACACATTAGCAGTTAATGCCAAACAATCATTCATATAATATTTGATTACAAATCTGCCTACCATTAAACCCCCCCTTAAAACTAACCAATCTGCCTACCATTAAACTTCCCCTTAAAACTAACCATAATGGGAATCAAAGCTAAGGTATACTAATAGCTACAGCATGATGAACACCCCACACATTCAATAAACATGTTATACGAAGAAAACAAGGTGGCTGACTTTCAATGAGTATTTCAAACAGATTAGCATCGTGATTTAGACACACAAATATATTCCAACATTTACTCAATTTGTCCTTAAACCATCACATTCAAGAATCGGACATACAAATTAGATACATAAAGAAACCCAAAACAAGTCATTATCCACATGATACAAAAATATGGTAGGAATTAAGTTGCAATCACATAATCGATCATGACAATATTCTTTGACTAATTCAAATAGGCCAGCTTGCGCACCTTATAACTTAGTTTAGTAATCGAACTAACAGGAATTAAACTACATTAAACTAAGAGCATACCATACCAGACAATAACTCAAACTATGCAGCAACACAGAAAAAGAAACTAAAACAGAAAGGGTAATGAATTTACCTTCTCCGGACAGCGAATCGGGGCAGCGTATCAAGTCGTCGATTCACTCGGAGGGCTTGCTAATGCTGTGGGAAGAAAGGTTGCGAAAATTGTTGACCTTGAGGGTTGGGTTCTTTTCTGGATAACTCGATTGGACTGCTGCCTTTCGAATCTAAAAACAATGGCCCACGACCATTTCCGCCTCATCGCCTCGAATCGATCCCTATTGCATGCATAGCGGTTCTATATTTATAGCTAGGATTTTGGGTTCCAAGTTTGGTAAGTGTTTAAGGCTGAGATTTGTGCTTGATTCATGCTTGACTTGGGTTGATTCTGTATTGATTCCTACTGTTTTATTTTTGGACGAATCTTGGCGATTTAGTGCTGATTTTATTGTTATGGTAAGAAATCGTTGGCTGGGTGTGTGTGGGTAAGGAAGGTAAGGGAGCCGGATTTTCAGCCGAAAATCCGGCGAGAATATCGGGTTTTCGACGAAGGCGGCGATGGAAACTTTTAGGGTTAGGTTAAGGGGAGTGGGGGACGATGATGGGCTGAGGGTTTTGTTTTGTTTGTGGGTTCTCGACTGAAGGTAAGGGAGGAAGGTTAAAGAGTGAAGGCCATTTGGTAGGCGACGGGTTTGGGCCACGCGGGTATTGGGTATTAAGTGTTAGGTTAGTTTTAATTAGGTATTAGTTATTTAATTTTAGGTGCTTAATTAGTTAATTAGTGGTAAATTAATAAATTGTGATTAAATTATCTGGGTGCTCTATTAATCTAATTGTTATAATAATAAATGCGGGCGTGCTATTTAATTAGTGCTTAATGTTTTAGAATGCGGCGCCATTATTTAAAAATCTTATTTATTGTGCATTACTTATCATTATTAAAATAAGTTATGAAATTGATTTGCGTATTAATAAATGCGACTATGCTACCTGACACGACGTCATTGCTAAATTATTTATTTTATGTATTTATTATCAATTAAGAATCATGACAGGGCTTAAATTAATTAAGGCGCGAGATTCTAAGTGCTTAATACTCTACATAAAAATGCGGTGTTATAATTAAATTGTTTTATTCATGCCTGTATTACTGTTTTATCGCTGCATTTTATTATAAAAATCATAAAAAATTATTTTACAAAACTAGTGTAATTTGATAGTTAATGACTGGACGGAAGAGTCAAAATTGGGTGTCAACAACTATGCTTCTCAGTCTTGAAAATCGTCAAAAAATAAGTAGTTTTAATATTCTTCACTAATTATCGCATAATTTTACAATATCGAGTATTACATTTTTTATAATTAAAATATAAGCAAAACAATTTTAATATCTCGTAAATCGATTATTGATGATCGATTTTCTCTTAATATGTTCTTCAATTACTAAATTAATCATTTTTTATGAATATTATATTCAAAATTAAATACATGTATTAAATCTTTTGTATCGTGTTTTATGCGTGTGCATTTTTTAATTAATTAAGTTGAAGGAAGCATATTTTAATTAATTGGGAGATTTGGACTAATTATCTATTAATCCCCAACAATAAAACACCTATTTTTACCCAATTCTCATTCCCTAAATTAAATAACTAAATCTACCCACAACACATATTTTCTTTTTCCTCAAATTGAGCCCACTTTTTAATTCATTCCCCACATCCCAATTCCCATTAAACCAGCCCAGTTCGTTCAGCCCAAACCCTACGCTACCCAACCCAACACCCTTATTTTCGTCCAAAATCAGCCCATTTCGTTAATCCTCTTAAACCTAAAAACCTTTACCTTCCCAACATACCGCCAGAAATCAAGAACCCATCCTTCCCAACCAACAATGTAACCGCCTTATACACACTGGCCCATCGCCGTCGACCACTCCGATCCACGACGATCAACTGCGCCCCCATCACTCATCTATTGTCCCTTTTTTCTGAATCATTCAGAACTCTTCAGAAAATCTGCACGATCTGACTCGAGCCATGCGCTAGAGTGACCTCAGCGGTAACACCCCTGTCTCGCATCAAGCCCTATTTGAAATTCAAATTCTGGAGAAGTGAAGGAGATTTCAAATTTCGATATAAATCTGACCACAGGGTTGTGTTTTAGGGATCCTTTTTTGAAGGCAAAAGTCGAAAATCAGTCCTGAAAGACCAAGAACAAAACCCAAAAGAAAAATATTTCTTTACTCTCAATCCCGACTCGAAAAAGTCATAAAAATATTCAAGCTCACATTCTCCTTCAATCGCGTAGCATAAAATTACCTTCAAGCGGAATCGACGAGTCGAAACACGCCTCGGTTCGCTGCCCGGAGAAGGTAAACTCAATCCATTCTCAATTATTTTCATTTCTATAAAGTTTCGTGTGCTATAGATTCATTTAGTTTGTTCACATCTATTCCGAATGTTTGACTTAGTTTGAATATGTTTGAACGAGTTAAACGCATTCGCTTGCGAACGAATTATGTCGACGTATGATTAATTAGTCTTGTTTTGAGTTATTAAATGACCTTCCTGAATCTTTGTCCAGAATTTGTGTACTGTGTGATATAAGCACGAGTAATCAAATAAAGTTCTTAATATGTTATTTGATTATGGACTGTTCGAAGCAGGGAAAAGGGTCGAATGTGTTAGTCGAACCCTATATTAGTTGATGGATAGTCTGTTGGTGTTTGATATAATGTTAGTATAATGATTTGGAACTTGTTTGATTAAAGTGACTGATATGTGAGGATGAAACATGATACATAGTTTGGGATTAAGTGATCCTGCAAATTTGAAGTGTTTTTCTTTGAGTGGTTATATGTTCCCTCCAAAATCTTTCTGTTTTGTTTAAATTGACCACATGCTTGCCTACATATCTAAGTATCATCATGCATAGTATATAACACGAGCAGGATTCTGTATGTCTAGCCTAGCTTAGGTGATTATGTACCTTTGAAATGTTTCTCTGTAAAAGATTATTTGTTCACCTCCATGTCTCCAATGTCTCTTGAATTGACTAATTACTTGCATTTTTTGTTTAAGTGCTAGTCGCGTCCATATCAGCATGTAAAACCTCCTAAGTTAATCAATGTCATACCTTGTCTGTTAAGTTGTGGGACAGTTGTCTGAATATGGCATTTTGCATTTTTAGTTGTGCTAGTTTGAGTCATGTTAGGCCATAGCCCATGTTTGTATGCTATCCTGGTGTATAATCGGGGTCATGTAGTGGTATGTACCGGGTAACAGAGTCTTGCAAATGCCTAATATTGAATACAAATGATTTGAATAAGTTCTTTGTGAACAAATGCCTTTGCCTCTTATTAAAATTGTGCATTCATGTGCAAGTTATTTTATTTATGAATACATGTTGTCCTAACATAGTCTGTGAGCGAGTTCATATAAAGCATGCCTACTTAGCAAATGTATTTAGTGAATATGTTTGAGAATGATCTTAGCTTTTATGTCGGTAATATCCAGTATTTATTTGAGGTGCCAAATCTGTCTGGGTTATCCCCTTACCTTATTGGATGTGTGCAAATTTGAAAGAAAACAGTGGATACCTCTTTTCTTACCCCTGATTTACAGCATGCACCCTTCACGTTAGTCTAAATAATAAGTCTGCACTTGTTTTTTTTTATAGTTTATATGCAGTCAAGGTATGAGTTTGGTTCTTATTTTCATAACCCCCCGATTTACATGTTCAAGAATATATGGGAAATGAACTCAGTGTAACAAAATATGACATTTTATGTATTAAATATTACTAGTCAGATTTATCTGTCACTTTCGAGAATGTCTAGTGTTTGGATTGAACAAAATGTTAAATTTTATTGACCTGAGGCTGATGATTTATCTTGGTGTTGCTATAATCAAATTCGAGTTGTGCATTGCTGAATTTATTTCATTTTGGTTTCTTGTAATTATTTTTTATGAGTCTGAATAGGTTCTAATTCATTTTCTTTTCTTGTATATCTACATGAAATGCATCGGGAGGAACAAAGAGTCTCATTATGAGACTCATCATAACTTTGTCAAGTGAAGACCCGCGTCCAACACGTTGCATCTTCCTGTTTCGGAATTCCTAAACAAAATAGGGCGGGATGACATCGTCACTCGCTTTAGTCCCTTTAGTTCTTTAAATTCTGTCATCTTTATTTGTCGTCTTGTTATTTTATTATGTAACCCTGTATAATTACTGAAATGCTTAGAATAGTTAGGTCTAGATTAACAATTAAAAAGGGGGTAGTTCTAAAATCGAAAACCCAACGCTAGATTATTTTAGGCTCGTTATACATGTCTAAACTCTCAAAACAATTTGGTCACCTTTTTATTTGTATGATTAATCATAAAAAATAAGGTTTTACTTTTACCTAATTTGCTAAAGAATAAACTTTCACAAAACATCGTCTCTTGGTATTATAAATAAAATTGTTTTCTCTTTACTTTCAATTGCCAAAACATAAGTATTTTACAAATAAAAATAAATATTTTTACCTATATATGTATTTTTATAAATAAGTCTTACAACTCTTTTATGTTGTCAAAAATGCATCTTTTTGTTATTAAATACTTGCAACGTCTTTTATATAACATTTATAAAAGCATGCATTTCTTAGCGTAAATATTAAGCCTAAGTTTGAACGGATAACCGCAAGTTAGCGGATCTTAGAGGGTGCCTAACCCATTCCCTTTAGGATAATAAAAAATCCTTACCTAGAATCTCACATAGTTTTCGCAGACCTTTAAAAATGGAGATCATTTGTAGTATTTTATGCTACATTTTTAGTGTCCTAATTCACTATAATAATTAGGTGGCGACTCCTTTAAATGCATTTTAGGAATCCAACCATGCGTAATCCCGTTTCCGACTCCAGTTGAAATGGGGTGTTACAGGCGCCACCTAATTATTTTAAAGATGAATTAGGACATCTACTTAGCAAAATTTGCTAAAAATAACTCAAACTAATGGTCTGCAAAATTTAATGAGACACTAGGTGAAAGCAGTCGCGATGGCGGGGCAGACCACCGGATCGGGTTTGGCGGGTCGGGCGAGTGGGTGAAAAGGCGGGAGTCGAGTGGGCGAACTGGAGAGTCGGTCGGGCGGGACCATACCATGTCCCGTCCGATCCCTGGCCCCGGGCGGGTCGACGGCCGGGGGCGGGGACGGGTTGGCGGGTTTTTTTTTTTAATTTTTCACTAAATTAAAAATAATAAATTACTTAGTACTAACAAAGTAACATTAAGTATAACATATACTTGTCATATTATAGACTTATAGTATTATAATTTATAATATATTTATAAAGTATAAAGTATAAACTATAAACTATAAAGTATAAACTATAAAGTATAAAGTATAAAGTTATAATTTATAAACTAAATAATTAAACAAAGACAAGAATAGTGTAAAAAACATCCCAAATTTGTTTTTGTGCCTTTTATATTATTAATTTCATTGAAATATCAAATATACAAGATTCAAAATTACATTGTAGTGTACTGTTGTTGAAAAAAATTGCAAAAGAGTGAAAGACATAGAAAAATTTAAAAATTGCAATGAAATAAATTACCAATTTGAAAATATTTTTCTAATTTCTTTATAATTTCTTGTGGTTCTTGGTTGGAATTGGTATATCTTGATCAAATTGTTCCACGCCGCTACTCATGCCTTGAGATAAAATGTCGTTGTAGTTGTCGTCATCTTAACGTTAATCTACGGTTGTGCGCCTCGCCGCTCGCTCGTATCCAATCTCTGAATAGTCCGCCATCTCAGTATCTCCGCTAATGAGTGTACGTGCTCTCTATTTGAAATCTGCTGCGAAAAAGCGCTTCGAAGCGTGATGGCGCCAGATGTTCAAAATATCTCGGGCCATCATTGAAAGTGTCGGAAATGTCTTCTCATTCGCTCGATATTTCAAAAAGTCTTCCTTTCCTTCTTCATTGATAATCGCTTGGTAAGGTAAATTACCTGCAAAACAAAACATCGAACTCACTAATTTGGTTAGCACTGCTACCACCACATTTTATTTACGAGGCTTTCAATAGAATTAATATTAGGCCTAGCCACGAGCGCTTGTCGTTTTTAGGTTGTGTTGAAGAAGAAGATGATACAAAAGTCGGTTGGTTACTAGCACTTTCTTTGGTAATCTTATATACTTTTTGCATTAAATCTACGCTATTCAACACTTCTTCTAGCGTTAGTTGATAGGTGGTTCAACATTTAAATTTTTGGGAGTTGGAGGTGGTAATGCGTCCATACATGTATATATATTTTCAATAAGACTTTTACAACCCTCTACTTTAATAGTCGGGTTTAATACTGACCAATAATATAAATAGGGAATAAGAATAAAATATTTTTAATTTCATAAACATTTTTAATAAATGCGATATAAGCGAGTTTTTCCATATATTCTTTAAGAAGTAAAAATATTATAGCTATATAAAACAACATAGTTGAAATAGTAGGATAATATAAAGTAGAAAATTCTTTTGTTGCTCGTTGAAAATTTTCTAAAAATACAATAAGTTCTCTAATTTTCTCCCAATCGATTATCCACAATCATATCATTTGGATTTTGATTATGGCGTTAAAAATAAAGTAATAGGTTTTCTATAGTCATAAGCAACAACTAGTTGGTCATATAAAGAATTTCTCCTAGTTGTTTCTTCTTGGGGAATTTTTCTGTAAGATAGTCCACAATCGTGGCAAGTTTTTTTATATTCTTTTCTTTGTTGAATTCTATTATTTTTAAAAATAAAGTGTATAGCAAATTGTATTTTTTCAAGAATATCTTGAAAAAGTGAAAGACCATCATTTACAACTAAGTTATAAATATGACACGCACATTTGATATGAAAATGTTTTGGAAAAGACGGAGTTAAAACATTTCTTAAAATACTAATAGCAGAATTGTTAGAAGATGCATTATCTAATGTAATACTCATAACTTTATCGGTTATTCCGTAATAATCGTATTGAATAAATATTTTAAAATAAACTCACCGATGTGCCTACTATCTATATATCTATATGCTAAAATACGTTTTTGCATAGACCATTTATAATCTATCGATGTGATTCTAGTTAAATAATCATGGCGTTAGTACTACGACTATATCGAAGTTAAAGCAACTTTGCAATTTAAATGATATAATGCATAACGTAAATATTGTTGATATTCATGTGCAAATTTAAATACATCTCTTTTAACATTGATCTAGGAAAACCTTTATAAGCGAGGATTATACATATCTCTAATATAATGAATAAAACCGGGAGATTCAGAAATGAAAAAGGCAAACCCTCCACAAAGACTAATTTTGCTAGTCTTCCTATCTTTATGTTTATCATATTTAGGGCCTCTGACTCCGTCATAGGGTTAATTTGACCACTGTACTTTCTCGGGACGATAGTATGTGAACCTTGTCCGATTGAGAGGGCGTTTGTTCACGATTTTTCAATCATGTATTGGGCATGCAAGGCTTTGTGTTTTTGCAGCAGTGTCTTCCTAAACCCGTCCACCATGACGCTTGTCGATTTTAAAAGAATAAACATTTTTACAAGTTTTACATACAATTACTTGATTAGCTACGTCCACTGTCAAAATATTTCCATACAACCGATTTTAATGGTGGTTTCTGCTCGACCTCATAGTAGGGGGGATAGGAGGCATTTCACTAGTGGGTGTATCATCATCTTCATTAATAGGTGTATCATCAACTAGAGTGTCATCTAAATTAAAATCTTCTTCAATTTCGGGATAATCATTTGTGTCGAGATCATATGGTATTTCAGAAACATTTCGGGATCTATAAAATCATCTTGTCTAGGAATAAGCTGGAACATGAATACTAGAAGAAAGTACCGCATACTTATTACCACTCTTAGAAGAAGCGACCACTTCTACTTGCCTCTTAGTCCTTTCATTTTAATTATGCTAATAAATAGTTAAAGATAATGAAATTAAATGTGCTAAATGAAATAAAGACAAAATAATAATTTAATGAGAGAGCAGAATGTACCAAGCGCAGCGTAAGTCGACGTGTAATCGAAGGTTGAAAATTGAAACTTTGCTCGATAGATAATCCTCAAGCTAGTTGCCAACTCCCATTCTCAAATTAATAAATAGATTGAATATGTAGACAATGTTGTATAGAGAATTAGAGATTGATTGAGAGATTAGAGAGTAGAAAGATTTGTGAAAATAATAAGAAGAGGAATGAGGTATTTATAGGGTTAAAAATAAATATAAAGGGGTAGGGGTTGGGGAGGGAGGCCTAAAATGGCGTTGTCAACGGCAAAATGTAAAATGGTAGTTGGACAACGGCTATTTTGTGCAAAGTCGGTGGGGCGGTCGGGCGAGAGTCGGGGCGGGATGAGGCTGGCGGGACCATACTGTCATGGTTCGATCCGTCCGTTTTTTATCTGGGTGTCGTGTCGAATTCGGGGTGGTCGGGCCAGGGGCGTCAGGTCGACGGCCAGCCCTAGGTGAAAGTTCTCTATTATCCTAAAGAAAAAAGATTAGATATCCAGGAGTCGCTAACTTGCGGTTGTCTGGTCAAATCTAGATAAATTATTGTACTTAAAAATGCATGTTTTGGAACGCATAAAGTTAAGAAAAGATGTTGCAAATATTTATTTGTAAGATGTATATATTTGATAAATTTGCATGAAGTTTATTCTGAAAATGCATGAAAAATAATTTGTTTGAAAATTATATGTTGTGTATAAAATTAAAGTTTTATGAAAATCATTGCATGTTTTAGAGATATAAAAAATAAATTTCTGTTTTACGCTACCCTCCCCTTTAATCTATTGGTTTTAAGTCTATCTATTCTACACAGTTCTATATTTATGCAAGATTACATATTTAAAATTAAAACAAAAGTAAAGACAAAATTAAAGAGTAAAGATAAAAGAGTGATATAGAGCCGATATTGTCATTTGACCCATTTGATTTAGGAATTCCGAAGTGGGAGAATGCAAAGGACATGGATGCGGATCTTTGTTTCATCGTAGTCATGTTCAGTCTCGCTCCCGATGCATTTCATGTAAACAAGAAAAGAAAAGGATTAGTCGGCAAAATATAAAATATGCACGTAAGTAAAAAATGTAAAATTATTTTATATTCTGTATTTTTGTGTATTAAACTGATTTCAGTGGATTCTTTTTACATGAGTTAACTAATTTTTTTGTTATAATTTTTGAGGCTACACGTTACAAGCAATCCAAATGCTATTTCCCAACAAAATACATCTAAAATATAAGAGACTAAAACATGAATGACCTAGTTACAAATCTTACAGCTTTAAGTATTCATACATGATTAATACAACCTTAGACTAACATTTGGCACAAAACTAATAACATTTCTAATTACAGAGGAGTATTACCCAATTAAAACTAGACCCACAATGTTATAATAGGCGATAAGAAGAACAAATGCCTGATAAAAGGGACCAGAAACAACATCATAGAAGGCTGTATTTATCAAAATGTATATATAGACCCAAAGTTCACCCAAACCGAATGTATCCAAATTACTCGCATTAAATAAATAGATACAACAAACTCAGATTCAAACGTTAATAACGATTTCGCTGATTTGTATAGTTAATATAAACACTAAGAATAACAAAAAAGAAAGAAGAGGTATTTGCGGAACTCTTTGGGTGCAACGAACTCAGGAAAGAGGTATTTAAGTTCAAATCAACTTACCGAATCAGAAGCGAAATTTGTTTGTAAAACTTATCTCTGAAAGCTTTTGTCAGAAAATGAAGAGTATTTAGGGTTTTTTAAGAGTGCAACGCGGCGGCTGGAGAGTGTTTTCTTCAAAGTTTTCGTAAGAAAATGAAAAGTATTTTTTGATTTTGAAAGGGAATAATAAGGCGACGACTCCAGGTTCCTTTTTGTGGACTCCATAGCTTAGTATTTATAGGACTAGTTTTCTTAGGGTTTGATGAGACTCCTTTGGGCGGGATTTTTCAAGATCTTTTGAAATGGGTCAACCAAATAACGTTCAAAAATATGAGCGTTTTCTTTGGACAGTGACATAGCACGAAAATGGGCAAACTCTCTCCATTGTTGACAAGCTCAGTTGCTGTTCCGCAAATGGAAGAGGGGAATCGGGAAACGAGCTGCGGCTCTGGTTTTTGTCTTGGGCGATTTAGGTTTTATTTTTTTTTATCTTAGGGATTTAGGTTTTAGGGAGATGGGAGGTGGACGAAAATGGGTTTGGGTAATGGTGGTCTGGGCTTTAAAATTCTGGGGAATGGGCTTCAGAAAAAGGATGGGCTGGGTGTAGAATAAAGGGGAAGTTGGGCTGGAAATTTAATTTATTTGGAAGAGTTTTGGGTGTTTATTTTAATAAGGATGAAAGGAAAAATATAAAAATACTAATATGATAATAAATAATACAATAATATTTTGGAAAATATTTTACTGCTTAATATAAAATGCGATGCCTTTTTATGAATAACATAAAATATTAGAATGAAAATTATGACTGTGATGAAAGATGTCACGATAGTAAAAATGCGAAAAGAAGAAAATAATAATAAATAGTCATTATTTTGTGAATATTAAATTATTTATTTATGTATGAATGTGTATGCATCTATTGAAAATAAAAGTTGTTTTTGCGGTGTTAAAAAATAGTTTAATTTTGAACGAATAATAGGAAGAGATGGACAAAATTGAGTGTCAACAACATATTCTAAAAATTGTGCTTCCAACTCAATTATTTTGAGTAAGCAACTTCATAAATGTCAAACTGTGAATTGACAATAAATGCACATGTGACCGACTCATGGATGCATCTATTTACGACATCACATTGTAGGTGAACGGACCCACATTTACCTTATATATTTTCTAAAATTTAGGAATGCAGTCCCAACATTAGCTGGTATCAACTTATCATGAGAACAAACAACACAATAGAAATCATTAAGAATCTTCTAGTTCTTCAATATATTTTGAGTAATTATCACATCATATTTAAATCAGGACGATCATAATTGTCACGTCGACTAATAAAATTAATTGTATGAGTAAATTTCAAGTTACAATGATATGATCTATTTGTTTTAGTAAACTTTTGATTTACTATAGCATGAGTTATTATATCAATAAACTTCTGGTGTATTGTGTTATATGCTCGGGTAACGTTTCACATACGTTAATCACTTGCGATAATGGTCGTCAGTTCATTGGGAAGAAGGTGAATGGTTTTTTGAATGATTGAAAATTAAGAAGATAGTGTCGACTCCGTACCACCCGAGTGCAAATGGGCAAGCGGGGTCAATTGGTCATGAACTGGGAAATTAGGCCTAAAATGGGAAGGACCTTATAAAGTGTCAAGATTTACTGGTAAAGGCTCGTATCAGTTGGAAGCCGAAGATGGTCAGAAGTTGTCAAACAACTGAAAAATTGCATACTTGAAGCGATATTATTGCTAAGGTATGTCTTCGTTAATTATTCTAACTTTGTTTGTTTCGTTATTGCTAACTTTTACAGAAAAAAAGTCGAAGTCATCATGCAAGGACCGGAGAGTTAGAATTAGGTTTGAAAATATGTGTTGCACTTTTCTCCCTTATCACAGTTTCTATCCCAAAAGTGATTTTTCGACAAGATTTTTAATGAGGCAACAATGTAAAGCGTGTTACTAATTAGTTAAGTTCGGACAAGGAAATTGGGGACTGGGGATTTATCGATAGTAAAAAGTAAATAGTGTTTGAATTCTCATACTTCAAATACAAATACTAGGGTACTGCCATGCCCTCGTAAAAAATCATTGTGAAGAAATTTGAAGCTGTTAAGAAATATGAAGTTTTCTAATTTTTTTAGGATTGTAAACATAAAATTTGTAAGGGTTAAAGATTGAATGAATCTTGTACGAGTAGTGTTAATGTTACGACAATTCATGTAAAGACAAAAATATTCAATGAATTTTGCCCAATTGTTTGATCAAAGCAAATTTTGAATAAAGTCACACTTTGTCGGAAATTTACCTCAAAAGTTTATCTATATATGCTTGCCTCCAGGAAATTGATAAAGTCTTTAGGCTTACGAATTAACAAATTTGTTAAAATTCTTAACCGAGGAATGTCATCATAAAAGCATCCGGAGCAAAATTAAGTAATGCTCCAAGTAGACAATAGATATGTTACCACAGTAAACCAAAAATGCGTTACGTAAGGGACAATAAAGCTCAAGAAGGAGATTTCGGAGCCAACATAGCTCGGCAACATCATTCGCAACGCCTCGATATTCTGTTTCTACACTCGAACGGGAAAGCGTGGCTTGTCGCTTGGCAGACCACAAATAATATTATCCCCCAAAAATACGCAATAACCAGACGTAAAGCGACGATGTTCAGACAGCCTGCCCAATATGAGTCTGTGTAAGAGAGCAACCCTAGTCGGTGTAGAGGGATATAAATGTAGTCCATAGTCAAGAGTGCCCTTAACGTACCGAATGATACACTTAAGAGCAGTGAGGCTTCGTAGGAGTGTGCATGAACAAACACACCTGATGAACAACATATGCAATATCTGGTTGAGTTAAGGTGAAATACTGCAGAGCACATGCGAGACTCCTATAAAGAGAGGGATAGCTCACCGAATCCCCATCATCCGCACTGAGTTTGGACTTTGAGTCGATATGAGTGTGCGTGATCTCGCAGTTTGCTATTTTATCCCTGTAGACAATCTCCTCTGCAAACTTACGTTGGCAAAAGAACATTGCATGTGCGGATCTGGTCACTGATATCCCTAAAAAATAACTCAACTTATCCAAATATGTCATAGCAAACTCGGGCTTGAGCAGGACAATGATCTCATATTTCAGTGTATCAGAAGAAGTCGTTAAAACAATATCATTTACGTATAAAAGAAGATAAGTCGTGTCAATACTACCATGAAAAATAAACAAGGAATGATCACTCTTGCATTTATTGATTATTTTTTTCCAAAAGCTAAAAAAATAGCTTTGGAGAAAAATACACTTAGAAATACTTTTTAATAGCTCGGTTAAATATCAATTACTGGTCAATTTTTTTTAAAATTAATTAGACAAACATATATATTTTTTTTATCAAAAATACTTTAAAAGAAAAACACTTAAAATATCCCATCACCATACACTAAAAAACTAGTTTTGATCACCATAAAGAAAATGGAACGAGAAAAGAAGGTGCCACGTTTACAAATGTTTGGACACTAGCACGTAATCAGGCTGGGGCCGGCCGGCGTAGAGGACAATGTATTCGGGCCGGGCCGGCCAAGAAGTAAATTTCAACTTTGGTACCACTTCAGTATCAGATAATAAGTCCTTCTTGATTATTTCTAATAGTCCCTGAATTATATTGACCAGATAACTTTGATTATGGTGAGTACTAACATCGTACTACACTAATTATGTTTGCAAAAAAAAAAAAAAACAATGGGTGTGTACAATCTACCTCCCGCACCCCGCACCCCACGTTGTGTTATTTCCCGGGTACGTTGTTGTTGTAATGGATCACTTATTTGTTTCATGAATTGTTAGACAGGGAGTGGGGAGGAGTCAAAGAAGTTGCAGCTTTACTCATATTGGCGGAGCTCATGTGCATTTCGTGTCCGCATAGCTCTCAATTTGAAAGGTTTTCTCTTTTCTTTTATTTGTTTATTGAAAAAAATATATTCTTTACTAACCCTTTTTGTTTTTCCTAGTTAGGACTGGAATATGAGTATAAAGCTGTTAATTTGCTTAAAGGAGAACAAAGGGACCCTGGTTAGTTTTTCTGTGTGTTTATGTTCTTGAAAGATTGTTATTTTAGGAAGTAACAAAGGAGCTGCAGGTGATAAAATTTAGTTACCGGATGTGTATAAGTTTACTGGATAATAGAGTCTGTGGTATGTGTTAGTTAGAATGTTATATGGAGTTGCTGGTTGTAATTAATTAGGATTAAAGATGAGAAATTGGGGTTTGGGGATGTTAAGCAAATTATTGTAGAATTCTTTTGAACCTTTTTTGTTTTTGGCCTTTGTAACGTGTGGAATAGAATACTTGAAGCTGAATCCCCTTGGATATGTGCCTACTTTGGTGGATGGAGATGCAGTAATTGCTGACTCTTTTGCTATCATAATGGTATGTTTTTCTTGTTCTCTGCTATTTGAGTATGCTATTTTTTTTATCATTACTATGTTGTTTGTGATGAGAAGATTTCTTGGGCAGTATCTAGAAGAGAAGTATCCTCAGCGAGCATTGTTGCCTCAGGATCTTCAGAAAAGAGCAATCAACTATCAGGTACAAAGGAAAAGTGGATGGTGTTTTTTCCCCATCAAAGGCTAAAGTTCTTTAGTACTGATGAAAAAAAAGGAACTAAAGTTTTTTGGGGTCTGATTATTTAAACTGCTGGACCGAGATACTGAATTTTAGCGATTCCATGCAGTGGAATGAAAATGACTTGGTTATCACCTGGAGGCTCTGCTGAAACACTTCCCCTCCAGATTGGGAATGAATCCATTGCTTTAAAACCCAGTATTACTTAAAAAAAAACTTAAGATACCGTGATCAATACTTATATATATAAAAAAAATCGTACGATGTTGAATGATTTAGCACATCATTCAATCTACTTGTTCTCAATCTAATTCCTGTTGAGGAATTCAAAGAACCGTGTGCATCTTAAGTATTACTTTCTGATGACTTAAATATACTGTTGCTTGTTGGATATGATTAGTATTTGATTGTTTCAGCACTTAGATGTGCCTCGAGTGTCTAAAGTTACACGGTCCCCTCTTCTCACATGTATATGACCTTAACTTTTAGTATTTCCAAGTCCATGAGCAAAATAGGATAATCCAGTTAAGCATATGAAAATACCATGTAGCTAGTGAAAACTTTGGGACTCTGCTATCATCTATCTCTGGATATGGCCTTCTTTGCTACCACTTCACTACTGCACTGATACCTCACTTGAAATAAGCTGCAGTAAAGTGACAAATTTTAATTCTTGTGAATACCAATAGCTCCTTCTCAACCATATCTTTCTCTTTGCCTCTTTTTTCTTTGTGAAATATTCCTTTGCTCAAGTTCTTGGAATTGGAATTCATTTAGCAAATCTCCCATGTTTTCCATTTCTGCAGGCTGCAAACATTGTTGCGGCAAACATTCAGCCTCTACAGAATCTTGCTGTACTTGTGAGCTTAAATTATTATTCTGTTTGCTGGTCATATGAGGTCATTTTCAAGTGTATACAGATTCATATGATTTACTTTTTTTGGCCTTCCCATTCACAGAAGTACATCCAAGAAAAAGTTGACCCAAATGAGACAACCCCTTGGGTTCAAACTCATATAAGAAAAGGCTTTGAAGGTAATATTGTGTTTAGCGCCTTTGCAGACATAGCTCGCGGTTATAAGTTAATTTGCTTTTTAAGTTCACACTGGGTGCAGTTTTTATCTAATACTAGTCAATTGTTTATAATCAGAGAGTATTTTCTTATTATCAAGATAATCAGATAGTAATTTGGTCATTTATAAGTTTATTTATAGGGAAAAGGGTCAAAAACACCCCTTTACTTTGGGAAAAGGGCTAAATTACCCTCCGTTACAATTTTGGGTAAAAAAATACCTCTCCCGTCATTAAAGTTTTCAAATATCTTTTAACGGAAATCCCCAAATCTCCCAAAATAAACCCGATTTCAATTTAAATCAGTTACATTATTTAGCCCGTCCCAACTAAATAATAACCCATATGATACCCTTATTGCTGAATTGTGAGATAGCACTATGGAATCCCGAAGAAAGAACTTGGGGAAATTGTATAGATCAAGAGGCAGATCTTAGATGGGCACTGGGATTGAAAACACTTGCATTATTAACCGGATCCCCACTTGCTGAGTTTAATTTCTTGGTGCTGGCTCAAATGAAAACTTATAAAATTTGATTTCTTTGCAGACATAGCGTGATTGGATGCTAACTAATCTGTCCCATAAAATTTGTTTTTGATACGTATTTTGGTCTGATGTACAGTTCATAGGACTAGATTTGGATAGCACCTCTACCTGCCTGATTTTGCGAATTGAATGACATACATCTCCTTTTCTGAATTTTATAAATGTGCCATAACAAGGACCTAAGAATGGTCATTTTCTTGCTACGTATTGTTGCAGTTGTCGAGTACCTAACTTAGCACTTGCGGTTATAAGTTAATCCTAGACAATGGTAAAGGTTGTTGTAGTAACTTCAAGCTAAATTACTGTTTCATTCTTAGGCATTGGGTATTTCATGGAGCCTCTATTCAGATACTTATTAACAGAGATTGTCTTTTCTCTTATATGATCCCTGCCTATAAGGGAGGGAAACTATTTGCCATTATCAATATCCCCGGCCAAACTGGTCCTAATTCTTTTTTTCCCCGTCTTCTGAATCTTGTTAAATCAACTCTTCTTTAAAAAAAAAGCATACATGAAGTCCATAATTCAACTAATGGATTCCAGCTAGATATTTACCGCAAGCCTCTAATCTCATTGAGTTCTCTAACTTGGAAAGTGTACCTACACCAAGGAAATGGGCGCACATCAGTCTGTTTGAATAACCCACGTGTTCCTGTGAACGCCAAATCATCTGTTTGCTGGCTCTATGAATCCACCTCCATGACTTTGGAAGAAAAATGGTGCTCGATGGCATCAGAAACTGGGTTTAAACATTACCAGTTGCAGTAGAGGCATATTAAGAAAGAAACAATTTTTTCCAGTATCCAGTTTCGTTTCAGTGATCCCGTTATTCACTCACTTCTGTATTGTCTTCTTTAAGATGGATTTTACTCTAGAAGGATTTTTTTTGACAAATAAGATAATTCAGATTATATGACTGTAACATAGATTCAAGCTACAATTGAGCATAGTTATGGGGTAGGTCAACAAACACAAATAGTATGTCAGCCAATTCCTCTGTTCCTTTTAAGGGTCTTCTCTTTCTTCTTTGTTTCTTATAAGCTTTTTGTTACTAGACAACCATTTTCAACCAAAAGAAATTTCTTCTCATATTGAGATATCCAACTTTATTGACCTGCCGGTGTTCCTCTTCATTTGGGAAGAGACCGAAGAAAATCAATTTAATTAATTTGTAGCAGCCACATGCTACTTCTCTTCTTGAAGTTTTGGATCAAGTTGATGAGTTTAGGAATTAAAACAAATTATTATCGGAAAAGTTTTTTTCTTGTAGATTTGTAGCATGTGTTTTAGATGCTTGGATCCTTGACATTTGTAAATGAAGTTCCTGAAGACACACTTACCAAAAAAAAGTTCCTTAGAACACAGCATGCTAGGATTGATAGTTTGATGTACTGCAGTTGATTGCTATTCACCAGAATAAACTGATTTTTACTTTAACAGTAAGAGTTGTTAGAAGAAGGATTTGAATCAGTCGGTGTAGAGGTTTTCTTACAGAGATTTACTTTTTGCAGCACTTGAAAAGCTACTAAAAGATTATGCTGGGAAGTATGCAACAGGAGATGAAGTTTATGTGGTTTGTTTCTTTCCAGTTCATATATTGCTGCCTACATATGCACCGACACCAGATAATGCCAACGAAAGTCTTGATATCTTTCATACATGTGTTGATCTTAGCTACTCACTGTGCACCATGTTTTCTTTTTTCCTTGATAAGTAAAGGGAAATTTTATTAATAACATTCAGGGAAATGCTGTTAGCAATATTCAGTAAAATCTCCACCCTTTCTATCTCCGAGTCTTTAAAATTCCTTCTAAATTAAAATGTTCATGAGCTTCCATCCCAATAATCAGCTATTGTACCATTTTTGTCAAGACAATGCTGTATAAATTAGTAACCGTGACAGCTAAAGATCTGTTAGGTCTCATATACTTTTTTAATTTGGTCAAAGAAGGTAAAGAGCATTCAATTCTGATATAATAAGTAATCTCACTAGAACTTGATTTAAGAACTTACAAGTATACCTGCAAGATAAAATAGGGATGACTTTAATGGTAGAATAGCAAATCCCAATTCAGTTCACTCAGGATTACCTCTAACAGACCGAAAAGATGGACAACTTTTATGCCATATCGAATCCAATTCAGATGCTTAACTTATTTTGTAACTTGCAGGCCGACTTGTTTCTGGCACCTCAGATCCATGCCGCAATCAAGCGTTTTGAAATTGACATGGTAGTGCCTTTATAAACATCCCACTATGTACATGAAAGTCGTTTTCGTTTCTACTCACTTTCTGGTACTAAAATAACAGGGTACAATAAATATTTTGTAATCCTAAAGAAGGGAAATAACGTCTTTCTTGATTTGTGTATAATCTTATTCAGTGTCTTGCAAGCCTCAGCTAATTAGCACCTGATCTTGTGAGTTGTTTCTTAGTGGCTTACATAATGAGCACGTAAAACGGTAAAATGTACTTATATTTTCTCATCTTTTAGTAGAGACAAGGCAGTGCACTACTAGCTTTCTTTTTCAGATAAAAGGGTACTCATTGCTGCTTCATTTCATTTGTCTTGGTAGCCGCAATAGATTGTTCCTGTATAGTTTACCTTACCGTGATTAGTGTCTGCCAATCCATTGCTTTCTAACTTCTCTTTTGGTCTATTATTCTTTTAATCAATTGTTGCTTTCTAGAAGTAAAAAACTGGATGGTATATCCACTTAACTTGTTTTACCTTAGTCAATGGTGGAACGTTCATATTTCTTAGGTGAAGTTATACGTATACATTACTTCTCTTTAACACATGTCTCCTTCCTAAAAGTGGTCAGTGCAATGTGCAGAATCAATTCCCTACTCTGTTGAGGGTATATGAGGCTTACCAAGAGCTGCCTGCTTTCCAGGATGCTGTGCCAGAAAAGCAGCCTGATGCCACCGGCTGATGCAAGAATCTGAGGTTGTTAATTGCTTTGGAGATGAAGAATGTTTACTTTGTTCATTTGTTATTTTACCTTAAATAGTCATACTTGTGCACCAACAACCACTGATATATCACATTTAACTAGTTTGATTGGTATTTCAATGAGCAGGCCATCCATCGCCTTGACAGTTCCCTTCAAACCATTGACTCAACTGCTGGACTTGCATTTTGGCAGAATGTTTTTTTTTGTTTTCTGAGGGCATTGTGACAAGGATGAGGATGGCGTCTGGTTCTTTCATGTCAGATATCAGGAAAAGTGGTTTCCATACTTGGCAACTATGCTTCTAGTTATGAATAAAAATACATATAGCTGTGTATCACATCGCTTATGGCGGAGTCATGAGAATACTGAAGTTCAAATAGTGAAAATGGTACTGTACCTATGGTAAGGAGCCTTGGATGAACATTCCTCGTCTATGTTGTAATTTGTGAGCTATAATAAAGTTCCTTGCGTGTTGAAAAGAGGATGTTTTTGTTTGGACAAAGTATTTTATCCTCGTAGACATATCATCCATCACCAACTTTGTAGCTTGTTGCCGTGTTGGGAAATATCGGATGGGGAAAATATTTCTAAATGAAAGCATGTACCATCTTGGAAGAGAGATGATTTTAATTTTTTAAACATGAACAATATGCAACTTCTAAAGTTGAGTTGTGTGTGGTGAAAGAGTTAAAACGTACAGTCTAGTTCCTCGTGCAAATGCACTAACCTTAACATCCCTCTACTACAATTACACAAATTGTTATTGTTCAAACATGACTGTTCATGTACCTTTATTTTTAAAGGCTCTAAGTAGAGGTTCCTTACTAATGTTTTATCATATGAATCTTTTGTCTCAGCCCATTGGGGATTCCATTTCAGTACGCAAGATATACAGGCCTATGCTACGTCTTAGCTGCTTCCCTGTCTCCTATCTAGGGTTGTTAGCGGTCCGGATACTTCCGGTAATTATCCGAGAACCGGACCGGTAAATCCGGACCGATACTCGGACCGAAACCTTAACGGTCCGGATACAAGTACCAAAAAAATACCCGGACCGATAACCCGGTAAAACCCCCAACCCCACCCCCACCCCTAGGCCCCATCCTCCGGCCCGGCCCAGAGCTAGCAAGCCCTCCCAGCCAGTCCCCCTCCTGCCATCTCTAATTAGTTGTAAATTAGTGAAACTTTAAATGGTCATAACTTTACGCTCGGATGTCCGTTTGACCTAATGTTTTTTTGATTTCGCGTATTTTTTCAAGATAGGTTCGGACAAACAGGTAAAGCAGTTTGGAGCAGCCGATTTCTCAAAAAACATCCGTCTTACCAATCAATTTCACTTTTACCCCAAATTGCTACCAATTGTCCATTTTCAAATCTAAATATCTCGCGCTATACAATATATTTCAACGTAAAAATTTCGTGGTAATGTGTCCGAGAATGTCAATTTCAGTATTGGAAATTCATTTTTTTTTTTAATTCGGCCCGACCCAAAAAATTCTTACCGATCCGGACCGAGAACCGGACCGATAAGGTTTCGGTCCGGGACCGGATCTCGTTCCAGGACCGAAACCTTATCAGTCCGGGACCGGTAAGCTTATCGGTCCTGTACCGGTAAGTGGATACCCGGACCGGACCGATAACACCCCTCCTATCCCCCAAACCCCATACTATGTATATGTGAAAAAATATACATTGGTTGCTTATAAAAGATATAGAATATAGAATAATTTAACATTTTTTGTATTTGCATTTTAAGTTCGCACTGGGTGCAGTTTTTATCTAATACTAGTCAATTGTTTATAATCAGAGAGTATTTTTTTTTATTATCAAGATAATCAGAGAGTAATTTGGTCATTTATAAGTTTATTTATAGGAAAAAGGGTAAAAAATACCCCTTTACTTTGAAAAAAGTAAATTACCCTTCATTACAAATTTGGGTAAAACATACCCCTCCCGTCATTAAAATTTTCAAATATGTTTTAACGGAAATCCCAAATCCTCCGAGAAAAACAAAACTGATCAAAGTAGCAAACGGAGCATAACATATGGTCTCGTTCTTTTATCTCTTCTTCCTTTGGCACCCACCGTCACTGGCACACACCATATTCATAAAATAAATACGTAATGAAATATACAAATCTTTTTCATTTGAGCCAGCACCAAGAAATTAAACTCAGCAAGTGGGGATCCGATTAAGAGTGCAAGTGTTTTCAATCCCAGTGCCCATCTAAGATCTGCCTCTTGATCTATACAATTTCCCCAAGTTCTTTCTTCGGGATTCCACAGTGCTATCTCACAATTCAGCAATAAGGGGATCACATGTGTTATTATTTAGTTGGATTGGGTTAAATAATGTAACAAAATTTAAAACTGAAATCAGGTTATTTTGGGAATTTCCGTTAGGAGGGGTATATTTGAAAATTAAAGACTAATTCATGTACAGAACAAAATATGAATCTCAATGAATTACCTGAAGGGAAAGGAAATTACATGAACAAAATAAAAAGCAATGCCTGAACTCTAAGTTACATGCCAAGCTTCTCAGTATTTTCCTTTTATGTTATATGCCAAGCTTCTCTGCCGAGGTTATCTTCAACTTCTTGCATTTGACATTTCTTTTCGGTCTCATATTTGCTGCAGTAATAAGTTTATATTGAGAATGAGGCATCTCGCTTAACTTACCAAACCATCCCTCATAAAAGTGCCACACCTCTGACCTGTGCTCAAGAGAATAACCAATAGCAGAACTTTACAAAGAAGTTTACATAGATTGGGACAGGGAAATGGGTGCAGCAGCCTACCAATATGCCAAGAACTGAAACGGTGAATACTTTCCATAAAAAAATTCAACATCTCTTTGAACTGTCTTACTGGTGGTGGAGGTTTTTGCATGAACCTGAAATTTTAGCAACATTAAACCTGTCTAAGATTCCTAATAACATTTGAATCCATGAGAATTTCAGGGGAATATCACATGCACGGGTGTACATTAGCACAAGTAATAGACCTGCATTTAAGTCAAGTTTGAAGTGAAAGTTAATACCTGTTTTAGATGCCTAATTGTTTCTGAATCAGTAGGAATCACATGGTAATAACCCAAGCACATCAGTACATTAGCACAAGTAAAAGGGCCAAATCCATCCATTTCTCTCAACCTGCTCAGCCATTTTATCATAGTTGGACAAGCTTGGGTTGCTACAAGCTTCTTCAAGTTCTTTCAGCTGAATCCTGCCTTCAACTATGCCTTTAGCAAGGTTTATAATGCACCCAGCTCCAAGACCGCAACGCTTTGCCAGATAACTTTCATCAAGGCCTGCCAATTCTTTTTGGGCTAGGGAAATTCCCAAGCTGATTAAAAGAGCTTAGCTCTCTATCTTCTGAAGGATCAGGATTGAGTGGTGCACTTGTACTAACTTCACAAGCTTCAGTAGTAGCCTGAAAAATATCTCCTTTTCGGAAAGCAACCTCATTACCATCTGAAAATGCAGGTGCCACACTTACATCCGGTTTCCCTTCATCCACAATTTCTTCGACTTCTGTAAGCCTCTCCAACATGTTTCTGGAACATCCATAAGCTCTAGCTCTTTTCCGTGATTCTTTCCCTGCTGGTGTTCTTGGAGTGAAATGCTCAGATTCAGCAGTTACACCCTTCAACTGATTTTGATTATCAGCAACAGAAAAAGATGCAGCTGACGAGAGACAGTTTAGCTCCAACTGAAGCTCACATAATGCCTCAGCCATGCTCAATGTCCTTGACCACCTATGCATTGAGATAATCAGAAAACGCTACACATTTATGAATATTTATTTCTTTTAATTTTATCCAAACACGAAATAAGATGCTTTTTAGATCAGATATTAGTAAGCTCTAACAGATTTTCAGCATATAAGTCAGATAAAATCCCAGAGCAACCTCAACAAAAAGTCGGCACTAATCTCCAGTTGCTCATTCCCTATAGGGTGAAGAGGTAGGCAATTAAACAATTGGTGGATTCCCTTATTTTCTTTATTGAAAATCTTGATTTCCTTACTCAGATTGCATAATATAACCAGAGTCTACTGGAAAAATTCTTGGCATAGCTTTATACTGTATTGTCTCTTTCTGATTAATGAATGTAACTACTAGTTTAATACTGCTACTCAGTTTAACTACTCACTGGCAATTGCAGAGCAGCATACACTTCACCATGTCCTCAAACAATGTCGGCGACCTAAACACTCTCCCAAATCCCCTCTCCTTTGCTTCTCCATAAATCACCTGAAACTCTCACTCTTTTATTCTCTTCAACTGATAATCTCACCATTCGCCTCACTTGACCCTATATAACAGTAATAAAGTAAGGGAAAATTTAGAAAATATAGAGCCCAACATAAAATATTACGCCACGTAGCCATATTTTCAGTTAATATTACTCCCTCCGTTTCGACGATTGTCTGATTTTGACTTGACACGGATTTTAAGAAAGTAAAAGAACTTTTGAATCACGTGGTTGTTAACTAAAGATACGTAGAATGTACCAAAATGTCATTTAATCTTGTGGCCTCCAACATGCCATGTGAAAAATTGCAATAAAAGAGTTGTCAAAAAAGAAAAGAGTCATTTATTTTGAAATGAACTAAAAAAGAAAGTAAGACAGACATTTTGAAACGGAGGGAGTATACAACATTATACCTGGGGAAAATATTATATATAATGTATCAACCTTAGGATTAGAAATGAAGATATCCGGGATAAGGTGGGAGTGGCCTCGTTGGAGGACAAGATGCGTGAAGCGGGACTTAGATGGTTGTACATGTGAAGAGGAGATGCCCGGATGACCCAGTGCAGAGACGTGAGATGTTGGCTAGAGATGGTTTCAAGAGAGGTAGGGGTAGCCCGAGGGCCGTCTCAAACATTTTGGAGCCCTGTTCTAATTCGTAAAAGTGGGCCCTTAATTGGGCTAAGACCTGCGAATTATGGGCCTTTCCGGTAAATTCTGGCTAATACTACTTAATAAAAAATGAAAAAAAGGTCCTAAATTTTTTCGTTTTCACGGGTCCAAAGACGACACTGGGTAGGCCGAAGAAGTATTTAAGAAAAGATGATTAGACAAGACATAGCACAACTTCAATTTATTGAGGACATCACCTTAGATAGGAGACTATGGATGACACGAATTCGAAAATGATAGTAGGTAGTTAGGCGTTGTCTATCTTATTCTTCTATAACTATGTTGTCTATGTTATCCTTCCATACTAGTAGTTATAGTATTATGCTTGTAGTTTCTTATTCTTAGATTTTTGTTACTATTTTGCTCATTCATTGATTTTTTTTGACCCATTTACCATTTTCTTTTCACAAAATTCCTTTTAATCTCATATAGTATCCCCATATAAAATAGAAATTTGGAAATAGGGGTAGGGTGGGGGTATGGCGGGGGTAGGGCGGGGGTAAGAAAAAAATCATTTTTTTTATAAAAGTAACAAAAAATATGAAATAAAAATTTGAGGATGGGTAGGGCAATGGGGGGTAAGAAAAAATTCATATATTTTTTTTATAAAAGTAACAAAAAATATGAAATAGAAATTTGAGGATGGGTAGGGAAATGGGGTGGGGTGGGGGTAGGGTGTCAGGCCAATTCCGCAGTCGTGATGGCACTACCTATTCCCAGTGGCGAACCACATTCTCATTAACAAGTTAAATCAGCGGAAAATAAATAAAGAAAAGGAAGTTATAAAGTCTTAATACTTAAATGGGTACGACACCCCCACACACACAAAAAAACTGGTCAAAAGGGTACAAGAGCGCTAAACAAAATGTGAAATAGAAGTGTGAAAAGGCCCGAAGGCTACATATTGTCTGTCAACTAACAAAGTAAATGGAAATAACTAGGAAGCCCTTCAGGGGCCACGGATGATCAAGTAGCTCACTGAATGATGAAAGATATCACCTCGCGAATCGACCCACGAGGCGTGAAGTGGAACTGGATCGTACTCTGCGCTCAACAAAAGTGCAGTGAGAGTATCGATTACAACACTAGTACAGTAAGTATCATAGGCCAATGATGATTAGATAACGTGAAGAAGTTGAAACCAACAAGTAGCATAGAGCCACACGGCCGTGATCACATATCATATCTGGGTAAAGTGTAAGAAATCAAGAGTCAGTCAAGACATACATAATTCACCAATGATCAGTCAAATATAAAAGTGGATGAATGCAATGCAATGCAATACAATAGTCACCTCTCTCCCGGCTCAGCATGCTGGCGTACTAAGCGGTGCCATGACCACATGGGGACCCGCGAAGTCCATGTACCACTCGTGCTCTCCGGCAGAAACCTCGGAGGCTATCAATCACTCGTGCTCTCCGGTAGAAACCTCGGAGGCTATCAATCACTCGTGCTCTCTGGCAGAAACCTCGGAGGCTATCAATCACTCGTGCTCTCTGGCAGAAACCTTGGAGGCTATCAATCACTCACCTCACCATCATCACAAAATAATATGTAAAGTATGTCAGGCATGATATCAAGTCTCAACACAAATCACTAACATACAATCAAATGATAATCACATAAAATAACACATATGAAGACAAACCCACATAACAACTGACGGAACCAACGTAATTGTAATTCATCTCCACTCGTGCGAAGGCCTATCATGTTATCCCCGTCACTTCCTACAACTACATACGATTCTCTAATCGAGTCTAACTAAAGTAAATCGTAACTACCTCAATGACGGCGGATCACGAACAATCAAACGATGTATTCCTTGCGTAGAGCCTCCGACGCTTAAAATCTAGAAAATATGCGAACTACGTTATAATACGAATCTAAGGACACCCATATTGCTATATTTATATTAATAATATTTTTACCATTTCGATTGTATGACTAAACCCTACACATATAAAAATATTAGCATAACTTCAGAAAATTCAAATAACATTCCTTTCTTTCAACTTTCTCGTATCTCGACATAAATGATATAACATTAAATTCGTAACTCCAAATCAGTGTTTATTGTATAAAATAAGAAAAAACTTTAAATGATCATAACTTTCAAACCATAAGTCAAATTTATCTCGTAAGGTCTCAATGATGAGAACAGAGAAATCTACAGCTTTTATTCAGGACATACTTTTATATTTGATCGGTGTATTTTATATACACCTTTCGAGTCAGTTTTAGTTAGTCTTTTGTCCCATTTTGCACATATAATTGTCGTATTAGGATAGTTTTTCTTTCTTTTGAGTCAAAGTGGTTAAAATGGCCAAATGGCGGAAAAGGAGCCAAAAGAGGCAAGAGGAGATGCGGTGAAAGAGAAAGTGGCGAACAAGGCTAAAATCTGCACCAGTATGCGCTTCCATTCGAAGAAGGTGCGAAGATCCAGCGCGCGGCTAAAGCGAACGCGGCGCCACTATCCGCAGAAGGGCGAAGGCTTCGTAGCGCGCTCGAACGAAGCGAGCGCGGCGCTAAACATCCGAGGAGCTACAGAAGATTGGCGCGCGGCTACCGAACAACGAATAGCGGTCGCGGCCAAAACACCGACGGATTGCAGAACTTCCCGCCTACTGTCTGCGAACGCAGCGGCGCGGAAAAATTAGGTTTTGGGCGAATTTACGGGCGGGCACGAAGGAAAAGAGGAGGCGGTTTGCGGACTATAAAAGGAGAACCTAGCGATTTTGAGGTTCCGCCTTGCACTGAACTTTTTGCTTGGAGATTGGACACCATTAGTTTAGTAATTTCTTTTCCTTTTCTTTACTTTATTTCGATTTTGCATGATGAGCATGGAATTAGTTCTTGTCATCTTTATGGCTAGGAACTAATTCTCTTATAGGCTTTATGTTGAACTTCTTGAAACTTATGTTATAAATTAATGCATGCTTATGGTTATTGTTCTTATTGAGAGATCTATCCAATAATTGAGTTGAATTCTTGGTAATTAATTGACAACTAATTATCACTATATGATTTCTAATCAGTTACGAAAAGGGGATTGTGAATATCTTTGTAAGTTGGGTAGACATTCTTGAATTGGGGATGAAAATACCTCAATTAGTATGTAGCGTTGATGAGAGGCTTAACAACCACAATTTTTGCGCATTGTGCGTGACGGTCGACTAGGTTTTGTTCTTAATCCTCCTATAAAGTTACCACTTATCGTGAAGTTAGGTAAGGAACGATCTGGGGTTGAGTGTTTATATAACTAACGGGAGTATAAAGCGATTTAGTAAACTGCTTTCTCCAAGAAGAATACCATAAGTAATGCATTAGCAAGTAGCATAAGCGGATAGTGAGGATACATAGAAGCCCTATTCTCATCACAACTGAAGTAAACCTTTATAATTGAATAGCTTTTATAATTCGTAGTTATAAACAACCAAATCAATTATCAATTCGCCAAATAGATACTAGAAAATAGATAGTTGGTACTTGAACCCTAATCCCAGAGGACGATATTCGGTCTTATCTAAGACTATACTACTTGATACGATAACGTGCACTTGCGTTTGAGTGTGTGCATCTTAACGCGCATCAAGTTTTTGGCGCCGTTGCCGCGGATTAGGCATTAGTTCAATATCAAATTTATCTATTTTCAATTTCTAATTTGGGTTTTATGTATAGTTTTTCTAATTTTTTTTTGTTTTATGTATTTATTGTGTGAAAACAAGGGTGCCGTGATCCTTTGTTGGTTTTGATGTATCTCAGGGATCCTGAAGATATGGAGTACTACTGTCAATATGATCGAGCTCCAACCGTAGAGGAAGAGAGAGAGGAATTGCGAGAAGTCATACTCAGTCTCACTAAGTATCAGCGCGATTCGTGGGCGAAATGAGATTGGGCATAAGAAAGGCTGGGCTGCAAATAGGAGAACTCGCGATCATATTTGGCAGCGAAATGCAAGAAAATCAATCAGCACCTATTGGGGAATCTGGCAAGGTAGTTAGTGTAGAGAAGGAAAAGATTTCAGGGATCCAATTATTGGCCTTCTTGGATTCTGTGGAAATTCTTTTTCCTGCACCTATCACAGAAGAAACACCACTAGCTATCACTAATGGCTCCCAATTAGGAATTACATATCATCAAGGGCAACCCCCAGAGTTAAGAGATGTAGAGAATTTCACGGATTCCTACACTATAAAAAGCCTAAAAGACAAACCTATCTTGTGTACTTGGGGGATACTTAAATGTTTAAGGCTCTTGTTTGAACAAATAGTTATAGGGAAATTGAGACCTATAGCAATAAATTTGCGGATTGCAAGCGATTCGCGAAGGGTCAATGAGCACTCGTCACAGGTTAGCTGCGTCAGGCTAAAAGATGTAAAGACATTGCTTGTTGGGAGGCAACCCAACGTTTTCAATTATGTTATTTTAATTTACATCTTTAGTTTATTTTATTTTGTCTAGAACAATCTCACGGTCTTGGGTTCTTGTGTTTGTCTTTGTGATTGATAGGTGCGAGAAATAAAGCGAAGGGCGAAAAGTGAGCAGCTAGGATTTCGAGAAAAAGCGGGTAGCGTGGCTGAGGCATGCGCCCGAGCGGCGCGAAAGAGCTGAGCAGCGCAGAAATTTAAGTCTTGCGACGCCGAAGCGGCGCGGCGCCAAAAGAGCTGAAAAGTTTGCCAAGTCTAGGAGTCGCGGCGCCCATAGCGAGCGGCGCTAAAATTCCGAGGCGCGGGAGATTGGGAGCCATTGCGCGCCAAAGCGGGAATTCAGAAACTTAAAAACGCCCAAAAATCAGATTTTCCCCAATTCCAATATCAAAAACTTAATTTTCCCTCTCCAAAAACCCACGAAATTCCAGAAATTTTCCCACAAATCCTCCACAAACCCAACCCAACCACAACTTAAACTCTTAAATTCCTAAAAATCCCCAACTATCTCAAACAACGAAGCTCCATTCCATACCCTCAAGCCAACGAATTGAAACAAGAACAGCGTGAAGCTCTCATAAAAAGGTAATCCCTTTCCTTGTTCTTGAATCCTACTACTGAAGTCATAGAAAGTAGTCGTTTGGAGGAGTATTATAGTTGGAGTAGTTTGGGTGCTGAAAAGTGATTGCGAAGGTTGTGGGTATTGAGTAGAAATGTTGAAGTTTGGGGGTGTGGTATTCGCTGCTAGTGTTGAGTGTGTAGGAGATAGTTGTGCCACTAAATTGAAAGCTCCAGAAACTGTTTTAACCATGGCCACCAGAAAAAGAAGAGGCTCCACATCCACCCCAACCCCACAATATGACGAAAGTAGGGTTGTAAGCTACGAAGCCTCTCAAAGATACAAAAAGCTTGATACCAGACCCTTAATACCAGAAAGGGGAATGGACTACCAGAGGGCGTCATTTGGAGAAGGAGATGTTTATGAGCCCATTCGGGCGATGATTGAGTTAAGGGAGTGGAGAAAATTTGTGAACCCGGAGAAGATAACACCAGCAAACACAACAGTGGTGCGAGTGAAAATATTAATATACAATTGAAAACAGTTGATGTTGAAGAAAGAAGTGATTGGAATCACTTTAGAACATGGTCTAGAAGCATTGACCACATCGACTGGAATGCCGTTGCAGACACCGTGAGCTACCAGTGCTTTTGAGATTGGAAGAAATGGATCGAGAGCACGGCGGATGCCAATTCAATGAGCGACGAGCTTGGCGTATTTTGTCGATGCCGCGTGATTCCATCCACGCACTTCACGAGTGCGTAAGATAGGGTTAAGTTGATTTATGGAATTATGAAGTGAAAATTGATGTGGGGAAAGAAATAGTGCGAGCATTGAAGAAATCAGCGAGTTGGCGGCAGCGGATTGGGACATGGCTCGATTATCACAAGCTATGTCACATGATGCGGTCCCACAACTACCCGATACTGCGTGAAACCAACTGCGGTGTCTATGGGATAGTGCACTCTTTTCCGCACCACTAGCCCCCAGAGCGACGAGAGTACAACCACCACCAAAGCAGCGGCAGCAGCAGAGGCCGCCATGGATGAAGATGAGCACGAAGAGGGCTCAATATGAGGCGGACCCAACACGAGCGGAACCTTGAGCCCACAATGGGGCAATTGTACCAACATCGGAGGAGATGATGCAAACCTTGCAAGCATGAGTACAAGGGCGACAAAAAACAAGGCAACAAATCGACGAGTGAGTGCCTTGTTCCACCATAGTCGGTCGCATTATCCACCGCCACCACCACCATTTTAGCCAAAGTCTGTAAGTGTTTTTTCTTTTATTTTCTTTGAGTCTTGCACACATTGGGGACAATGTGTGATTTAAGTTTGGGGGTGTTTTATCTGTGTGTCATGTTATGTTTTATTTAAGTCTTTTTATTTGTTTTATGTTTATTTTGAGTGTTATACCCCGTGGTTCGGGCCGTGCGTGTGGGGCCGTGCGAGAAATTAGAGAAACACGTTCAGGGGCGCGCCACGGGATGGCGCCGGAGCGCCATGAAGCGGTGAGGCGCTGAAGTTCCAGCGCGCGCTGCCGAAATGGCGCCGAAAGATCCGGTCGCAGGAGCCGCGCCACGCCGGAATCGTGCCGCATGCGCGAAATTTGGGCGGAAAAACTTAGAAAGTCTGATTTTTGTTTTAAAAGAGGCCATGGGAGGGTGACAAGTGTCCCCCCCATCCGATTTCTGCTACATGCATTATATTGACCAAGACTTGGTCATTTCTTTCAACTTTTCATCTTTACACTCCATCTCTCTCTAAGTTAAAAAGCTCATCCTTCTCTCTAAATTTCCAAGAGGAATTCTAGCCTAAGGGAAAAATCTGAAAATTGTAATAGGAAGGAAAGGTTATTACAAGCTTGTGAAGACTATTGTGGTGGTGTTCTTGGAGAAAAAGGCTAGCAAGGTGTTGGAATAAGTTTGGCTAAAACTTAAGGTAACATTTCTTCTCTTGTAGTTGGTATTGGGTGTTGCATGTTTAATTGGAAGAACTTGTAGTTGGAAAAATGCACTTAGAGTAGTTGCATGTAAGAAATGGGGTTGATTATGAAAGAATTGGTTAGGGGGATATTATGAGCATGTTGTTGCCTAAATACTACATTAGACTTGTTGGGTTAGTTGTTGTAACTTGTGGGGCTGAATTTTTACACACCAAGGTTTAGGTGTGTAACCCCCTTGGTTTTGGTTGGTTGTTGAGCCTTAAACATGGCATTTGAGCGTTAAAAATCGACCTTGGAAAAGGTGGCAAAGTATGTAGAAACAAAGGAAACGCTGCCCAATTTTCCGTAGGAAATTGGTGACTTTAACTTGGAAAAATTCTGCATTATAACTAGAGCTTGATAAACGTATTATGGTCATTTTAGGTTGACATACTACGTGCGGTAAAGTGGACTTAGCTTGTGGATTGACCGAAGAGGTATGTGGAGCTTTCCTATCTCTTGAGCATGATTAGTTGTACCTATGTAGTACGGTGACGTCTGAGATTTGGAAATCTTCGTTTGTTATAAGTATTTGATACTTGCGTTTTAAAAGAAAAGTATAAAAATCCCTTGGACTTAAGGGAATGTGTTTTACTATTGTTTAACTCTAATAGAACGGCGTTTTTGGTAGTTGGTGAGATTAGCTTGTGAAAGTTTAATGGAGAAAGGTTTTGATGATTTGAACTTGTGGAAGGAAAATGGTTTTAAGGCATGAATTGCCTAAGGTTTTACAAGAAATGAAGTCACTTAATTTAGAAGCTTGAGATAGTTTTAAAAGGAAATGTGACTTGCTTTGAAAAGAAATCGTAACTTGATACTATGGTGATTAGTATCTTGGAATTTTTGTATAAAAGAGTTATTTTTTTAAGGTTAAGTACATGATACTTGGGTTAAATTCTGATTTTTACTAAAAGACATGATCGTGCCTTAGATATACTAAAATGAGAGGATGTATTAATACTATTAATAAGAAGTTAGGTGATTCTTAACTTGCTTAAGTTATGATAGGCGGTAGTGCTTATGTTGTGATGCGATAGTAGGTAGTGCTTATGTTATGTTTAATAGCCGGATGAGCTATGTTATATATATTTATATTATTACGGGTAAAACCCGGGTTATTATTTATGACATGCATTTGCTACCCATGATACGAGTGAGACGCTTGTACTCATGCGGATCTGGACCCTAGGATCCATGCGGGTGAAATAGTCCCGTGCGAGTGCAGCGATGGTACTCATGCGGATCCACGGGATCCATGCGGGTGAAATAGTCCCGTGCGGGTGAAATAGTCCTATGGCGAGGCGGATGACCTCATGCGGGTCCACAGGACCTATGCGGGTGAAATAGTCCCGAGTAGGATTGCTTAATGATCTACAGGCGAGTACCTGTTTTGATCATGAGCCTCCTATTTTTATGCTATAAAATGTATACTTGTTACTCATTATTAGTAAGGCACGGTCTGACATAATTTGGTTTTATCTATAACTTCGGTGTATTTTGGACTTATGATATTACTACAGTATTTTCGATTTTACATACTTGGTACGTTGTGTGCGACCCTTCCTGGGCCGCGTTAAATCTGCGGTAAGAAGCGGTGGTAGATCCTCATTCCTAGGATCTTGTACTCAGTGTCGTGAGCTCCATTTCTTGGAGGCTCGACTTTTGGTATGGTTCTCCTGAGTCGTTGATATTTTGTACATTCGAGGGCATGGCGGGGCCTGTCGTCATAGTGTTATTCATTCTTAGAGGCACTGTAGTCTTGTCGAACTTGGTTCGTTAGGGATATGCTTGTTCGGTTTATGTACTTTTGGGTTAGCCATTTTGGGCTAGACTATTCTATATCTTAATGGTTGTTTATCTTGAGTTTATATTCCGCTGGTTTTCTCTGATGTTGTGTCACTAGGGTGCCCGGGTTAAGGCACCGGTCACGGGTCCGGGTTCGGGTCGTGACATTGAGTCACCAAATTTTTTTCTTTTTTGAGTCATAATTGCCTGTCAAAGATCATGTATGCTATAGTTGCTAGAAACACCTAGTGAAGTAAGGTGGAATAATGTAAAGGAATTGAAGCAACTATCTAAACACTTAGGTTAGATATGCCAAAAACTCATAGAATCTGTCTATTTGGAGTTTCTTGCTCGAATTACGCATACTAAATGATAAATGCTTATGTGTTATGATTGCTTGCTATTTGAGGCGAAATAGTTAGGATATGCATGTTAGGGAAATGACTCAGGTACTTCTTTGATAGCCAATTCTTACCACTCTTTTCTATCCCGGACTTTAAAAATATCCCTAGTCAGCCCCATTGAGCATAAATTTGAAACTTCTTCTTTGACACCATATATTTCCACAAATTGTGCCATAAGTGAAAATATGAAATAATGGGTAGGCGAACCACATTCTCATTAACAAGTTAAATCAGCGGAAAATAAATAAAGAAAAGGAAGTTATAAAGTCTTAATACTTAAATGGGTACGACACCTTTGTAAAGCGGTCAAAAAGTACAAGAGCGCTAAACAAAATGTGAAATAGAAGTGTGAAAAGGCCCGAAGGCTACATATTGTCTGTCAACTAACAAAGTAAATGGAAATAACTAGGAAGCCCTTCAGGGGCCACGGATGATCAAGTAGCTCACCCTGAATGACTGAAAGATATCACCCTCGCGAATCAGCCACGAGACGTAGAGCTGGAACCTGGATCGTACTCTGCACTCAACAAAAGTGCAGCAAGAGTAGTATCAGTACAACACTAGTACAGGTAAGTATCATAGGCCAACAATGATTAGATAACACATGAAGAAGTTGAAACCAACAAGTAGCACATAGAGCACACATGCATGATCACATATCATATACAGGTAAAGTGTAAGAAATCAAGAGTCAGTCAAGACATACATAATTCACCAATGATCAGTCAAATATAAAAGTGGATGAATGCAATGCAATGCAATACAATAGTCACCTCTCTCGGCTCCCGCAGACACACGCGTACTAAGGGCAGTGCCTCAAAGCCATGACCCATGGGGGACCCGCGAAGTCCATGTACCACTCGTGCTCTCCGGCAGAAACCTCGGAGGCTATCAATCACTCGTGCTCTCCGGTAGAAACCTCGGAGGCTATCAATCACTCGTGCTCTTCGGCAGAAACCTCGGAGGCTATCAATCACTCGTGCTCTCCGGCAGAAACCTCGGAGGCTATCAATCACTCACCTCACCATCATCACAAAATAATATGTAAAGTATGTCAGGCATGATATCAAGTCTCAACACAAATCACTAACATACAATCAAATGATAATCACATAAAATAACACATATGAAGACAAACCCACATAACAACTGACGGAACCAACGTAATTGTAATTCATCTCCACTTCATGCCCGAAGGCCTATCATGCTATCCCTGTCACTTCCTACAACTACATACGATTCTCTAATCAGAGTCTAACTAAAGTAAACTGTAACCTACCTCAATGACGAGCGGATCCACGAACAATCAAACCAATGTATTCCCCTTGCGTAGAGCCTCTGAACGCTTAAAATCTAGAAAATATGCGAACTACGTTATAATACGAATCTAAGGACACCCATATTGCTATATTTATATTAATAATATTTTTACCATTTCGATTGTATGACTAAACCCTACACATATAAAAATATTAGCATAACTTCAGAAAATTCAAATAACATTCCTTTCTTTCAACTTTCTCGTATCTCCCGCTTGTAAATGATATAACATTAAATTCGTAACTCCAAATCAGGTGTTTATTGTATAAAATAAGAAAAAAACTTTAAACAGTCATAACTTTCAAACCATAAGTCAAATTTATCTCCGTAAGGTCTCAAACTGATGAGAACAGAGAAATCTACAGCTTTTATTCAGGACATACTTTTATATTTGATCGGTGTATTTTATATACACCTTTCGAGTCAGTTTTAGTTAGTCTTTTGTCCCATTTTGCACATATAATTGTCGTATTAGGATAGTTTTTCTTTCTTTTGAGTCAAAGTGGTTAAAATGGCCAAATGGCGGAAAAGGAGCAAAAAGAGGGCAAAAGAGGAGATGCGGTGAAAGCAGAAAGTGGCGAACAAGGCTAAAATCGGACCAGTAGCCATGGCCATCATTCGAAGAAAGTGCGAAGATCAGCGCGCGGCTAGCGAACGCGGCGCCCACTATCGAAGAGGGCGAAGGCTTCGCCGCGCGCTACCGAAGACGAAGCGGCGCGCGCGCTAAACATCCGGCGAGGCTACAGAAGATGTAGCGCGCGCTACCGAGCAGCGAATAGCGAGCGCGGCGCCAAAACACCCGACGGATTGCGAGAACTTCCCATGGCGCGCATGGCCGACGCTGGAAAAATTAGGTTTTGGGCGAATTTACAGGCGGGCTGAAGGAAAAGAGGAGGCGGTTTGCGGCTATAAAAGGAGAACCCTAGCGATTTTGAGGTTCCTTCTTGCACAACACAAGACTTTTTTTGGAGATGGACACCATTAGTTTAGTAATTTCTTTTCCTTTTCTTTACTTTATTTGATTTTGCATGATGAGCATGGAATTAGTTCTTGTCATCTTTATGGCTAGGAACTAATTCTCTTATAAGGCTTTATGTTGAACTTGAAACTTATGTTATAAATTAATGCATGCTTATGGTTATTGTTCTTATTGAGAGATCTATCCAATAATTGAGTTGAATTCTTGGTAATTAATTGACAACTAATTATCACTATATGATTTCTAATCAGTTACGAAAGGGGATTGTGAATATCTTTGTAAGTTGGGTAGACATTCTTGAATTGGGGATGAAAATACCTCAATTAGTATGTAGCGTTGATGAGAGGCTTAACAACCCTAATTTTGCGCATTGTGCGTGACGGTCAACTAGGTTTTTGTTCTTAATCCTCCTATAAAGTTACCCTTATCAGCGAAAGTTAGGTAAGGAACGATACTGGGGTTGAGTGTTTATATAACCTAACGGAGTATAAAGCGATTTAAATAAACTGCTTTCTCCAAAAGAAGAATACCATAAGTAATGCATTAGCAAGTAGCATAAGCGGATAGTGAGGATACATAGAAGCCCTATTCTCATCACAACTGAAGTAAACCTTTATAATTGAATAGCTTTTATAATTCGTAGTTATAAACAACCAAATCAATTATCAATTCGCCAAATAGATACTAGAAAATAGATAGTTGGTACTTGAACCCTAATCCCAGAGGACGATATTCGGTCTTATCTAAGACTATACTACTTGATACGATAACGTGCACTTGCGTTTGAGTGTGTTCATCTTAACGCGCATCAATATTCCCTACGGATTTGTACAGTTTTCACTTTTTACATGCTGCTCATCTGGATTTCGGTTGATTCGAGGCAGAAACTTTAAGCAGTCATAACTTTCAAATCATAAGTCGGATTTATCCCCGTAAGATCTTAAACTGACGGGAACAGAGTAATATACAACTTTCATTCATCCCATACTTATATATTGTTTTCGGATTTATACAGTTTTCACGTTTAATATACTGCTGTAATCATTATGCCATGATACATCCCTCAAGTTTCTGTTATTCAAGTGGATTGTGGAATTGCCATGTAATGACTTCTTTGAAATTTGATTTCATTCTACAACACATTATTATAAGAATCATGAATAAATTAACTCAACCATAGAATCTAACCTTAATTGAGCACTTCCTCCTCGTCTAGTTATTAGCGTCTTCTTCCTTTTCTTTCGTTTCTTTCTTTCCTTCTCCTTTTTTTTTCTTTTTAGCTGCTAGGGTTCGTTCCCCTCCCCTTTCCCTTCTTGTAATCAGCCTTGCCCTATCAAGGGTAGTGGGCTTGGCCCACTTAATCACTTAATTAATTTCTTGCACAATTTCATATCTTAAAATCATATAATTTAAATATCCTATAGTCCCATACCACTTTATCGTAGTTTTAAGTACTAAATGACCAAACGGGTCGTTACATTAGATACCAATCAAACAATCGCTCGTCCTCGAGCGACAATGGTATGTGTGGAGGAAATGAGGTACCTGAACTTTCGAACAACTGAGGATATCTACTCCGCATATCCGCATCGGTGTCCCAAGTGGCCTCCTCAATAGGACGATGCTTCCACTGCACCTTGACTGAAGCAATTTCTTTGGACCTCAACTTCCTCACTTGCCTATCCAAGATCGCTATCGGCTCCTCCTCGAAAGACAAATTCTGATCAAATAGTACTGAATCCCACCTGATGATGTAAGACCCATCTGAATGGTACTTCTTCAGCATGGAAACATGGAATACCGGATGAACACCTGCCAAACCTGGTGGCAAAGCTAACTTGTACGCCACCTCGCCAACACAACCAAGAATCTCAAAAGGGCCAATAAACCTAGGGCTCAACTTGCCCTTCTTCTCGAACCGCATTACACCCTTCATGGGTGAAACCTTCAATAGGACCTGCTCACCAACCATGAACTCTGTATCACAAACCTTCCGGTCCGCATACTCCTTTTGCCTACTCTGAGCTGCCAGAAACTTTTCCTGAATAAGCTTCACTTTGTCTAAAGACTCCCTCAACAAATCTGTACCCCACGGTCTAACCTCAAAAGCATCAAACCATCCAATAGGAGAACGACACCTCCTACTATATAAAACCTCTAAAAGCGCCATGTCAATACTGGAATGGTAGCTATTGTTGTACGTGAACTCTGCCAAGGGTATGAAACTGTCCCAATGACCACCAAACTCAATAACGTAAGCTCTCAACATATCCTCAAGCACCAGAATAGTCCTCTCGGACTGACCATGTCTGCGGGTGGAATGCGGTGCTAAGATCTAGCTGAGTTCCAATTCCTTCTGCAAGGTCCTCCAGAAATGAGAAGTAAACTGAGTGCCTCTGTCGGAGATGATGGAAATAGGAACCCCGTGCAATCGCACTATCTCTCCGATGTAGATCCTGACCAACTTCTCCGCGTTATAAGTAGTCTGAACCGGAATGAAGTATGCAAACTTAGTCAACCTATCCACGATAATCCAAATCGAATCACACTTGCCCAAAGTCTTCAGAAGACCAACCACGAAATCCATAGCGATCCTTTCCCATTTCCATTCGGGAATGACCATCCTCTGAAGCACACCGCCTGGTCTCTGGTGCTCATACTTAACCTGCTGGAAATTCGAACACTGAGCAACAAACTCCACAATGTCTCTCTTCATTCTTCCCCACCAATAGTGATGTCTCAAATCACGATACATCTTTGTTGCTCCTGGATGAATGGAGTATCTGGAACTATGAGCCTCTCTCAAGATCAACAGAATCAAATCACCAATTCTAGGAACGCAGATGCGCCCCTTAATCCTCAAAACACCCTCATCGTCCAGAATAGCCTCCTTGTCTTCTCCACTTAGCACATTATCCCGAATCTTGCACAATTTCACATCCTTAAACTGCTGGGCCTGAATCCGCTCTAAAAGAGACGACCTCGCCTCCACACCAGCTAACACCTTGTCTTTTCATAACTCACTTCATCTTCATGATTTCTACTCTTAATTAATATTAATATCCATAACTCACAACCTTTCATGTTTATAACCTCCTAATTATTTAATGTGTAAATTAATCTCTGTCATAGCTCTCTAATTATTTAATAGTATGAATAAGGATTTAAGACCATGATTATCATTTTAGTTATATAAAATGGCTCCTATTAAACTTCCTGCAAATAGTTTTTTCATCAAGAATTTGTCATCCTTCTCAAGCTGGGTTAATTCTTTTTTTCTTTCTATCTTTTTTTTTTTTTTTGAATTTTAGTCTTGCACAATTACTTTTAATATCCAGCTATGATTTAATTGTGAAGTTTACACTTTCACTAATGACAAAGTTGATTGTACTTCATTATAGAAATTGATTTATCAGATTCTACTCCTCAGTGATGAAAGCAAACAGACAAATCAACTGATTGCATGCAACAAAATCTTTTTAATTCACCAGAACTTACAGATCACCTAACAGAACCTACAGATCGAGCTTCGATCTTGTAGATTTCAACTCCTAACACATTGCATGCAGCTCCGATCTTGTATATTTCAATTCCTAACAGATTGCATGCAATAATATCCATTCGATCTGATAGAAATTCAATTCTCATCTTCTAGATCAATCCTTCCTAACAAATTGCATGTAAAAATTGCTCCAATTTGAATCGATTCATCTAGGCTCTGATACCATGAGGATTAATTAACAACGACATGAGAGATGAGAAAAGAGAAAGAGCAAGAAGAGGCAGAGGAGAAAAAAAGAGGAGAAGAGAGATGGAGGAGAGAAAGTGATCGTGAGAAAGAGAGAGAGAAAGCATAAAGTGTATTGTTGTGAAAAGGAATTAGTATTCAATGTGTACAATATTATTTATATATACACACACATAATGATCATATCTAATCAACCAATTAATTAAGTAACTATCTTTTAACCACCTAATAACTTCTAACAAACTTGTAACAACCTTTAACAACCTACAACCCTCAATTACTAAATATCTATTATCCCCGTCATTCATGGAACAATAGCACATTCTCCAAATTCGTGCCCAGGTCCCTTTCTCACCCATTCCCTTTTGTAACTCTTTTCTTTTAGTCCTTAAGTATTTCTTTTTTACTTCCTCCTGCCAACTTTACATTGTTACATTGTAAGTTACTAGTATTAACTAAGACTCAGACAAAATGAGTTTTGAAAACTTAAATTAAAGATATAATTTTTTAATATATTTTCAGAAAAAAATTCTAAGTTCCCTACGTAGAAACACATGTCTTGCATTCATTAATTTGGCAAGAGATTTTTTTATCCATATTGGTATATCAGTTGTTGTAATTGTTGTTGTTTCTCATGAATATCACATGTAATAAGTACTTAATCGTTTATTTCTGACAGAAATTTGTTGCCGATTATTAGCTGAAAATGGGTCAATTAGCATAGAATAAACGAAGATACGAAGTACTAAATTGGGATAAATCGAGTAGTAAAATATAATCTATAGAATATAAATCGACCCAGCCGGCAAGAGTGCCTTTACACACGAATAATCATGTCTCCTGAGGAGTCACATCTAACCAACATAATAAAATGGGCAAGCCGACAAGGCTGCCCCCACATAATATCACGTATACAAGGAAACATTCCAAAAACATAGTACAACAACGCAGAAGACCAAACATGTTTACAACCCACATACGTACAACCCACAACTGTCTACAGACCTCTAAGAATACGATAATGACATATGACGGGACATGACCCCGTCGTGCCCCTAAATATGCATAGGTCCAAGATTAAAGATCTGTTCAAACTGACTAAGCTCCGAATCAATGGAGCCTTCCCAAACAGCTGAGTGGAAACTCTAGACTGACGGATCACCAAACTGAGTACCTACGGGCATGAAATGCAGCCCCCCAAGAAAAGGGGGGTCAGTACGAAATAATGTACTGAGTATGTGTTGACACCCAATTTTGACCCTCCCGTCCATACACTAACCATAAAATTACACTAATTTTCAACAATAATTTTTAATAATTTTTAAATAATAAAATGCAGCAATAAAATATTAATACAAGCATAAATACATAAAATAATAATCTAACACCCGCGTTTTAATAATAACACTCATAAAAGAATTAAGAAGTCCTATCTGCATGTAGCGTTTAAATAACTCAATTTTTTATTTAATAAGTTTTAATAACGGCATCGCATTATAAATATTAAGCACTAATTAAATAGCACACCCACATTTATTATTGTAGTAATTTTAAAACTCAAGCTTAGGCTAATAAAGCACCTAAAATAATTTAATCACAATGTATTAATTTAATTTACCACTAATTAATTAATAATACCCCTAATTACCAGCCCAGCTCCCGCGGCCCACTATCCCAACTGACCCGCGGCCCAGTACCCCTATCCTATGCACCAGCCCAGTCGCCCAACCTTCATTTCCCTCAGCCTTTCATCGTCTCTCCCTCACAACAAACCTAAACCTAGAAACCAGAAAGCAACCGCCGCACCTTCCCCCCATCGCAAAGACCAAGACTTAGCTGGCGGATTTCTCGCCGGAGAATCCGGGATTTCCTTACCCACACACACCCAGCCAACGATTTCTTACCATAACTAACCAAATCCCTTCAAATCAGAACCCGTTCGAAACACACAAAATCAGTAGCAAATCAATATAATAGGAATCAGCACCAATATCGTCCAAAATCCGCCTTTATTTACTTACCAATATTAGAACTCAAACGAGGGCTATATAAGCACATGCAAGGGATTGAGGGCATCGGTGAAACACAGAGCAGAGACGGGGAGAACACAACAAGGCATCGGGAGTCAGGGAGTCAGCACCCAGAGAATTAGCATCGCAAGAATAAAGGTTCGAATCCCTTTCTTTTAGTTCCAGCAAAAAACCAGCAAACAAAACCTTGCCCTTTCATTCGCATTGCAAACCCAAAACCCGAAACCCGTCGAGTGGACCGACGACTTGATACGCTGCCCCGGGTCGCTGTCCGGAGAAGGTAAACACATCCCCTTTTATCTTATTCCTTTGTTTAATTTAGAGTATGAAACTTATATTTGTATGTTCATGTGATTACTGATCGTGTTTCAGTTAGAATTTGTTATGGTTTAAGATTATTAGGTTAATCGTTAAGCATGTTAAATTAAATTATATATTGTTGATGTTCATCGGGTTAATGGTTAGTTTGTTCGAATCACTGTTTAGTGGCTGATTTTTGTATGATTAGTTGGATAAATGACTATCTTGTTAGTTTAAGGTTTGTTTGATATTTTCAAATGGCATTGAAGTGGTTAAATGACTGGTGGGATCTCACACCAAGCCATTTCAACCTCTGGTTGTCATATAGGAACCTTCAAAATATGAATAAGTTAGAGAATGTTTAGAACACTTGCTGATTAGTAGTTTTTCCTGAGGAATAACGATCCGTCTAGGCTCTGATTATGTCATATGCTTGTTAAACTAGCTTGGAGTTGATGTTTTACCATGACTGAATCTGTGTTTAGCATGAGACTGAATTTCCTATCATCAGCAGATAGTTTGAACTGCATAGCCTATTTCTGGCCCAACATGTTTATGTAACCGTGTATGCCTTTCTGAGCTAGGTCTGGTTGGATTTTAAAATATCAGCATGCCTAATGTAGCCTAATCATAACTGTATGTGTTTAGTTTAAAGATAATTCATGTCATATGTCTAGAACCATTTTCTTAAATAGTCATTTTCTGCACCTTGCTTGTCTCATGCTTTTCTGGACAATCGCTTACCTGCTCTCACATGTTTACATATAAATAAACTCATGCCAATGTATGATACCTTCCCCAAGTCCTTTTGTGTGATATCATGTCTACTGGGTCAATAAATGACCTCTGTTTAGCATCTCTGTTATCGAAAGCAGTTATACCATGTTAATCATAAGTTCTTGCTTGCATACATATTTTTATTCTGTTTTTAGCATGCATATGTGTAGTTGAGACTTTGAAATTGCCTAAATGTTTTGAATGTGATTAATCTGACTAAGTCTTTTGTTAGGCTAAAAAGTCCATACCTTTGATAGTATTTGTCTATGCCTAGATTGCCTATTAAAGGTGTGGATTAGTCTATGTGGAACACGTTTGTCTTACTTAAATACTCCAATACTTGGGCCTGTCTGCTGCCCCCTTTCGCTCCTCTGTTTGTGGATGCTTACTCTTCATATGCTTGCTTGATAAGATGGCTTCGAGAATAGGGAATCACTTAAGCCTATTGTTCACTTGTCTTTACTTGGAATTATTAGGGGTTGCGTATAATACTAGCAGCCGGTTATGCAGTCTACATACATGCTCATTTCCTTTGTCATCTGCTTGCTTATCCCTATCTGATTATTATCCTTTGTTTGGGCTTTATGCATGTGTGTGTTTTAAAAAATAAAGCTATGTGCCAAGTATTTGTTTTGGTTAAGTAAATTTGGGCATATACTAATCCTTATCTTCTTTTATTTTACATGAAATGCATCGGAGCAAAAATGAGGAGTCTCATAGCGAGACTCATTGTGCCTTCCATCAATTGAAGATCTGCATTCACCCGCCTTTGTGTGTATCTTGCTATCCGCATCAGAAATTCCAAACCACAGGCGGAATCACATCGCCACTCCTTCGAGTCGCCTTTTATTGGTTTTCTATCCCGCCCTCATTCATTTGTTGTAATTAATTGTCTAACGCTACATTAATTATTAGAACACTTAGAATAATTAAATCTTGAATCAATAAATTAGCAAGTAGTTGGATACTAGAAATTTGCTTCCCTTTAAGTTAATTATTTTAGGTTTGCCATGCATGACTAAACTTTGCCAAATGATAATCGTCTTTTGCACTATGCCATATATATAAAAAATTAAATTTTCAAGTAAATGCATACATTTAGTCTATAAATCAACTTTGCATCATTTATTTTATAAAAATAAATGCATATCTTCAGACTTTACATGTATTGTTAGCCTTATAAATCTGTATCAAAATGCGTCCTTTTTATAAACACTTGCATCATCTTTCTCTTCAAATATTTTTAAAACATGCATTCTTTAAACATAATAATTAACCCTAGGTTTGAACGGACAACCGCAAGTTAGCGGATCCTTTAGGGTGCCTAACCCCTTCCCTTTAGGATAATAAAGAACCCTTACCCAGAATCTCATTAAGTTTAGCAGACCATTAAATGGAGTTAATGTTTACTTTAAACTAGTTAACATTTAGGTGTCCTAATTCACCCAAAATAATTAGGTGGCGACTCCGCGAACCCTTTTAGCATCCCTAGCACCTTTTTAAACTTTTGCACTTTTAATATTTTAGCATTTCTTTTGCACTTTTTGCACTTTAGCATTTATTATTTATCTTCTAACACTTCTATTTAAGCAAGATTCGCTTTTAGAAAGTCGCGGTCGAAAAAGGGCGCGACAGTATGTAAAACATGAAGTACTGTAAATGCGATCATAACTGGCCAAATGATATCATAAGACAAGTATAATAATCAAATTACCATTTCAACGGTGTCATATACGAATGAGAGTCAATTGTGCCTTATAAAGTGAGAGTCATGTATGTCCATATAAAATCATCATATATACATAAACTGCCCGGCCCTCCAGGGAAGGACGCGGTGAACATATAAGGTGTACTGCCTGGCCCATTCTGGACGCGGTAAAGTCGTGTAAGGCATGCTGCCCGACCCATTTTGGGACGCGGTAAAGATCATATAAGGTATGCCGCCCAGTCCATTTTGGAACGCGGTAAAGTCATATAAGGTACCTGCGCGCGTATCTATCCGGCCCTCTGGTGAGGGACGCGGTGAAGTGGAATAATAGCACTTTACACGAGTAGATATTATGAGCAACATATGCAACTTAAATCATCATTTGACTCTCATTAAAATGAACTTTTTACTAGAAAATCAAAGGCATTTCTCATAACTTATATTATTAGGAATTAGACTGTATAGAAATCATGTACGTCCGCCGTACGTTCATTTCATATAAATCATGCCAAAAAAGAAGAAGAAAGGGTTTCATATACCTTTCTGACGACTAACCAACTCAACAATCTAGATAAGCCTTGACTAGCACTTCAACCTATAATAGTAGTAACATATCCATTAACCTTATGATTACTATAAAAATTTGGGCAACACTTCCCCTATATATATGCAAATCCACAACTTCCAAACACATCCAACAATACCAATAAGAAGATACAACTTCAAGATATAACCAATATAATCCCAAACACTCCATATACTTGGTATACACCTTCCTTATACATTATTTCTCTTTATATTTATGTAGTACAACCAAAACAGCAACCAAGGTGATTATGTTAATCCAAGCCTTAATCCATATTAAAACAACCTTTTAAAATAGTCCATCAACTTTAGCAACAACAACAAGAGTTCAAGCCCTATAACTTGCAACATAACACCTCTTTTACACTTTAATTCCTTTAAGACATGTATTAGTAATCACCATAACGTATATACGTTGATGACGTATATTTTAAACATTAAAACTCCACAAAACAGCCCCTAATCTTGACACGATAATATCCAACAATTTTTTTGGGAAGATCTCTGTTACACCTCGTAAGTTAACACAATAATTAAGAACGTAATTAAGGAAATAGGATGCGAATATTGGTTAGTAAGTATGTTTATATATGCTAATCCGGAAGTTGGTATACGAAGGATGTGATTCCGGAAAAATTCTGGTTACTACGAGCGTGACAATGGAAATTGAAGATGATAATTATATATATTCCCGTTATGGGTTAGTAACGTATTATAAGAATTATGATATGGAGAATACGAGACCTTATGAAATTCCCGGGAATTAAAGGAAACAGGAGTTAAGATTAAAAGGAGTAGGATTAAGATTTATTACTTGGGATTTGTTTTAAACTAAGAGGGTATTAAGGGACCAAAGTGTAAGTTTTAAAAAGAATTTTCAGATTTGGGTAATTGTTTCAAGACTTATACAAAACCCTTCACATTTCCATTTCATTTTCATTTCTCAAACACCATGTTCATCTCTTTTCCCCCTCAAGCCTAGCCGAAAATTTCACCTTCTCCTCACCAAATTGAAGCTTTGTAATCCCTTCCCCAAGATTAAATCACTTTACAAATTTCCAAAAAAAAAAAAAGAGAAATCGTGAAAAGCAGTGGCAGAAATTCGCCACTGCTTGGCAGAATTTTGGGCAGATTTTCAGTCAAATTTGGAGGGGTATATCTCCTAGTATATTAGGAGTTTTTAGGTGTTTCAAAAGCCTAAAATGAAGTTCGTCGAGTCTAGTTTCCAACTCAATAAACCTCTCGTCGATAGGACATCGGAGTAGAAAGTTATGGACGTTACAATTTCAGCTGACAGAACAGTGAATTCCGCCACTGCTGGCCGATTTTGAGCAGAGAAATTCAAGTTTTTGAGACAAGTTTTTGGAAGAGAAAATGTGTATAAATGATGGGTTAACATCATAGATTGTATGCATGTTGAATTGGAGTTGAAAAAGTGAGGAATTAGGCAAGAAAAGTTGATAAAACCGTGTGTTGTTCGGCGAAGCAGTTGGTTCGAATTAGGGGCTGTTTTGACTTTGTTTGAGGTATAAAATTCTTCCTTCTATGATATAATTTGAGTTGCATGTTGTTATAATTGAAGTAATGAATGTATGTTGAGAGAAACTTGAAGTTTAGGCAATGCATGTGACAAATTTAGTGTTGTAGCCGATTTTAGGACCATGTTGTATACATTGGATTAAAGTGTTATTGTTGTTATTATGGTTGCTAATTGCATGTTGAGAATTGAAAGGAAACATTGATGTTTAAAGATGTATTTGTTATATGGAATTGTTGGAAGGTGAGTTGGATTAAGAATTAAGGAAAGAGTCATAGAGTGGTGACGTTGTGGCCGAAATTGGTATGGAAATTATTGAACCTTGTTGTATGCATTTTATAGAATGTTTACATATGATTGTGGGGCAGAATTTTACACGTCTAGTAGGCGTGTAATCCCCTTTGGATTAACTGTTAATTGTGCCCTTAGTCGGGGCTTGGTTATTGTTGAAATTGAGCATTTTTAAAGGTGAAAAAATACGTAGAAACAAAGGAAGTGCTCCCCAATTTTTCGTAGAAATATGAGCGTTACTTAAGTCTCTAACCTACCCTTAAAGGCATGTAGTTAATAGACATGCTATTGTCGTTATAGGTGAAAGTGCTACGTGAGCGTATTCCACTTAGCGGGTTGGTAGAAGAACGCTGAGGTATGTGAACTAACTTCCTTCTATTGGCATGATTATTCTTGAAGTATACTAGCCTTGCTTATTGAAGTATACTTGTCTTGGTTTTGAAAGTTATGAGACTTGATTTATTTTGAAAGAATATATGATTTGATTTTGAAAGTAAGCGACTTGAGTTATATGAAGTATAAATGACTTGGTTTCAAAAGATGTAAGTGACTTGATTTAAAGAGTAAAAATTACTTGATTTTAAAGTCTCGAGTTAAATTTAAAAAGTATATGTTACTTGGTTTTAAGAGTATATGTTACTTGGTTTTGAAAGTATAAGTTGATTTATTTTATAAGTGGAAATGACTTTAAAGGTATAGGTTATTTGATTTTGAAAGTAGAAGTGCCTTGATACTACGATTGCTAGTATCTTGGGGTTTATTACATGAGATGATTCTTTTTTTTTTTAAAAGATGGATGTACTTAGTACTGTTGGAGTCAAGCTCCCTAATGTTACATCACATGATAGTGTCTTGATTTTATTAAAAGGAAAGAGGTGATAGTGTCTCTGTTTGTGTAAAAAGAAGATGTGGTAGTGCCTTAGATGTCTAAAATAAAAGTTTGTTATAATGACTTTATGGGAAGTCAGAAGATGGTTTAAACTGTCATATGATTGCATTGTTACACCGAGTCCCATGGTGGGCCGGGACACGTTGCATGTACCTACCCGAGGAATCATGTGAGAATGTCCATGATTAAGACTTATATATTATACAGAAATCATGTGAGAATGTCCATGATTAAGACTTATATATTATACGGAAATCATGTGAGAATGTCCATGATTATGACTTATATATATTATACGGAAATCATGTGAGAATGTCCATGATTATGACTTATATATATTATACGAAAATCATGTGAGAATGTCCATGATTATGACTTATATATATTATACGGAAATCATGTGACAATGTCCATGATTATGACTTAGATATTATACGGAAATCATGTGAGTATGTCAATGATTATGACTTATATACACTTACGGGAATCATGTGAGAACGTCCATGATTATGATATAACTCTTATTGTGAAAACGGTATTGTCTTGGGTTATTTAAAAAGGAAGGCATAGTATTGTATTGGGTTTTCTAAAAAGTGAGTATATTCTATTTGTTCTAATGAGAGTCAAAGCTTGTTTTAACTTGCATATGTTTACTCATATAGATATTCGTGCATGTGAATTTTCCGTGAACTTGTATTCACGATGCGGGATAGATTCCCATGAGATGTATATAGAGTATAGGATTACATGACTAGACATACATGATTTTAAAAATAACTCTCTTTGAAAAAGGTACAGTTGGCTTATTTTATATGACACGGTAGGATCTGGTATTTGGTTTTCATACTTGCCCCTGTCATTCCTTTGTACAGTTATGATCTGATTTACTGTACTTCTTGTTTACATACTTGGTACATATTATGCACCGATTCTTCTGGGATCGTTCATGCCCGCAGGTATAGGTATTCAGTTTGGAGATCCTCGAGCTTAGGATCCGTGCCCAGTTTTTTTTTGAGATAGCTCTCCTTTTCCGGAGCTTATCATTTTGGTACGGAGTTTGTATTACAGTATTATGGTTATTCAGAGGTACGACGGGGCCTTGTCCGTCATAGTTGTTGTCAAACTCTTAGAGGTTTGTATTCATATGTGGGGTGGACCTGGATACAGTTGTAGTTCCGTTTGATTATATATATTGGCGGCCTTGTCGGCTTTGCCTTTGTTTGTTTTTAAAAAAATGAGTGTTATTTAGCTTCCGCGAATTTCTTATGTTGTATGGATATGCCCAAGTAGGACACCAGTCGCGGGCCCGGGGTTCGGGTCGTGACAGTCTCGGCCTTAACATTATAATTCCATAACTCTTTTCTTGATTCCTTAAAATCCAATTCATCTTTTAATACTTCCATATAACTAATTACAACTTCAAATCTCAATGTTCCTTTAACTTCAACATGCAATTAGTGACACGATAATAATAACAACACTTAAATTCAATGTAGTCAAATAGTCCTTAAAATCGGCTATAACAACATCAACAACAATCACATGCATTCTTTTATTTCCAATTCCTCTTAACACCAATTCATTTCTTAATTTACAACAACATGCAACTCCAATTACACCGTAAAAAGAAGAATTTCATACCTTAATTTGATGCCCAAAAGGCCAAAACAGTCCCCAAAACCGGTCCAAAGCTCAAGTGTTCTTTACCATTTTCACCATTTCTTCAACTCCAAATGTCTTGCATGTATTCCCCAATTTTAATCCACAATTCCTTATGTTTTTCTTCCTTAAATTCGTCCAAAATAAACTGGAAAATCAAGTGAATTTCACTTAGTCAGCGTTTTGCACTGCTTTTTGTGAAATTCTTGGCTTATACTTTGTAGATTAAAATCTAGGCTAGGAAGAAGAACAAAAGACTTCAATTTGTCAAGAGATTTGGGGTGTGCCACGGCTGGGGGAGGGAGAGAAAAGTGAGGGAGAGTCTTTCTTTTGAAATAAAAATGAGAATGGAGAAGACGATAAGGTTTTTAAGTTTTTAACAAAATCTGAAAATTCATTTTGTAATTTAGTCCAATTCTCTTAATTGTCTTCTTAAATGACCCATCAAGTAATAATTAAACTTAGATCCACTTCTTCTAATTTCCGAAAATTTCATAAGGTCTCGTATCCTCAATGTCGAAACTTATATAATACGTTACTAATTCATAACGGGAAAATATATAACGATCATTTTCAATTTCCATTGACACGCTCGTTGTAACAATTGTTTTTTCCGAAATCACATCTTTCGTATACTAACTTTCGGATTAGCATATATAAACATACTTTATATCCAATATTCGAATCTTACTTCCTTAATGACGTTCTTAATTAACGCCTTAAACTTACAAGGTGTAACATGTCTGAATCTCAATACACCTATGAATATTTAAATATTATCTCTAGATCTGAATACTGAATGATTAAGACTATTTATTTTCAATATCTAAATATGCATATGAAATTAACCACAATATCTATAAAATATTTTTAAAATCTCATTTCAGCAAAATAAATTTATTATTTGATCAAAAATATTTTGAATATTTATATCTGATTAAAAATTTGAACTATCTCCTTTTTTTTTTTCTATAAATATAATATTTGAACTATCTTAAATGCAAATAAAATTTATGCATCAATATAAAAAATTATTTTAACAAGTAACATGAAATTTTTAAGAATTTTGTGCTTATTAATAAAATAGCAAACATTTAACTATCAACTAAAAGCGACTCAAAGAGAGTTGTTATGGTTGAATCCTACAAGGTATTTTTTAGTGAGAAATTTTGTTAAAATAAGATAAAAAAGGAAATTTTTCAATGTTTGACACAATTTTTGAGCGTTCTCTGTTGTTTTCTTAAGCTTGATATTATGTATTTAGTTCCAAATTTAATTAGAGGGTTATGTAATATTCATTTTTTTAATTCGTTATTATTATCTCGAGAAATATTAAGATATAGAGTCATTGCGGTCTTTCAAATATTGAGAAATGAAGGTAGATATTTTATTGAGAAAATGAATTCCCTCATGTTTAATTTTTCTGGTGCAAAATAGATCATGAACTGATAAAGATACATAGGATTTCAAACAATTTTTTGACTGATTCAAAAAAAAATTAAGATTTTTTTGTTGTTGTTATAGTTAATCAATTAATATTTGCGGCAACAAGAGTTCTTAATAATATTTTGTTGAGAAAGGATAGCTAGAGGCATGAAAATTTTGCTGAGAAGAGAAGCTGTAAAATGTTTTGTGATAAAAAAAAGATTATTTTAAATGAGTCTGAATGGTGTTAAGACTATGTTACATATCTGATTCATTCAGACCCATTAAGAAGCTTCATAAGAAAAGAAAATAAATGAATTTAATGGGCTGAATCTAAAAAATTAAGATTCAAATTTTAAAAACAAATATTGTTAATGGGCAAAATCTGAATGATTAAAATTTAGACCCTTGTTAAGTGTAAATAAATGAGGAGGTCTAAGTCAAGAGGCTACGCGACCAATAAGACCATCTCCAGCAGGAGATAATTGAAATCACTTTTATCTTCTGTCATATCATCAAATATATTCATTTATCACATACACTCCACAACAGGAGATATTTCATAAAATAATTCATTTTCTCTTTCCTCAACATCAATACATATACCCCACCATATATATTCATTCTATCTCATTTTCTATTTTGTATATGACATTATTCTTGTAATTCATATTATTACGCATATAATAATAAAATTATAAATTACTTATGTTCATTTAATTTTGACACTTATCAAATTTATTATAATATTAAAACACAACAATACATGATTTTATTAATGAAGATAAATTAATCATCTAATTTATCAAAAACACACTAAAACATTGATAATATTAAAATCACAAATTGAAAATTAATTTTCGGTTGTTAACTTTTGCCAAATTCCAATTTTTTCTGTTATACGGATATTGCATATCAAAATTAGTTGGCATCATATATGACATTTGAAAATTGGATGACATATTTTGAGAATTTTGTGGATGTTGAATATTGAGATTTTGTAGTTGGTTAGAAAATATAAAATTTGGTGGAAGATTAAAATTTTGATTAGGATCCATATTAAAAAAAATAACAAATAATTTGAAAGAAGATAGAAATTTGGAGAAAATAGCCAAAATATTTCGGTGTCCAAATGAAGTAAACTTAGTCTCTTTTTATAGATCTTGAAAAATAAAAAAAATTGGTGTTTTTTTTAATTCGGTCAAATTATTAGTCAAAAACAGCAATTAAAGTTGCGGTGAAAAATGAATTCTGCAATGCAATCGCACATCGCCGTTCGACGCAGACATTGTCTCCTTCTCCTTCTCTAGCAGGAGCCATTGTCTCCACGTGACAAAATTATCTCATATATATTCAATAGTTTCCAATTATTTCTACGTCAACATGTCATTCAAATTATCTCATGATGTGTGTAATTATCGAAGACAATGTCCTCCGCGGGAGATGATTTAATGGTGAGACGTAGACAACACGTTAAAATTCACCCTTCATGGGTTTTTGGACAAATGATAACTCAAAGTACCACACGTTGTACTATGTGTTTGTTTATTTTCTTATTTTGATAGTCGGGTTTCAAAATATTAGACATATTTTTTTAAAATTAAATTGACTAAATTTCAAAGTTAAATTAAATTATATTAATTTAATATTTTAAAATTAAAATTTAGATATGTGAAAACTATACGAAAAATACTATATAAGTTACAATTCTTATCATAATAATATAATGAAAAAATATATTTCGAGTTTAGTCAAAATTTATATAATTTAACTCTTGAAAAATCTAATGTGATAAATATTTTAGTACAGAAGAAGTATATAATAATGCGTTGACATTGACATGATAAAGCACATTAGCAAGTACCTATTGGCATCTCTAGTAAAGTTTCTTTTAATTCTTATAACAACTCTCACGTAATTGCCTAATTGGACTATTCTATTTGGTAGACGCAGAGCTAGTGAAAGGGTTAATTTAAATCTATTTGATAAATTTTAGTTCATTCTATTTTACTTTATTATCATAACTTGACTTGATATAAAATTTAGTAAAAAAATAAAAAAAATTAAAACTTGTAATCTTAAATATGTCAAACCATTTGCACAACTATAAGAAATTTAAAACTCATGGTCTTAAAATGCCATAATATTTGTGCGACTACAAAAGTTTTTGTCGATAAAATATAAAAATATGTCATTCATTTTTAAAGAACTACGGGAGTAACTATATAAATAGGGTAAAAGTATTTTTTTTTTTATTATACCTAAATTGATAAATCCACTTGCCATTAGGAGAAATTCTAATATAGCGATAATTAAAGCGGTCAAAAGTTACCTTATGTCAAAAGTTGAAATCTCAAGTATGACATTTTTTTTCCCTTCTAAATCCCCTAGTTTAGAAGTGTAAGATGATATTAATCTTCCTTGAGAGTCTTCCATTAATATCAAGGTATATATATATAGTACAATATTCATCCCTTATACAATAGGAATCCTAAACCTATACAAAAGAGGAATCCTAGTCTTACCATAATTATATTTACACAATATATGGAAATATTCTAATTATGGGTAGAGAATATATTGTTTCCTATATTTACACGTTTACACACCCCCTCAGTCGGAGCGGGAGGAAGTCGGGCGCTGAGACTGGATCTGATGTCAAGAAACAACTGTCTGGGAAGTCCTTTGGTAAATATAGCATACTGATAGGATGATGGAACATGTAACACTCTGACATGGCCTAGAACAACTTTCTCACGAACAAAGTGTAGGTCTATCTCAACTTGGTTCGCTGATGCTGAACCGGATTATGAAACAAATAGATGACAGAGATGTTATCACAGTACACAATAGATGTCGACGCAGGACACCAAGTTCTAATAAGAAGTTCTGAGCCAACAAATCTCGCCTACTACATTTGCAACACCTCTGCACTCGGCCTCAGACCGATCTAGATAGGTAGCTGCCTCGCGTACTAATAAATCAGATTGTCCCCTAAGAAAACACAAAAGCCGGAGGTGGAGCGTCGAGTGTCCGGACACTCTGCCCAATACGTATATGAGAGCAATCTGTTTGGCGCAGAGGGGTATAGGTGCAAATCATAATCAAAAGTACCCTTAATGTATCGAATGATACGCTTAAGAGCAGTGAAATGAGACTCCCTGGGGGAATGCATGAATAGGCACACCTGCTGAACAACATAAGCTATGTCTGGCCTGGTAAATGTGAGATACTGAAGTGCACCTGCAAAACTCCTATACAGAGTAGGAAGATAGACTGGAGCACAATCCATAGCACTGAGCTTAGATTTCGAATCGACTGGAGTAGGCATAACTTTGCGATTCGCCATATTAGCCCTGTACATTATCTCCTCTGCATACTTACGCTGACACAAGAACATGTGATTGGCAGACCTGGTCACTGATATCCCCAAGAAATAACTCAGCTTTCCCAAATCAGTCATTGCAAATTCGGACTTAAGCAAGACAATAATCTCATTTTTCAATCTATCTGAGGAGACAGTTAGAACAATATCATCCACGTACAGTAATAAGTAAGCAATGCTACTACATCGATGAAAAATGAAGAGTGATGTATCACTCTTGCTGCATACAAACTCAATCTGCAAGATATACCTGGAAAAACGATCATATCACGCACGGGGAGCCTGTTTCAGGCCATATAGTGACTTACGGAGACGGCACACATAGTGAGGAATCACTGATGGGTGAACCCAGCGATCGACGTATTAATCGCTTTCTAGGGATGTCACCGGGGGTGGGGCGGGGCGGAAGGGTATCCCATACCCGTACCCACCACCTAAAACACATCCCCACCCCCGCCCCACCACCCATCATAGGTAGTAATTCTTCCACCCGCCCCCGCCCCACTTATTTCACGCGGATACCCACTTATCCGACGGGTATCCATTAATAAAATGCTCAAATAATGTCTAGCAATTGTTTTAGTCACCAAAATGAAAGTTATATAAGAAAAAGGAAAAAAAAAGGAACCTTTCCACTATGGTGTATCGAATATCAAGTCTAAACCTTGCCAAAATATTATGAATATTAAAAAACAGTAAAGATGAAAATATTTAACAAAAAAAGGAGAACAAAGAGAATAAGAAAAAGAAACGTGGTGCATTACGGTGCGGGTTAGCTCAAGTCACATTTTAAATCAAGAAAGGGCCAAATAAATTAGTAAATAGCCTAATTAAACTAATAGATGATACGGATATGGGCGGTGCGGGTACGGTCAGTGTGGGTACAGTGCGGGTAGCGGGGCGGGGCGGGTCTTATATGAAATCCACCCCCGCCCCACTACCCATGGCGGGTAGCACTTTTGATACCCATACCCGCCCCACCACCCACCAAACCATCCCCCATACCCGCCCCAATTGGAGCGGGTGCGGGACTGTAAAATCCGGAAAAAAAAAATAATAATATATAGTTGTGGTTGGGTTAATAAATATATATATATATATATATAGAAGAAAACAAAGAATAAATTGCATGGGATAGAGTTAGTGTTAAAGTTGGATAAAATAGATAGATAAAATGAAAATAAGAAAACAAAAACAAAAAAACAAAACAAAAGAAACAAAAGAAAAAAAAAATGAAGATGCAGATAGGAATATGCACGTCCTTCCTTTACCCTTCCCCCCCTTTTCATTTCCCTTCAATCTTTTGGTTTTTCACCTCCCATAAGTTATAGAAAACTCCTTCATTTATACATTGTATTTACACACAAACAAATGACATAACATAAAGGTTAGAAAATCAGAAAAAAACAAGTGAACAAGAAGGAAAAAAATCAAGAAAATATCAAGGGAGGAAGGAGAACAAGAAAATTAGGGAACACTAAGGAGCAAGGACCACTTGTAGCAACCGAACCACAATCTTTTTCACACTTACAAGGTGAGTTTTCTCACTCAGAAATTCTTGGTAACATCCTTTATTTTTAGTTCAATACATGTTAGAATAAGAATTGAGTGTTGAAAAGAAATATTGAACTTTTGATTGTTTAGACAACTAGTTGCGTCATGAACTTTACGAACTGTTCTCACTGAGTTATAATTGTTAGAATTTGATGAAATTCGGAGGAATTGTACACCTCTCTAATATGATCATATAGAACAAAAAATGAGGTAAAATGGACGTACGGTTTGAAATTTATCATAGTTCAAAGTTTCTGCCTTAGATTTGGTCGAAATTCGGAAAGACATAATTACGGACTGTTTTTATTGAGTTTTACTTATTAGAATTATATGAAAATTTCCATGGTTGTAAGTCTCTCTGTTACGGACAGATATATATAAAGATTTATTAAAACGGACTTACGAGTTGAGAGTTATTGTAGTTTGAAGTTGCTGCCTCGGATTCGCTTAATCCGTAAGAGGCAGACGCCAAACGTAAAACTGTACTAATCTGTGGGGAATATTGATCGGTGTATTTTATATACACCTTTTGAGTCAGTCTAGTTAGTCTTTTGTCCCGTTTTGTACATACAAAGTGTCGTATTAGGATAGTTTTTCTTTCTTTTGAGTCAAAATGGTTAAAGTGGCCAAATGGCGGAAAAGGAGCGAAAAGAGGGAAAAAGAGGAGGTACTAGAGCTGAAAACGGAGAAAGTGGCAAAACGAGGCTGAAATCCAGACCTGCGCCGCGGCGCCTCCTGCAGCCTGACAGCAGGGCCGCGGCGCCTAATATTCAGAGAAGCTGCAGAAGATTCAGCGCCGCGGCGCCTAAACATCCGAGAAGCCACATGAGTTGCAGCCATGGCGCCTCGTGACAGATATCGGCCGCGCGCCAAAACACCCGGTATTGCAGAACTTTAGCCGCGCGCCGAGGCCACGCGCCGACGCGGAAAAATTAGGTCTTTTGATTTTGGGCCAGAACTGGAAGGAAAAGAAGGAGGCGTTTTAAAACTATATAAGGAGAACCTAGGCGCTTTTGGGGTTCCTTTCTTGCACAACTCAAGATTCTTGACTTGGAGTTTGGATACCATTAGCTTAGTAATTTCTTTTCCTTTCCTTTATTTATTTGGTTTTGCATGATGAACTTTGAATTAGTTCTTGTCATATTCATGGCTAGAACTAATTCTCTTATAGGGCTTTCTATGTTGAATTCTTGAACTTTATGTTATAAAGTAATGCATGCTTATGGTTATTATTCTTATTGAGAGATCTATCCAATAATTGAGTTGAATTTTTGGTAGCTAATTGACAACTAGTTATCACTATATGATTTCTAATCAGTTACGAAAGGAGGATTGTGAATATCTTTGTAAGTTGGGTACGGTCTTGAATTGGGGATGAAAATACCTCAATTAGATTTGTAGCGTTGATGAGAGGCTTAACAACCCTAATTTTGCGCATTGTGCGTGTGATCAACTAGGTTTTTGTGCTTAATCCTCCTATAGAGTTACCCTTATCAGCGAAAGTTAGGTAAGGAACAATACTGGGGTTGAGTGTTTATATAACCCTAACGGGAGTATAAAACGATTTCGTAAACCTGCTTTCTCCAAAAGAAGAACACCATAAGTAATGCATTAACAAGTAACATAAGCGGATAGTAAGGATACATAGAAGCCCTATTCTCATCACATCTGAAGTAATTCTTTACATTTAAATAGCTTTTGAAATTCTTAGTTATAAACAACCAATCAAGTATTAATTCGCCAAATAGATACTATAAAATAGATAGTTGGTACTTGAACCCTAATCCTAGAGGACGATATTCGGTCTTATCTAAGACTATACTACTTGATACGATAACGTGCACTTGCGTTTAAAGTGTGTGCATCTTTTCGCGCATCAAGTTTTTGGCGCCGTTGCCGGGGATTAGGCAATAGTTCAATATCAAATTATCTATTTTTAATTTCTAATTTGGATTTAATTTTTTATTTTTTTATTTTTTTTAGTTTCTACGAAAATCAGGGTGCCGTGATTCTTTGTTTGTTTTTGATCTTTCTCAGGATATCAGTTTATGCGAAGGAGAAGAGGAGCTGACACTCTTGTTCCCTTCAATCCGAAAATTGAGAAAGCCTGCAAACAGAACAGAAAGAATCAGCGAATTGCAACGTTGATAGAAATGGACGGTGCTCCCAACAATAACAGGATGAGAGAAGGGTTAGGTGAAAATCAACTTAACCCAGGAGATCCTCAGCAAGTGCCAATAGATATGGAGGATAGAGTTCGAATCCAGCCAGAAAGAAGTCTGGGAGATTATGTGTTACCAAGAGTGAATGGAGCACAGACTTGCATTAGGCTCCTACTGATAAGCAACAATTTCGAGATAAAACCAATGATTACGAGCATGGTGCGGCCTGATCGCGATTCGGAGGATCGCCATCTGAGGATCCACATACGCATAGCAAATTTCTTGGAGCTATGTACACTTTCGAATATAACGGCGTTCATCGATGATGCCGTCAGTTGAGGCTCTTTCCCTTCTCACTCGTGGATAGAGCAAAAGTATGGTTGAATTCCCGCCACCGATTCGATATTTACATGGCACGGTGGCACGTAAATTCCTAGCCAAGTTCTTTCCACCTGTAAGCGAGAAAATTAAGAGGAGTTGAACAACTTCTATCGGTGATGGAGTCCTTATATGAAGCATGGGAGAGATTCGAGGATCTACAGAGGAAGTGTCCACACCATTGCATTGAGTTGTGGAACTTGGTTCATATTTTCTACAACTGGCCGAGCAAGACAACCGTAACCATCATAGATGCAGCGCAGTGGAGCATTCATGAGAAAACGACCACGACGCCCACGAGTTATTAGAAGATATGGCCACTAACAACCATGTCAAGAGAGGCAACCAGTGGGAGAAGAATCGCGGGTCCATGAAGTAGATGCTATTGCCGCTTGAACGCATGTGGCTCTTCTAGCGAAACAATTGCAGCAACATACTCGGTCGATGAATCTTTGCCGCAATCGCCTAAAATCGTGAGATATGGCGGCCACATACATTTGATAGGTCCTTCATGATCCCAACAACATCCCAATGGAGCAGCGAGTGTCAAGCGAGTAGCTACCAGAGGCAACAGAACAACCCCTACTCAAACACTTATAATCCAGGGTGGAGGAATCACCCAAACTTCTCATGAAAAGGAGATCGGGCAAGAAAATCGCACTGGGGCCAAGAAAATCAGCATCTGGCCAACAGAACCAATATCGTGGCAGCAGACCAAGATAGGCCGATGCGTAACCGAAGCAGAATCAATTTCTTCACTCAAGCCCCCTCAACAAATTAACGCACTGTGTCAAGAAGAAAACCGGATGAGCTTAAAGCATGCATGACAAAGACTTCGCCAACGCCTGCACGCAGCTTTATAACAGAATCTAGATCCTCGCTCGTAAACTTGGAAACACAGTAGGGCAAATGAGCAAAGCAAACATCAAAGCCATGCGGGACATTGCAGCAATACCGAGGTAAATCAGGAGCAATGTAAGGCGCAGCTGAGAAGTGGAAAACAATTGAGCAACAAAATTTCGCCCAATAGTTGAGGAAGCGAGTTAGAAAAGATAAGGGTGAACCTAGCCAATGATAGAGAAAACTCCGAGAAGGAGTATAAAAGATTCCTTTCCCCAGAGATTACAAAGTAAGGCGGACGATAAACAATATTCCAAATTCTTGGAGTTATTAAGGAAGTTGCACATCAACATACCGATTATATAGGATATGTAGCAGATGCAATCTTATTTCAAGTTCATGAAATAAATCTTGGGGAAAAGAGAAGCGAGAATATGAGATAGTAGCACTAAGAAGAGTGTAGTGCTATCTTACAAAAGAAATTGCCACCAAAGCTAAAGGACTGGAAGCTTTACACTACCATGCACAGGCGGGGTGACTTGCAGAAGTCTTGTGTGATTTAGGCGAGTATAAATTTGACGCCTCTATCGCTTTCAAAAGATCGAGTTAGGAGAAGCCAAACCACCACCGTGAGTCTGCAACTAGCCGACAGATGGTTCATCCACGAGGAAGATCGAGGATGTGATTGTGAAAGCGTAGGAAATTTTTCTTTCCCGCAGATTTCCTCATTCGATATGGAAGAAGATGCAAATCCGATCATATTGGGAGGCCATTCCTAGAACTGCAGAGCCTTGATTGACGTTGAAAGAGGAGAGCTAACGCTAAGAGTGGAGAACGAAGAGATGGTGTTTAAAGTCTTTAAACACGCCATCGAGCCAAGAAGCGTAAGTGGGTGTTTTGCAATCAACACCACCAAACCCCCATGCGAGCCATTGCAATGCAACCAAAGAGTGATGAGCCCAAGAAAGCAAGCATGGTTTGCTGAGATGACACTAAATGAGGTAATTGTTCCGGAACTCCTTACTACCGATAATGCTAAAAGAAAAGGAGAAAAGGAAACGCCAAATGTGGCGAAATGGATCGTTGGGGACTTAATCCACCCTGGCTAGTAAGTCTAAGGAACTTGCGTCCGCTAAAAGACGTTAAAGATACGCTTGTTGGGAGGCAACCCAACGCTTTCAATTATGTTATTTTAATTTCTCTTTAAGTTTATTTTATTTTTGTCTCGAAACGATCTACCGGCCTCGAGTCTTGTGTTTTGTGATGTGATTGGTAGTGCACAGGAAATAAAGCAAGAAAAGCGAGGATTTCGCAGCGGTAGCCATGCGCGCCAGGAGACGCGCAGTGAAATCGAAAAATGGGCCAGATAGCGCCGCGCTCCTCAGAATAAAAGCCGCGCGCATGAAACTCGATGAGCGCAGAGTTTAAGCGCGCCACTGAAAGATCTCAAGAGGTGCGGAAGTTTAAGCGCCAGCGGTGTCCAGCAGAGAATTCGGAAAATACTTTGATCCAAAAGCCCTACCGCCAAATCAAACACCGGGCTCTCTCCTCACGAAATTAAGCACTATCCACCGCCACCACCACCATTTTAGCCAAAAACCGTAAGTCTTTTTGTCTTTTAGTTTTTCCTTTGAGTCTACACATGGGACAATGTGTAATTTAAGTTGGGGGTGTTTTTATGTGTTTCATTTTTATGTTTTATTCGAGTCTTCTTTTTGATTTTTTTGTTTATTTTGAGTCACCACAAATTTTTTCGTTTTGAGTCATAATTGCTGTCACAAAGATCATGTATCTGTAGTTGCTAGAAACACCTAGTGAAGTAAGGTAAAATAATGTAACTAATTGTAGCAACTATTTAAACACCTAGGTTAGATATGCCAAAAACTCACAAAACTGCCTATTTGGAGTTTCATGCTTGAATCAGGCATACTAAATGATTGAAAACCTATGTGTACGATTGTTTGCTATTCGAGGCGAAATAATTAGGATATGCATGCTAGGGAGATGACTCAGCATTTCTTTGATAGCCAATTCTTACCTCTTTTCTATCCCGCACTTTAAAAATATATCCCTAGTCAATTATCAGTTAAAAATTGAAACTTTTCTTTGACACCCTATATTCCCATAAATTGTGCCATAAGTAAAAAGTTTCAAAGTGAGTACATTGTGTTAAAAGAAGAAACAAAAGAGTGAACAAGTTTGATGCACCCCAATGGAAAAGTAATAAGAAAGAGGCAAAAGCCTAAGTTTGGGGGTGCCTGTTAGTATAATACACTTCACTCTCCCAAAACAAAAGAGGGGAAAGATAGAATTGAAGTGAAGGAAAGAATCAAAAGAAAAAGGGAAAAATTGAAAAGCCAACGAGCGTATGGTACAGAAAAATGAGCCTAAATGCCCATCTTTACCAACCCCTACCTAAGCCTACATTACAACCCTCAAAGTCCTGAAGATCTCTTTTATGCATATCCAGAATTAGTGGAGAATAGCAAGTAAGCATGCCATAGGAATTCTTGAATTTATATGCATGATTTAGTATATTGACTTCCATTAAGCATGATGAATATGAGTTTGCGAAATATTTAGCTTCATGTGTTTAGTGTGCTGAAAATTTCATGCTATATGTTCCTGCATATTATTCTGCTAACCTTCATGTTTTTCTAGTTAACATCTATGCAGCAAAAGTGATCAATGGCGGTGAGTCTGTTATTCTTTCATTCTTTGAGTCTTTTACTTTCTTTCTTTCTATCTTTGCTCGAGGGCGAGCAAAGGTTAAGTTCGGGGGTATTTGATCGGTGTATTTTATATACACCTTTTGAGTCAGTCTAGTTAGTCTTTTGTCCCGTTTTGTACATACAAAGTGTCGTATTAGGATAGTTTTTCTTTCTTTTGAGTCAAAATGGTTAAAGTGGCCAAATGGCGGAAAAGGAGCGAAAAGAGGGAAAAAGATGAGGTACTAGAGCTGAAAACGGAGAAAGTGGCAAACGAGGCTGAAATCCAGACCTGCGTAGCGCCTCGCACCGACAGCAGGGCGCGCCTATTATTCGTGAAGGTTCGCAGAAGATCCAGTACGGCTACCGTGAGACCAAAGCAGCGCGGCGCCTAAACATCCGGAAGCCACAGAGTTGCAGTGGCCATGCGCCTCGCACAGATATCGGGGCGCGCCAAAACACCAAGTATTGCAGAACTTTAGGCGCGCCGACAGTGGCGCCACGACGCGGAAAAATTAGGTCTTTTGACTGATTTTTGGGCCAGCACGGAAGGAAAAGAAGGAGGCGTTTTAAAACTATATAAGGAGAACCCTAGGCGCTTTGGGGTTCCTTTCTTGCACAACTCAAGATTCTTGACTTGGAGTTTGGATACCATTAGCTTAGTAATTTCTTTTTCCTTTCCTTTATTTATTTCGATTTTGCATGATGAACTTTGAATTAGTTCTTGTCATATTCATGGCTAGGAACTAATTCTCTTATAGGCTTTCTATGTTGAATTCTTGAACTTTATGTTATAAAGTAATGCATGCTTATGGTTATTATTCTTATTGAGAGATCTATCCAATAATCGAGTTGAATTCTTGGTAGCTAATCGACAACTAGTTATCACTATATGATTTCTAATCGATACGAAAAGGAGGATTGTGAATATGCCGTAAGTTGGGTGACGGTCTTGAATTGGGGATGAAAATACCTCAATTAGATTTGTAGCGTTGATGAGAGGCTTAACAACCCTAATTTTGCGCATTGTGCGTGACGGTCAACTAGGTTTTTGTGCTTAATCCTCCTATAGAGTTACCCTTATCAGCGAAAGTTAGGTAAGGAACAATACTGGGGTTGAGTGTTTATATAACCCTAACGGGAGTATAAAACGATTTCGTAAACCTGCTTTCTCCAAAAGAAGAACACCATAAGTAATGCATTAACAAGTAACATAAGCGGATAGTAAGGATACATAGAAGCCCTATTCTCATCACATCTGAAGTAATTCTTTACATTTAAATAGCTTTTGAAATTCTTAGTTATAAACAACCAATCAAGTATTAATTCGCCAAATAGATACTATAAAATAGATAGTTGGTACTTGAACCCTAATCCTAGAGGACGATATTCGGTCTTATCTAAGACTATACTACTTGATACGATAACGTGCACTTGCGTTTAAAGTGTGTGCATCTAAACGCGCATCAAATATGAAAATTGTTTCTAAATGAAAGTTCTAGATCTCTTTGTTGTGGACATTTTGAGACCTTACAGGGGTCTATCCGACTTACGGATTGAGAGTTATCTCTGTTTAAAGTTTCTGCCTCGGATCTATCGAGATTCAGGAAGGGCAGCGAATAAAAGTGTAAAACTGTACCAAATGGTACAGAATATGAAAGGATGGTTCACATGGAGACGTGTAGCTCTCTGTTCTCGTCGTTTTGAGATTTTTTGGGGCTTGAACGGGTTTACAGATTAGGAGTTATGACTATTCTGAGATTGGGTGTTGTTTAATAAATATTCTGCCGAAATAAATTTCATGTGGCTGTTTTGAGGATAAATTTGTGTTAGTTACCCAAAGTAGTTTTAAATGAAATTTGGTACAGTGAAAGATCCCCGTCTTACCTTAGTTTCCGCTTGAGAAACACCTTAGTTGGAGTTATGGTTAAAAAGTTATAATCGTTACAAGTATGAATGACAGAATGTTAGAAAAGATAATAGTATTTATTTGATCTTCTGAAAAATATGAAAAGTGAATACGTGTTCACATAAATATATAAATATATAATGGATCGGGTTGCACGCCGCAACAAAACGTAAAGTGAATACGCGTTCACAAATACGTAAACATAATGGATCGGGTTGCACGCCGCAACAAAACGTAAAGTGAATATATGTTCACAAATACGTAAATATAATGGATCGGGTTGCAGCGCAACAAAACGTAAAGTGAATACGCGTTCACAAATACGTAACCATAATGGATCGGGTTGCACGCCCAACAAAACGTAAAGTGAATATATGTTCACAAATACGTAAATATAATGGATCGGGTTGCACGCCGCAACAAAACGTAAAGTGAATACACATTCACAAATACGTAAACATAATGGATCGGGTTGCGCCGCAACAAAACGTAAAGTGAATACGTGTTCACAAATACGTAAATATAATGGATCGGGTTGCACGCAACAAATATGAAAGATGAATACGTGTTCACCTATATATAAATATGAAAAGTGAATACGCGTTCACAAATATATAAATGTAATAAACATGTGGAAATGCAGGGAAATGTCTTAACGTATAATACGAGATAAAATGAAGTGTTAGTTAAACCGAGAATTTCCTATGAGGAGTTGTTGCATATTTAAAGATGTTGTAACCTGATATGTTTTTGCAATATGCTTATTACGTTATAATGTGATTGCACTTGGAATATTGTGGTGTTACTTTGAATTGCAGGGTAAGGTTCTCACTCACCGATGGTAGGGCTGACTCTTTATTTAACATGTTTCAGGAAAGCGTGATAGAGGAAAGACTCCACGCCAAGGCTAGCGATCGTCCCGCAGCCTCTTGTCATACCAAGTCCATTGCTTCGGGCTTGGTATTCGTCAGGTTCAGGATGTCAGTTCCAGTGTCTCGGGAAATGCCCGTGTGGAATAGTCTCCCTTCCAACTTAGAATAATCTTTGTCAGTATGTCTATGTAGAAACAATATTTGCACGAGCATGGGCTCGCGTTATGTTTTTTTCATATAAAGTCATAAACATATTTCTTTATTGTTATTTTTATTAATCGCTCCGTATTTGAATATAAGTTCAAATTTCTAAATAAAGAGAATTAAATGGTGCTCCTGGTGGGAAGTAATTGTCCAGGTGTCATCACGCCCTAAGTAAAGACTTAGGAAAATTTGGGGCGTGACAAGTTGGTATCAAAGCCAGGTTAAGAGATTCTAGGAAGTTTTTCTTCTAGTTGGGTGTTTGAACGGTTACTTATTGCGACGGTGTGCGCGCCACCTTAGTAATAAGTAAACGGAATAACATCCTAAAGTTTCACTTCTTTCATACTCTTCTCGTGCCTATCTTGAGTCTTTTCAAAGACTTGGTTCTCGTACTACCTCCTTCAAAGGATTGTGGAAGGGAGTGTACAACGATAAAATAACCAGATGTATCGCACCGACCGAAAAGGTAGGAGAGGTATCAGATAGACTATGGGGCAAATTTTGTGAGAATAAGGGAACATATCTATACAGGGAAGGACTACAAGTCTAACCCAATAGTATTTCTCGATGTGGTAGAAAACCTACTGTTTACACGAGGATGTGTGGAGACGCATGACGTCAATTTGGTAATCGCACGGTTAGTGGACGACACACGGGTGTGGTGGAGAAATTTTAGGAAAAATCGTCCCCGATGTCACCACCAATGACTTGGGAGGGTTGAGCGGCATTCATTGAGAAATTTATGCCTAATACGCAAGGATGCGCTCGACGGAGTTTGAACAATTGAAACAAGGAGACCGCAATGTGATATAATACAATACCTAATTCATCCGATTGTCGACCTCTGATACAACGCATATTATTCCTGAGAAGGAGAAGGTCAAAAGAGTTGTTAAGGGTTTAAACCCAAACTTGGAAGAGAAGGTAGTGACATTAGCCCATTATCGGGCATACCTTCGGATCATCGGTATGACAACGAGGATAGAAGGTTTTGCTAAAGCAACAAAAAAAGTATTCGCGAAAAGGTTTGGACGTCGGGATCATTTAGTCGAGTCAAAATCGAAGCGGGAGTTTAGTAAGGGATCTTCAAGACCGAACCAATCTATGGGCGATCTTATTTCAAGCTTAAAATGAGCAGTTGGTTTAATCACCAAGTGAGCAAGGCCACCAATCCTAACACGCGAGGGACAAACCGGTTTGTAAGATTTGTCAAAGAAATACGCTGGAGAATGTCGGCTCTTAACGAAGTCATGTTATAATCGTGGAAAATCAGGCCACTATGTCGGGATTGCAAAAAGAGGACTCAAATAAAATCTATTCGGGAGGTCGAAGCAACCACATCGCCTCTGGAAATCAGGGAAACCAACCCCGTCAGAGTCAGGGAGGTCAACAACCCAACAATTCTAATCGGCTCTACGCTTTGCCCAGAGGAATGAGGCAGAAGCATCTAATGCGGTGGTCACAGATATTTTGCTAGTCTCGAGTATTCCTGCATTTGTAGTATACGATCCCGACTCTACATTTTCATATGTGTCAATGGGATTTGCTAAGAATTTACACGTAGAACCTTCTTATTTAAGTGAATCTTTTGAGGTTATGACACCAGTAGAGTCCTCAATTTGGGCCTCTCGGGTGGTAAATAATTTCCCATTAGAAGTTAATGGCAGGGGAACAATGGTGAACCTAGTACTACTTGATATGGTAGACTTCGACGTCATTTTGGGTATGGATTGGTTGTCGGCATGTTATGCCATGTTAGATTGTCGACGAAAGATAGTGAGATTAACTTTTCCCGAGAACCGTGTTGTTATAAGGGGTAGGGTTGGAATATCCTCAGGTCAATTTATTTCCTACCTTGGGGCTCAAAAGTTATTGAGAAGTCACAGAGTGGAGTATGCATATCTGGCTAATATAGTGGATACCCAAAAAGAATCCCCAGTGATGCGATGTTCTATTGTTCGAAATTTTCCGAGGTTTTCTGAAGATCTTCCATGCCTTCCTCCGGATAGAGAAGTGGAGTTTGCCATAGAGTTAATTCCGGTACAAGACTATTTCTATTCCTCCATATCGAATGGCCCAGTGAATTGAGGAGTTAAAAGAACAATTGAAGGATCTTACGGATAAAGGCTTTATAAGGCCTAGTGTTTCCCTCAGGTGCACGATCTGTTTGTGAAAAGAAAGACGGATCGCTCGAATGTGCATCGATTATCGGCACTCAATAAGGTCACGATCAAGAACCTGTACCCATTACCAAGAATCGATGATCTTTTTGACCAACTTCGCGAGCTAGCTATTTTCCAAGATTGATCTTCGTTCGATATCACCGGTGAAAATAAATCCGGATGATATATCCAAAACAGCCTTTAGAACCCGATCGGCCATTATGAGTTCTTGGTCATGTCTTTTGGGTTAACAATGCCCCAAAGACTTTTATGGATTTAATGAGCAGAATCTTCAAACCATTCCTAGATTTGTTCGTGATTGTGTTCATAGATGATATCCTAATTTCTGAAGAGTGTTGAAGAACATGAAGAAGCGTCTGAGTGTAGTGCTTCAAGTCTTGAAACAGGAGAAACTATATGCTAAATTTTCAAAGTGTGAATTTTGGTTGGAAAAGGTAGCCTTTTTGGGCCATGTTGTGTCAAAGGATGGAATTATGCTAGACCCCGTAAGATAGAAGCGAAGAATCGCCAAACCGACCACTCGGCGGAGGTTAGAAGTTTCTTGGATTTGGTGGGTATTATAGAAGATTCGTAAAGGTTTTCTAGTCTTGTTGCTCCTTTGACCGGTTGACTCAAAAAGCGGTTAAGTACGATGGTCGAAGCATGTGAAGCAAGTTTTCAGAAACTAAAGGAATTGTTGACTACTGCACCAGTCCTAACCTTACCATCGGGACAAGAATGGTTCACAGTCTATTGCGATGCCTCTAGAGTTGGGTTAGGATGTGTCTTGATGCAGTTCGGAAATGTTATTGCGTATGCATCTAGACAATTGAAGATACATGAGAGGAATTACCCAACTCATGACTTGGAATTAACTGCGGTGGTGTTTGCCTTACGAATATGGAGACATTATTTGTATGGTGTGCATGTGGACATATTTACATATCATAAGAGTTTGCGACATAACCACGTGAAGGACTTGAATCTCAGACAAAGAAGATGGTTATAGTTGCTTAAGGATTATGTCCTTAGTATTCTTTACCATCCCAGGAAAGCTAACGTGGTGGTGACGCTCGATGGGAGATCAATGGGCAACAGCCCATTTGGCAATACAAAGAAGGTATTGTTAGGAGGTACAAAGATTGGGAAACCTCGGGGTTAAGCGAGATCGGTGAAGGTAGGGTGGTGGTACATGATACCTCGCGATGCGCCTTAGCCGTAAATAAAAGAAAGTCGGTTTGAGGATACGGAGTTTGTTGGATTTGGAGAGGATCAACAAGAAAACCTTCACGATTTACATTGGGAGATAATGGCGGAACCGCCCGGTATAAGGGTAGGTTATGTGTTCCTACGGTAAAGGATCTAAGGAGGAAGATCTTAGATGAGGGTCACAACACAAGATATTCCATTCATCCAGGTCAACAAAAATGTATCAGGACCTCAAGGCAAATTACTGGTGGGACGGAATGAAGAAAGATGTTGCGAAGTTTGTCGGAAGGTGTTTTACATGCCAATAGGTGAAAGTTGAACATCAAAAACCTGGTGAACTACTTTAGGACATCGGTGTCCCCATGTGGAAATGGGAGGCGATTCATATGGATTTTGTAACTGGTCTACCGAAAACTCGAGAAGGGTATGATTCTATTTGGGTGATTGTTGATCGCACAAAGTCACCAATTTCTTACTGGTCGAGACTACGTATCGCGCACCACGATGCACAGATTTATTTGAAGGAGATTGTGCGGTTACACGGGATTCCTTTACAAATTATTTCAGATAGGGGTTCCCAGTTCACCTCACACTTTTGGCAAAGTTTCCAGCAGGGTCTCGGGACAAAAGTTAAGTTAAGCACGAATTTCCACCCGCAAACAGATGGGCAAGCTGAGCGAACAATTCAAACACTTGAGGACATGTTGCGATCTTGTGTGTTAGATTTTCAGGGAAGCCGTTGGACCATCTATGTCTAATTGAGTTCGCCACAACAATAGTTTTCACTCTAGCATACAAATGGCCCCGTTTGAAGCATTATATGGGACGAAAATGTAGGTCTCACTTGGATGGTTCGAGGTGGGTGAGACAACTGTTCGGACCAAGTCATTCAAGAAACAAATGATAAGGTACAGATGATTCGGGAGCGGATCAAAACAGCTCATAGTCGTCATAAGTCCTATGCGGATCATCGGAAAAGAGATCTTGAATTCCAAGAGGGGGAGAAAGTATTTTTAAAAGTGTCCCCAATGAAGGGAGTGATGCGCTTTGGTAAGAAAGGGAAATTGAGCCCAAAGTTTATTGGGCCATATGAGATCTTGCGAAGAGTGGGGAATGTGGCTTACGAATTAGCACTTCCACAGAGAAAGGCGGTCATCCGGTATTTCATGTGTCAATGTTACGAAAATACTTGCGATCCAAGTCACGTCATCCTTCCCGTGAGATAATTCTTAATGAGGAGCTTCAATATGAAGAAGTTAGGTGGAAATACTTGATAGGAAGGTTAGCGCCTTAGAAATAAAGATATTGCTTAGTGAAGGTCTATGGAGGAACCACTCCACAGGAAGCCACCTGAGAAGCGGAAGAGGCGATGAAAGTCAAATATCCGTTCCTATTTGACTAAGTTAATAAAAAAAAATGCATTACATAGTACTTCATATGTGTGTCATTTGCGTGTCTTTATGCATGTGTTACAACCTTATTCTCATTCGAGGACGAATGCTTCTTAAGGAAGGGAGAATGTGAAGCCCCAAATTTGTTACAATAACAATAAACATTATTGGGTCTATGTGATTATGTTACGACCTTATTCACATTCGATGACGAATGTTGCTTAAGGAGGAGAGAATGTAAAATCCGGAAAAAAAAAAAAATAATATATAGTTGTGGTTGGGTTAATAAATATATATATATATATATATATATATAGAAGAAAACAAAGAATAAATTGCATGGGATAGAGTTAGTGTTAAAGTTGGATAAAATAGATAGATAAAATGAAAATAAGAAAACAAAAACAAAAAAACAAAAAAAAAAAAGAAACAAAAGAAAAAAAAAAATGAAGATGCATGCAGATAGGAATATGCACGTCTTCCTTTTTACCCTTCCCCTTTTCATTTCCTTGATCTTTTGGTTTTTCACCTCCCATAAGTTATAGAAAACTCCTTCATTTATACATTGTATTTACACACAAACAAATGACATAACATAAAGGTTAGAAAATCAGAAAAAAACAAGTGAACAAGAAGGAAAAAAATCAAGAAAATATCAAGGGAGGAAGGAGAACAAGAAAATTAGGGAACACTAAGGAGCAAGGACCACTTGTAGCAACCGAACCACAATCTTTTTCACACTTACAAGGTGAGTTTTCTCACTCAGAAATTCTTAGTAACATCCTTTATTTTTAGTTCAATACATGTTAGAATAAGAATTGAGTGTTGAAAAGAAATATTGAACTTTTGATTGTTTAGACAACTAGTTGCGTCATGAACTTTACGAACTGTTCTCACTGAGTTATAATTGTTAGAATTTGATGAAATTCGGAGGAATTGTACACCTCTCTAATATGATCATATAGAACAAAAAATGAGGTAAAATGGACGTACGGTTTGAAATTTATCATAGTTCAAAGTTTCTGCCTTAGATTTGGTCGAAATTCGGAAAGACATAATTACGGACTGTTTTTATTGAGTTTTACTTATTAGAATTATATGAAAATTTCCATGGTTGTAAGTCTCTCTGTTACGGACAGATATATATAAAGATTTATTAAAACGGACTTACGAGTTGAGAGTTATTGTAGTTTGAAGTTCTTTGCCTCGGATTCGTCGGAATCGGAAGGCAGACGTTGAAGCAATAAAGCTGTACTAATCTGTGGGAATATTGATCGGTGTATTTTATATACACCTTTTGAGTCGATCTAGTTAGTCTTTTGTCCCGTTTGTACATACAAAGTGTCGTATTAGGATAGTTTTCTTTCTTTTGAGTCAAAATGGTTAAAGTGGCCAAATGGCGGAAAAGGAGCGAAAAGAGGGAAAAAGAGGAGTACTAGAGTGAAAGCGGAGAAAGTGGCAAGCAGGCTGAAATCCAGACTGCGCATGGCCTCCTGCTGCGACAGCGGGCGCGGCGCTATTCGAAGCTGCGAAGATTGTGCCGCGGCTCGAAGACGAAAGCAGCGCGGCGCTAAACATCAGAAGCCACAGAGTTGCAGGCCGCGCTCTCGAACAGCGAATATCGGGCAGCGGCGCCAAAACACCAGTATTGCGAGAACTTTAGGCGCCGCGCCATGGCCAGCGCGGAAAAATTAGGTCTTTGTGGATTTTTGGGCGAGCACTGGAAGGAAAAGAAGGAGGCGTTCTAAAACTATATAAGGAGAACCCTAGGCAGTTTTTGAGGGTTCCCTTTCTTGCACAACTCAAGATTCTTGACTTGGAGTTTGGATACCATTAGCTTAGTAATTTCTTTTTCCTTTCCTTTATTTATTTCGGTTTTGCATGATGAACTTTGAATTAGTTCTTGTCATATTCATGGCTAGGAACTAATTCTCTTATAGAACTTTCTATGTTGAATTCTTGAACTTTATGTTATAAAGTAATGCATGCTTATGGTTATTATTCTTATTGAGAGATCTATCCAATAATTGAGTTGAATTTTGGTAGCTAATTGACAACTAGTTATCACTATATGATTTCTAATCAGTTACGAAAGGAGGATTGTGAATATCTGTAAGTTGGGTAGACGGTCTTGAATTGGGGATGAAAATACCTCAATTAGATTTGTAAGCGTTGATGAGAGGCTTAACAACCCTAATTTTGCGCATTGTGCGTGACTCAACTAGGTTTTGTGCTTAATCCTCTATAGAGTTACCCTTATCGTGAAAGTTAGGTAAGGAACAATCTGAGGTTGAGTGTTTATATAACCCTAACGGGAGTATAAAGCGATTTAGTAAACTGCTTTCTCCAAAAGAAGAACACCATAAGTAATGCATTAACAAGTAACATAAGCGGATAGTAAGGATACATGAAGCCTATTCTCATCACATCCAAGTAATTCTTTACATTTAAATAGCTTTTGAAATTCTTAGTTATAAACAACCAATCAAGTATTAATTCGCCAAATAGATACTATAAAATAGATAGTTGGTACTTGAACCTAATCCTAGAGGGCGATATTCGGTCTTATCTAAGACTATACTACTTGATACGATAACGTGCACTTGCGTTTAAAGTGTGTGCATCTTTTCGCGTCAAGTTTTTGGCGTAGTTCTTAGGATTAGGCAATAGTTCAATATCAAATTATCTATTTTTAATTTCTAATTTGGATTTAATTTTTTATTTTTTATTTTTTTAGTTTCTACGAAAATCGAGTCTTAGTGATTCTTTGTTTGTTTTGATCTTTCTCGGGATATCGGTTTATGCGAAGGAGAAGAGGAGGCGACACTCTTGTTCCCTTGATCCGAAAATTGAGAAAGCACATAAGCGAGCAGAAGAATCGGTAATTACAACGTTGATAGAAATGGGCGGTGCTCCCAACAATAACAGGATGAGAGAAGGGTTAGGTGAAAATCAACTTAACCCGGAGATCCTCGGCAAGTGCGATAGATATGGAGGATAGAGTTCGAATCCGGCGGAAAGAAGTGCAGGAGATTATGTGTTACGAGTGAATGGAGCACAGACTTGCATTAGGCTCCTACAATAAGAGCAACAATTTCGAGATAAAACCGGCGATTACGAGCATGGTGCGGCCTGATGCGATTCGGAGGATCGCCGTGGAGGATCCACGTATACGCATAGCAAATTTCTTGGAGCTATGTGCCTTTCGAATATACGGCGTTGCGATGATGCGTCAGTTGAGGCTCTTTCCCTTCTCACTCGAGGATAGAGCAAAAGTATGGTTGAATTCACTGCGGTGATTCGATATTTACATGCACGGTGGCACGAAATTCCTAGCCAAGTTCTTTCCACCTGTAGCGGCAAAATTAAGAGGAGTTGAACAACTTCTATCGTGATGGAGAGTCCTTATATGAAGCATGGGAGAGATTCAAGGATCTACAGAGGAAGTGTCCACACCATTGCATTGAGTTGTGGAACTTGGTTCATATTTTCTACAAGTGGCGGTCTGACGAGAACCATCATAGATGCGTGCGCAGTGGAGCATTCATGAGGAAAGCGACCACGCCCACGAGTTATTAGAAGATATGGCCACTAACAACCATGTCAGAAGAGAGGCAACGGTGGGAGAAGAAGCGTGGGTCCGTAGTAGATCTTATTCTTGCTTTGAGCGCCTGAGTGGCTCTTACAGCGAAACAATTGCGGCAACATCTTGTGTCGGTGAATCTTGTGCAGAAAAAGCGTGAGATATGTGGCGGCACATACATTTGATAGGTGTCCTTCGGATCCCAACAACATCCCGATGGAGCGGCGAGTGTCAGCGGTAGGTAGCTACGGAGGCAGCGGAACAACCCTACTCAAACACTTATAATCCGGGGTGGAGAATCACCCAAACTTCTCATGGAAAGGAGATCGGGGCGGCAAAATCGATGCGGGGCGGCAAAATCAGTACAGGGCCAGCAGAACCAATATCGAGGCGTGAATCGGTATAGGGGCGATGCAGAACCGATGCAGAATCATGACCGCTTCACTCAAGCCCCGGCCTCAGCGGCTCGATGCACGGTCGTGAAAAACGAGATGAGCTTAGCGGCCATGGCGGCGCAACGCCCGCACGCGATTTATAACGAGAATCTAGATCCTCGTTGAAACTTGGAAACACAGTAGGGCGGCTAGCAAAGCGAGCAAACATCGAGCACGGGGACATTGCAGCAATGCGAGGTAAATCAGGAGCAATGTAAGCGGTGCGATTGAGAAGTGGAAAACAATTGGAGCAAACGGCGCCGGCCAATAGTTGAGAGAGCGAGTTAGAAAAAGATAAGGTGGTGAACCTAGCCCGGTGATAGAAAACTCCGGAGAAGGAGTATCTGAAAAGATTCCTTTCCCAGAGATTACAAAGGAAGGCGGTCGATAAACAATTTTCCAAATTCTTGGAGGTATTCGGAAGTTGCACATCAACATCTAGTTTATAGAGGCTTTGGAGCGGATGCCATCTTATTTCAAGTTCATGAAAGAAATCTTGGGGAAAAAGAGGAAAGCGGCCGAATATGAGATAGTAGCACTAACGTAAGAGTGTAGTGCTATCTTACAAAAGAAATTGCCACCAAAGCTAAAGGACCTGGAAGCTTTACACTACCGTGCGATGGGCGGGGTGACTTGCAACATGAGCCTTGTGTGATTTAGGGCGAGTATAAATTTGATGCCCTATCGGTTTCAAAAGATTGGAGTTAGGAGAAGCGAACCACCACCGTGAGTCTGCAACTGGCCAGCGGGACGGTGGTTCATCCACGAGGAAGATCGAGGATGTGATTGTGAAGGTAGGAAATTTTTTCTTTCTGCAGATTTCCTCGGATATGGAAGAAGATGCAAATCCCGATCATATTGGGAGGCCATTCCTAGCAGGTAGAGCCTTGATTGGCGTTGAAGAGGAGAGCTAACGCCAAGAGTGGAGAAGCGAAGAGATGGTGTTTAAAGTCTTTAAACACGTCATTGAGCCAAGAAGCGTAAGTGGGTGTTTTGCAATCAACACCACCAAACCCACGCGAGCCATTGCAATGCAACCAAAGAGTGATGAGCCCGAAAGCAAGCATGGTTTCTTTGAGATGACACTAAATGAGGTAATTGTTCCGGAACTCCCTACTACCGATAATGCTAAAAAGAAAAGGAGAAAAAGGAAGCGCCAAATGTGGCGGAAATGGATTGGTTGGGGACTTAATCCACCCCAGGGCTAGTAAGTCTAAGGAACTTGCGTCCGGCTAAAAGACGTTAAAGACAGCTTGTTGGGAGGCAACCCAGCGTTTTCAATTATGTTATTTTAATTTACATCTTTAAGTTTATTTTATTTTGTCTCGAAACGATCTCGCGGTCTTGGAGTCTTGTGTTTTGTGATGTGATTGGCAGTGCATGGAAATAAAGCGAAAAGCGAGGATTTCGAGAAAGCGGGTAAGCGCGCTGGGAAGCGAGGCGCGCAGCGAAATCGAAAAATGGGCGAAGATAGCGCGCGGCTCGTATGCGTGCGCGCGCGTGAAATCCGATGGGCGCAGGAGTTTTAGCGCGGCTGAAAGATCTGAAGAGGTGCGGAAGTTTAAGCGCCGCGGTGTCGATTCTGAAGAATTGGAAAATACTTTGATCAAAAGCCTACCGCCAAATCAAACACCAAGGGCTCTCCTCCTCACGAAATTAGAAGCACTATCCACCGCCACTACTCATTTTAGCCAAAAAGCGTAAGTCTTTTTGTCTTTTAGTTTTCCTTTGAGTCTACATTGGGACAATGTGTAATTTAAGTTTGGGGGTGTTTTTTTTATGTGTTTCATTTTTATGTTTTATTCGAGTCTTCTTTTTGATTGTTTTTGTTTATTTTGAGTCACCACAAATTTTTTTCGTTTTTGAGTCATAATTGCCTGTCAAAGATCATGTATGCTGTAGTTGCTAGAAACACCTAGTGAAGTAAGGTAAAATAATGTAACGGAATTGTAGCAACTATTTAAACACCTAGGTTAGATATGCCAAAAACTCACAAAATCTGTCTATTTGGAGTTTCATGCTTGAATTGTGCATACTAAATGATTGAAAACCTATGTGTACGATTATTTGCTATTTGAGGCGAAATAATTAGGATATGCATGCTAGGGAGATGACTCAGGCATTTCTTTGATAGCGATTCTTACCTCTTTTCTATCCTGTACTTTAAAAATATATCCTAGTCACCCATTGAGCCAAAATTGAAACTTTTCTTTGACACCCTATATTCCCATAAATTGTGCCATAAGTAAAAGTTTCAAAGTGGAGTACATTGTGTTAAAAGAAGAAACAAAAGAGTGAACAAGTTTGATGCACCGATGGAAAAGTAATAAGAAAGAGGCAAAAGCCTAAGTTTGGGGGTGCTGTTAGTATAATACACTTCACTCTCCCAAAACAAAAAGGGAAAGATAGAATTGAAGTGAAGGAAAGAATCAAAGAAAAAGGGAAAAATTGAAAAGCCAACGGCGTATGGTGCAGAAAAATGAGCCTAAATGCCCATCTTTACCAACCCCTACCTAAGCCTACATTACAACCCTCAAAGTCTGAAGATCTCTTTATGCATATCCGGAATTAGTGGAGAATAGCAAGTAAGCATGCCATAGGAATTCTTGAATTTATATGCATGATTTAGTATATTGACTTCCATTAAGCATGATGAATATGAGTTTGCGAAATATTTAGCTTCGTGTGTTTAGTGTCTTTGAAAATTTCATGCTATATGTTCTGCGTATTATTACGCTAACCTTCATGTTTTTCTAGTTAACATCTATGCGAGAAAAGTGATCAATGGCGGTGAGTGCATTATTCTTTCATTCTTTGAGTCTTTTACTTTCTTTCTTTCTATCTTTGCTCGAGGCGAGCAAAGGTTAAGTTTGGGGTATTTGATCGGTGTATTTTATATACACCTTTTAGTCGATCTAGTTAGTCTTTTGTCGTTTTGTACATACAAAGTGTCGTATTAGGATAGTTTTTCTTTCTTTTGAGTCAAAATGGTTAAAGTGGCCAAATGGCGGAAAAGGAGCGAAAAGAGGAAAAAGATGAAGTCTTAGAAAGCGGAGAAAGTGGCAAGCAGTGAAATCAGACTGCGCCATGGCCTCCTGCAGCGACAGCGGGGCGCGGCGCTATTATTCCGAGAAGCTGCAGAAGATTCAGCGCCCGGCTCGAAGACGAAGCAGACGCGGCGCCTAAACATCCGAGACGCCACAGAGTTGCGTGCCATGGCTACCGAACAGCGAATATCGGTATGGCGCCAAAACACCAAGTATTGCAGAACTTTAGCGCCTTTGGCGCCGAAGCATGGCGTAGCGGAAAAATTAGGTCTTTTGACGGATTTTTGGGCCAGGCCTGGAAGGAAAAGAAGGGAGGCGTTTTAAAACTATATAAGGAGAACCCTAGGCAGTTTTTGGGGGTTCCCCTTTCTTGCACAACTCAAGATTCTTGACTTGGAGTTTGGATACCATTAGCTTAGTAATTTCTTTTTCCTTTCCTTTATTTATTTCAGTTTTTGCATGATGAACTTTGAATTAGTTCTTGTCATATTCATGGCTAGGAACTAATTCTCTTATAGGGCTTTCTATGTTGAATTCTTGAACCTTATGTTATAAAGTAATGCATGCTTATGGTTATTATTCTTATTGAGAGATCTATCCAATTGAGTTGAATTCTTGGTAGCTCATTGACAACTAGTTATCAGTATATGATTTCTAATCCGTTGCTGAGGAGGAGGGAGTGTGAATATGCTGTAAGTTGGGTAGACGGTCTTGAATGGGGGATGTAAATACATCAATTGGATTTGTAGCGTTGATGAGAGGCTTAACAACCCTAATTTTGCGCATTGTGCGTGTGATCAACTAGGTTTTGTGCTTAATCCTCCTATATAGTTACCCTTATCAGCGAAAGTTAGGTAAGGAACAATACTGGGGTTGAGTGTTTATATAACCCTAACGGGAGTATAAAACGATTTCGTAAACCTGCTTTCTCCAAAAGAAGAACACCATAAGTAATGCATTAACAAGTAACATAAGCGGATAGTAAGGATACATAGAAGCCCTATTCTCATCACATCTGAAGTAATTCTTTACATTTAAATAGCTTTTGAAATTCTTAGTTATAAACAACCAATCAAGTATTAATTCGCCAAATAGATACTATAAAATAGATAGTTGGTACTTGAACCCTAATCCTAGAGGACGATATTCGGTCTTATCTAAGACTATACTACTTGATACGATAACGTGCACTTGCGTTTAAAGTGTGTGCATCTAAACGCGCATCAAATATGAAAATTGTTTCTAAATGAAAGTTCTAGATCTCTTTGTTGTGGACATTTTGAGACCTTACGGGGGTCTATCCGACTTACGGATTGAGAGTTATCTCTGTTTAAAGTTTACGCCTCGGATCTATCGAGATTCGGGAAGGGCAGCGAATAAAGTGTAAAACTGTACCAAATGGTACAGAATATGAAAGGATGGTTCACATGGAGACGTGTAGCTCTCTGTTCTCGTCGTTTGAGATTTTTGGGGCTTGAGCGGGTTTCTGATTAGGAGTTATGACTATTACGAGATTGGGTGTTGTTTAATAAATATTCTGCCGAAATAAATTTCATGTGGCTGTTTTGAGGATAAATTTGTGTTAGTTACCCAAAGTAGTTTTAAATGAAATTTGATGATGAAAGATCCCGTCTTACCTTAGTTTCCGCTGAGAAACACCTTAGTTGGAGTTATGGTTAAAAAGTTATAATCGTTACAAGTATGAATGAGAATGTTAGAAAAGATAATAGTATTTATTTGATCTTACGAAAAATATGAAAAGTGAATACGTGTTCACATAAATATATAAATATATAATGGATCGGGTTGCGCCGCAACAAAGCGTAAAGTGAATACGGCGTTCACAAATACGTAAACATAATGGATCGGGTTGCGCGCAACAAAACGTAAAGTGAATATATGTTCACAAATACGTAAATATAATGGATCGGGTTGCAGCGCAACAAAACGTAAAGTGAATACGCGTTCACAAATACGTAAACATAATGGATCGGGTTGCGCGCAACAAAGCGTAAAGTGAATATATGTTCACAAATACGTAAATATAATGGATCGGGTTGCACGCAACAAAGCGTAAAGTGAATACACATTCACAAATACGTAAACATAATGGATCGGGTTGCGCAACAAAGCGTAAAGTGAATACGTGTTCACAAATACGTAAATATAATGGATCGGGTTGCGCGCAACAAATATGAAAGATGAATACGTGTTCACCTATATATAAATATGAAAAGTGAATACGCGTTCACAAATATATAAATGTAATAAACATGTGGAAATGCAGGAAATGTCTTAACGTATAATACGAGATAAAATGAAGTGTTAGTTAAGCGAGAATTTCCTATGAGAGTTGTTGCATATTTAAAGATGTTGTAACTGATATGTTTTTGCAATATGCTTATTACGTTATAATGTGATTGCTTGGAATATTGTGGTGTTACTTTGAATTGCGAGTAAGGTTCTCCTCATTGGATGGTAGGTGACTCTTTTATTTAACATGTTTCAGAAAGCGTGATAGAGGAAAGACTCCACGCCAAGGCTAGCGATCGTCCATGACCTCTTGTCATACCAAGTCCATTCTTGGGCTTGGTATTATCGATTCGGGATGTCGATTCGGTGTCTCGAAATGCGTGTGGAATAGTCTCCTTCCAACTTAGAATAATCTTTGTCGGTATGTCTATGTAGAAACAATATTTGCACGAGCATGGGCTCGCGTTATATTTTCATATAAAGTCATAAACATATTTCTTTATTGTTATTTTTATTAATCGCTCCGTATTTGAATATAAGTTCAAATTTCTAAATAAAGAGAATTAAATGGTGCTCCTGGTGGGAAGTAATTGTCCAGGTGTCATCACGCCCTAAGTAAAGACTTAGGAAAATTTGGGGCGTGACAGGGACGGTACCCGCATTTACCCGCCCCACTGACATCCCTTACTGTTTCTCTCAGGTCCCCATGTAAGAATGCATTCTTCATATCAAGTTGATGGATCGGCCAGTGTTTGCCCATGGCAATGCTCAAAACTGTGCGAATAGTAGCCGGTTTGACAACCGGGCTGAAGGTCTCTCCACAATCAATGCCCTCCTGTTGATTTGTGCCATTAGCCACAAGACGACCCTTATACCTCTCAAGATCCCCATTGTCTCTGAATTTATGACAAAAAAGCCACATACATCGAATTACATTCACCCCCTCAGGTCTAGGTACTAGATCCCACGTGTGCTATTTAGTTAAAACATTGAATTCTTCATACATAGCTGCATTCCAATTAGGGTCTTGTTTGGCCAATTTTGGGTTCTTTGGAAGTGGAGAGATAGTTTGGGCAGACAAGTTGAAATGGACTTTGGGTTTGAAGATTCCATGCTTTGAACGAGTTTCCATTGGATGAGTAGGAATATTGGGTGGCGGAGTGGTGTCTGAGACGGTGGGTAAAGTTGGATAAGGAGAAGGTGGGGGCGAAGCCGTCGGAGGAGCCGCGACTCCTGGATCGAGCGCCGCGGCGCTGGAAGGTTGTGAGCTTCGAAGTTTGGCCGCGCTGTGTACAAATTATGGCGAGTCGCGCCCGGTTGTTCTGCGATTCCCGCGGTATTCTTGGTTACGCTGGCCGCGACCGCGCACGCGACAACGACCTCTCTGCCGCGGCCACCGCGCGTCCTGCTGCGGTTGAGAGTTTTCCGACGGCGTTGGATCTTGAGGGCGCGTTTCGACCGCTAGTGCCTTCTGACTTGCTCATCCTGCTTAGCACGCCGAGTCTCTTTGAGCAACAACTGCGAGCGAGCTTTGTTAAAGCTGGGTAACGGATCTGCCTGTTGAATCATGGTGGCCAAAGTATCATATTCGTCTTTAGGAAGGCCAACAATCAATTGTAACACCAGTTTGGTGTCGATAAAAACTCGCCGGCAATGAAGTTGATCCGTCAGTAGCTTTAACGGTTTGCAGTACTCAGTCACATTGGAAAAGTTTTCAAGACGTGTATTGTTAAATTGCTCCTCTAAATACACAGCACGGGTGTGCTTATTGTCCTGGAAAATTTCCTCCAAACGATTCCATAACTCAAGGGCTGTGGCGCCAGATTTCATGATAGTAAGAAGAAGGTTCTGAGAAATACTACCATAAATCCACTTTTTACGTCGGCGTCTAGACGACGCCAAGTAGACTCATCAACCTCCGGAGGACGTGGAATGGTGTCATCGATGTGATCAAGCACGTTATAGAGACATGCATGATTACGAAACAGTTCAACCAGGAGAATCGCTTTCTTGATCAAGAAGAATGAGAATAGAGTTCTTGATGTTTGTGATTGAAATTTGGATGAAAAGAGGATGACGTGGTGGTGGGATTTGTGGAGGTAGAAGATTCAGATAGTGTGGAATATTCAGGGATAGCGATTTTGTGAAGAGAGGAATGAAGAAAACCTAGAATTTGTAGGAGGCGCGGCGAGTTCCAGGGGTTCTCAAGGTAGGAAGAAAGAGTTCTAGGGTTTTGGGTGTTTGACTCTTGATACCATGTAAGATGATATTAATCTCCTTTGGGGAGTCTTTCATTAATATCAAGTACAATATTCATCCTTATACAATAGGAATCCTAAGCCTATACAAAAGAGGAATCTAGTCTTACCATAATTATATTTACACAATATATGAAAATATTCTAATTATGGATAGAGAATATATTGTTTCTTATATTTACACGTTTACAAGAAGGGATGGGTAAACCAAGCAGCTCCGATCGGGGCGGGGATAAGCTTGCTTCTTCACAAGCCTATCCCCAAAAAAACCGACCCTGTAGCGCTTCACGTTCTTTCTATTCCATCTTATGTAAATTTCCGACTTCACTCTATTGAGACATGTTACCTTTCGGCATAGCTATGTATGAGGTAACTTTCATGCCAAGATTTTCAAAATAAGAAGAAATCATCTAGTGTTTTTTACTAAGTGTTTCGTCTCACTTCTTAACTTAAATAGGGTTTATCCACTCTCATGGTGTTCAACTTTCCTAAAGCGTGTGGAGGATTATCCAACTTCCCCCTTTGTCCTCTTGGCAACTTCTTTTGAATGACTTAGTTGACAATGATTTAATTATCCTAAAAAAATTGCCCTTCCAGAATAAGAAGACTCTATCTAATTATCAAAGCTAATCAAATTGTTAATATTCTATTTAGGATTACCACACAATTTGGTCAATCATTATCAAGGGAAATATTCAATATTTGATGGCTGTAATGAAGGGTTAGCGTTGCATAGAGATAGAGTAATACAAGTAAATTGTTGACTTTTTAGGCATGTAAAGACCAAGTAAACTGAACGTGGTGGTGATTTTTATACTTCAAATATATTTAATAGGAGAAAAATTTGAAGTTGGAGTTCAGTCATTGTGTCTAAATTATGTCAACAAAATAAAATAACATTTCATGTTGAAGGCAGTTTTGTTGAGAGGTGGTAAAAGTGTGGCTAAATGGAACAATCCTTTATTCAAATAAAATAACATTTGATAGATATTATTGTCGTGGGAAGCAGAACTTGAAAAGGTTGTGAAGTTGTTGAGGACTTGTTTTAAATTTGTGAAGTTGATGACATGGTACTTTCTCTGGCAATGATGCTGCGAATTTTCCTTTGTTTTGTGGTTGTTTGGATCCATGTTCTGGCAATAGCAGCATGGACAAATCCTGGTGATTGTAAGTTGGTTTTGTTCTTCTGTCAAATGTTTCTTAATTAGTGTACAAAAATATTGGTGTTCAAATCTTAGCTTTCCTTCTTGTGATCATATGAACCATGAGGAACTTGTTAATTACACAAGTAACAAGCCAGAGGTGACGTCAAATTCTGGTTTTAGAGGAATCTATGCTGAAATTGGCAAATGTTTGGTTTAGTTTAGTTCCTTGGGAAACATTAAAATCAAAATATGCAGTCTCTTGCTTCCATTATTCTCTTGAATGGATTTTGTATTTAACTTTCTTTTACCCCTTAGAAAGCCCGCTATTCCGTTAAGCTGAAATATACTGGGGATAGTATAGGCTTAAGTTGATAATTTTAGAAGGTTTAAGTATAGAGCATAACAGTTGTGAAATTTGCATCCTTCCTTTTTTTTCTCTTCTGGGATTGGTCATTGTGAATTTGAGCATTTAGTGTTAATTTTCGTGTTATATAGTTAGTTTGGAAAATATTCAATAATCTTGAGGGAGCATGAGATATTTGCTATTCTCTTCTAGATATGGTCAATTAAGTTTCTAGGAAAGAGGAACTGATTTGATATTCTATTCAGCTGCTGCTTTACAGTCTCTCAAGGATTCTTGGCAGAATGTTCCGCCCAATTGGGCTGGATCAGATCCCTGTGGAAGTCGCTGGGAAGGAGTTGGATGCATTAATTCACGAGTGATTTCTATGTAAGAATTCGACGTGTATCCCTTTTGTCAACTACTTAAAATTACAAAATCATAAGGTTGACACTATCTTTCTCAACTTCAGAACATTATCAAGTATGAGTTTGAGTGGTCAGCTATTTGGAGACATCCAAGGATTAGCTGAATTGCAGACTTTGTAGGCCTTCTTTAACATTTCATGTTTCTCCTGCACGTCCCTTTTTTCTTATGACGGAGCAATACTTTGGGATAATTTGTCAAAGCTTAAAGTCAATTCTAATTATTGACGGCACCTTATAGGGATCTATCATACAACAAGGACTTGACAGGACCTCTTCCTCAGTCTATTGGAAAATTGACAAAGCTGTCAAATTTGTAAGTGAACGTGAATAAACATCATACGTTCATTTACCAGCTAATCTCGTGATAATATGCTGATTTTTTCGTATTTCATAACAGGATCCTAATTGGTTGTTCCTTTTCTGGACCAATACCAGACTCCATAGGATCTCTGACCAAGCTGGTTTTTCTGTAAGCATTCTGTGGTACTCTTTGTACTTTGAACGCGCGACAGTACCTGACATAATTACCAGAATGCAAAGAATTCTACTCATATTTGGTTTAAGATGTTTGCACTAAACAGAATCTGATGGCTCAGGGATTTTATATTTTTATCACCTTAAACTGTGTTTCTTAGCTCTATTACGACACATAAGACCTGATCATTTTCAGTTTTTATCTGTACTGCTATTTTTGTGTTTATACGTTATAAAATCTGAATAGTTGTGTTTACCATATCTATCTGTACATAATTTCTATCAATCCTTCTTCTAGTATACGCTCTAAAACAGCCCCATTCTGTATTATGCAGATCTTTGAACTCTAACAAGTTTATTGGAGGAATACCTGCTACCATTGGCTATCTGACAGAGCTTTATTGGCTGGATTTAGCTGACAATCAGCTTACAGGAACTATTCCAGTCTCTAGTGGGAGCAAACCTGGTCTTGATATGCTTGTTCACACTAAACACTTGTACGTATTTTCTTTTTATATATATATATATATATATATATATATTGCTTTGTCTCTCAACTGCATTTTCTAAGACTGTTTACATTGCTTCACAGTCATTTTGGGAAGAATCAGCTATCCGGTGAAATTCCAGCTCGTCTTTTGCATTCCAATCTGACACTGATACATCTGTAAGTCTTGGGTTTTGATATTGGTGAATGAGAAATGATGGGATGAAAATTAAAGGGAGTAAAATGCTCTTTTGTCCCACATCGAAAAAGGAGAAGGAAAGAGGGGTGTATATATTACATTACACCTTCTCTAGTTGCTAAAAGGGTTGAGAGGGCAAGGACCCCTCGCGCCGTCGTCGCTCGGCTTCGGATCGATTGATTGATAATCTTTTTGGACAAACGTTTCTTTAATTATTTAACGATTCGGATTCGGATTTGTCAAAAGATCGATTGATTGATAATCTTTTTGGACAAACGTTTCTTTAATTATTTAATTAAAAATAAATCCAAACGGATCGACCCGCCCCGACCGGCTAATTAATTTAATTAATTAATTATTTAATTAAAAATAAATCCAAACGGATCGACCCGTCGCGACCGACCCGACCCGTCCGGCTCTCCCTCTCTTTTTCGAATTTCCTTCCAAATATTAGGTGACTATTCTGAATGGTTGCAAACATTCGTAATCGATTTCCAAAACCTATAAATTCTTGATTATTCCAAGAATTTATTCATTCATTAATTTTTCAATCCTGAATTTCAGTCTTGAACTCAAAAAAAATATTTTGTCTTCATTCTGTGTGATATACATGCGTTGAGTGGTTATTACTACAATTTGGAGTACTACTATTCTGGTAAGATAATCGTTCTATCCTGGGAGGCGATATTCCGTTAACCTCGAGTACTGTGAGGGGAATAATTTCCTTAAGGACACACTTTGAATTAAGTGGGCTCGATTACATTCTGAAATTATTTTCCAAAACAGATTCTGTTTTCGTTTATTGTTTCATTAATGTTATCTGTTTCACTAAGTGATTAACAGATTGTGTTGAAACATTATTTAGCCATGAAGAAACTCAGATTGATGCACTACATCGCCATTGTTGACGATGTAGTCGAGTGAAGAATGGAGAAAGGGAGAAAGACGGTTAAGGAAGAAAGGAGAGAGAGTGCACAGAGAAGTCGTGACAAAGGAGTGAGAAGAAAATGAATTGATTAACATTCCCCAAAGAATACAAAATATCTATAATACTAAATGCCCAAGTAAAAGACTAAAATGTCCTTATACAAACAAAATGTGCTGATTATTAAGCTAAGCAATCTCAACACCCTCCCTCAAGCTAGGTGCCATGAAAATGTTTTTCAATCCTAGCTTGGAAATGATTCGATCATGATGTGAGCTCCCAAGTGCCTTAGTAAACACATCAGCCGGCTGCTCGTTGGACGGCATATAAAGGACTTGTACTAATCCTTGTTGTATCCATTCTCTCACGAAATGACAATCGATGTCTATATGTTTAGTTCTCTCGTGGAATACAGGATTAGCAGCTATTTGGAGTGCTGACTTGCTGTCTGTAAAAACAGAGATTGGTTTCTTCACAGTAACTCCCAGTTCTTCATACAAACCAAAGAACCTGCATAATTTACGCAGCGGAGGTGCCATGGCTCTATACTCTGCCCGTGAGCTCAAGACTGATCACCGCTTTGACTTCGTGATATAGGTGATTCCCCAAACAACACTAAAAAACCAGTGATAGACCTTCTGGTGTTAATACATGCTCCCCAATCTGCATCGCAGAACACTTGTAGAGTGGAGCAATCGCATCGCCGATAAAATGCACGATCGGTGCGCTTCGTATCTCACTAACCTCATCCACGCCTCCAAATGTGATGCCTTAGGTGATCGCATGAATTGGCTCAATCTTTGCCAAAGATAGCAAATATCGTGTCTTGTATTAGTAAGGTATAACGATGCAATCGATCTCTATATGTCCTCGATCCTTCAAGAATGATCCGTGCACGAGCGATCTCGATAAATGCCTGTCTTTGGATGTCATATGTTGATCATAGATTGCGATGTTAGCTTGATTTGTTTCCATTGGTGAAGCGGCGGACCTTGATCCCGCTAATCCCGTATGGATATCAATTCCAAAGCATACTTCCTGCAGTGCATCACAATACCTCTTGTATTTTGCAAACTCAATTCCAAGGAAATATTTGAGTTCCCTAGATCCTTGATTTTGAATCTTATCTGCGATGTCATCTTGGTGTGATGAATCATTTCTAAATCACTCCTCGTGATAAGAAGATCATCAACATATACAAGGATGACCACTATTTTCTCCTCCACATTCTTAATAAGCAGAGTAATCTCTATGACTTTGTCGAAAACCAGCTGCTAACAAAGCTGTAGTAAGCTTGATATTCCACTGTCGAGAAGCCTGCTTCAGTCCATATAGAGATTTCTTCAATCGACATACCTGTTTCTTGCCTTTGGTAGCCTGTTGGAAACCTTCTGGACATGTCATGTAAACCTCTTCATCTAGATCCCCTTGTAGGAATGCATTGTACACATCCATTTGGTAGATGGTCCATTGCTTGGCAGAGGCTATTGCTGTAACAACTCTAACAGTGGTCATCTTGACTACAGGAGAAAATGTCTCATTGTAGTCAAGACCTTCCTTTTGGTTATATCCCTTTGCAACTAATCTGGCCTTAAACCTTTCAATGTCTCCAGAAGCTGTATACTTCACCTTGTACACCCATCGACACCCTATTGCCTTCTTCCCTGTTGGCAAATCCACCATTTCCCATGTCTTGTTATCTTCCAAAGCCTGAATTTCACTTTCATTGCCTCTATCCACCTTGGATCAGTCACTGCATCTGTGTAATCATGAGGTTCAGCTTCTTTAGAAACCTGTCCCACAAAGTCTTGATAAGTATGTGATAGCCCAGTGTAGTCCACTGTGTTTGAAATAGAGTATAAGCATCTGGAAGACCCTTGTGTAGTCACATAATCCTTATGCCATATGGGGGGTTTGGATGTCCTGATGGACTTCCTAACAATAACAGTGTCAACAGGACCTGCAGGCACTGTATTCATATTCTGTTCAAATTCATTTTCTGTGGGAAGATCTAGATTCGAATCTTGTGGTGTTGTTGTATCTTTATGACTCTCTTGATTCTGAGATGCCACTCTCTCAACTATGATGAGATCCTCAAAACAAAATTGCTCCTGTGCTGTCTTGAAAATGGTTTTGTCTTCTGTCTCATTCTGGAAAGGGAAGATAGATTCCATGAATACCACATCTCTACTCATGAAGATCACTCTATTCTCCATGTCATATAACTTGTAGCCCTTTTGTGAAACACCATACCCCAGCAACACTGCTCTCACTGCCCTGGGTCCAAGTTTATCTAATTTTGACAACTTGGTTGCAAAACACAAACATCCAATCACTCTCAGATGTGTGAGTGAGGGTACTTGCCTATACAGTAGTTCATAAGAGGATTTATTCCTTAGGGTGACAGAAGGTATTCTGTTAATAATGTATGCTGCATTTTCAATACAAAAACCCCAAAATCTGTCAGGCAGAGATGCTTGTATTTTGATAGCCCTGGCTGTCTCCAGAATATGCCTATGCTTCCTTTCCACTACACCATTTTGTTGAGGTGTATATGGACAAGAACTCACGTAGTCACTCATGAGTTTGGAACAATTGTCTACAATTAGAGTTAAAGAATTACGACCCGTTCGACCTTACACCTGGATGGACACCAAACCGATTTTTAATTTCGTGAAGAAATTTTTCAACACAAAGAACCACATCCGATTTCACCTTAACAAAAATACCCAAGTCCATCTAGAAAAATCATCAACAATGGTCAAAAATATTTCATTCCATTGTAAGTTTCGACCTTATAAGGACCATACATCCATGTGTAAAAGCTTAAATGGTTCTAATTTCCTATTGATGCTAACAGGAAGGGTAACCTAACCCGCTAGCCAAAGGGCATATTTCACAACTCTTCAAGACAAAAGAATCACTATTTCGCAGCGGTATCTTACTTAACACTTTCATGGGACATGCCCCATTCTAAGATGCCAATGCAAGGCGTCATTACTGCTCAAACAACCAAAGCTCTAGTCCTTCCTCCTTTATTCCTTACTGCGCACATACCGGTATGTATAACCCTCCTTCTTCATTACAATCGCTCTCACCTTCCGGATAGAGATCTCAAACACACAACATTTAGGGAAAAATGTAACATCTGCGGTGCATCTTTGGTTACTTTAGAAAGCAGACATCAAGTTAAACTTGAATGTGGGTATGCATAGAACATGTTTAAGCCATCACTTCACTCGCTAGATGCAAATCTCCAACATGTTCAATATTTGCCGAATCTCGCGTGGCATTTGCACCTTTCCCTGCATTTCTAACCAATGCCTATTCTTTAGTAATCCTTCATTATTGACCATATGGTTTGTGGCCCCCTGTATCCACAATCCATTTCACAATTCTTTATTATCTATGACAGACATACCTGCCATATTAGCAGTGATGTCAAACACACCCCCTGCTTCTTCATCACCATCAAGTATCTTAAGCAACCTCTGTTCTGCCGCTTCGTAAGATTTCCCGATGTCTGTGCTTTACGATTCCCGTTGTATGCAGCAGACACAGAGAACCATTGCTCGCCAATGTTATCATAATATACACCTCTCTCTCCTAGTGCCATATGCTTTCCTTGGCTTGTTCCTGAAGTCCTCAGGATACCCACTCAACTCGTAACAGTCATCTCGAACATGTCCTGTCTTGTGACAATAGTCACACTTCATTAGTTTAAAACAGTCCACCTTCAAATGTCCTTTGACATGGCAGAAATCACACACTGCTTTAGGGTTAAATGGCTTTCTGGTTTTTCGAAATCCTCCCTTGTTCTTTGCTGTGAACATGACTGTGTGTTCCATTGAATCTTGCATTAACTTCTGACTTTCCTCTTGGTTAATCATAGCATAGACTTGGTTTAGGTTGGGTACTTGTTGCATCATAAGTACTTGGCTCTTTGCTTGATTAAACTATCATTCAGTCCCATCAAAAACTGCAGCATTCTTTGATACTGTAGGTGATCTACGAATTCCCTTGATCTCTCACAACAAGATGGCAATGGTATTATTGAATCATATTCATCCCATAGGTCCTTTAGCCTTGAGTAGTACATCGAAACTGACATGGTTCCTTGTCGTTGGGAAACTATCTCCTTATGTATCTGAAAAGCTCTCGAACTGTTAATCTTATCAAATCTCTCTTTCAGATCTCTCCAAATGGCATGCGAATCCGCATTGTATAGCATCCCCGTGGCGTGTTTTTACTCACATTTCCCATTAACCATGATACTACAATTGCATTGCACCTCTCCCACAAACCAGACTGTGTTCCATGATACAGTTCTCTCCTCACACTTCCATCAATGAAACCAATTTTGTTCTTTCCTAATAGAGCTAATCTCATGGCTCTATTCCATAAAGCGTAATTATCCATACCTGTGAGAGTCACTCCAATAGTCAGAGACCCTGGAGCATCCGAAGGGAAGAGATAAAGTGGATGATTATGGTCGATTACTGACTCCTCAATGGTTCCCATGATTATTAGGCTAGAATTCTTCAATTGACAACTAACTCTTCTTCCAGCAATTAATCGATATCTCGAACAAATTCCTGCGATTGTAGGTCTTCTTCAATCGATATCTCGAACAACACTCCTTGGATTACTGCGATTGTAGATCTCTTTCAACCGATCTCCTTCAATCGATTGTTTGGTCACAATTGCAGAATCCTCCTTCAATCTCCTCGATAATCTCTAATCTCTAATTTCTATTTCAACAGTATAAAACTCTTGCATGCAACTTCCGATTCTCCTTCCCCATTTTACTGTGGGCTCACAATCGATCGACTGTTAAGCTCCATGCTGCTATAGAAGGCTCTGATACCATGAAGAAACTCAGATTGCTGCACTACATCGCCATTGTTGACGATGTAGTCGAGTGAAGAATGGAGAAAGGGAGAAAGACGGTTAAGGAAGAAAGGAGAGAGAGTGCACAGAGAAGTCGTGACAAAGGAGTGAGAAGAAAATGAATTGATTAACATTCCCCAAAGAATACAAAATATCTATAATACTAAATGCCCAAGTAAAAGACTAAAATGTCCTTATACAAACAAAATGTGCTGATTATTAAGCTAAGCAATCTCAACAAGCCAAATACAGATTTCTCATGTTTGTGTATTCTAACTTCTAGGCTTATCGAGAACAACAAGTTTACTGGAAAAATCCCGGATACATTAGGACTTGTACAGACGATGGAAGTGCTGTAAGTATTGCTATCTTGTGCTTCCCCTTTATAATCTAGTAAAGTTTCTTGCTCTCTATACCTTATGAATTGTTTGTTACTGCGCTTGCAACAGTCGTCTTGACAGGAATTTATTAAGTGGATCTGTGCCACAAAATCTCAAAAATCTCACACATGTCAATGAACTGTAAGTAGAACTGAAACTATTTTCAGAACCTCCTGCATGTCCTTATGATTTTCTGATATATTATATTTTGACATACAGCCACATATCAAACAATAATTTGGATGGTCTTTTGCCAAATCTCACTGGCATGAACGTCCTCAACTACTTGTAAGTTGCTTATCCTAAGTTTTGTGCCTTTATCCCTTTGAGTTGATAATCCATTATTGCTCAACGTCGTACTGTAATTATTTCTTCCCAATCTATTTGTTACTTTTTCCAAGCCAAAAGAAAAAAAAGAAAATTTGTTAATCTCACCATCATTTTGTGACACTTATTTTTGCAGGGACATGAGCAATAATTCATTTAATGCATCAGATTTTCCATCATGGATCCCAAGCCTGCAATCTTTAACAACATTGTATGCTCTCTCACTATTTGTTTTTTGTGTATGCACGTCCATGAGCAGCATTTGAATATGGATGAGAAATTATGGGAGAAAATATATTATTGAATTGTTGTACCTATTACACTGAGCTCTATTTATAGACACTTCATTACAATCATTTTCCTAGTAGGATACTATTTATGAAATTTTATTTTTATTGTACATTACAATATTTTTCCTAGTAGGATACTATATATGAAATTCTATTCATATTCTAACAGTCCCCTCAAACTGGTGCATACAAGTCATATGTATCGAGCTTGTTACAGATGTATTAATACGAGGACCAGTGAGGGACTTGGTGAAAATATTTGCACGCTGATCACTTTACTTCACAAATTTTGTAATAATATCACCGGAGAGTATACCTGATCTGGATTGAGCAACTTCAGCCTGCTGAGATCTTTAGTATGAGTTATGCCAAACTTCTGAATTATTGTGCTGAATTTCCCAAATTAGGCTCTGGAGACTGTTTTAGACCATAAAGTGACCGAGGCAATTGACACACCAGGTTAGACTCACCCTGAGCAACAAAACCAGGTGGTTACTCCATATAAACTTCTTCCTCAAGGTCACAATGGAGAGAATATCATACTTCACGAATGTGTCCAAGCCTATTACAATAACTACACCTAGGTCGAGATCTTCCAAAGAGACCTCCTCCTCGTCGCTTTTTCATGGATTGTGATGTGCGATTTTTGGATCTCCTCCTTAGGAATTTTGAAGTAATCTTAGTACTTGAACTTCCAATTCCCGTGTTTTTGGAGTTAAACTTATCAAAACCGAGAGATGTGGCGAAATCTGTCTTGAAAGATGGATGGAATCTGGCGAACACAACCCAAGAAGAAAATCACCGAGATCTGGCCGGAAAAAGGTGCATGCGCAGTGCGTGGATCTGACGCGCTAGCCTGAGTTGGAACTTCTAGCTGCACGTGGTGGCGCGTGAGTGGGTATTTTTCGGAGTCGTTGACTGGGTTTTGGTCGGAAGGGACTGATCTACCTCGTGGTGGTGTTGAAATTTTCGCAACACTACCCGAAAGTAATTTTGACGCGGACAACTATGTTATCACCGGAAATATTGTACGGTGACTGATTTGTTTTCCCGGAAATTATTGGAAATTTGCACAACAATTAGTTTCTCACTAGTTTGAACCTGATCTATGTTGTGGTGATGTTGGATTCTGCACAACACCCCCGGCCCGATAAGTCAGGCAAACGTAAGAACTGAATAGAGATGTGACGCTAGTAGCCACCGGAAAAAATATGTGCGGTAGTGATTTTTTTTTGTTTTGGTTTTTCGAATCTTCGCTGGAATATTACACAGCGGATACTTTCTTACTAATATTCTAGAAGAGGACGCAAAACAGTCGTCGAAATTGAGACACGGGACTGTGATGTTATTTTGTGGGTAGGATCGGAATGCTGATTAATATGGGACTGTAACTGAGATGGCACGGCCCTAGGGGATGCAAAACAGTCGCCGGAATTGAGGCACAGGATTGTGATCATATTTTGTGGGTAGGATCGGAATGATGGCACGACCCTATTGGACGAGAAATTATGCCGAAAAAGTTGTCGAACCTCGAAGAAAGTGGTATGGGTCATCTCGGAATCTCTGCGCGATGCTGACAGTAAAAACAATTCTTAAAAGAATGGCCGAAAATGATGCGAAATCATCGAATCTAATTAAACGATCGAAATCGTAATTGTTCACGTAGGAAAACAGCATTCCGCGTGCCTTTATTCGTGATAATATTCTATCATCTGAAGGAGAATATTTTATTTATAAATATCTGAAAAGTTCTCTACAATCTTCACTCTACACTAACATTATCTTTGGCCAGACGGGCGACACCCATTTTCTAGTGCCACTAGCCGACAGCGGAAGCTCTTTGATTCTCTACCAAGAGGGTAGAAGCTCTGATACCATGTGAGAAATTATGGGAGAAAATATATTATTGAATTGTTGTATCTACGTGATTACACTGAGTTCTATATATAGATACTTCATTACAATCCTTTTCCTAGTAGTATATTATATATGAAATCCTATTCCTATTCTACATTACAATCGTTTTCCTAGTAAATTCTTATTCTAACTTGTTTCCTTTTTTTTCATTCTTATGGATTCCATTCCTAGAAGTTCTTTTTAGCCTAATGAGTGACCTTGTATTGGCAGAGTAATGGAAAACACAGGACTTCAGGGATCAGTTCCAGCTAATCTTTTCAGTCTATACCAGCTGCAGACAGTGTAAGTATCCCTATGTGTCGTTTTGCTATAATAAACTATAGATTGAGTATCTGAAGTTAAATTTGTCTTAACTGAAATGTCCTAACTCTGAATGATGCTGAGATTTGATGACAATCTGCTCATTGCTTACAGCATCTTGAGGAGTAACAAACTCAATGGCACTCTTCAAATTGAAACCACGTATAGCAACCAGTTGCAGCTCATTGATGTGCAGAGAAATATCATCGAATCATTTACTCAAAGACCAGGGTATCCCTTTCAGATAATGTAAGCTTTAGTCCTTGATTCTTCAAACCATAAACTTCACTATATCATGTTTATTAAACTCACTTCCTTACTTTTTTCCTATGTAGGCTTGCAGGCAATCCTTTTTGCAATGAAGGAGGAGCCCGGACAGAAACTTACTGTATCAAAAGTCAACAAACTGAGACATATTCAACCCCACCAGATAATTGCTTGCCAACTGAGTGCAGCTCTAAAAATCAAATTTCTAGCCCTACCTGTAAATGTGCTTTTCCATATACAGGCAACCTAGTCTTCAGAGCTCCTTCCTTTTCCAACTTGGGAAATAGAACTACTTATGAGATTCTCCAAAAGTCTTTGGTGCTTTCATTCCAAGAACGTCAACTGCCCGTGGACTCAGTTGCCCTCAGTAACCCAACGAAAAATTTGGATGACTACCTTGTAATACACCTCCAAGTTTTTCCTTCTAGCCAAGATTATTTCAATCGAACTGGAGTTTCCGGAATAGGTTTTGTGCTTAGTAATCAGACTTTCAAGCCCCCGTCATCATTCGGACCTTTCTTCTTCATTGGTGAAGGCTATAAATACTTCGACGGTAATATAAATTTTTCTACAGAAATATTACCTTTTCCTTTTTGTCTTTCATTTCTCATCTCCTACATATATGTGCAACCTAATCTACAATAATAGAAAGTTGGTGGGTGAAAACCAATATATATATATTTGAAGTATCGATAATAAAGTTTTCACCTGTTTTTTTTGGACAGAAGAATTTACTCTATTTTTTTTACTTTGAACATGAGCAATTCTTACAAGTCTAGTGTTTTGATCACTTTATCAACCCTTTCTCAAGTATTCGACTAAAATATGTCTAGTCTTTTGAGACAAAGATACTGTAAAACTATAAAAAAAAATAGGTTGCATACAGGGGCGGATCTACGCCCCTGGTAGTGGTTGTTCGGAAAAAAAAATCACAGCGTTGTATAAGGGAATGAGTATGCTGTGGTTGTTCAAAAGTGGAAAATAGCACTGCAAAAAAAAACCCGATTGTTCGCGTGAACAACTGTGAACCTAAATAGGTCCGCGGCTTGTTGCATACACATGATGGATCAATTCGTTCATTGTTCCAGTGATTTTTCTGTTAAGAGTTTGCATAAACTTCAATGAATTTACTAATAACTTACTCAGTATAGACACAAGTTATTCCGATTGGTTTTCATAGAAAAACTTATTCATTAATTGACTGCTAAAAATTCAAATTATTGTTTGGAACATTATGGAACTGCATCTTAGCGTTTCATCTTAGTGAAGCTGATAGTTAGAAGTCTGAGTCAATGTGTATGCTGTTCTCCAGGGGCATCCACAGACTCAAAAAAATCTAGTAGTACAGGCATTATCATTGGAGCAGCAGTTGGTGGTTCTGTCCTTGCAATTTTAGCACTAATTGTTGGTATTTATGCTTTCCGGCAAAAGAAAAGAGCTGAAGATGCTGCAAAGAGGAGCGATCCTTTTGGTAAGTTTTGGAACTAACTATTTTGTCATTTACCTATTACTTCATCTTATGGTGGTTGTTGCTATCTTTCTTTTTAATGCAGCATCCTGGGACTCAAATAAACATAGTGGTGCTGTTCCACACTTGACAGGAGCTAGATTTTTCTCATTTGAGGAGCTCAAAAAATGGACAAATAATTTTTCAGAAACAAATAATATTGGTTTTGGTGGTTATGGGAAGGTTAGCTTTCATTGAAATATTATGAGCTTAACCTTAATTCTATCATTGACATTATTTCTCCCGAGCTGTTCTCTTATAAGAATCAAGAGAAAGGCATTGAATTAGCTGAGAAAATTTGTGTCATCACCCCAAAAACTAGTGTTTGCAAATTGTCCAAACCAAATGAGCTAGATGGAGCAAATTGATTAGCAAGCCATAATACTGGTATATTTGTCATTGAATCCAGTTTCCTTTATGTTTAAAAAATTCATAAGCATCTCTGATGTGTCTCCGCTTTAGTTGCATAGTCTTCCTATTTTATAAAGGTACCTTAGATCTTTTTCACTCTCTCCAGTAGGTATGCATATTTTTGTTCTTGTTTGTACCAGCTTCTCTTCACTGAAAAGAAAATTTCTTGACAATAAATTGGAACTGTAAAAGTTTCTAAACTGTAGAAGTGTGGCTCTACAGGTTTACAGAGGAACTCTTCCAAATGGAGAATTGGTTGCGATTAAAAGAGCTCTACAAGGGTCTATGCAGGGTGCACTTGAGTTCAAAACTGAGATAGAACTTCTCTCAAGGGTTCATCACAAAAATGTTGTTGGCCTTGTTGGCTTTTGTTTCAATCAAGCTGAACAGATGCTGGTGTACGAGTATATTCCTAATGGCACCTTAAAAGACGGTCTTTCAGGTATATGTTGGTCCCTTCTTATTGATTTTTTGAAACTAGCTCCTTTTAACTTCACCATAACGGAAATTTGTCTGGAGAATGTAATGAAATTTGTACTTGTAGGCAAGACTGGGATCAGGTTAGATTGGATGAGGAGACTGAAAATAGCCATTGGAGCAGCCAGAGGTTTGCAGTATTTGCATGACCTTGTCAATCCTCCCATCATACACAGGGACATCAAGTCCAACAATATTTTGCTGGATGAACGCCTAAACGCAAAAGTTGCTGATTTTGGACTATCCAAGCTTCTAGGTGACTCTGAGAGGGGTCACATTACCACTCAAGTTAAAGGAACAATGGTGAGTAAGGATTCTATTAACGCCTGCCTGAACTTGTTTGGTTTTAAAATATTATATGCTTGTATCCCTCAAATATCTGATGTCCAGAAAGTTCAGAAATTTACGTGTCAATAATTTCTAGTCCAGTAATAACCATTACAAACACTAGTTCACTGTCTAATAAGAACCCTCAAGTTCCTCCTTTCTCGTTGACCACTCGCCCCTCCCCTCCCCTAAGCAATGAGTAAATAAATAAATAAATAAAGAACAGGAAAATATGAAAACAAACTTTTGATCTTTTTGCACATTCTCTAAGGTAGCGGACTCAGAGGTAATGATGCTTTAGATTTTTTATCACCAAATTCAGGGAGAAATACTACCTTAAGCAGGAAACAAATGAGTTATTGCCCATATAGAAGCCACATGCAGATAAAAGCTTTTTAACATTCATATAATGTGATCTTGCCATGTATACAAGGAAACAAGTTGAGATCTTGCAGAAAACTGTCAGTTTTTACTCATAATTTAAGTCCTTTTTATGGGTGTCTTTTATTTATTAGGGCTACATGGATCCTGAATATTACATGACAAACCAGCTGACTGAGAAGAGTGATGTTTATAGCTTTGGAGTAGTACTGCTGGAGATAGTTACAGGAAAAGTTCCTATTGAGAAAGGAAGATATATTGTCAGGGAAGTGAGGACTGCAATGGACAAGACAAAAGACATGTATAACCTTCAAGAAATTTTGGATCCTGCAGTTCGCTCGGTTGCAAGTTCTAGGAGCTTAGAGAAGTTTGTGGATCTAGCACTCAAGTGTGTTGAAGAAGAGGGAGCCAATCGACCTACAATGAGTGAAGTGGTGAAAGAGATTGAAAATATTATGGAGATCGCAGGACTGAACCCGAACGCAGAATCTGCATCTACTTCAGAAACCTATGAAGGAGCAAACAAAGGCCATCATCCTTATACTGATGAAAGTCTCTTTGTCTATAGTGGGGCATATCCTCCTTCAAAGGTAGAGCCCAAGTAACATCAGTGTTTATGTGGATGGCACATAATATGCTTTGGCCTGTTATGTGTGTACAAATTTGAGAGAATGCAGAATGATTAAACTAATTTTGTCATTGGAGTAAATTATTGCTCAACAACACAACTAGAGGAAATACTGATTTTTTTTTGGAAACATTTATTTTTACCTTATGTAAAAAGTGTGTAAACTTTTTTCGATCTGTATTAGATGGTCATTTGTATATGAGAATATATGTCTTCATCCTTACAAAAAATGTGCATTCAATGTTTCAGCTTTACCTAAGTTTCTATAACTATTTGTGAAAAGTTGACATGAGATCAATTTTACATCTTTATCTTTCTGCTGTAACTTGTGATGATACAAGCAAGACTAAATGATCACTACAGATAACACAAATCCCTCTATTCTTGTATTCTTTCAATTGCATTACAGAAAAGCACTAAACGGAAAAAGAAAAAAAAAACTAGTCAGTACAAGGTTGGTCACCTGTACTTGAATTAAAAGCAAAATTGCCATCAATCTATGATCTGTCTAAAGATTCAGTAACAAAGTAGTTTAGGACATTGGTTTCTCCAACAAAGCAGAGAAATACCACTCATTCTTATCGATCCCTCGATCGAGCTTCATGCCAGCATTCCACCTCAGTTTCTTGAATCCAACGCGCTCCAGCATAGGAACATAAGTTACATTCAACTGTGATCCCATACAGAAGAAGTGGTCCAGCCAGAACAGTCCTCCAGGCCTCAGAACTCTGTATATGTCATACAGAGTGAACTCAAGCATGGTATCCGGGATCCAGTTGCTCAGAATATGCATAGAGTGCACGATATCCAGAGTATTCTCGAAGAAAGGAAGCCTCTGAGAGATACCAACATGCATCGATAGCAAGCCCCTAGATGCAATGAAGCTGTTGAATGGACCATCCAAGTTCATGGAAGTTGTTACTATGGTTACATTCCTTTCCTTCATCCTAGCAGCAAACGTTCCCGTCCCTCCTCCTATATCAAGTCCAATTCGGATTGTTCCCTTTCCTCTTGTTGCCATAACCTCATCCATCCCGAAATCAAGACCTCCATTATCAAATTGCCACCTTTGTTTCTCCCTAAAATGTAAGTCAAAGCAGTCTTTACAATCATAGAATCCTGGAAACTTCCTTCTGTCTATCAAACAAGTGAAGTTCTTACAAGTATATGGATCCCAAATAATACTTGTGTCTGGTGGTGTGGACCACAGGCTTTTTGGAAATGGAGTTGGTTCGACATAACCAACAGGGGCCTTAGGATGGCACCGCCTTCTTGGAAGTGGCTCACAGCCTTTAAGAATTAGCCTTTGCGCGAAAACATCATCAACAGGGCACTCCTTTCCAACGCGATATGTCATGTACTGAGCTAAATCATCTTTATAACTCAAACAACCTCCTCCAACGGATGCATAAACCTCATCGGTCCCTGATCTTGGCGAGTACCCCAGTGGAAGCTTGTGAGGGCCTAAAGCATGCTTAGCTTCATTTGACAAATCATCAAGAAGATCATTGAAGTTGACCAAGGCGGAATCTGTTGTTCTGTTTATGGACTGGTTGAGGATGTTGAGTTGAACTAGAAGTTCATTGACAAGTTGGTTAGTAGACTTGAGCTGTTGGTTCAAAACTATGATTTGAGATTGACTCATTTCGAGTTGTTTCTTAGTGGCATTGAGCTCATTTAAGAGGGAATTGGAATCTGATGAAAAAGAATCATTAATGGTGTACTTAGAAGTGGGATGCAAGTTGAGTGAAGGACGAGTGAATATGTATATAGTAAGAAGATTAGTTAGGATGATGAGGACTAGTAATTTGAGCGTGTACTTGGTTTGATCATTGATGCTCTTAAGTGTTTGTTTCCTAGGCAAATTGTCATCATCTGGACTTCCCATTTCTCTCTATAATATTTCCTCTATCAAAGATTTGTATGTTTAGATGAAAATGAAGTGACTAATGATAATGTTTTGGGGGGAATGAAGTGAAGGAATGGAAGGAGAAGATGAAGAATTTGATCAGTACTTAAACCGATGTATACTTCATTAATTGGAATAGTACAAGAACAATTTTGTTTATACTAATTTTTAGTGTGCTTATTTTATGTAAGATTAGAACTCAGATTTCACTTTGGTTGACGATCTGTGCAAGTAATGGACTTTTGTCATTGTAATACGCCGTTTTAGACGTTCGAGAATGACTTTTATATTGCTATTTTAATTAGTCATTGAAAACAAAGATCCAAAGGATAGAATTGGATTTAAGTTATTCACGTTTTGATATTGCAAATAGTCTCATATTCGAGTTCTGGCTAGCGAAAGTTTTTGGTAAGGGAGCGA